>OX377621.1:31738864-32403864 GCA_947397865.1 Polietes domitor | reverse complement strand
TAAAATTATCCTTCCAATAAAGCCAAATTGATGGACATTAAAACGATTTTCTTGTGTTTTATTTCAATTCGAAGTTCTATACCTCAATAAAAAACACCCTATATATTGTTTAAAAATGAATAATTATCAGCTGTCTATTGATAAAAACAGGGCTTTACTAAATTTTGTAGACGTAAGAGTTTTTAAAATTAGGTGTTTTTAATTTTTATTTTTTTGGGCAGGTGATCGTGTGCCCTATTGAAAAAACGTTTAAACTTTTAAATTAACGAACATCCCTCCTAAAACAAATTCATGTTAAATTCATGGAGAATGATCCAAACTTCTGAGTTGCAAGATGAAGATCTTTTTTCACTTCTTTGGCTGCCTTTTTTCTTTGGATATTAAAAAATAGTTCACAATCATTACAAATACGATTATGTTCTCCTTAATTCATTCATCCTATGGTGAATACCACCATGCCACGACCACTCTACCGTAGATTATGCAAAATAAACAGCTCTACGAAGGTATGAATTTTAATTAAAATTTTAATCTTTGAACTAAAAGATTACATAATAATTATGTGTAGTGCTGCGAGAGTACGAGCAAGCAGCAGACACGTACATATTTATGTATGTATTTATTTTTTACTATTAAACTTACGTTTAATATGCACTTTATTAAACGAGAAACACCAGTAGTAGGCTCAGCTACCTACCTATCCACCCAGCTACGATGCAGGCTACAATTCAAACGTTGACGACAAGGTGACCTATTTTTTTATGGACATTTGTAGATACTCTTATGTGCAGCATACGAGTATCTATGTTCGAGTATTATGTATGCATAGATATGTGTTTATCTTTAAACCTTTCACTTTATTCACAAACATACATATGTACATATGTATGTTTATTCTGTAGAGGTTATTTTATGACGTTTCTATTTAAATACATCTACTCTTGAAGCAATGAAGAGGTTAATGACACCAAAGGTGATGATGGATGGTGGTACATCGTCGCGTGGTAAACATTCATATATGTATAAGCGGGTAATTTTAAAAGTGGCTTATGTCCATGAATTGAGAAATTTTTGTGTTATGTTTAGAGAAAATTCATGTAAATGTCATTTTTAATTAAGGTGTATACGATTTTTTTGAATGATAGAAATTCATATTTATAAAAATTGTCGCCGAAAATATCATCAATATTTAATATTTTAGAAATGATTTTAGAAAAATTTTGATTTTATAGAAAATTGTTTCGATTGTATTTTTATACCCTCCACCTCTAGGATGTCATTCACTTTGTCATTCCGTTTGTAACACCTTGAAATGTTCAACGGAGACCCCATAAAGTATATATATTCTGTATCCTGGTAAAATTGTAAGACGATTTAGCCATGTCCGTCTGTCTGTCTGTTGAAAGCACGCTAACTTTTCCGTAAATGTGTCTTATGGGTACAAATCGGTTGGTGGACGAAGACGGCCCAGAGGGAAAAATGTTTTCCTAACAAGGACTGAAGATACCCCTAATATTTAGACTATTTAAGCAATTTTTTTTTTTGGAAAATTTCCGATTTTTATACACTTCCTCCAGTAATGTGTAGTCAGAAAAAAGTACAAAAAGATTTAGCGGATGAAATGGGACAAAAGGGATAAAAATAGTACCTTTGATACGACAACAGCTTGAAACATGAATTTCGGTGTGCACGTCGCTATAATTACGTAGACACGTAAAATAGAGAGATTTTTCGAAATTTGTACTTTAAAGGGATACAATTGGAAAAGGGGGATAAAAGTGGTACCAACCAAACCGCTTAAGATAAAATCATGAAATTCGGTGTATGCATTTATCTGACTGTGTAGGCGCGAAACATAAAGGATTTTTTCGACATTAGTACTTTTAGGCGGAAAATGGGGCGAAAGGGATACAAATGATACCAATCAAACGGTTAGAATAGTGAAATTCGTACTTTTAAGGGATATAACTGGGAAAGAGGGATACAAATGGTACCATCCAATCGGCTGAAGTTGAAATCATGAAATTCGGTATATACATTCATCTGACTATAAAGACGCGAAAATAAAGGAACTTTTATGGATTTGTACTTCTGGGGGGAAATTACGCGAAAGGGGGATAAAAATAGTACCAACCAAAAATAATACCAACGAAAGGATAGTTAATTGCTTTGACTGCGTAGACGAGAAATTCGGTATAGCTAGCATCGATGTTTACGCTCGTTTGACTGCTTAGACACGCAAAATAAGAACATTCTCAAAATTCGTACTTTTAAGTTCGAAATGAAAAAAAGAATAAAACTGGTACCAAGTAAACAGCTGTAGCTAGAATCATGAAATTAAGTGTGTGGATTGCACTGTGGATTCGAAACACAATGGAACTGCAAAATTAGTAACGGTTTTTTGCATTTCATTTGAAATTTCTCAATTTCAGACTAATTCAATTTGAACCATGGAAAGGTATATAATCGAACAACGCGTTAAAGTTATTCAGGCTTATTATGAAAATGGGCGTTCAAATCAAAATGCATATCGTGTACTTCGAAGAAAATCAAACAAAATATCACAATTTTCCTAATATGGCACTGCACTTCTATGTAAAGTCGACTTCCTCTAATTTGCCGGTAATACTGTGGAATGCACTCTGTGGTGGAAGGTATATAAGATTCGACCCGGCCGAACTTAACACATTTTTACTTGTTTATTTTTTCGTTTGTTTTATTTCGGTCTGTAATCAAAATTTTTATTTAAACTGGGGTATAGCCCTTGCTCAAAACCTTTTTGCATGAATATTTTATAGAATAAACATTTATTTACAAATGGTTTGGAGACATTTATTACGTGAATACGATTTTTCGATTGACTTTATGATTTTGAAAAAATATCATTTTACTTTTATCTTATTTTCGAAACGATAAATACAAGACTTACACCACTTTCCCAAAAACCCCCAACACTGTATGGATGGACAGACAACATAAGTATAACACATTTCATAATACCGCTGGCGACTGCGATACTTATGATGTTAAGTGGCGATGGGGTCTTCTCTGGGTGAGTGTGAGTGTTACGTCGCAGCATTTCTGAATGCTTTTTTTGAATGAATTTGCAAAAAAGTGTTTTGTGCTGTGTGTGCGCGCCATTATTAATGGAGAGTGAGTGTGTTATATAAATTGGAATAGATTTCCATGCGAACAAATAGATTTGAGAGGCACGCTGATAACCACAGCAACTAACCAAAATCAATTTACGAGATGACTTTTGAACCCCATTAAGGCACACGTATAACAACGTTCATAGGTTGCCCCAGACAACGTGATGGAATGCAATTAAGGCAGACAAATCACCACTTAGAGAGACAGAGAGATACCTGTCGCTGTAGCGGAGGATTTAATGAGTGGGGGGAATGAATGAGTTGTATTGATTTTAATGGTAGTACGATTTGAACTCAAATTAAATAAAAAATAAGTTCATTGGTAGAAGTAACCCTGCGGGAAATTGGTGCCTATTGCTATAAACGTACCTCTCCTGGAATAGGTCGATATGGATATATCACCCAAATTGTTAATTCATTTCTTATGTATGTTTAAATAATAATATTGTATAGAGTGGGTCATTTATACTTTTAAATTTGAACAACCGATTACTTTGACTTTCAAAGGTAGAATATTCATTCATTTTTATTTTCAGGTAGTGAGTCTTTAAATCAAACTGTAAGAAATTTAGGTGGAAATTTTTGATTAAGAAAAAATTAAAAATACGAATTTGGAAAAATATTTTTATTTTGCTTGTCTATGCAGTCAAACGAATGTGTAGACCGAATTCCGTCATTATAGCTGCGGCCATTTGGTTGGTACCATTTTTATCCCTTTCCCCATTTTACCCCCTTAAAAGTACGGCTTTCTAAAAATCCCTTTTATTTTACTTGTCTACACAATTAGAGGTATGTACACACCAAATTTCATCATCCTAGCTGTAGCCGTTTAGTTGGTACTATTTTTATCCCTCTGTCCCATTGTATGCCTTGAAAGTACGAATTTTGAAAAACCTTTTTATTTATCGTGAATTTCATGACTATAGATGCGGTCATTTGGTTGGTACAATTTTTATCCCCTTTTTCCATTTTAACCCCAAAAAGTACGAATTTGAAAAATCTCTTTAGTTTACGTGTTTACGCAATCAGAGGAATGTATACACCGAATTTCATTATTTTAGGTGCAGCCGTTTGGTTGGTACCATTTTTATCCCTCTTTTCCCATTTTACCCGTTAAAAGTACGAATTTTGAAAAAATAATTTTATACATAAATCTACTCAATTAGAGGAACGTACATACCAAATTTCGTGTTTCTAGCTGTTGTCGCTTGACAGGCACCATTTTTATACCTTTTTGTCCCATTTCACACCCTACGAACGAGAAGCAATTTATGGCACGCCTATTTGTTATAGGGGGAATGCGCATACCCAATATCAAGTAAGTACGAGGAGATATATTGAAAAAACATGCATAAATACTGTAAAATATAAGAGATTATTATGGGTATTTTCAGTTCTTGTGAGGGAAAATTTTTTCCCTTTGGGTCGATTTCGCCCAGTTTCAATCCCAACCGACCTACGACTATAAGACGCATTTATGGCAAATTTGGGCGTCCTAGCTCCTTTCGTTTAGATGCTAGCGTGCTTTCAACAGACGGACGGACATGTCTAGATCTTAGAATTTTATGACGATCATGAATATAGGGTCTCAGGTCGATATTTCAAGGTGTTACAAACGGAATGACAAAGTTAGCATACCCCCATCCTGGAGGTGGAGGGTATAAAAATGGTTCCTTTTCAACACTTTTAAATAACTTTTAAGCCTCTCAAAATAAAGGACTTCCCTCCTATGACAACTCCATGTTAAATTAATGGATGAAGATCCCAATTTTCACTATTTCCGAATCACAAGATGAACATCTTCTTCACTTTTTTGGGTGCTCTCTTTTTGCTGGGCGATATTGTGTAACATTATAAAAGGAGTTCATTCATTCCAATAAAACCAGAAATTTGAAAAAAATAATCAGCGCTTTCTTTATAGCTGTTTCTATAGTTTTAAATGGACCACAAAACCATTTTTTTATTATTATTTTTTTTTAATTTGATAAATGGGTAAATGGGTGGATTTTGAGTGCATATCCGAAAACACCATTAAATGACCAATATACATAGTTTTTACTGCGTTTGAGGAAGTGTTGACAAGTTGTATTTATGTCCAGATATTTAAATTGTCCATTTTTATCTAACAAAAAAAAACTGCTGCGTCGACTAAACACATTCAATTATAAAGGTTATGTATTCCGATCAACTTTGTAGTCATTAAAAGTTATTAAAAAACGGAGTAGAAACCCGATTTGTACTTTAAGTATAGCTTTGTACCAGATTATAACTACGCATTTTGTTTTCAATTTATACACTTGAGACGGTCATTAAGAAAAAGCAGAGTAAAGTGATTTTGTTATATTTTTATCATTTGAAAAAAAATCGTTCAAATATCTGATTATTTGTCATTGTCAGGATTATTTTTTTTGACAATATGATTGACTTCACAATAATAAAATCTTTTTTAATTTGTATTTAAATCGATTGTTTGCAATTATTGTACTACACGAATATTATATGTATGGGTATTAGGATGTCTCACAAAATGAATATCGGACAAACAACATTTAAGAGTACGATTTTCTAAAATCTCTTTATTTTACGTGTCTACGCAATAACTTCATCGCTGGATTTCGTCGTTCTAGCTATAGCCGTTTACTTGTTACCATTTTTATCCCTCTGTTCCCATAAGTAGCTATCTACTTTTCGTGTCTACGGTGTCAGAGGAGTATACTCCGAATTTCATGACTTTAGCTGTGATATTTGGTTGGTACAATTTGTATCCCCTTTTTCCATTTTAACCCCAAAAAGTACGAATTTCGAAAAATCCCTTTATTTTACATGTCTACGCAGGTTGGTACCACTTTAATCCCTCTATCCCCATTTTACACCTTAAAAGTACGAATTTGGGAAAAATACTTTTATATTATTTATCTACTCAATTATAGGAATGTACACATCGAATTTTGTGCTTCTATCTGTTTTTGCTATAGGAGGAATGCGCATACCCAATATCAAGTAAGTAAGACCATATTGAAAAAATATGCTTAAATACTCTAAAATATTAGGAGTTATTATGGGTATTTTTAGTCCTTGTGAGGGGATTTTTTTCCCTTTGGACTGATTTCGCCCAGTTACAATCCCAACCGATCTACGACTATAAGACGTATTCCTGCAAAATTTGGACGTTCTAGATCCTTTCGCTTAAATGCTAGCGTGCTTACAACAGACGACGAACGAACATGAATTAACGTCTTAGAATTGTATGACAATCAAGAATATATAGATACTTTATAGGGTCGATATTTCAAGGTGTTACAAACGAAATGACAAAGTTAGTATACCTCCTTCCTTATAATAAGATTTACATTTCAATCACGTATTGAAACAAATGATGTTACAAATTTCGAAATGGAATGCACGGAGAAAAGCATTTCATTCATGGCGATATTTATTGTTTATGCTCGGCGAGAGATGATTAGGAGAATAATTAGATTTTAATTCAATTCAATGCGATGATGATTCAAATTTGTATTCTATCATCGCTAGTTAGAGAGTGTACAATGAATGAATACGATTGTGTTTTTGTATTTCGATTTCATCACAAAATGTTTATTATCTCACATCATTTAATATAAATTAACAGACATTACGACGTAATTGATATTAATATCAATCCCACAAGGTTTTAAAATAAGTAATATAAATTAAAAAAAATAAATAAATAAAAAATAAGATAGTAACTAAACTACTGTGTTTGTGTGTTGAACAGACCGCAAATGTGTAATTAAAACTGAACGAGTTTTTGTTTTTTTTTTAATTTAATTTCGAAACCGAAAAAAAACGGGGGTATGTTACTCTTCGCTACACTTACTAAACCAATGAAATAGGAGAATTTTTAGTTTGTGTGGTTCAGTGTACGTGTGTAACAGATAAAATTCACCACAATAATTATGAAATATGGATGAATGTTTTTTGTTGTGTTCACAGTGAAATCTTACAAGTTCATAAGGGGGGGGGCACCACATAAATAACGACGATTTTCGTAGGCCTGTGTGTTTATAAAACACGAGCGATTGTAATCTGCCGCTTAAAATAACAACACAAACAGGTTTTGTTTTATAAGCAAATGTTGGGAAATGGTGCTAAGTACTTTCTCGCTAAACTTAAAACACAGAGCCCAAACATGGTTGCCTGGAAATAAAGGTTAATTTTTTAGATCAAAATGGGGAAAAGTACTAAGTACTATATATTAGGCTGTGTCGATGTCCATAGAAATGGAAAAACAACTTCCCACGAAAAAAAGTTTGGATTGTTTGCAAAATATTTCGTTCCTAGATCAAGCCGTTTGTGAGCTAAACGCCCCTAAAAATCCTACTTTTCCTGTATAATTTTTTTTATGTTGCATTTTTGAAAGCAATTTAAATATAAATTTTTATTCTTGTCTAAGAGTAACTTATTGGTCCGATATTCATCATTTAGGCATCATTCGAAAGGTATTGATTCCTTCTATTTATTTTTAATAACTCAAAAAATCAATCTAAACTTTCAATAATACGTCCAATGAGTTATTCTAAGACAATAATAACCAGTAAGGAAAGGCTAAAGTCGGGCGGGGCCGACTCTATGATACACTCCACTTTCAATCCGAATACAATTCAATTCGGTGAAAAAGTGAAAACGGAAAGGTTTTTTGTATCCTGTAAATGTAAGTGTTTGACAAAAAATTTTATATCGGAAAGGACATTTGTATGAGGATATATTGAAACCTGGAACGAAATAGGTGAAATATAAAATGTATAGTTTGGCCAAAATCGGTTAAACTTATGGGAGCAACATTTGAATTTTGGCTATATTTAAATCTGAACCGATCTTACCCACTTTCACCATAGTTTTGTTTAGTTAGATTATAAGATGTTGTGCGAAATTTAAAAAAAATCGAGCACAATATGTGGCTTTTAAAGCGGCAAAAGTCAAATCGGGAGCGACATTTGTATGGGGGCTATATCTAAATCTGAACCGATCTTACCCAATTTCTGCATAGTGTTTCTAGTTGGATTATAAGATGTTGTCCCAAATTTAAAGAAAATCGGGTACAATATGGGGTTTCTAGAGCGGAAAATGTCAAATCGGGAACGACATTTGTATGGGGGCTATATCTAAATCTGAACCGATTTGACCTATTTTCACCATAGATGTTCTTAGTTTAAATATAAGATGTTTTGCCAAATCTGAAGACAATCTGATACAATATGTGATTTCTAGAGCGGAAAAAGTCAAATCGGGAGCGAAATTTGTATGGGAGCTATATATAAATCTGAACCGATCTGACCGATATTCGCCATGGGTGTTTCTAGTGGAAATATAAGATGTTTTACCAAATCTGAAGACAATCTGATACATTATGTGGTTTCTAGAGCGGAAAAAGTCAAATCGGGAGCGAAATTTGTATGGGAGCTATATATAAATCTGAACCGATCTGACCGATATTCGCCATGGGTGTTTCTAGTGGAAATATAAGATGTTTTACCAAATCTGAAGACAATCTGATACATTATGTGGTCTCTAGAGCGGAAAAGTCAAATCGGGAGAGAAATTTGTATGGGAGCTATATATAAATCTGAACCGATCTAACACATTTTTACCACAGGTGTTTCTAGTTACAATATAAGATGTTTTGCCAATTTTAAAGAAAATCTGTTGTAATATGTGGTATCTAGAGTGAAAAGAGTCAAATCGGGAGTGAAATTCGTATGGGGGCTATATCTAAATCTGAACCGATTTTCTTCAAATTAAATAGCGTTCGTCCTTATCCCGAAAAACATCGTTGTGCAAAGTTTCATTTGGTTCTGTCTACAATTGCGACCTGTATCGTGATTACAAGAATAGATGGACGGACGGACGGACGGACAGACAGACAGACAGACAGACAGACAGACGGACATTGCTAAATCGACTCAGAAAGTGATTCTAAGACGATCGGTATAATTAACAATGGGTCTATCTCGTTTCCTTTTGGGTGTTACAAACAAATGCACAAAGACATAATACTCTCGCGGAGTGTATAAAAATGTATATTTAACGTGCTTCCAATGATCTATTAATTCAGGAAAAGATTTTGCAGCAACGAAATATTTTCCAGATCATTTTAACATTTAACTACCCAATCTTCATTTTTGGGGGGTGACCGCAGCAATTTATTTTCGTGACCCATCCTACATACATAATATGGTCGTGTAAAAATATTAGTTAAAATAAAAATTTTCTGTCCGAGATCTCAATATTAATTTTATGTGTCGATGGGCATAATGATTCATAACATCAGCATAAATGTTTTCATTGATATTTTTATTTTATTAAATACTATTTTTTAGCTTATCTATAGAAATTACAAAATTGTAGGTGGGACATAGTATATAGGGTGGTCCATTTAAAACTTTAAATTATAATGTCTATTTTTTAAAATTTCTTATTTTATTGGAAATTTTGAACTTAGTCACTTAATAATGGAACACAATATCATTCATATGACTACCACGACTGGCTCGGCAGTACCTCATCCGTTCGTTTGATTAGCCCAAAATCCACACTAAGAAATGACTCGTTGTGGTTATCAATAGTAGAGTTCTCCGAACCCCATATGCTGCAATTTTGCTTATTGACATAGCCACCGAAACGAAAATGAGCTTAATCTGAAAACACGAACATTTTCCACGTAAAATTCTTACAGTTTGCGTTAAAGACTCACTACTTTCGAAGTAAGTTTTTGATATTTCCCAATTTTGTTCGAGCGTATAGCGTACCAATTTGACAATGTCAAACATAAACCTAAACATAAAAATGAATTTTATTCTATCTTTCACAGTAATAGGTAGTTCAAATTTAAAATGTTAAATATATAACACCACCGTGCGACACTTATTATGGCTCATAAAAATGAAATAAAAACTGAAGTTTTAATTTCCACTCGAGTTAGTGTTTAAAAGGTTTTGACATTTTTAAATGATATAATTATTCAATTTTTTTTGTAGTTTTTTTTTTGCTAGTCCTAGAAACGCGATATTGATACCATATTGAAACACGAAAATGTGAATGGACCAAATAGATAGAATCGTAAAATTTGATGCGTCCATTCCTCTGACAGTGTAGATTTTAAGAGGTAAAACAATGATTTATATAAAAACTTTTTTCCGTATTTTTAGGGACAAAAATGGATAAAACTGGAAACGTAATACCAAATGAAAAATAACACTTTGAACAATAAAAATAATTTTTGTGGTTTAAGGAAGGGACACAGAAAAGTTGGAAAATGTCCTTTATTATCTTTCAAGGGCTGCCATTGTCATTTTTCTGCTATTACAGCAGTTTTTCATCCAGCATTCATACTGGTAAAATAGCTGTTATTAATTAGAATATGGGAATTTCTCTGGTCACATCCGTGACAGTCGTATGTTTCAAAGTGGTGAAAAACAAGAAAAAGCCTAAAATTATTTTACTTCTGTATATTTTTGTGTACAACGTAAGAAGCTTCATAATTACTAATAATAGAAAACAATTGAAGTGCATTGTGTTAAAATATTAGCTACTAAAGACTGTGACTTGATGTGACAAAAATAAAAGTCAGTTCGTTTCATTCTTTACAATAAAATAATAAAAAATAAATAATAAAAGATATAAATTAAAAAAATATAAATTAAAAATTAAATTATATAATTAATTTTTCGAAAAAATCGTAGTTCGACTAATTATTTAATTGCCCTCGTATGTAGTAATGGTCATATATGGTTGAATTTTGAAGAAAATGTCTGTTTCACATAAATATTAAGACTTTTAAGTTAAACACATTGACCCGTCATACTTTGTTGGCTTCATACTGTACTCGTTCGTACATACATACATACATGTCATAAAAGGAAAATCATAAGTTAAATGCAAGTAAAACAACACGTCAGAAAATGTCATAAAAATATTTACACAAAATGTACAAATTTGTTTGGTTTTTGGTCTTCCTCTTCGCGGAAGGACCATAAAGTTCAGCCGGAGACATGGGCAAACGTAGGCTTTGGGTTTCTTGTGAATAAATGGTTGGGGAGAGGGGGGGGGGTTGTTGGCAGCCAAGCTTATATACCAGCATGCTAAATATCCACCCGTTAGACGACGAAGGTGTGACTTCCGTTTTGTTGTTCTTTTGAAAACAACAGCCATAATAATTTTTAATAACTTCCGCTTTAAGTTTTGCCACAGAGGCGGCTATTTAGAATTCAAACAAGTACATGTAAATTAATACATATGTGTGTGTGTATGTATGTTTTTCGTTTAAGCCAAAAGGCACACGGTTTCTCCCTCTCTATTTATTATGATTATCAATGGACTCCGGGTCGATTATTCAATGTCTGTGTGGCCGCCGATTTGCTTTTTTATTTCCATATTAATTGCATTTGTTTTTTTTTCAGAGTGTTTATTTAGCCGATTTATGGTGTTGTTAAATATCGTCCAAAATAAACAAACAATTTGCCAAACTAACTAATTAATAAACAAACATGTATATTCTTCATATAATGACTTTATCATTATTAGCAATATTTGGTGGACAGATATGGGTGATTCTATGGCAAGCCGTACGTAATTGATTTCTATTTTGAAAATATTGAAATTAAGAAAAACCTTTTTGCATTTGACTATTGCAGGAAACATGAAAAAGGTCATCTTAAATAAAAAAAAAAACTTTGTTTCTAGTCCTGAAACATATAAATTGCCCTCTTAAATTAAATTTAAATTAAAAAAACTTTGATTCATGTCCAGAAACGAATAAATCATTGCTATCGGCAATTCAGCTTTCCATGCAATTTACGTGTCACTATTTCACAGCAAATACTCAGAGAAAGTAAATGCAATATACCTTCTGTGTATGAAATTGGCGTTGCACAGTGGCTGGAAATCGTTTCATTTTTGTTATTTTCTCCAAAATCAAGAACAATTTCAAAATTTTGTTTTTGATTGCGCTTATCTCATCAATCATAAAATTCGGCGTGCACATTCCTCTGACTTTGTAGCACACTAAATAAAGTAATTTTTTAAATTTTTATTTTTTTTGGGAAAACGTGACGAAAGGGGACCAATCAAACAGCTGTATCTGGAATAGTGAAATTCGGTGTATACTTCGCTCTGCTAATGTATACATGAAGAATATAGAGCTCTTTTAATATTCACGCTTTTAGGTTCAAAATGGGGAAAAATTATAAAATGTGAATGGACCAAATAGATAGAATCTTAAAATTTGATGCGTCCATTCCTGTGACAGTTTAGATTTTAAGATGTAAAACAAGGCGAAAGAGGGGATGGAAATGATTTATATAAAAACTTTTTTCCACATCCGTACTTTTAGGGACATAATGGATAAAACTGGTACCTGGTTCTATAGAAACTTCGTCGAAATTTATTCTCTTTCTAGAAATTTCGTTGAAATTACTTTTTTATCGATTTTTGTTATAGAAATTTCGGTGAATTTTTTACAGAAAAATTTTATTATTTTTTACAGAAATTTCGTCGAAATTTATTTTTTTTTCTAGAAGTTTTGCCTAAACTTACTTTTTTATTCTTTTATAGAAATTTCGGCGATTTTTTTTATAGAAATTTATTTATATTTCTATTATTATTTTTATTTATTTTCTTTAGAAACTTCGTCGAAATTTATTTTTATATCGAAATTTATTACTTTATAGAAATTTCGTCAAAATTTATAATTTTATAGAAATTTCGTCGAAATTTATTATTTTATAGAAATTTCGTCGAAATTTATTATTTTATAGAAATTTCGTCGAAATTTATTATTTTATAGAAATTTCGTCGAAATTTATTATTTTATAGAAATTTCGTCGAAATTTATTATTTTATAGAAATTTCGTCGAAATTTATTATTTTGTAGAAATTTCGTCGAAATTTATTATTTTATGGAAATTTCGTCGAAATTTATTATTTTATGGAAATTTCGTCGAAATTTATTATTTTATGGAAATTTCGTCGAAATTTATTATTTTATGGAAATTTCGTCGAAACTTATTATTTTTAGGAAATTTCGGCGAAATTTATTATTTTTAGGAAATTTCGTCGAAATTTACTATTTTATAGAAATTTCGTCGAAATTTACTATTTTATAGAAATTTCGTCGAAATTTATTATTTTATAGAAATTTCGTCGAAATTTATTATTTTATAGAAATTTCGTCGAAATTTATTATTTTATAGAAATTTCGTCGAAATTTATTATTTTATAGAATTTTTGTCGAAATTTATTATTTTATAGAATTTTTGTCGAAATTTATTATTTTATAGAAATTTCGTCGAAATTTATTGTTTTATAGAAATTTCGTCGAAATTTATTGTTTTATAGAAATTTCGTCGAAATTTATTGTTTTATAGAAATTTCGTCGAAATTTATTATTTTATAGAAATTTCGTCGAAATTTATTATTTTATAGAAATTTCGTCGAAATTTATTATTTTATAGAAATTTCGTCGAAATTTATTATTTTATAGAAATTTCGTCGAAATTTATTATTTTATAGAAATTTCGTCGAAATTTATTATTTTATAGAAATTTCGTCGAAATTTATTATTTTATAGAAATTTCGTCGAAATTTATTATTTTATAGAATTTTTGTCGAAATTTATTATTTTATAGAAATTTCGTCGAAATTTATTATTTTATAGAAATTTCGTCGAAATTTATTGTTTTATAGAAATTTCGTCGAAATTTATTATTTTATAGAAATTTCGTCGAAATTTATTATTTTATAGAAATTTCGTCGAAATTTATTATTTTATAGAAATTTCGTCGAAATTTATTATTTTATAGAAATTTCGTCGAAATTTATGATTTTATAGAAATTTCGTCGAAATTTATTATTTTATAGAAATTTCGTCGAAATTTATTATTTTATAGAAATTTCGTCGAAATTTATTATTTTATAGAAATTTCGTCGAAATTTATTATTTTGTAGAAATTTCGTCGAAATTTATTATTTTATAGAAATTTCGTCGAAATTTATTATTTTATAGAAATAGGGTTTGGGGTTTCCCGGACTTTTTCATTTCCCGGGAAAACGGGAATGAAAAATTTCATTCCCGGGAATCCCGGGAATTCCCGGGAAAAAGTAATTTATTTATAGGAATGTTCAATATGGTTTAAAATATCAACATTTAATAAATGGTGTGTTTTTTTAATTATGTCATATTACAAATTAAAAACGAATGTTATTGTCAAAATATTTTACAAATTATTTTTCATTTTACAAATATTTTACTCTACACCTTTTCAAGATTATTTTCGGAACATACAAATTTATATTGAGAAATGTAAATTCATATTAGGGACATATAATGCGTAATGTAATATTTATAATAGGAACATGTTAATTCATAATGAGATATATAAATCATAATTCATTGAGAACAATTAATTCATAATAGGATCATACCAATTCATAATGAAATAATTTGTAATCAGAAAATCCAAATTCATAATCAGAAAATACGTTTTCATATTCAGAAAATACGAATTTATAATGAGAAAATATAAAATCATATTGAGAAAATGTACATTTATAATGAGAACATTGATAAAATATGCGTTTCTACGAAAATATCCATAGAAAACTTACATACATAGCTTCGATTATATATTTTAGAGTTCCTGATTATGAATTTATATTTTATGAATATATATTCCTGAATAAGAATTTATATTTTCTCATTATAAATTTGGATTTTCTCATTTTGTATTTATATATCTCATTATCAATTTGTATGTTCTTATTATGAATTTATATTTTTCAGTATGAATTTACATTTCACATTACGAATTTACAGTGCTGATTATGAGTTATCATGCTCCTATTATGAAATTCATTTCCTGTTATGAATTTTGATTTCTCATCGTGAACTTACATATCCCGATTATAAATTACATTTTCTCATTATAATCTTGAAAAGTTGTAGAATAATCGTCAGAATTTGACATTTACATCGCAGATAGAAGTGAGCGACACCTACACTAGATTCAAAATTGAAAACGATTAAGGAAGCAAATAACTCATATGACGGAGAATGTTATTACGCATTTAATTTAGAATATTCATTCGTCTGGAGACAAAAATATTTTATAGAAACATATTCTAAACTATAAAAACAATAGAAACGTAAAAATTGATATTAATTTAATAAATTCATCAAAAATAAAAATATTGAAATAGTCCAGTCATTAATTCTTACAAAGGGCCGTTTAAATACACCGTAGCATATATTTATATTCCTATTAGATTTCTCTTGAAAGTTTCCAGGCGAACAATTTTTATTGTATTCCTATTTTTAGACCATTTATTTCTGGCTACATAAATGTAAAATAAATTGTTCTTGAAGAATATGTTCACCTCGATTCTTCTAGGAAAACAAGAAAATGTACATTATGTAAGCCGTAGTATTGTCGGCATGATATTTTTATTTCACAATAAAGATCCTGCAAATAGCCTCACAAAAAGTTTTTATTCCCCTAGCTGGGTTTCGCATAAAATGACTATTTAGCGAATTTAAAAAGTTTTGTTTGTAGTAATATAATATAAAGAAATATTCAACAAATACTCATTATGGTCACTAATGTAAATACATATATGAATTTGAAATACATCTGAAAATTCCAATTTATATAGTAACATTAAATTATTGATCAACATAATAAATAAATTATTTTTTTAATATTTCCCGTATTCCCGGGAAATTGAAAATTTTTTCCCGGGAATTCCCGTCCAAAATTTTCCGGGAATTCCCGGGAAAAACGATTCGGGAATTCCCGGACCCCAAACCCTATATAGAAATCAGAATCATGAAATCAGGCGTCTACATTTCACTGGAAACGAAACGAAATTCCTACTTTTGGGATAAGAAATGGGCTATAAATGATGCCAATTGAACGACTGTATCTGGAACATGATCCTCTGATTGGATATAAGGTTGGTTTTGCAAATCGGGGAAAATCGATCGAAAGTTTCTCCCTAACAACGTATGGAAATACCACCAATAATCTCTAATCTTTAGAGTATTTAAGCACATTTTTTGAAAATTGTTGCCGTTTTATATTTCAAAATTATAATTATGAAAAATCACAATTTATTTAATAGTAAGAAATGCCACAATTTTCATAAAAATATCATATTTCTTATAACGACCGTAATTCTAAATTTTAGAAATCGCATTTTTAAATACAGAACACCCTGGAATACATCGTAAAATGTGAAAATGCGATGTCGAAAAATTATAGTTACGCCCTTTCCATATCATTCTTAGTGTTTGGTAATCAAATCGATTTTCAAAATCGATTAATCGAAATGGAAAGTCGACTTGGTCGATTTTCCTTTTGCGACTTGAAGCATAAAAGTCAGGATTATTTTTCGGGGAAATTGGTCCGTACGCTAATACTTATTTTCACCAAACACACTTTACAATCATTTTCATTGTCAGATATTTTCATGATGAATTGGTCTTATCGGTACGTTTCTTTGGAGATTTGGAAGTTTGCTTCTTATGTATTTTCTGTAAATTTAATGCCTGTCGTAATACTTCAACTGGGAACATCTGACATACTTTCTGTTGTTGATTTTTGTAAAATAATGCCAAACTTTGTTGGAGGCATTTTTGAATTATTTTTTAATATATTTTTGCCTTTAAATAAGACAAATACCTGGAAAAGTTCAAAATAGCGGAATCAAAACCGAAATGTACTCACACATATATAACAGAATTTCAAAAATCGAAAATCGGTATGACAAAATCGTTGATCTACTAAAATACAAAATCCACTGCAAAAAAGTCGTTTTTTGGAGTAAAAAGTCGATTTTCCACTCAAGTGGGCGTGACACCTACCATACGAAGGTATAATCTATTATAAAATATATTCAGTTTTATGACAGCTACAAGACTGAAATTTTGTGTGAGTGTATCTAGTATGATTGTGCGTAGTTATTCCAAAAATGGGCGTGACCCCTCACATACGAAGTTAAAACCTGTTTTAGAGTATAATCGCTTACATGACACCGAGACTCCTAAATTGTTTTGTGAGTTAATTTAGTTGTAACCTGCTTAGACAATATGTAAATGGCCGGGATTTGAAAGATGTGGAAATTTTATTTTGAATATTTTTAAATTACCCTTTTTATTTCAAATTTCTTAGCACGATAAAGAAAGGTTACAAAAAAGAAATATCCATTCGTAAAATGCCGATTTAAGTCAAGTAAACGGCAGTTATATTCAACTTGTTTTTTGGCATTTGATCCCTGTTCGGCAATCATCGGAACATCTCCATATCTTTAGTATTTCAGGGACGTACCTTGATTAAAATTTGTACTTATAATGATAAAAATCAATATGAAACCTGAATATGATTTTCATTTTGTCATCTGTTTTTTTTTGCCTTGCGAAGCGGGCGGGGGTTCAGCTAGTTTTCTATAAACGAAAGATTGCTGTTGGGTACTTCCACGAAATTTCGGCCCATTATGGATTTCGATCCTCTTCGAATTTGATGAAATTTGGTACATATATTCTACTAGTTATTGCATGTAATAAAGCGTTTAACGTAGCGTTATTGCATGTAATAAAGCGTTTAACGTAGCTCAAAATAGTACATGGTTTGACTACTACAATGGACCAAAGTTGATAATTCGTTACTGATGGAACTTTGGAACGCGTCTTCAGGTTTTATTGACATTGGTGTCGTCTGAAAGGTTCATCTTAGTTCAAGGACATCAAAATGCTGAAAACATGTTTTTACAAGTTATCATAATTTCAGAGTGGTGTTTAGATTATCGTATTTCATCACGAAAAAATATTACGGTATTGACATTTTGGTTTAAATAAGATATTGGGATACACATATTGATGGTTTTTAACACATCCTTAAAATTACATATCGTAAAATTAATTATTGATAGCAAAGTGTATTTTTAATAAACTTTAAATCCATCAAAGCAATGTTGTGTACTTAGTTTTTTTCGACTTTTTGGTTCCACTTCCTAAAACCACAAATTATTTAGATTGCCTAAAGTTTCCACTTTCATTTGATCGCCTTTTTAGGACCAAAATTCAAAATTCACAAAAAATTGTTAAACAATATATCCTTCAAAAATGTCAAGTCACAAACAGAAACGCGACCAGACACTATGTACACAATTTTGTTATGCTTCTTGGCAGCTTCAGAATTATTCTGTTATTTCCATGACCCACCAAATTTTTGTTTTCTTTTTTCATTTTATCGCAAGGTGTAATAATAAAAAAATTCTCCGCGTATGGCAAAGGGTATAACAAGTTTCAATAGTAATACAATTCTCCAAGATTTTCGTTAAATAGAAAAGTTTTCATTTCCCTGTGGTTTACGGGTGGTTGGCAAAGAAAACACGCCTAATAAAAAGTTTTCTTTTTGACTTGTTGCTTTTGAATGTCGTTTATAGGAGCGACGTCAGCAGACAGAAACACTCTCCACCCTCCCTCCCTTCGTGGGACAAAATACTTGCTTCTGTCAAAATAACATGATTTGCTTGACCGACGACCACTTGAATAAGTTTGACCAAGAAATTAAAATTAATGACTACAATTTCATTTCTATTAATACCGGCCAAACAAAGTCATGAAATGAAAATAGTTCTACAGCTGGGATGTCATTAATGTTAATGACGGCAAACTAATGCAATCCAGAAAGTACGTGAAGAGTTCTGCTCTAAGCAATGAGCAGTGGAAGTTTTCAAAAAGAAAAAATTTTTTCAACTAATTTATAAGCGGTTTAGGAAAATTTAATTTTTTGTTGATAATAACAGACAAAAACTGGATTTGGGACGATACAATATCACGAGGCCCAACAAGTGGTAGTGAATTGACAGAAAGTCAACGTATGGTGTCCATTCTTACATCAAAATGTTGAAGGCGAAGGATAATATCCTATTTACTTTTTTCTCCGAAAAATTGAATGTGGCTCCAAGAGAACGGCGGACAGTGCAAAACAGTGGTAAAAACTCCCCAATTTCAGGCACCCACATGACATTGTTGATTGAATTCCGCAAAGAACATAATAATTGAATATATTATAAACGATTTTGGCGGTACAGCGTCTAAATATTTCTGTGGATGCATTTAAAGTTCGTAAATTAAACTCAACTAGTTTATATATCAGATCATATCATTATTGGAATGATTGATTAATTAACCAAAAACTTAAGTTATTTATAAAAATACAAGAGCTGGTTGCCATCGATTAAAGTATAGAATGGTTTTTATCAGAAATTTCCAATATCGTAAAACATTAAAATTTTCATGTGGGTGTGGCACTGAAAATTTGCAAGTAATTGGTGACTCAAATGAAATCACGGGTACTGATTTGTATTAACGTACATATTAAAATAAGAAATTTATGACGTTTTTTATTTTTATGTCACATGGAAGGCGTGATTGTGGGAGTATTTAGATAAGAACTTTTTTTGATCTAATTTGACAATATGAGGGTGTGCCCCGCGAGATAATATGATATCCGGGGCTATCTGACCACATATTTGGATAGAACACCTCAAAATAAGAAAGACATTGTTCAGCATGTTATCGATATCTCGCTTAGTTATCGAGTTATTGGACGTTAAAGTTTGGAAAAATCGATTTTGTTTTTCGATCCAATGGAATCAAAATCGAAAATTAGAAGAAACAAATTTCGATAACTTTTTTTCGTTACCGATAACTGCATTAGTAATCGATAAGTTCCATAGTTATCGATTGTGCAAATTCTATAAAAATGTTGTGTGCATATTTTTTTAAAAGAAAATTTTTAATTACAAAGAAATTCAACAATAAAAATACAACAGAAAAAAAAACAAAAATATATTGAAAAAAATCGTGCAATTTTTTTAAAATATTTTTTCGTGATATTTGTTTGCGTAATTTATTGAAATTTTCGCTAAAACAAAATTTTTGCAAATATACAAGTCATTCAAGTTCAAATATCACATAATTTTACGAATTGAAGTCCAATAAAAATAATCCATATTCATCAAAGCAGATAAAAGCGATAAAAAAGCATGGCGACCATTTTAATAAAAAAATACCTAATTTTGGAACACATTTTTCCAACTTTGGAAATTCAGATCTTTTTTTTTAATAAAACCTAGTAATTTTTTCAACGTTTTTAGATTTTTGTCGGCAAGTTGCAAGCGGTTTGTTACCCGTAACTCAAGAGTTTGGGTGTGTCTGGCAAATTAATCCAATTACATGGCCTACTGTATCTCAAATTGTTATCCTCAACACAAAACTCAATTCCATGGCCTGGTGAATACTGAATTTTGCTTTTGGACTAATAATTTCAAAATGGAGTGGGGGTGCCTTTTCAGGAACATTATAAAGAGTGTCCCAAGAAGAGCGCAATTTTTTAATTTAAATAAAACAGATATTTAAGAAAAAATCGTGAAACTTTATTATATCGTAAAGTAGACAGAATGAGGTTATGTATGGAACAATATATCGTGCAGATGGCCGCCGCGGCTTTGCTGGCATGCACGCGATCTTTTAATGAAATTTTCAATGACCGTTTTGCATGAATGCTGCGGTATTTCATTAATGCAGCGTCCAATTTCGTCTTTTATGGCTTGAGTCGTCGTCGGCTTCTTCGCGTAAACCATCGACTTCAAAAAACCCCAAAGAAAAAAATCTAATGGTGTTAAATCGCACGATCTAGGCGGCCAATTCTGATCTCCAAAACACGAAATAACACGACCGGGAAATGACTGATGCAGCAATTGAATTGTTTCTCTGGCTGTATGACATGTGGCGCCGTCTTGTTGGAACCACATGCCCTCCACATTCATTTCTTCAATTCTAGGCAAGAAAAAACTGGTTATCATTTCACGATACAGAACACCATTGACTGTTTGCGCTTGACCTGCCTCATTTTCATAAAAAAAAGGTCCAATGATTCCTCCAGCCCAAAAACCACACCACACAGTGACACGTTGAGGATGCATTTGCTTCTCGTGAATCACTCGAGGATTTTCCGCACCCCAAATGCGACAATTCTGTTTATTGACGAAGCCATCAAGATGAAAATGGGCCTCGTCACTGAAGATGATTTTATCGGCAAAATCAGCATTTTCATGATGTCTCTCCAATACCCAATTAACGAACTCCCTTCGCTGTCCATGGTCAGTTGGCTTCAGTTCCTGAGTCAATTGAACTTTGTATGCATGAAGATGCAAATCTTTCGTCAAAATTCGCTGCAAAGTGGATTTGGAGACACCAATTTGCTGAGCTCGGTGTCGAATTGAGGTGGATGGAGTTTGAGCGACATCATCACGTACAGCTACGACATTTTCGGTCGATCGACCTGGTCGATGGCGCGTTGTTGTCTTTACATCACTAACAGACCCTGTTTCGGCAAATTTATCCATTAATCTCTTTACAGTTGACTCTTTTGGAGTATTATTGTGACCCCAAATTGATCGCAATTTGCGAACTGTAGCCGCAAAACTTTCACCATTTTGGTAAAACAATTTCACAATGAGAATGCGTTGTTCATTCGTGTAGCGCTCCATTTTTACTAACCTCGTACCTTCTACTAACAAACAATGACAATTGTTCAAATGTCAAACAATGACACTTCGAATGTTGCCAGATTTAAAAATTGCGTTCTTCTTGGGACACCCTTTACAATATCTCGAATAACTACGCTGAAAAAATTAAAAACTTTAATTTGTCTGCCTATTTTCGATTTTTATATAAATGTCCACATATTCCGAGATTTTCGGTTTCGTAAACTCGAAAGTTATCTAAAAGATTTACCTGCTCTTTTTGCTTTTGAGCTAATAAATAAAATAAAAACCTATTTTTCTTATTTAAAATTTCATTGTTTCGATAACTAAGATAGTTATCGAAAATTTTTGTTTTTTTTTTAATTTGACCACATTTAAAAAATATTTTCCTATTTTTCATACTTTAACCTCCAATAACTATGCAAGTTATCGATAGGACCCTTTTTTATTTTAATGTTCTCTTCCTAAAAATAAATTAATATCTTGGAACTTGGATTTCATACTCTTGCCTGCTTTTTTGTTTTTTTTTTTTCAAATGAGCTAAAAATAATAAATAAAATAAAAAGCCTATTTTTAAAATTTACAATATCATTATTTCGATAACTAAGATAGTATCGATTTTTTACAAATTCATTATTTGTTTGTTTTTTAATTTGACCACATTTACGAGAGTTATAGATCCATTTTTTATTTTAAGGTCCTCTTCCTAAAAATAAATCCAGATTTTGGGACCTCGGATATCATACTCTTGCCTGCTCGGTTTGCCTGCTAATTTACAATGTCATTCTTTCGATATAATAACTATAATCAAAGTATGGCGCTCTTAGAATATGATTGTATTTTTCTGAGTGTAAATGAGATACTTTCGTGCTTGCTCCACTCCATTTTTTATGATATTTGTCTCATCAATCTCCCTGGACAAACATTAGAATATTAATTGGCTTAAGAAATAAATAAACTAATCTATTTTTACACTAAATAGTTAAATACTATAACCGCACAACCCTACTCTCCACCGACTGACTGAACATACATATAAACAAGAAAAAAACGTAAAAACAAATCGAAATCAAAAGCTATTCGTTGTACGAATATATTATGATTATAAAGAAGAATAACCAGAAGTTTTACTGAGTAAACTAAAAACAACAAAATTAACACATCTACTTAAAGCGAGTGGAAAAAATGTAATCACAGCTGTCAGAATGAATGAACGTATATGAAGATCAGTGGTTTGAAATGGAAAATGTGTATAAAAAAGAACAAATTAAATATAAAACATGTAAGAAAACATCAGTCGGCTAAACCAACTTATATATAACCTCACTCTCATAGAACATATCTATGGAAATTATATTAACTTACATTTTACTTAGGGCCGGATGATTTGTGTGGATGGCACTAGAAGGTTCATGACATTTGGTCCAGCTTCCACAGTTAGAAAACAATTACAAATACATGATCAAATTTCAATTCATAGTGGATTTCATGCACCCGTATAGAAATTTGAAGGATTTAATTTTACCTAGTATAGATACTATTGTGTGGGATGTAAAGAGTGATTTTTTTGAGGTTAGGATTTTCATGCATTAGTATTTGACAGATCACGTGGGATTTCAGACATGGTGTCAAAGAGAAAGATGCTCAGTATGCTTTGACATTTCATCATGAATCGTCTTACAAACGAACAACGCTTGCAAATTATTGAATTTTATTATCAAAATGCGTGCTCTGTTAAGAAAGTTCATTGCGCGCTTCCATTTTATGGTCAGTTTAATCGACCCACTGAAGCGGCTATTCGGGCTATTGTGACTAAATTTCGCACCAAATTTACATTGTTGGACATTAAACCACCAACACGCTTACGTAGAGTGCGAACTGAAGAAAATATCGCAGCTGTATCGGCCAGTGTTAATGATGACCACCAATTTTCGATTCGTCGCCGTTCGCACCAATTGGGTCTCTGTTACTCAAAAACGTGGAAATGCCAAAATTGGACTAACGCAGCCGCGGTCAACATTTAAATGAAATTATCTTCAAAAAGTAAATGTCATGGACCAATCTAACGTTTCAAATAAAGAACCGATGAGATTTTGCAAATTTTATGCGTTTTTTTTTTTTTAAAAGTTATCAAGCTCTTAAAAAATCACCCTTTACAAGAAGGGGCGTGGCTAAAGCGTAAATATTTTTTATGTTTAAAGTGATTATAAAAACATTATCAAATATCAAATTACAAATGATTTTCACTGCCCGTATGGAAGTTATATCAGTTTTATTTTAGCCAAGGCTTATGCCACTTTGTGTGGGAGGACCAGAAGGGGTGTGTCAATATCGCCCATATGCCAAACGAATGCAACGTGTATAAAAGCATTGCTAAATATAAAATTTCATAGTATTCCGATCATTCTTAGAGAAGTTATAAAAGCTTTATTTTTACGTAGGTTAAAATGATTTGTGTGGGAGGTACAAGAAGGGGCGTGACAATACCCGCCATATTTTATGCGCTTAAATTAATTATAAAAACTTTATCAAATAACAAAATATAGCCGATTCCGAATATCCGTGTGGAAGTTACATTGGTTTTAACATAGGAATATGGGTGATTTGTGTGGGAGGTACCAGAAGGGGCGTGGTAATTTCGCCCATCTTCTAACTTAACCTAACCCAGCAAAAACTTGGTAATGACACCTCATTATTTTTAGCATTACCTAGTACTGACTGCTCGTTACGCACTGCATTATTTTGAAGTATGAAATAATTACTTCCTTATAATGGTTTAAATAAGTAGTTATTGGTAAGTTAAATGTTATAGAACTTCAGATTTTAAAACTTAATTTTCTACATTTTTGTGGTGAGTCAGTGCTGTTGTTATCGCAACTTAGTTATCCAGGCTTAAGGAAAAATAGTCCTAAATTCCGTATTCAGATTGTTAATAAGTCGATACAAAATATATAATTTAATAAAAATGCTGTCTTCATCACTTATTAGGCCCATTATTGATAATACATTATTTGGCTAATTATCAATAATGACTTCTTTTGCACCTTCCTGAGGCCACTTATTTTACAACTCTTTTAGAGCTACTTATTTATTAACTTCTCGTAAGCGTGCGTGGAAGTACTTATTTCTCAACTTTTTGTAAGCGTGCTTGGAAGTACTTATTTTTTTACAATCCCTTTACAAAAATAATTAGAAACGGATCCGAAAAATAAGTAGTGAAGGTTTTTGGTTTGGCCTTATTCCCCACATTACTTGGTAATGAGAGTTTTTGCTGGGAAGTTTGGGAAAAATATTACCATGTGCTAAGTTTGAATTGAACCCGTAACAACTGTCGAGAGTTATCGTGTACACCAGCCAGCCAGACGGACATGGCTCAAACAGCTTAAAAAGTCGTGAAACGGATTTACACTTTTTTTCTGTCCCAAATGATATATACCCTCCTACTCTGTAGAGTGAGGGTATAAAAATACTTGTAAAACGTAAACGGAATTTAATAGTATTCAAGTACTCGTGAAGAAGGACAATGCATATTAGAACTTTATAATATGTTAAACCAATTGTGAAATACAAGGATTTGAATATCAGCAAGATGTTCAATTTTTGAATATCAGTAAGACTTTCACCCAGCAAAAAAATTGAAAGTACTTCCATAGGAAGCACATTTTAATCGCAAATCAAAATCCAAATATTCATGTTCCCCTCTTTTGAGGACGTTCTATAACATTTTCCCAAATGCATGGGAACGAATTTTTTGTATGGAGTCACAGAGGTAAGGTGTCCGCTTTGCAACCAGAAAGTCTAGGGTTCGAATCGTGGCTCGGGAAAAACTTTTTTTGTTTTTTATTATTACTTTTATAAATAAATAATGCTTAATTTTGTATAATTTTAACAATATAAACATTTTTGTTTAAAAAATACGAATTTAATGTACTTCAAATATTTCATTTGTCAGTTCTACATAATATCACTAAAATTAAGTACTTTTAATTTATTTAATGCTAATTTAATTAAATATTTTGTTAAGTTTCCTATTGTCAGTTATATCGAACAAAATGGTTTATGGTTATTCACCACTTGCAACAGAGGATAGCTGAGATGGTTAAGGTGCCGTAGTAGCAACCAGAGGTTTGCTGTTCTACCCCCGATAGCAGCGGATTTTTTAAAACAGAAAAGGAAACTAATCCAAAAGTGGTTCCTTTGCAACACTTTAAAATAACTTTGAAGTCTTTCAAAATAAAGAATATACCTCCTATGACAACTGCATGTTAAATTCATTAGTTAGGATCCCTAGTTTTACTACTTCCGAATCACCAGACGAACATCTTTTACACTTCTTTGGGTGCTCCCTTTTTGCTGGGCAATGGGTGAAAATTCAAATGCCCTTAACTCGGCAAATATTTTTGTTATATTTTTCTTAAGACGCGTATAAAATATTTTTTTTTAAATAAGAATATTTCATTGCAAATCTGAGTCATGTGAAAAAAGTCTGAGTCGGTGGAAAAAATCATTATTTTTTTCGAGACTCCCACCTACGTTTTGCTCGCTCGCAACCACTGTGAAGCGGTAGAAAAATGTTGGCTGGCTGGCTGGCTGGATGACTCGTTGGTTGGTTGGCTTGATATGTAAATTACGAATGCATGTATGTAAAGTAGACGTCAATGAATTATTTCCGGAAGACATTATAAATAAGCAGAGAAGACGACTAAGACGGTGACTACGACCGACGACGACGGTGACTTGGACTACGAAAAAAAAAAAAGAATACTCAACGCTTTATAAGGCAAACACCTTTAAAAGTCATAAATACAACTGACGACAGTTGAAAGACAATGCAATTCAGTCAGCGACTACGACCGACAAGAGCAACGTGCACTACTGGACAGACGGAAACCTAGCTAGACCAACAACATACGGTTGGACTGAATGAATGAAAGAAATTTAACACAAAGTCCATAATAAATGAAGACGTTTTACACGATTTTGTCCATAATGTGATAATAATACACAAGTACGAATACATACATATATGTATGTATGTATATAGTGCGACTATCCGCCTGCCTGTCTGCGTGCGTCCGTCCGTCTACTCATATCTTTAACTATTTGTGATAGGTGGTTGGATGGATGGATGGATGACATGCCAAAATGCCGGAGTATAAAGCGGCCTAGCGCACTGGCTGGATGGATGGTTGACTGAAGCGTGGGCGGAAATAGATAATAAGTAGACGCGCGCGCTAGCTCTGTGCACTGAGTTGTATTTCTTTTTATTCAATCAGACACTTGTGCGAATTTTATTTGTCATATTCCAAGAGCCTGATATGCATAGGTTTTGCCATGTTGTCTTTACCATGTTGTTGTTTCTGATGAATAATATAAATCGCACTTTATGGCAATGATTTAATATTAATTTATGCACAGTAGGGTGGGGATTGCGCGAAGAACGTTATTATTGTATTTCATCCACGGAAGGTTAAATTTAATTTAGGATTTGAATTATATGAGAGTTTAGTTTTTGGGACGTATTTGTACAAAGATTACGCCAGTGATGTCCATTTAGTGATGACCATCTAGCAAACAAATTATTCTCGGAGTTACTAGAATTTCAGTGAAAGTACAAAATAGTTGGCTCTGTGAGTCTGTGAGTGCTGTGAGAATGTTATGAATGTGATTACGTCAATATCGCAACGTGATAATTGAGCAATTGTTAATCATTGCACTGTGTTGTATACAAGTAAGGAATGAATAAATTCAAACTGAATTACTTTAGTTCGTAATAGAGATATTAAATAGGAAAATAACAAAGTAAATTGGTAAGAAAGACATTTTGATTTGCTTAGTTCAATCGAAGGTCATCCTCCAATTATGGCATTTTTCATTTTTCATCAGATTTCATTCCATTTAACTGATGTTTTCCCAACTATTTTCGTTTTTCTTTGAAAAAAAATCAGATAATCGCGAAATGACGTTTTCTAATTGGAATATTAATCAAGCAAGCCAAAAAAAAACAGCTTTAATAAATATAAAATGAGTATAATGCTTCTAAACTAGTTTCAATTATATGATTTTTCCCTATTCACGCTTTTCTCTCAATTTATTGCAAACACAGTTTTGATCACGAATTTATTGCACCTGACCAAACTTCCAGATTTTACTACACACAAAAGTTATTGCTTTAATATTTTCAAACTAAATTTTGTTTACTTTAATTAAAAAAATACTTTAATTTTAAATATTTTACTGTTTTCTGATTTTTAAGTTATATTTAATTAAAAAATCGATTAAATTTAGTAAATTTAATTACAAAATTAATCAATATTTTGGAATTTATCATTAAAATTTTAATTGATACGATTAAAATTGTATTTGACATAAAATCTCTAATTCAAATAAAACTATTAATTGCATCAATTAAACAATTTGTTTGCAATTCATAAAATTTTTCAATTATTTTTTAATAATACTTTAATTTGAAATATTTTACTGTTTTCAGATTTATAAAATTATATTTAATTAAAAATCGATCAAATTTAGTTAATCCAAGTAAAAAATTAAATAATTTTATAATTAAAATTAAAAATTAAATTTTAAAATTAAAATTTAAAATTAAAAAATTAATCACTGTTTTCGAATTTATCAATTCAATTTTCAATTGATTCAGCTAAGATTTTATTTGTTTTTAAATCTCTAATTCAAATAAAAGTATTTATTGAGTCAATTCAATTAAACAATTTGTTTCAAATTCATAAAAAAAAAATCAATTAATTTTTTTAATCAATATAATATTTTAATTGAAAAATATTTTGTTTTTATTTTTGTTAACAACAACTCTAATATTTTTATTTCAAATTGTGATTCTCCTTTATAGGTCCAGAATTAATTAAAATTTTTTATTGAATTGAACATTTTCTTGATGGCTTGTACTGCTGCTCTCAAGAAATATATAAACCAATTACATAATATATTTTTCTTTTTGCAAAAAGAATTTATGATCATGGATGATCATTACCACGTATACTCTAAATGATAATGGGAATTGGTGTGTCGTACAGTGAGCATCGTAGAAACAAAACAATTGCTGCTGTAGAGCGTAGAGTCATAAATTCTACATTTATTCATAGATTTTCTTCAAATAGGGATCGTTTTCTTCGTTCATTTCCCAGATATTGTGTTATATACATATTGTATTATATATATATATATATATATATATATATGTTGAACAAATATTTAAAATACTACAGGTCGGAAATCATGATAGTGGTAGTGTACTGCCAAGTAATAAATGTTACCATGCCATTTGTAAATAAATTTGCATTCTATTAAATATAGACGCAAAATGGTCTTGAGCCAGGACAAGAAAAATACAAACCAAAAAGACTAAAATATCATGAATTTTCAAAGAATTCTTTCGCGTCTACAAAGAGTGTCATAACTTCATTAGAATGTTGGCTATTAAAATAATGTATTTATGTATTTTGCCTTTTTTATTTTTATGCCTTTTCTATAATAATTTAAAAATATATATATATCACTTTTTTGAAGACTGTTCCTAAACCACTGTGTGAAAGTGAAATTCGTAACATTTATTGTCATCTTAATTACCTATAATTGAACATATATGTAAGCGGGAGTGATCGGACCTATATTCCTTCAACGAAAATTGAAATTTTAGTAATTTTTTAATATCGTTTTCGAATTTAGAAAGCCAAAATAAAAAGGAAATGATCAGACCTATTTTTGTCATTTTTTTAATATAATCGAAACTATGTATTATGAGAAGTATAAACATTACGAATAAATTGATTTTGAAATTTTGTCGAAACAAGTAAGCAAGCTACAGTCGGCTAAACCGACCTATATATACCCTCAAAACATATATGCGGAAGTCATAAGGCATTTAATTTTACTTAGGGCAGGATAATTTGTGTGGAAGGTATTAGGAGGTTCGTGTCACACGATCCCAGCTTCCATATTTGTAATACAATTGTAAAAACATGATCAAACATCAAGTCACAGTTGATTCCATGAGCCAGTATAGAAGTTATGAAGGATTCAATATTACCTAGTATAGATACAATTGTGTGGGAGGTACAAGAAGGGGCTGTGGGAGGTACAAGAAGGGCTAAAGCGTAAATATTTTTTATTTTTAAAGTGACTATAAAAACATTTTCAAATATCAAATTGCAAATGATTTTGACTGCCCGAATGGATGTTATGTCGGTTTTATTGTAACCAAAGTTTATGCCTCTTTGTATGGGAGGTACCAGAAGGGGTGTGGCAATGTCGCCCATATTCCATGCGAATATAACTACTATAAAACAATTGTTAAATATCAAATTTCAGATGATCGGAATATCTGTATAGAAGATATAACAGCTTTAATTTTACGTAGATTTGCGTGACTTGAATGGAAGGTATTGGAAGGGGCGTGGCAAACCGCGTCATATTTAGTTTATAAAATTAAAGTGATTATAAAAACATTATTAAATACCAAAATATAGCTGATTCCGAATATCTGTGCGGAAGTTATATGGCTTTTAACATTGGAATATAGGCTATTTGTGTGGGAGGTACCACAAGGGACGTGGCAATTTCTACCATCTTCGAACTTAAACTAAGTTTGGGAAAAATATTACCATGTGCAAAGTTCGAATCGATTCCTTAACACCTTTCGAGAGTTATCATGTACACCAGCCAGCCGGACAGGCAGACGGACATGGCTCAAACACATTAAAAAATCGTGAAACGGATTTGGTCCAATCATACTTAGGGTCTTAAGTCACTCCTTCAATGCGTTACACTTTTTTCTGTCCCTCTACTCTATAGAGTGAGGGTATAAATATCGCTATCAGCAAAAAATCGCACTTGAATTCTGCCGGTATTACTGAGGAATGTAATCCACAGTGTAGGGTATATAAGATTCGACCCGCCCGAATTTTACACCTTTTTAACGTTTAATTGTGTTAGTTTTTCATTTTATCATCCTGTGTCTCCTTCACAGGACTAAGGATACAATTTTTCATAAATTATTTGAAATACTTATTCACACCCCTATGATACCGGTACAAGTGTCAAATTTAAAAGGAGAATATTTTTGAAAAATTCTTCAAATTTCTTGCTTTTATCTGTATTAGTTTAGCATTAACAACAAGTTTCCCCTTAGTATATTCACTTTATCCATATTTTACTTTTTAAGAGGGATAACATAAAATTGAATTGAATTAAGAAATATTTTAGAAATTCTATGATTGATTTGAGCTTTATGAATAAAACATGATTCATACATTTTATGAAGTGCTTCTTTGTCTCAGTGGTTATGACAAAATCATAGATATTATGAAGGAAAATGATTTCATTGTAGCGACAGGACTAGGTCGTCTAGAATTTTATAACAATTCAGAATATATGTACCAATGCCCTCCATCCTAAGGTGGAGTGTATAAAAATCGTAACGAATGTTAAAAGCCTGTGAAGTTGAACAATTTTACGGTGATGATGTTGGTAAATTGAATTCATTTAATTTCCGAGAAGTTCACCGCTAACAAAGCTTTCTAAAAATAATCGAAAAATGATTAACATGCCGCTTGTAAGGATAAACAAAAATTCAGCCGAAATTAAAGAGACAAAGAGAAATTGTGAAATTCAACGAATATGTTATGATGGAAAATCTGTACTTGGAGGTAAGTATATTGGCAGATTTATTGCGCAGCAATCTCAGCATCAGCACGTTCTACTCTGACATAGATATGCATATGGGTACTTTTTTGTGATTATAAATTAATGAATAAACTGAAATAAATCAATCTCGTTAATGATTTTTTTTATTGGAAATCTTACATAATGTTTAGTTTAGTGTTTATATTGAAATTTTGTTTACAAACAACAACGAAAGAGATAAACAACACACACAAATGTTTATTCGCTCAGTTTATGAGTTACCAAAAGAAAAACAAAGATTCTTCCAACAATATGGCCAAAAAATGACCATGAACTAAAGAGAGGGGAAGGCAGCAAGTTCATGGATATTTTAAGTGTATCCATCAAATCGCCCTTTAGGAGATATTTAATATCTAAATCATGTCACTGACGTATATCCACCATAAAGTGGCCTAATAACGCGCTTAATGCAGAATGGTCTAATCAACAAAGCAAACTAACAATTGAGTTAGATTGATTTGCTATCGATTTAAATTTGTTCAGAAAAAAAAAAACAAAATTTTGAAATTCAAAAAATGTCAATTCCATTAGAAATTAAAAAAATTTCCATTCCATTTGTAATTCAAAAGACACCATTTGAAGTTAAAAGACATCATTTAAAATTCAAGATTCGTCAATTGTAATTCAAAAGAAACCATTTGAAATTCAAAACTCTCCAAATAAAACGCAAATACATCATTTGAAATTCAAATCTCGTCAATTGAAATTCAAAAATTTTTCCGTTTGAAATTGAAAAATGTAAACCAAATGTAAATTTGTTCAGAAAAATACAAAATTTTTCCACTACAATTTCCAATTGTAATTAAAAAGACGTCACTTGAAATTCAAAAAATCCATTTGAAATTCAAAAATGTCAATTGAAATTCAAAAATGTCAATTGAAATTCAAAAATGTCAATTGAAATTCAAAACTCGTCAATTGTAATTCAAAAGAAACCATTTGAAATTCAAAACTCGTCAATTAAAACGCAAATACGTCATTTGAAATTCAAATCTCGTCAATTGAAATTCAAAAATTATTCCATATGAAATTCAAAAATGTAAATTTGTTCAGAAAAATACAAAATTTTTCCATTACACCATTTTCAATTGTAATTAAAAAGACGTCACTTGAAATTCAAAAAATATCAATTCCATTTGAAATTCAAAAAATGTCAATTGAAATTCAAAACTCGTCATTTTTAATTCAAAAGACACCATTTGAAATTCAAAAAATGTCAATTGAAATTAAAAAAATGTCAATTGAAATTCAAAAAATCCATTTGAAATTCAAACAAGTAAAAACGGCGATAAGTTCGGCCGTGGATTGCATTCCACAGAGGTTGTCGGTTTTCGTAAAAGTGCAGTAATATTACAGGAAAATATAATTTTTTTAATATAGCCAAACCAAAACAAATACTAATATTAAAAAAATAATTTTATAAATAAATATACTATTTTAATTATTTCAAACCATTATTTATTTCAAATCAAAAAATAAATATTCTTATATTTATATTTTCAAAAAGCTTACATACCATAAATATTGGTAGATAGTGGGTGCTACAGTTGGTTGTATTTCCATTCTATTTTAATTCTAAAAGTACAAATTTTGAAAATCCATTATCAGACGTACATTGGTACTTTGGTACATTAGTTGGTACTATTTTTATCCCTCTGTACCATTGTATCCCTTGAAAGTACGAATTTCGAAAAATCCGTTTATTTTCCGTGTCTACGCAGTCAGAGGTATGTATACTCCGAATTTCATGACTCTAGCTGCGATCATTTGATTGGTACTATTTCTATCCCATTTTTTCATTTTAACCCCAAAATGTACGAATTTTGAAAAATCCGTGTATTTTACTTGTCTATGCAATCAGAGGAATGTATACACCGAATTTCATTATTCTAGGTACAGCCTTTTGGTTGGTACCATTTTTATCCCTCTATTCCCATTTTACCCTTTAAAAGTACTCAATTAGAGGAATGTACACACCGAATTTCGTGTTTCTAGCTGTTGTCGTTTAATATGTACCATTTGTTATCCCTTTTTTGTCCCATTTCCCCCCTACAACTGAGAATCACTTTATGGTGCACGTTTTTGCTATAAGGGGAATGCGCATACCAAATATCAAGCAAATATAAACAGACATATTCAAAAAACATGCTTAAATACGCTAAAATATTAGGGATTATTATGGGTATTTTTAGTCCTTGTGAGGGAAAAATTTTTCCCTTTGGGCCGATTTCGCCCCATTTCAATCCCAACCGATCTACGACTATAAGACGCATTTATGGAAAATTTGAACGTTCTAGCTCCTTTCGTTTAAATGCTAGCGTGCTTTCAACAGACGGACAGACGGACGGACATGGCTAGATCGTCTTAGAATTTTATGACAATCAAGAATATATATACTTTATAGGGTCTCATGTCGATAATTCAAGGTGTTACAAACGGAATGACAAAGTTAGTATACCCCATCCTGGAGGTGGAGGGTATAAAAATGTCAATTGAAATTCAAAACTCGTCATTTGTAATTGAAAAGACATCATTTGAAATTCAAAACTCGTCAATTAAAATTGAAAAACATGATTTGAAATTCAAATCTCTTTAATTGAAAATTAAAAAAAAAATATTCCTTTGGAAATTGAAAAATGTAAACAAATCAAAATGTATATTAGGTGGGGTAGCATTTATTTATCCCCTTCTGGTACCCCTACATATAAATTGGCATAAGCCTTGGTTAAAATAAAACTGCTATAACTTTAATAGGATATTTATGCTTTTGCCACTCCCTTCTTCCCCCAAAATGTTAAATTAATGTATATTTTGTGAACAGGTTCCAACCAGTATGGTGGTCCTGTTGGTCTCCCCTAGACGGAGTCTAGAGGAGACAATTTATAAAAACAATACAAATTTGGATTTTTTAATATTTTATTTGAGCAAGTGTTGCTGCTTCGTACGGAGTACACAAAACTACTACTCATTTGACAACCATAACAAAAACGATACCGCCATCTATCGGATTTATCTATTATCTATTTTATAGCATTATAGCCATAAATTCATCAGTTGAGATCGACCATATGATCGATCTGCAACATTTTGATTAAAAAGTTTTATTTACATTTTTGAATTTAAAATGGAAATTTTTGAATTTCAATTGACGAGTTTTGAATTTCGAATGACGAGTCTTGAATTTCGAATGATGTCTTTTAATTTTCAAATGGTGTCTTTTGATTTACTAATCACGAGTTTTGAATTTCAATATATATTTTTTTAACTTCAAATGGATTTTTGAATTTCTTTTACAATTACAATTGAAAATAGTGTCGATGACATGCAATTTAAACTATCATTGTCGAAAAAAGTGTCCACGTGCCAAGCAACGATTTTCTCACTTTTTCTATGACTAGTTTTCCAGTATTCCTTCGAAAATACTTCAAGTCAGCCATCGTATAACAAACATCCAATGTCATAATCTTATGCCATGATGCCACTCACCCTTTAGTTTGCTCCTAATGCTGTCATATTATACTAGATATGACTATTACAACGTATTTATCACTTCCCTTCCCTTCCCTTTGCTTTTCTTGGATTTGGTATTGAAATTATTTTTAGAGAATTTATCGTCATCAAAGCGTAAAGCGTAAAGAACGAAACTGAAGAAGAAAAAAAATCAAAACTAAAGACCGACAATAAAACAGAAAATAAGACAGACACACACACAGAACTTCTGACGACAAAAGCCAAGGAAGTCCTACAAAATTATTCCGACTTGGGAGTAAGAGTACAATGTCCGCCCGCGGCCGATATCACCCTACCATCATACCATACACATGAATGATGAGTGTGTGGGGAGCGAGCAGCATAGTAGCATGCGACAGATAGTTACAAATGTGTGGTCGAATACCCATGTTACGGACCGTTGAAATGGATAATGGACATTGGACAATAATGGTGTTATTAATATTCCTTGCTCCCAACTTATCACACAGTATTACGCTGTGGCTGGACAGACGGACGGACGGACAGCCGTTTGCATGTTTAATATCGGATGGGGATTTAATAGAAACCAAAATGAACTAAAACCACCAAGGGAACGAACGAACAATCACCAGCGGAACGGGAAGAATGCTTTTAATCTGTGTGTCTACTGTCTGCATGCATTGCATGGTACGGTGTCATGGGTTTTGAAGAGTTTAGTAGTAGTTTGATTATGAATAAAAAGAAAATTATGCATAAAAAAAAAATAATAATAATAACAACACAAAATACATAAACCACGAAGGAAAGAAGTGTAACACACGCAAACTACCAGTACGAGAGTTGTCTGATAAATCAAAAGATGTTTTATTCTGGGAGGAAAAATAAGTTTTCCCCTCAACAAATTTTTATGAGGTGCATTATCTTATTATACCATAAATATCCTATTTATCCATGGGTTTTCTTCAACAATTAATGGTTTTCATTGATAAGCAGGAATAAAAACAATTTTGTAAGGAACATATGTGCCAGTTAGAATGGTCTAAATCAAAAATCCAAAAAATTGAGATATCCCAGTTTTTCTTTTTAGTTTGATCAGATCTCTAATTTAAGAACTTTTTTTTCATTTATAAAAAATATACCCTTACAATGACATTTCTCATTTTATGCACACCAAAATTGTCTTCAGTGTTAGTTTGAAAGTGGTCTAAGTCACACTATATCCACTAATATTGATGTGTGAGGGGTGTGGAGATAAATTCGTCCCACACCCGAGTCACAAACCAATTAAGCTTGTGGAACGTATTTAAAAATATCTCAAACGGAATTTGGACTCACTATTTTTTGGAAAATATTCTATTTACCAAGGGCTAAATAATTGCCTTTGGAATACCCGATTCATGTATTCTAGTTTTGGAGATATCGGACAATCAAAATTCGCTATATATACCCGATATCTGAAAAACCTATATATCTCCGATCTCAAACGGAATTTGGACTCACTATTTTTTGGAAAATATTCTATTTACCAAGGGCTAAATAATTGCCTTTGGAATACCCGATTCATGTATTCTAGTTTTCGAGATATCGGACAATCAATATTATATATATATATATATATACCCGATATCTGAAAAGCTATATATATCTCCAATCTCAAGCGGCATTTGGATAAACTCTTTTTTTGAAAATATTCTACTTGTCAATGGCTAAATAATTGCCTTTGGAATACCCGATTCATGTATTCTAGTTTTCGAGATATCGTCTCTTATATGTCACTTCAATACGTGGGCTAATATAACCTATTTTATATAGTTTATTGACTATTGACTGATTCGATACATTCAAATTATTGGAGCGAAAATATTGCTAAACCAATATTGCATAAGTCCTTTTATTTTCATTGTTTTTAGCGTTTACGAAAAAAATATTTTTTAAATACGTTCCACAAGCTAAATTGGTTTGTGTCATGGGTGTGGGACGAATTTAACTTACGAATTTATCTTCACACCCTTTGATGTGTGACGATGCAAACAAACATTTTTTATTTATAATGTCAATTTTAGGCGATTCTGATAATTTGAATAACATATAAAATGAAATTATTTGAAAAGTAAAAAATAATTTTAATATAAAGTTTCTAGACAAACACAACCTGTAAACATATTTTTTAATTTTTTTGAAGTAAAATATTTTTGTTTTCTTTCATTTTTGTCAAGGAAATATTACTTTTGCGAAAAAAGAAATAAAAATTTGAGTTAATTTTCTTCAATTTAGAGAAGAATGAAAGTGATCTATCTATGTCAATACATTCTCTGAAAGTGGTGGTTCCTTTAGAGGTACCAATGTTGTCGATTTTTTTTATAAAAGTTCGATATAGTTGTAGTATGTTCTAAGAGAAAAAATGTTGCGCTTCGGTGAAAAAATATTTTCCAATTGACTCAAACATAAACCATTGCATATCTCAGAACGGATAAAGTGTGACTTAGACCACTATCATTCTAGCTGGCACATATGGTCACAACAAAGTTTTCCCAATCATTTCATTCATTCAACATTCGGCTTATCACACTTCTTTCTTATTCACAATCGAGCTGTCTTCTTCTTGTATGGGCTGGTTTTTTCCAAAACATCCGGCCCTGGGGGTTCCAATGGATATTGGCAAGAGTATGATATCCGAGGAAAGATGACCTCTGACTACTTGTTATCTAAAACTCGCTTAGGGGTTTAAAGTTTGGAAAAATCGAAAAGAAAATTATTTTTTGCAAAATGTGGTCAAAGTAAAAAACGTACTAATAAAATCAAATTTTTCTATAACTATCTAAGTTTTCGAAATTGTATATTAAAAAAATTGACTTTTTATTATTTTTAGCTCATTTGACAAGAGTATGATATCCGAGGCCCAAGATCAGCACTTATTTTTGGAGAGAGGACCTCAAAATAAAAAATGGTATACATGTTATCGATAACATGCACAGTTATCGGAGGTTTAAGTTTGGAAAACTCGAAAAGAAAATTATTTACAAGAGTATGATATCCCGGCCCCCAAGGATCTGAAAATATTTTTTGGAAAGAGGATTTTGAAAAATTGGTCTGCATTTTAACGATATCTATCTTAGTTATCGAAATTGTAAATTTACAAAATCGATCCTTTAACTATTATTATTACTTCGAGCTCATTTGAAAAACAGCGAAAAAAATCAGGTAAAACTTGTCGAGAATTTTCGAGTTATCGAAACCAAAAATATCGGGAATAACTGATGTTTATAGGAAAATATCAAAAAAAAAAGGCAGAAAAAGTAAATTAAAATGTTTCGATTACTGGCGTAGTAATCGAGATATTTTGGAATGTTCCCCACCCAATGTGGAAAAAAAAATTGAAATTAATAGCTCAAGAGCACAATTCCGTATTCCGCAAGTCATGCCATTGGAGTAAGATCGCTATTGCTGCATTTTATATTATGGGCGACAATTTGTGGAAAAAATTTTAAAATTTGAAATCAATACATATTTCATTAGGCCATGCTATAGGACTAAAATCGCTATTGCTGCATTTGTGGAAAAAAAAATCAAATGACCGAATCAAAGGCGCAAAGGAAGCACCCGCTTTGAAAACTTTTCTACTCAAATTTGAAATCATTAGTCCAAATATATATTTCAGTAGGCCATGCCATTGGAGTAAAATCGCTATTGCTACATTTATGAAGAAATTAAAATGACGGAATAAAACAGGCATCCTCGACTACATCCACTTTAAAACTTTATTAATTGTTTAATTATTGAATAGTTTAATTATATCACAAAAAATAACTCGATTTTTTTAATATTTTTGTAGAATAATTTTAAAACTTTTAAAGAGCGACGCAGACGAAAAATTATTTAAAATACCGTGCGATTTAAAAATAACACAGTCCAACAAATTAAGACTTTTTGATTGGAACAAAGTAGCGATAATTCTATAATTCTTTAAGGGCATTTTTGTGGAATAAACTTATAGTCCAGCTGGTCTGAGTTTCCTTTTACAGTGGGTCAAATTTTTAATTTTTTCGAAGGAAGCATTATTCTAAGTGAAAAAAAATGTTGTAAGTTAATGTCTGGGAAAATTCTTATTGTCAGAACTATATTGTGGAATTTGATAAGGATAATTTTTGTAGAAGATCTTAACCCTCTAGTTCCTCTTTTTATGGGTCAATTTGACCCATTTTTCGATAAATTCAAAAAGGTTCTTTCAAAAGGCCATTTAAGGGTTAAAATGTTCTACGAAAAATTGCCGCAAATTTTCAATATAGGTCACCGACGACATCAAAGTTGTAAATAAAGCTTAAAAGAGCAAAATTTAAGCCAACTTACACAAAAAGTTACTAGGCTTAAAATTCCATGTTTTTTCGACAAAAAAAATTTGGGTACAATTTATATATTTTATTATATATTTTGGCAAAATGTTTATTTATTTATCTATCCAAGGGATCCGTCTTATTTTTTTCATTTGTGTTAAGTACCAATGTTAAGTTAAAAGCAAACTAATATGTAGCCAGGGCGTGTTGTGTCGCTACTCTCTTCGAAAAATTTTGTTGAATAGTGTATTTTTCCTTATTAGCTTTCTTTGAAGTGCAGCTAATAATTAACGAGAACAATTCGGCAAGTGAGTTGTGCTTCTCGTTCGGTTGTGAGAATCGTATCCTTAAAGAGGTCGGGTTTGATGTTGAAAAGTCGCTGCGAAGCCACTTGAAAAGACTTTTGACATGGTCGAAATCATGATCGTGGTAGTCTGCAGCCAAGTAATAAATGTCACCATGCCATTTGTAAATAAATTTGTATTCTATTAATTAGAGATGCAAAATGGTCTTGAGCCGGGACAATATCCTAGTTCAAATCAAATATTGATTACAGACAAAAAAATACAAACGAAAAAACTAAAAGTTAATGATTTTCTTTGAAATTTAAATTTTTAATATAAATAAAAACAAACATCATTTTTATAGAATTTCCACAATCGATAACAACTATGGATTACTAAGACAGTTATCGGTAACTAGAAATCTATTGATTATTTAAGTATAAGATCCGATAACTCGATAACTAAAGGAGATAACATTTTTTCTTATTTTGAGGTGCTCTATCCATATATGGTCATCTTCCAGTGGCCCGGACGCGACATTCGTACGCCTTAAACTACGTCAAAAACAAGAAAGAAACTGAAAAAGTCGATCAGCCTCTTTAGTGTTCTAAAGCTCTTAAAGAGTACTACATTGTAAAACTATATCGCCAATTTTACATCGAAACGGACGCGACAAAAAACAGAAGTACTTTTGAAGGGTGATTTTTTAGCTATTATCTTTTTGGCAACACTGGTTTAAACAGCTGACGCACGTTTCGTGTTTTGTTTCACTGTCAAACATCTTCAGTTTGGTCTATAATTTAACCATGAATCGTCTTACAAACGAACAACGCTAGCAAATTATTGAATTTTATTATCAAAATGCGTGCTCTGTTAAGAAAGTTCATTTACCGAAAAATTGTGTTCTGCAACGAAGCTCATTTTTGGCTCAATGGGTACGTAAATAGGCAGAATTGTCGATTTTGGTGTGAATATCAGCCAGAAGCATTGCAAGAGCTACCAATGCATCCAGAAAAAGTCACAGTTTGGTGCGGTTTATGGGCTGGTGGCATCATTGGACCGTACTTCTTCAAAGATGATGCGAATCGTAACGTAACTGTGAATGGTGAGCGTTACCGTGAGATGATATCCAACTTTTTTTTGCCCAAAATAAAAGAGCTTGACTTGCATGACATGTGGTTTCAACAAGACAGTGCCACATGCCACACAGCACGCGCAACGATGGACTTATTGAGAGGTGATATCGGTGAACATTTTATTTCACGTTCCGGGACAGGTCAATTGGCCGCCTAGATCGTGCGATTTAACGCCTTTAGACTATTTTTTGTGGGGCTATGTTCAAGCTCATGTCTATACAGACAAGCCGGCTTCAATTGACGCATTGGAAGACAACATTGAAGCAATTATTCGTGAGATAACGGCCGAAATGTTGGAAAGAGTATGTCAAAATTGGACTAAGCGGATGGACCATTTGAGGCGCAGTCAAGGTCAACATTTGCATGAAAAGATATTCAAACATTAATTTATATGGACCGTACTATCGATTCAAATAAAGATTTCATGCATTTTTCTGAATTTTATGTGCTTTTAAAAAATTATCCTATAGAAATATACAAAGTTCAGCGATTTTGTGAGAACTTTGTTTCATTTGACAGTAATATGTCTATAGTCCGTCTTGCCTTGACTAGTCTGCACTTTATGTCTTGGGATGGTTACACTATCCTACAGTCCATATTACACTTGAACCAGATGATATAAATACATCTGAAACTATAGGTGAAATAGAGTTAATTTAATACTTATTCGCACCGGTATAAATGCCAAATCAAAGAAGAGAATGTGCGCTAAAAATACTTTAAATTTCAAGCTTCTATCAGTATTAAAAACCATTTAAAGTTTTGTCTCTTAAAAAGAAAGATATGAATAAACTAGAAAAGCAAAGGGGTAAACTTGAAATAGATGCTAAAGCTGAACAGATAGAAGCATGGTATTTGAAGTATTTTTAAAAGATATTCTCCTCTTTAATTTGACACTAATACAGTTGATACAGTTAGTTAAGGTGTGAAAAAAAAATAAAATCATTTTTTTTTTTGAAAAAATGGCATCCATATTTTAAATATAATGACAATATATATGAACAAAGGAAATGAATGCCCATGGGCTCCCCGGCTTCCCCTGTGGTCGCTGACATTATTATGGAAGAGCTACTAGACGCAACAATGGAGAAATTGACGATGAAACCAAGAATTCTCACAAAATATGTAGACGATTTGTTTGGGATACTAAGGAAGGTAGAAGTTGACAATACCCTAAAAACACTGGACTCATTTGATCGACAAATACAATTTACTATGGAAAAAGACGAAGACAATAAACTCCCATACCTCGACTCGATAATTCATTGACAAGGAAGCCTGCTTAAATTGAATTGGTACCAGAAGCCAATGTCATCTGGAAGACTCATAAATTTTCATTTCAAACACCATAGACGAACAATAATCAACACAGCGACGAATTTTATAAATAGGATATTCAATATAAGTGACTCATCATTTCACAATTCAGACAATGAACGTAAAATCAAAAACATTCTACGATTAAATGACTTCCCAAAACAAACCATCGACGATCTAATAAGACATACTAAGGTGAAAAAAACATAAAATTAACAAAGAGAAGGAAGAGAAAATTTACAAACCGCTGACGTATATACGAGGATTTTCTGAAAGGTTCAAAAATGCTGACGTTTATAACAAAGACAACTTTCAATTGGCTCTCAAAACAAATATTACCGTTAATAATTTATTCAGTAAAACTAAATCTAAGATCAAAAAAGAAGACAAGTCTAATGTAGTTTATAGGATACCATGTAAAGGCGACCAGTCCAACATATGCCAAAAAGTATATGTGTTGGTACTACCAAGACGAAACTAAAAACCAGACTTTCTTCACATAAATCGGACCAAAAAGCAACTGACAAGCCAATAGAGCAAAAAACAGCTCTTGCGGCCCACTGTACTCTGACAGGCCATACGCCAAACTTCAAAGACGTAAAAATATTAGCAGAAGAGAGAAATTATAAGCGAAGATTTACTCTTGAAGTATTGAACATTATTGACGTTCCCACTGAGAAGAGAATGAATTACAAAACAGACACAGAGAACTGCGCGAAAGCCTATCGACATATAATACAAAAATACAGCCGACAAAGAGAGACTTTTAGTTGACAACAATTTGTGCAGACAACAGGACGACTTCTATTAAGTTTTAAAGTAATTATTATAGAATTTTTCGTGATATTGATAGTGAATATTTGTTATAAATTGTATATATCTTTGTTTAGTGTTTATCCCCTGATGATGGTTGATGAAATATTGGGAAAATAAAATAGAAATAAATAATAAACAACACCACCAGTTTTTTCATGGCCTCAAGCTGAACCAATCAATAAGAAAACTTTTTTTAAAAAATTGTTGTACGCTGTTATCACTCAGATATAAAATGAATGATAAGCTCGAGGCAACATTAAGGACCTCTTCTTTTCTCCAAAATGAGTCGGATGTTTACTTTCTGAATGACACCACAACTTTACCTAACCTAGCATACAACCCTCCATTGTACTGGGATGTGTCTTTAACACATCGCCATCAATATTTATATTGCGAAATTTGCAATTTAGTAGCTCAGCGACGACAACACAGCCACGAGGAGTGTGGAGATACAGATAAACCAAAAAGCAAATATTGTTGGCGGTCAAGTGTGAACGTAGTACGTATTTGTAGGACACCCTACACTCTGAGGGGGATGAGATAAATTTATATGTGTGTAAGAAGAAGAAGATGATTATCTCTCTTATGGATAGAAAATAGCCAACAAATATTCCTAGCAAGAGACAATGAATCAACTCTACATGTTTAAAGACGGTTTCGGGAGGGATAATGGTGTTTTCGTTTCTCGAAGGACCATATTTAAGGAACACTGGTTAACAGAGCACTGTTAATAGTCAATAGATATCAGCAATTAACTAAAGAAGGTACGATGATTTGTGAGTTTATGCTGGTCTAATTTAAAACCTGGAGTCAGCACTGTGCCTGACCTTTCCCAATTTAGTCTCCATACATTTCTGAGTTTTAAAAATTTCTCACAATTTTGGATTTTGTGCCAAATCACAGGTCAAATGTTTAGGTTGTTATGCCTCCTGGAAAACACAAACACTTGAACTTTGGTGTTGACACACTCTCTGTGAATAGCCAACATCAGTCGTAAACCAACATTAGCCTTTAAGTAGTTGTAGCGAACAAAAAAAAACGAGCAAAGCTCGTATGGACGCCACTGAAATGTAACCAAACGAAATGGAAATAAACAATGGAACAGTAAGTAATGCCTGGCATGCCATGCCATGCCATCAACTGAAGAAGACGAGGCCAACTGCAAGGAATATTTCAACATGTGACTGTTGAGCTGAGTTGTGGTTGATGGGGATGACGATGGTGGCGATGATGATGTTGTTGTCGATGTTGGCGACGGCGATGCCAAAAAATAAAACACCAACGACCCCAGCCTGGTAAATGATAATCATTTTGTTGTTGTTGTTGTTGTCAGTATTTTGTTAGTGGGGGGATGAAGATGATGATGATGACGATCATACAAAGAAATGTGCTTTAAATGAACCATGCTATATGACTGTATGGATGTATGTACTATGTATGCATGCATGCCTGCTGCTGATAGCGAACGAAGTGGTGGCGTTGCCATTTATAACTACGCCAACAATGCACGAGACGCGACGAGCGTTGCATGCAACAGACAATAATGGCGGCAGCTGCAAAATTGATGCCAAAGCAACTGAACAGAACTGTTTGCAAAATTCTCCCCTCCCAATGCATCTTCTCTTCGTCTTTTTCTTTTGCTTCTTATTCATCTTTGTTTTTCTCGTTTTCACAATTGCTATCTGTTGTGCATACAAGTTTTTCCTTTTTCCATGTTGTTGGTATTGGTACTATTATGTTCGCAACACACTTAAAGTGTGGCAGCACTCGCTGGTGGTGGATACACGGTTCTAGCATATATGTACATGGTGCACTGTGGTGCGAAACAACAAATAACACACGAAAATAAACATATGTTGTTTTTTTGTTTAGTACGGCCTCAAAAAATCGAAAAAAATTATGACTATTTTTTAATTTTGATTTGTCATTGGTTCGCGATTTATGTATTTTTAGGTCAAGAGCATGATATCCGAGGTACCAAGATCTGGAAAGATAACTCACTTATTTATCGAGTTATCGGAGGTAAAATTCAAAACAACAAAAATAGATTTTTGTGTAAAATATAATCATAATTGAAAAAAAAAACGAAAAACTAAAATAATTTTTTTCGATAACTCTTAGTTATCAAAATCATATTTTTTATTTTTATATTATTTTTAACCCATTCAAAAACAGGTAAAAATTCTCGATAACTGTCGGAGTTATCGAAATCAAAAATAAAGAAAAACCTGTTTGTAAAATAGACAGAAAAAGTAAAGAAAATGTTGACAAAAAATTTAAAATGACCGAATCAAAGGCACATCCTCGTCCACATCCACTTTTAAAAGATTTTCTTTTATTGAACCGTTTAATTATTAGACAAAAAATTGCTGTTTTAAAAATATTTTTTGTTATTTGAATTTTGAAACATCTAAAGAGGCGAAAAATTATTACAATTATTAAAATAATTTTATGTTTTTTTTTTTCTATTTTTTTTTGCGATTTTTTGTTATTGAATTATTTTTGTTATCTATTATATCTGTTATTTTAAAATTAGTTTGGTTTTAAATTTTAAATGTAATTTAAAATCTGGCTTTAAATGAAAAAAAAATCTACTATCGATTACTGCAGTAGTTATCGGTAACTCAAAAATTTATCTAATTTTTTTAATTTTATTTCTTCTAATTTTCGATTTTGAGTCCAGTGGAAGGGGGAAAACGGATTTTTTTTTCAAACAAAAAATATCATGTAAAAATTCTCCATAACTTTAGAGTTATCGAAATCAAAAATATCGAAAAAATCTGACTGAAAGGAAATGTAAAGTAAGATTTTTCGACAAAAAATTTGAAACGACCGCAACAAAGACGCAACCCCAATTTACAAAATCTTTTCTTGAATCGTTTAATTATTTGGCAAAAAAAAAAAATGTGCGATGTTTTTTTTTGTAGAATTTTGAAATCTAGCGATTCGGTAACTAAAAAAGTGATCGATAATTTTTTAAATTTTTTTTCTTCTAATTTTCGATTTTGAGTCCATTAGAAGGGTAAAAAATTATTTTTTTTTAAATAACTAAGCGAGACCAATTTCTACTTATTTTGAGGTGTTCTATCCAAATATGTGGTCAAATCTTGTGTCCTCGGATATCATACTATCCCCATTGTTAGTTTTAGTATTATTTGATTATACTATGTAACAAAATTTTTCCCGAAGTGTTGTGTATAACATTTTCTGGTGTATTTTGTCTTTCTGAACTCGAAAATGATTAATATATATTTTTTGGATTTTTTGTACTTTTATTACTAATTTTCGTCGTTTCGGTGTTTTCAAAATTTGTAATCACACTTTGGAAATATAAGTGGGATAACACCCATTTATATATTTAATTAAAGATACCTATGATGGCTGCAAATGATACAAATTTAACTTCCAGGGATTAGACTTAACAGGGATTAGAAATGTCTCCAAAAATTTGAAAAAGTTGATTCAAGAAAAATCATTTTTTTTTTTGCATGAAATCTGTTTGAAATAGTAGAAAACAATGACTATATGCTAAACATCTATGATAAAATATAGAACTTGTGACACTCTTTGTAGACACAGACAATTTTTTAAAGCATGATTTTTATTTTTTTTTAATGACGCTAAAATTACAAATTGTATAACAGAATATTTTGTTTTATTTTGCAATTGCTGGTATCTTAACGAACAAAACCTAGAAAATGTTAGAAGTTATGGTCTTTAAAAAAAATCATGAATTTAATGAAGAAATATTCTGCGTCTACATTTATCCATAGATCTTTTACATACAAAGTCTGCAATCTATTACAAAATAGAATGAATTTTTAAAGATTTTTTCGTGCAAAAAAATGATTGGATAATAAAAAAAATGTTATATTTTTTTCTTTTTTAAATCTTTTTCCAGACAACAAAAAAATTTTTGAAAAAAAGAGGCCGGGTTGAAAATGCGCTGCGAAGCTACCTGACGAAACCTTTCACATGGTGGAAATCATGATAGGGTAGTGTGCAGCCAAGCAGCAAATCTCACCATGCCATTTGTAAATAAATTTGCATTCTATAAAATATAGATGCAAAGTGGTCTTGAGCCAGTTCAAATCAAATATTGACTACAGACCAAAATAAAACAAACGAAAAAACTAAATTTGTCCGACAATTTTTTTCATTCAACATTTTAATCCTTAAATGTCTTTTTTAAAATGACTTTTTTTGATTTCCTTGAAAAAAGCGGTCAAATTGGCCCATAAAGAGACAACGATTCTCATAAAATTCCACAATATAGTTCTGTCAATAAGAATGCTCTCAGACATTATCTTTTTCGCTTAATACAATGATCAACTGTAAAAAGAAACTCAGACCAGCTGGACTACAAGTATATATTCGGTAAAAATGGTCTACTCACCATGCCCTTTCATAATTATAGTGATGCTATGCTGTTCCAATCGAAAAGTCTTATGTTGTTGGACAGTGTAATTAATAAAATATGTGTATTTTAATAAAACAATAAATTTATAAAATTGTTTAAATTAATAATATCATAAAAAATATATTTTTTTTGCCGAGCAACGATTCGAGCCTTAGAACCTTCTGGGTGCAAGACTGTCATAAAAAATCGCTACCATTCACTTGGGAAAATGCTATTCAGCAAGAAATTGATGCGATATGTTCGTCATTTGCTTGCAAAAAACACGACGAAGGTGTATGTGTGAGTTTTTCATTGATGTAATATTGAACTCACACAGTTCAATGTTAAGTTAAATTTGATTTTAATACGATTTCATGGATCTGTGTTACTAACTAATATCTATTTATTAATATATTTCTATAAAAACATATTTTAAAGTTAATAACATTTTAAGGACTGTCTCTTCACAAGTTGTTATATTTTTATTCGCAATACTTTGTGGCATACAAATGAAGTAGGAATTGTTTTGAATAAATTCCTAAAACATATTCTTTGCTCGCTTTTGTGAAGAGAAATTGTCAGGAATTTTCGGATCCTTATACTGCGAAGTTAATTTGTTTATCTTTAGTCCGGTCTAAGTTGGAATATGCTTGTATTGTTTGGAATCCCTTTTGTGTTAACCAGATGCCCAGTGGACGGGCGGGATATTCGCACGCCTTAAACTACGCCAAAAACAAGAAAGAAAATGAAAAAGTCGATCAGCCTTTTTAGTGTTCTAAAGCTCTTAAAGAGAACTACATTTTAAAAATATATCGTCAGGATTAAGTACAAATTAATACAAAATTATAAACAATTTTACATTGAAGCGGACGCGACAAAAAACGAAAGTACTTTTGAAGGTCTTATAGAAATATACAAAGTTCAGCGATTTTTTGAGAACATTGTTTTTCCATATATACATGCAAATGAAGGTTGTTCGTAAATTTATGAAAATATGAAAAATGAAAATATTTATTTATGAAAATTAGAATTATATCTTATTTTTTAATACGGACGCGAAAAACGGACGATAAAAAAATTTCCACTCGTAGTAAAAAAGTAGTAGTTTTCGTTATAATACCTCAAATTTTAATAAAAATAATAAAATAATCATAATAAAAGATTTGTCGAAATAAGGAAAAAAATAAAGTTAAAAGCTGTTAGTGTGATCTGTTTTCATTTTTTCGGTAGACTTTTTGTTGGAGATGTCCACATGTAGAATTGAACGTATTAAAACTAAATTCATGAAGTTTGCTCTCCGTTCTATTCATTTTACTGATCCTCAACCTTCCGATGTCGATAAATGTAGACTTATTGGTTTAAAAACTCTCGAGAATAGGAGCACTCTCCTTTCGCAAGTGTTTCTTTTCTTTTTTTATTAAATCATTAAGTAATTTTTGTAACATATTAGATTTAATTTATATTTAATAATTATACTGTAGTCTGTAAGGAATATTGTATTTCCATAGACTGAATAAATGAAATGAAATTGACGCTTTCAATCCAATACTTTGTTTTACAAATCTCTAACTAAAACACTAGTAATTCACTAACAAAAACTGAATATTTAGTTATTGGCGTTTGTGTCCCATGAAAGGGACACTTTCTTCGTTTTGGGTTATTTTGATATTTTTTAAAAATAATAGAATATTTGAGTATTCCTGCTATTGAAACTATAAAAATGAAAGCAAATATACAGTGTTTTCCAACAAGAGGTGTTATTTTGAATCACCCGGTATTTCGGTAGCTGTCACTTTTGAAGCTTTTGTTCTTTGACATTTGATAAGTAGAAACTACGCCATTACTAATAAAAATGGAACGATACACGATTCAACAACGCAATGAAATTATGAAAATGATGAATTATTGAAATTATGAAATTATGAAAATGATCCGGAATTCCATCGAAAAATCATCATGAGGCCCATTTCCACCTCGGTGGCTACGTCAACAAGCAAAATTGTCGCATCTGGGCCTCGGAAAACCCAAGAGTTATTGTTGAGAAGCCTCTCCATCCTCATCGTGTGACTGTTTGGTGCGGTTTATGGTCCGACGGGGTCATTGGACCTTACTTTTTCGAAAATGAGGTTGGATCAACAGTTACGGTGAATGGAGATGATTAATGTTTTTTGTGGTCGAAGTTGGATGGTATTGATCTGGACAACGTTTACTTTCAACAACACGGCGCTATGTGCCACACAAGCAACGAAACCATTGCTCTTTTACGGGAAAAGTTTCCGGACCGTGTTATCTCTCTAAGAGGTGATCACAATTGGCCACCGATATCTTGTGATTTAACACCTTGCGACTTCTTCCTTTGGGGCCACGTGAAAGATAAGGTCTACGCCAACAGCCCAGCGTCGATTCAAGACCTTAAAGATAGAATTCGTGAGGCTATCGAGGACATAGGGCAGCCACTTTGCGATTTGGATATGGAAAATTTCATGAAAAGGATATGGTCCTGTGTAAGCGTGGTCGTGGTGATCATTTGGCTGATGTTGTTTTTCATTATTCACGGCATACCTTCCTCTTTATTATGAAATAAACATCCGATCATTTATCTCAAAAAATTGCATTTTTCTTTGAATACAAAAATAACACCTCTTGTTGGAAAACCCTGTATGTAAATCTTTAAATAGAAAACTTTCGTTAATTATCTTTTGTTCGCCTTTTTTGCTTAATGATAGTACCCCTAAAACATTTAGCGTTTGCAAACACTGTGCGACAATTCGCAAGTGGTGGGGTGGAAAACAATGCGTATGTACATTTGCAAATGAAGAAACAGAGAAAGGAAAGAAATACACTGAATAAAAGAAAAAGTGTCATTGTTCTGCTGCTGCTGTTCATCCTCCTGGCCTGGACCGGGCGGGCAATTGGTTTGGCATGGTTTGGTTTGCTTAGATTTGCTTTGCTTTCGTTTGGTTCAATGCAATGCCGAGTTTCTTTGTTATTTGCAACGTGTTACAAATGCCTTCCAGAAGACGACAACATCAGCAACAAAAATGTCGTCGTACGCCGCAGCATTCATTGTGTCCGTCGAATGTGGCGAGTGAACTCATAAATAAACAAAATAAAACAACAAACACTAAAGCAAAAATGTTGTGTCTTATTTTCATTCTCTACACAATTAACATCAATTGAGTGTTTGTTGGAGGTGGAGGGTGAGTGAGAGAAAGAGGGGGAGGTGGTGCAGACGACAGACCAGACGTATGTCGTCGGCGTAGGTGTTAATAAAAATAGAGACAGCGCCACCAACATACCACTTTTTGTCTTGTGTTCTAAAATTTATGATAACAAGAATATGCTGTACATACATATGTAGATATGTATGTTTGTACATGAGTAAATGTGAAAAAAGAATGCAATTTTTTGTGGCAGCTCTTGTTGATATCTCCGATAAAAATACCCTGGATGTCACTCCCTGAATCGTGTCAAGTTGATGGACAGGCAGGCCAACATCTCTTCAACCGACGACGACACGTGAAATACTATCAGTCAAATAACGAAAACTTGGACAGCTTCCAAAATACTAGGTTCTTCGTGTATTTCATTCATTGTTTGTGTCAATAGACGGACAATGAAGATATTCATTGAAAAAAGAAAAGAACAACATTGAAGTGATGACCCACAAAATTTCACATGATGAACACAACAAATCGATGCTTTAATCTAAGAAATGACACTTGAGTCATTGTGCCCCAAAAATTTTCACTAGAAAGTGTTTTGTTCGTGTGAAACAGGATTGAAAGTAAGGTCAACATTGTTTGGAAATTTAAATAAAATAATGTTATATTATTTTCAAAACAACATGTTGGCAAACATAGTTGGATGAAGGATAACTTTTATTGGGTTAAACAACACTGGACAACTGAATTCTGATACATTCGCGAATGCTGTACCCAATTGTCTTGGAGGACGAAAAGGAAAGTTTTCGAATGAGATATTAGCAAAGTCAACAATGTACGAAAATGACGAAACATTACAAGACATCAACATTTTTATTTATCCCCACTCCTTAATGGGGCTCCCATACAAAAACTAAACTTTTATAAAATTTTCTCCCACCACTATAACTGCCCCAAGGAGGCCGCAAGTGGAGTCAAATGTATCACCGACCCCCAATATTTTCCAAGTCCCGATATTTTCTCAGAACGTACATATGCTCTATCTTCAGGCCTTAAGGTGATCCCCACACATTTCTTTAATTTTTTATAATTTTTTTATGAAGGAAAGGCCACAACTATCCCCATTCATCCCTAGAGGGAAGACATGTAAGACTGGCTCCATTAATTTTTTCTCCCCAATAGAGGACTATGACAATGTGCTGGTCCGTAACATTTTGTACATTTGACTCCCCTAGAGTGGTGGGAGCAAATTTTGCTTTTATATTATTAGACAGGGTTTTCCAACAAGAGGTGTTATTTTGGTATTCAAAGAAAAATTCCATTTTTTGAGATAAATGATCGGATGTTTAATAATGAAAAACAACATCAGCCAAATGGCCACAACGACCACGCTTACAGGACCATATGCTTTTCATGAAATTTTCCATAACCAAATCGCAAAGTGGCTGCCCTATGTCATCGATAGCCTCACGAATTCTATCTTTGAGGTCTTGAATCGGCGCTGGGCTGTTGGCGTAGACCTTATCTTTCACGTGGCCCCAAAGGGAGAAGTCGCAAGGTGTTAAATCACAAGATATCGGTGGCCAATTGTGATCACCTCTTCGAGAGATAACACGGTCCGGAAACTTTTCCCGAAAAAGAGCAATGGTTTCGTTGCTTGTGTGGCACGTAGCGCCGTCTTGTTGAAATTAAACGTTGTCCAGATCAATACCACCCAACTCCAACCATAAAAAATCATTAATCTCTCTCTCTCTCGATAGCGCAATCCATTCACCGTAACTGTTGATTCAACCTCATTTTCGAAAAAGTAAGGTCCAATGACCCCGCCGGACCATAAACCGCACCAAACAACTCAACAATAACTCTTGTGTTTTCCGAGCCCCAGATGCGACAATTTAGCTTGTTGACGTAGCAACCGAGGTGGAAATGGGCCTCATCAGTCAAGATGATTTTTCGATGGAATTCCGGATCGTTTTCATTCATCTCAAGGACCCAATCAGCAAAGACACGACGTTGTAGATGATCGGCCGGCTTGAGTTCTTGTGTTAATTGAACTTTATAAGCCTTAAGACCCAAGTCTTTATGTAAAATACGCTGTAATGACGTTTGTGGAATGCCCAATTCCAAAGAACGACGAGGAGAGGACAAACCTGGGTTTTCTTCAACACTTTGGGCTACAGCAGCAATTGTTCTTGAGCGACGTGCACGGGTTTTATTCTTTAAATCACTAACTTGTCCACAGCTCGAATTTTTCCACCAATTTCTGTATTGCGGTCCGACAAGGTGCTTCACGACGACCCAAAAACGCTTTAGTTTTGCGAACTGTGACTGCAAGATTTTCACCATTTTTGTAGTGAATTTTAATACCTTCAATGCTTTGTGAAGCGTGTATCGTTCCATTTTTAGTAATGGCGTAGTTTCTACTTGTCAAATGTCAAAGAATAAAAGCTTCATAAGTGACAGCTACCGAAATACCGGTTGATTCAAAATAACAAATCTTGTTGGAAATATTAATAATATTAAGCATTATGGAAAGTCTATCAACTTTTCCCCTTAATGAGTGTTGATAAAGGGTAAATTAATGGGACCAGTCTTACATATATATTTATATACAGTTACGGTCAAAATAATAGCAGCGCACCAAAGCGTAGCATACATTTTCATATATTTATTTTTGTGATAGTTTTTTTATTGCTACTACTACATTAAATGATGTGTTATGAGGTTACAAACACAAAATAATTGTTTATTTGGTGATATGATTTTAATTGCTTAAGAAATTTCATATTTTTTGGATTATTCGACATTTTGGACCGGTCAAAATAATAGCAGCATTCAAAAATCTCAAGAAAAAGGAATTTTATCTGATTTTTTCCATTCGATTTGATGTTATAAATAACATATTATGAAATGTATACTATTTCTGAAATGTTATTGTTTTATTTTTCTTCATAAGTAGGGCGAGGAGAGCATTGTTGAGAAGAAAATCGAGTTCATATAAAAAGGTTGAAATCTGAAGGAAATCATACAGTGTTCTATTAAAATGATCAGAAATTCGATATTTTAAGAAGAAAAGACAAAAACACGTCAAAAAAATCAGTTTATATCACCTGCAACCATTCGCCGAATAGTAATGTCTAGTACAAAAAAGCCCACTTACGCCCGCCACCGAAATAAAAAACAATGTCTGTCCATCTTTGATAGTTTAAAATGTTCGTGGAATACTAAGAAAACATAATCTGTAAGCCAGAAGTCCGAGGAAAGTTCCACTTAAAAACAAAAGACATGTCACAAAAAAATTGCAATTCGATGTAGATGTAGATTTTGTGGTCAATTGAATCAAAAAATATTTTATATGGTGGGATAGTCCCTCGACAGATTATAAGACGTCCACAGAACACGTAACTCATCTCAAGGTATAGTACCAAAACTGTCAAATAGGGAGGATCAAGCGTAATGGCTTGGACGTATTTTTCATATTATGGAGTTGGGTCAATACATTGGCCCAGAACTACTATGGACTCTGCCCAGCACATCAAAATACTGCATAATATTATGCTTACGTATACAGAATATAGAATGCCTCTTAAATTAGTCTTCTAGCATGCAAAATTATCCAGAAATCACCAGCCGATTCGCAAAAAGGTGGTTTAAAGTCAATAATATCGATGTTATGGAATGGTTCGGACAGACACCACTTCCCAATATAATCAAAAATTTTAAGTGTGATGACTAAAATAAGATCTCACTTGCAATACTGAAAGACAATAACGATATTTGACAAAAAATTATAGAGGCATGGTCAAAAATACCGCATGAAAGGTGCAAAATACTAGTTGACTCCAAGAAACGACTTTATTAAGCAATAACGTCAGTACAACTAAAAGTTAAATTCAAGAAAATATCGTTATTTAAGTAATTATTCAAAACAATTTTCAATTAAAGTGAATTGAAACACAATATTTTTAGTTTTTATTAGCGCTGCTATTTTTTTGACTGGTCTCATTTTTTACATAAATGGTTCAAAAGGCTTAATCTCAAAATTACAAAAACTTAATTTTTTATTTAATGTCATATTAAGAATGGCACAATACCACCTTTCAATCACCGTAAAAACTTTTAGGATTTTCGAAGTAAAACTTATATTTTTCTTTGTCGACATTTTTTATCTCGTTGCTGCTATTTTTTTGACCGCAGCTGCATATAGGGTCCGCCAAATACCTATTTTTTTAAATGCTATAAAACAAAACTACTGAATATTTTCTCAAATTTCTTTTTTTATTTGAAAGTACAATCCTTCCATTTAATAATGGAAAATAATTTCATTCAAATGGCTGCATCGGTACCCCACAAATAATAGTCCAACGGTTGAATAGTTAAAAAAACGTTAGATGGCGGACCCTATACATGTGCCCTTGCCTCCCATTTTGTCTTTATATTTTTGTTGTTTATCATCTTAACAAGAGGGGAGGGGATATATTTTTCTCTGTGAACATCCCCTGCAATTGCTTTTTGGTCGATTTTTCATATGAAAACTTAGGCGACATTTTTATTTTTTGATCTATTTTCTCATTTTCGCTAGTCACTATTCTTTGAACTTGAATTCCTACTTACACGCCACTTAAATCTTAATGAAGTTTAACTAATTCCCCAATATGTATAAACCAGTGAAGAAGGGTATCAAACCCCCTCTTAAGATTACCCTTAAGATCTCCTACCAAACGACAAATTACTGCTGTACATGATAACTTCATCTCCAACTCTTGATTCACGGAAACGCTTGGCATTCTCCATCAAACGACTCAATTGTTTAAGAAGTCATTAAATGTTTATTGTTTTTGTAATGTGGCTGTGCCATGTACCCGGTACCGGGTTACATGGCCCAGTTTATCGTCGTTAATTACACAAAACATACTTTGGACTGGTGGAACAACAACGAGTACTAAAAAAAACTTTTTTTTTATACTCGCCTGGTATTATTATTGTTTATAACAAACAAACAAACAGCAACAACAAGAACAACAAAATGTTAAAGATCAATAAAGACTGGCAGCTAGTTCCATGTGTTGGTTTGGTGCGCACTGTTAATATGTACACATGTATGTATGTATGTATCTCATACATACGAGAGAGGCTATGGAAACAAGTTCTGCCGGCCTGACTGCCTGTCGGCCTACTTGACGACGATGTCTACGACGTTGGAAAAGGGTTTTGGCCAAGGTCACAAGACAATGGTTGTAAGGTTACACTTCATATATTCATGTGATTCATATGCAGTACGTATGGCTGAGCCAAAATAATGTAAACGTTTTGTTTTATTTTTTTTTTTTTGGATTTGGTAAAAGGGAAGTTAACCCCAAAATTTTTCCAACGAAATCTGTTGATGGCGTTTAAAGGCTCCGCAGGCAAATTTGTTGAATTTGTTTGAATTACCTTGACCGGTCTGGTGGTGTCCTCATGAATAATAGAAATTATTTTTTGGAAATGTGTCCCACTTTTGAAAACCTCCACTAGACAGTGGTTGAAAATCGATTTATTTTGGGGAAAAAAGTCTGTAACAACTAAGCTGTTGGATGTAGCTCCATGAAAGTTCACATAGCGTTAACTCTAATATAAACAAGTAAAAAGACGTTAAGTTCGGCCGGGCCGAATCTTATATAACCTCCATCGTGGAGTACATTGCATAGTATTACCGGTAGATTAGAGGCTGTCGACTTTACAAAGAAGTGAAGTAACATATTTTGGAAATTGTGATATTTTTAATGAGCATTACTATATTTGTTTACTATTTCAAACTATAAGGCATACTTATGCGCACTGTTTTAAATAAATCGTATTGCTTCATTATTATAATATTGATAGTCTACTTACTATATATATACTTATGCAATTGTAATCAAAAAAAGAACATGAGGGAGCAATCTTCAAAAATGTACCATATATAGGGTCCACCATCTAACCTTTTTGTTTTTCAACTATTCAACCGTTGGACTATTATTTGAGGGGTGCCCGAGACAGCCATTTGAATGAAATTATTTTCCATTATTAACCGGAAGGATTGTACTTTCAAATAAAAAAAGAAATTTGAGCAAATATTCAGTCGTTCTTTTTATAGCATTTTCAAAAAAAAGTTATTTGGCGGACCCTATATTAGGTGTATCGTCAGATGTCATTAGAGAGAAACATTTTCTCTCAATGCCGAATGTTCACATTTGCAATTTCTTGATTCAGCTACAAACAGATTGACTGTATCATTTTGATAAGAAATGTACAAATTTCAAAGATCCGTTAGGTTTCGCGTCCTTATTGGAATCAACACATCTAACAACACATCTTTCTAGGTACATCCACTTGCTTGGTACCATTTTTATCATTTTTTTTAAATGTTAACCCAAAAAGTACGATTTTGGAGAAATACTCACATTGTGCGTGTCTACGAAGACAGACGAGTGTAACCGCTGAATTACATGATTCCAGCTAAAGCCGTTGGCGTGGAACCAATTTTATCCCGTTTTGATCCTAAAGGTACGAATATCGAAAGATATCATTATTTTTCGTGTCTACACAGCCACAGCAATGTACACAACGAATTTCACTATTCTAACTGCAACCGTTTGATTGGTACCATTTTTATCCCTTTCGCCCCATTTTCCGCCTAAAAGTACAAATTTCGAAAAAAAAATCTTTATGTTTCGCGACTACACAGTCAGATAAATGCATACACCGAATTTCATGATTTTATCTTTAGCGGTTTGGTTGGTACCTTTTTTATCCCTCTTTTCCAATGGTATCCCTTAAAAGTACAAACTTCGAAAAATCTCTCTATTTTACGTGTCTACGTAATTATAGGGATGTGCACACCGAATTTCATGTCTCTAGCTGTTGTCGTATCATTGGTACCATTTTTATCCCTTTTGTCCCATTTCATCCGCTAAATATTGTTTGTACTTTTGGTGATTACAGGTTACTAGAGGAAGGTACGAAAGCAAATTTCAAGTGTATTAAAATCAGAAGTTTTCAAAAATTTGCTTAAATAGTCTAAATATTAGTCCTTGTAAGGGAAAAAATTTTCTCTCTGGGTCGATTTCGCCCACTTTCAATCTCAACCGATCATAAGACACATTTACGGAAAATTTCATCCTCTTAGCTCATTTCGGTCGGAAGCTAGCGTGCTTTCAGCAGACAGACAGAAAGGCAGGCGGACATGGCTAGATCGTCTTAGAATTTTACCACGACACAGAATATATATACTTTATAGGGTCTCCGACGAATATTTCAAGGTGTTACAAACGGAATGACAAAGTGTATCTACCCCCATCCTAAGGTGGAGGGTATAAAAAGACCTAACTCATAATTTTTGAAACATGGCGTTTTTTGGTCAATTATGACCGAACTTCGATTTCGATTTTAATTAAAGATTGATATTAAAGATTTTCGGTTAGTTTTCATAAAAATCAAATTTTTGGGATTCATTTTCCCTGTTGTTTCATACAATTTTTTCATAAACATTTCATATTTCATAAAATAAAATTGTTAAATTAGTGAAACTTAGTTTCATAAGACCAAAGAATTATTTCATTGTATTGAAGAAACAATTCTTAAAGATTATAAAATATGTCATAACCAATAAAATATTTGTGTTATGAAATGTCTTCATATACAAAGGGTGATTTTTTAGCTATTATCTTTTTGGCAACACTGGTTTAAACAGCTGACGCACATTTCGTGTTTTGTTTCACTGTCGAACATCTTCAGTTTGGTCTATAATTTAACCATGAATCGTCTGACAAACGAACAACGCTTGCAAATTATTGAATTTTATTATCAAAATGCGTGCTCTGTTTAGAAAGTTCATCGCGCGCTTCCATTTTATGGTCAGTTTAATCGGCCCACCGAAGCGGCTATCCGGGCTATTGTGACTAAATTTCGCACCAAATTTACATTGTTGGACATTAAACCAACACGCTTACGTAGAGTGCGAACTGAAGAAAATATCGCAGCTCTATCGGCCAGTGTTAATGATGATCTTCAATTATCGATTCGTCGCCGTTCGCAGCAATTGGGCCTCTGTTACTCAAAAACGTGGAAATGCCAAAATTGGACTAAGCGGATGGACCATTTGAGGCGCAGTCAAGGTCAACATTTGCATGAAATAATCTTCAAACATTAAATTATATGGACCGTACTATCGATTCAAATAAAGATTTCTTGCATTTTTCTGAATTTTATGTGTTTTTTTTTTGAAAAACTTTCCTATAGCTTTTAAAAAATCACCTTTATAATGTAGGATTTTGCTGTTTTTACGAAACGTTTCATAACTTACCAATAGATTTTAAGTGTGTCAACTTTATTCGATTGAATGCTAGTAATTCTCATTTGTCGCCTGTCAACTCTGACATAAGTATGTATCTTGATTTCGTTCGAAGACATATTTTTATTGCAAAGATTCTCGCAATGGTGGTGTGTATCGACAGTTTAGTCAACAAGTTAGACCTTTTTATATAGGAAACTTCAGTATACATTATTAATATTTTCATTTCATTTATTTAACATCACAATACAAAAGCCAATAAGGCCAATTGTTTATATTGCGCACTAAATACAACAATTCAAAAATAAATAACAAAAAGTAAAACTATTTTAAAACTAATATTATAAAAGTACAAAAATAACTTAGAAAGTAAATAAATATATATAGAAAAATGTAATGAATGGCTCCCCAGCCAACAACAAAGAAATTGTTCTACAGATTAAAAAAAGATAATGTTAAACGCCCATATCAACAATGCATACAAACAACATGATTAATATACTGCTTAATCATATATAAATGAACTAGGAATGATGAAGAACATACTCTAAATATCTCTGTATGAAGACATGAGGAGGGAATGAAAAGCTACGCAAATGAATAGGGAGCTGGTTCCAAATTCTGGATACACGAACAATAAACGACCGATCAAAAACTGAAGACGAAAAACGAGGCAGAATAAGTTGTGGGTTACGAGTTGACCTAGAAAATATAAACTTATGATAAAGAATCTCTGGAGAACCAGAGATAATAATTTTGTAAAAGTAAATGAGAATACGTTGTTTAACAAATAAGTTAAACGGCATGCCCAAAAACTGAATTGAATGTTCTGAAATATGATCATGACGATTCAACCTAAAAACAAATCGAACTACCAAATTAAAGAGTCTTTCAAGCCTACCAAAGCAATCAGCAGTAGTGCCAGATACTACTTCTATAAATATTTATGAAACTTTTTCATAAAAATAATGAAGTTTCATCATAAAATCTAGGAAACTTTTCATAAATTATAGTATGCAAATAAAAAAAACTTGTATGACAAAAGTTCATTGTATGAAGAACTGTATTTCATAGTTTCTAAGAAATGTTTCAAATGTTTCTATGACACTTTTCATTGATTTTTGCTTTATCATATCATATTTCATATATTTTATGAAGTGCTTCTTTGGCGTCTTTTTAAAGAAAATTTTCTCTGAGGCTATGACAAAATCATAAATATTATAAAGATAATTCTTTCAGTCTATAAGTTTCTTTCACCCAATATTTTCCATTTCCAAAGTTACCCCCATCAAAAATTTGTGACCCATTTGTGGGTTTGTGCCTTTGCTTCGTATATTCGAATTTATATTTGTTTCTACTATAAACAAAGTGCGACTCTTTGATTCATTAAATTAATCAATATTAACGCTGTCCCAATTTTGCTTAGATCACCACTCTATCACTCTACTCATTAAAAAGTCTACACTTTGATGTGTTAAACAATTAAACAAAACATTAAACAAAATCCCACGTCAAGCAATTCGAAACTCGAGACCACTTTAATTACTGTTGACAAAGAACGATAATGTTATTTGAAAAATAAAATAATAAAAAAAATAACAAAACTTTGGAAACGCAAATTGTGTTTCATTTCAATTTCAATTTGAATTGTATTTAGAAAATAGAGCGCGAAAAGCAATTAAGGGCATTTGAAAAAAAAAGAAATAATAAACAATATTGGAACAAACGATGTATGTAAATTAAACAACATAAAACAAAAGCTACGAAAATTGCAACAATCCATCCGTTCCATTACAATTATCTGGCAACAAGAGCGGCGGCAATGGCAACGGCGTCGTAGTCGACGACGCCAGCAACAAAACAAATCATTGACACATTTTGTTGTTGGCGGTTGGCTGCGACGGTGTGATGGTTGTGATATTGCTGTCGTCGTTGTTCTCTCCATGATGATGATACGCGTATGTGGATGTACAAAACATGTATGACAGACAATAACGCACCATTGCGTCCATGTGTATTGTTCATACTGCGTATTATTTAAATAAGGAAACTATCGTTGTTCAAATATTACTTTTAAAAGTTTAGAGATAAAAACATTTAATTGTTGCAATATATTTGTAACAACAACTTTAACTTGCAGAATTGAGAAGAAGAAGAACCTAAGAGCCTGAACACAATGCTGCGCGTTGGCGGCGGCGGCAGCTCACACATGCATTTCCTATGGGTGATGAAAAATCGCCACCGCCAGCCGCTGCGGCTAGCGTCTCGCTGCCAGAATAGATTTTATTCTATTTTCATGGCGGCGCTCTCTCATTCTCTCAAAATTCTTAAAATGGCGTTGCCACATATTACTGAAAAATCCGCAAAGTAACCCTTTTCCTCTGAATACCAGCATCCAGAAGAAGAAGAATAAAAAAATAAAATAGTTTTAATTTTATTCAACATAAATGATTAATTTAAAGTCCAATTAGGCCTTTCTTATTTTTCTGATAGTAAATTAAAGTATTAAATTATGAAATGCATTTATTGAAATTAATGTTATATTTTGTATAAATTGTCATTACTCAAATAGTATGTGCAACACGTTATGGTTAACTATAATATCTCTAAAATTTTTTTGTTCCTCCGCACATTTCAAATGATTAAATTTTTTAAAGTAAAATCGAAAACTCATGAAAATAGAAAATGTGTCAATTCTAGCCGTGAAACCTCTTGTTTGGTTTCGCCGCCGCCAGCGTGTAGCATTGTGTTTGGGCTCTAAGACAAGATCAATGTGAAAATTAAAAAAAACCTTAAATTAAATTAAAAATTTAATATTATAAAGTAAAAATTAAATAGTTTTTGGTTTGGTAAAAATTGCAAAAAATTTAAATTAGACAAAAGTCCAAGTTCCAAAAGTTCGTATGAATCGTTCCATGTCATTGTTTTGAAGGTTTGCGTATATATTCTTCTCATAAAAATGTTGTCTATGTATTTTTGAAAAAAAAAAAATAGAATTTTTTCACGAGTTATGAGCAATTTAACAGAGAATGATATAAAAACTTTTCAAAAAAGTATGTTCATTCAATCACCTGTAACTCCTGAAATACTTAACCGATTTTAATGTAATATACCCTGTTGCAATTTCTTTAAAAATTTTAAAGTGTATAGCCACGTTACGTGTTTTTAAGTTTTTACAATTTTATTTCTTTTATTTCGATTTTCAAGATGATTACATTAAATATTTTTTTGAAACTTTAAAGTAGTGTTCTTTGATCTATGTGAGTTTGGAAGTGGTGATATTTTTATTTTTTACGATTTTTTTTCGATTTGGTTTTTGCTAAATCAACCAGAATTTCAGTGAAAACATTTCAGAATGATAAATTTTTCAGTAGTTCATTAATACGGGGTTTTCCAACAACATGTGCTATTTTAGTATTAAAAAAATTCCATTTTTTGAGATAAATGATCGGATGTTTATTTCATAATAAAGAGGAAGGTATGCCGTGAATAATGAAAAACAACATCAGCCAAATGGCCACCACGACCACGCTTACAGGACCATATCCTTTTCATGAAATTTTCCATAGCCGCAATCGCAAAGTGGCTGCCCTATGTCCTCGCTAGCCTCAAGAATTCTATCTTTGAGGTCTTGAATCGACGCTGGGCTGATTATCTTTGACCAATGACCCCGCCGGACCATAAACCGCACCAAACAGTCATACGATGAGAATGGAGAGGCTTCTCAACAATAACTCTTTGGTTTTCCGAGTCCGAGATGTGACAATTTTGCTCATTGACGTAGCCATCGAGGTGAAAACGGGTCTCATCAGTCAAGATGATTTTTCAATGGAATTCCGGATCATTTTCATTCATGAATTTTAATAATTGCAATGCGTGGTTGAAGCGTGTATCGTTCCATTTTTAAACACTCCACGAGAGTATTATGTCTTTGTGCATTTGTTTGTAACACCCAAAAGGAAGCGACCCATTGTTAATTTCACCGATCGACTTAGAATCACTTTTTGAATCGATTTAGCAATGTCCGTCTGTCTGTCTGTCTGTCCATCTATTTTTGTAATCACGATACAGGTCGCAATTGTAGACAGAACCAAATGAAACTTTGCACGACGAAGTTTTTCTGGACAAGGACGAACGCTATTTAATTTGAAGAAAATCGTTTCTTTTCACTCTAAGTACCACTTATTTTAACAGATTTTCTTTAAAATTGGCAACACATCTTATATTTCAACTAAAAACACCTGTGGTAAAAATGTGTTAGATCGTTTCAGATTTATAAAGGGTGGTTAATGGCCGATGTTGAATGTGAACAGCTCCAAAACGTCAAGTTTTTTTCTGCATTTCATTTGACATTTCTCAATTTCGGACTAACTCAATTTGAACCAAGGAAAGATACACAATCGAGCATCGCGTTAATGTTATTCAGGCTTATTATGAAAATGGGCGTTCAAATCAAAATGGATATCGTGCATCATCATCTTTAGTGATGATGAACATTTTGGCCGCATTTGGGCGAATGATAATCCTAGAGTGATTGTCGAAAGAACAATGCACCCACAAAGAGTGACTGTTTGGTGCGGTTTATGGGCTGGCGGCATCATCGGGCCGTATTTTTACAAAATGAGGCCGGTCAGGCAGTTACTGTGAATGGTCTTCGCTATCGTGAGATGATCACGAATTTTTTATGGCCCGAATTTGAAGATATGGATGTCGACGATATGTGGTTTCAACAGGACGGTGCCACTTGCCACACAACTGCCGAAACAATGGCTCTTTTGCGCGACAAATTCAATGGACGTGATATCTTACGTGGTGGAGAGGTCAATTGGCCGCCAAGATCATGTGATTTGACACCGTTGGACTTCTTTCTTTGGGGTTATTTCAGAGAAAAGGTGTACGTCGATAAGCCAGCAACAATACAAGAGCTAAAGGATGAGATAATTCGGCACATTAACGGTCTGGAACCTCAATTAGGCCTCAGCGTCATCGAAAATTTGGACAATCGGATGGAGGTGTGCCGCCGAGGTTGCAGCGGCCATTTGGCCGATATTTTGTTCCACACATAATTGAACCATACCAATAATATCATAATAAAAAAAATGACAATAATTTCCAAAATAATTTGTGTTTTATTCAAAATCAATATCGGCCCTTTAAATTTAACCACCCTTTATATAGCTCCCATTAAAATTTCGATCCCGATTTGACTTTTTCTGCTCTAGAAACAACATATTTTAACAGATCTTCTTCAAATCTTTCAAATATCTTATATTTCAACTAGAAACACCCATCGTGAAAATGAGTCAGATCGGTTCAGATTTACATATAGCTCCCATACAAATTTCGCTTCCGGATAGACTTTTTCCCCCGAATTTCTTCAAAGTGAGCATAACACGTTATATTTGACCTGGAAGAACTTATTTTGAAAGTTAGTCACTTTATTTCATGTTTGGATATACAAATATTCTTTTCGATTTGACAAATTGGACCAGGTCATATTAGCCTATGATTAGGAAACATACAAAATTTTTCCCGTTTTCGCTTTTTCACCGAATTGAGTTGTATTCGGATAGAAAGTGGAGTGTATCATATAGTCGGCTCCGCCCGACTTTATTTAGCCTTTCCTTACTTGTTAGTAATGGCGTAGTTTCTACTTGTCAAATGTCAAAGAATAAAAGCTTCAAAAGTGACAGATACCGAAATACCGGGTGATTCAAAATAACAACTCTTGTTGGAAAACCTTGTATTTGTGGTGCCACACGATAGTAGGTAAAACATATTGTCTCGAATTTGGCACAACATGTTTTTGCCCAAATATTTGGTGTGTCTAAACCCCCCATTAGCAATAGCTTCAGCAAATACAGGGTGATGTTTGTTCATAAACAAACACACTCCCTCCTCCAGGGGCAAAGAAAACTACACAAACAAGTACAAATTAACAGTTTTGCTCTTTATCGCACATGTTTGAACAAACTTCAGAGTGGAATTCTCAAGTTTGAACAAACATGTTTGCTGCTAGAGAGAGAGAGAGAGTGAGAGAAAGTGAGCTTTATTGAAGTGATTCGCAGTGTACATCCCCACCACTGACTCAACTGAACTCATTCATTGCTCTTATTAATGCGAGGGTGACGATGGCGTTATGATGATATTGTGATTATATTTTCAATTATTTCACACACGCATCGGTATCTGTGCATGCAGCATTGGTATCTGTGTGTGAGTGTGCTCGTTGTGATATGAACAGAATGGTGGTGTACACATACTATGCGAATAAATACATACAACCGCACAATAAGACTCAAGTGTTAAATGTGATTGAACTTTAAAGTGTAATTCAACCATAACATGAATGACATGACTGACATCGCCATCGACGACGACGACAGTATTCTAACATAAAAATGTCAAAATACTTGAACAAAATGAAACAACGTAAAATTAAATTGTGTGTCGAATGTAAAAACAATAAAAACGAAAAAATAATAGAAAACTTTAAGCGGTCAATGTCGACATCGTAGTGGCCCCTTCAATTTCAAATTCGTGGGAACTACGAATCGAAAACAATTTAAAGTTGTGTGTACATAAATATGTAAACACACTTGTCAGATGTTAGATATAAACACTTAAGTTGCAGACAAATTTCTAAAGTGCACTTCTGGTTACGGTGGGTGGGAGGGAGGAATATGGGCAATTAAAAAGGGAAAATATTAAATGCCTGTTTGCAGGTACTCACTTGGCTTTTTCGGGTATTAGATGGTATTGATATTAATATACATGTGCATTAGGGTGGATTGCAGAATTATTGGAAATGAAGAATGTACATATTGAAAAATCCTTACAATGTAAACAAATTTTAGAAACAAGTGAAAAGCTATCAATTTCACTATTCAGCAGGATTTGCAATTGGAAAAGTCTTTGGGATAATTTTCGAATTTGAATTTATTGGGACGAAAAATTCCACATTTTCACATTTTAATGTCCGATAACTAAGCGAGATATTGCTAAAATGCCGACCAATTTTGAATTCTTTTCTCATTCCACTGCAAACTACCATGGTCGTGGTCGTACAAATTTAGAAAAATAATTTTATGTTTTGCGTTTACTCAGTCAGTGAAATGTATATACCTTTTTTTTAATTATATTGTTTATTTCAAGTTTTTATACACAATTATATACATTAGAAGCCCCAGCGCCTTGTAGGCTTTATAGAGGCTAAAAATGCAACTTTATAACAATCAATATTAATTATTTATATACGTACATTTCAAAATGAAGATTACAATTATAGTAATTTAGACTTGTTCATATTAGAAGTGTTTCTATATTTTGCAAAAGGTAATGTTTAAGCTCTTGTTTAAAAGTCGAAATTGTTGATATATTTCTTAAATAGGCAGGCAACCGATTGTATTCAAATGGTCCAGCGTACGTAATGCGTTGCTTAGTCAATTCCAATCGGCATCTTGAGACCTGAATGTTTTCCGACTGTCTAGTATTCCGTCCAGTTCGGACTATATTTCTATTAAATGTAATTGTTCTTGCACCTATGCCTCTTAGACACTTAAACATGTACATCAAAATGTGTTGTTTATACACACCACGGACCGGCAATGTCTGTTTGCTTTATAGTTGAATAGATCAATCGATGAGTAACGCACAGGCAAATTATGTACTATCTTTAAGGCTTTGTTTTGAGCTGATTGTAAGGATTTCAATGAGTTGTGAGATGCAGATCCATATATCATAGGCAAGTATGTAAGATGCGAGTGAACAAGTGATTGATATATAATCATCTTAACACCAGTACTCAACTTATGTTTAAATTTATGCAGAATTCCTACAGCTGATGATATCTTTGCATTAATGTCCTTTATATGAAGATCCCATAACAAATTATGATTTAAATGCATGCCCAAATATTTCACGCTCTGGGTCACAGCAATTGGTGTTCCCTCCACATGAATTACCATTTCACCATCATTTGAGCTAATGTAAGGCTTGAATCTTATAAATTTTGTTTTTCCGGCATTTAGAACTAATTTATTAATGCGAGAAAATTCAGCCAAAATTGCAGCATCGTACTCGATTTGGGTTTGAAGAACTTTTTCGTATTTGTACTTATAGATAAGACATACATCATCAGCAAATAAAAACATATTTCCATTAAAATTTATATTTTTCAAGTCATTTATATAAATCTTAAATAACAATGGACCTAAAATGCTCCCCTGAGGGACACCATGTGCAACTGGTATCATTGAACTACTCGACGACCCAACTTGGACGTACTGCAATCTATTTTGTAGGTAATCCTTAAATAATGCTAGGTTTTCAATCGTAATTCCAATATTACTTAACTTCCTTAGCAAAATATCAAATGCTTTGGAAAAGTCAAAAAATACACCAGCTATAACCATCATCAATTCCACCACAAATACTTTCCACAACGTTCACCAAAGCCTCTCCTGTACCTGCTCCTTTTTTGAATCCGTATTGACATTCCTATAATATATTATTCTCATGAATGTAATTTGACAGTTGATCAAACATTAATTTTTCAAATACTTTGTCAATAGTGGACAAAATAGATATTGGCCTAAAATCAACTACAGATCTGGAGCAATTTTTCTTAGGTATGGGTATAACTTTATGAATCTTTAATGCATTTGGATATTTTTGCTTTGCAATCATATTATTAAAAATGTTTACCAGAACTTCAGCAATCTGAGATTTCCTTGTAAGTAACATTTTAGGGGTAATATTATCATACCCAGGACTTTTTAACATTCAAAGAATCCATTTTCCTTTCTACTTCTGTAGTATTTACATTTCGCGACTGCTTCCGGGAATTAATGTTCTGAACATATTTATATTATCTACAGTATATTGCTGCATATTCATCTTGAGGTTATTTACGGAATCGTAGAAGTAATTGTTGAATACGACAGCTTTTTCATCATCAGATATTATACTGTTAGCATCTTCATCCAAAATTTCTTTAATTGGTTTATTACAGCGTCCAAATTCTTTATTTAGAAATTTCCATGTTTTTTTAATATCACCTGATTACGTTCTCAATTTATACATCCTACCTAATTTAAAGAATGTAACTGCACCGGTTTGGTTGGTACCATTTTTATCCCCTATCTTTCCCTAAAGGTAAAAATTTCGAAAATGCTATGCATCTATCATATGCATATACACAGTTAGAAAAATGTACATACCGAATTTCTATTATTTTATATGCAGCCATTTGGTTGGCACCAATTTTATCTCTTTTTCCATACATTCACTCTGAAAGTACGAATATCAAAAGATCTCTTGGTACCAGTTTTATCCCTCTTTTGTCATTGTACCCCTTAAAAGTACGAATTTCGAAAAAAGTACCTTATATTACAAATCGACGCATCTATAACGATGAACACTCTCAATTTCAGCTTTGTAGCTGTTGTATTTTGACTGGTACAACTTCTGCCCCATTTCATCCTTTAAAAGTACGAATCACTTTATGCTGCTGAATGGAAGTATCTTGTAGCAATTAGGTAAAAGGCAGAAATCTGCAAGAAAATATGCTATAATTTTTTAAAGATTATTGGAGATATTTTCCGTCCTTGTTAGCGAAAAAGTTTTCCCTTTTGATCAATCACAACCGGGGATGCCAATCTTAGTATACCCATGTCCTATGGTGGAGGTGGTATAAATATAACAAAAAAAAATTGGAGCCGGAAAATCTGTTACACTATTGCAAATGCCATCATCATGGCGTGTGCTGAATATTATGTAGGGTGTATTTACACACACAATGCACCGTAAATAAAAATAGATATAGTCTTGAACTACTAAACCACCTAAATCCAATATCAAATGATAAAAGTGGCTCGCTCGTCGTTCGTTGAGAGTAAATAAACACAAATTGTTTAAATAAAAACAACAGCATTCGTTCTGCGATATCAATAACAACGACGACACTGCCAATGTAAATAGACGTGGTAAATAAGTAAGTAGTAGCACGGTAGACTATTAATTGACTATGTAAGTACATTAGAGTGCCTCACGAAACATGTAATGCAAAATATCATTTGTACTGCAATAAACACTTTAAAATGAATATTTGGAGTTAGTGATGCTATTCATGTGATTTCCATGAATGTTGATATAATCTAGTTTGTCCCCCCCCCCCAAAGCCTCACATTGTGGTTTGTTTAGACAAAATTAATTTAATTAATTTAGTTATTTAATTAATTAATTTAAAAGGAAATTCTTCTTCAAATTCGATACTTAGGCCAGGGTATCTACTACTTCATATTGCTCCGTGGTAGTGCTATTTCTTAAGTCGTCAAAACTACGCATGCAACTTGACGTGTATGTCTATCCATATTACCAAGATCGGAAGCAGGATATAGTCGTAGACGACTAGATCTAACGAATATGGCAACAAGGCAATGAACCAGGCTCGATTTTGATCCAAACACCGTCTAATGCAAAATGGTTTCATCCACAGCAGCATCGTTTTTTGCCACATTTAATGTTGACACACTCTACTGCACGTTAAACTTACGCGCACTTACACCTCTATTTACTTTTAGCGAACGGCTTATTGTTTTGTTTTGTTGTGTTTATTTTCGTTTCGCCCTTTTTGTTGTTTTGTTAATGACGATGGTAACCAACCGCACACACAACCGAATTGTTTAAAACGATAGGCGACGACAATACAAAAGTTAAGTAACTATTGGGTACTCGCGCGTACAGCAGCACGGTGAGAGGATGATCAAAGAGATAGGGAGAGAAGAGCGGGTGTTAAATACAAAACAAAATAAATACTACAACCCATCGCACAATGCAACCAACACATGCATACGCACACACCTACATCACATTATCTCTTCATGTAAAGTTTGACGCGTGTGTTTGCTGTCTCTGTTACATGACAACAAAATGTATTGGCCGTAAGATGGCACTAATACGACACGACGACCACCGTTAGTTATGAGATGTTGACGGTGATGTTGATGATGACTGCGACTGCGATGACGCTGTTGTTGTGTGTTTGATGCTCTGTGGTTGCCGTTGTAATGATGAATGACAAATTTTGTTATAGGTCCAACAACATTTTGTACGTTCTCATCATTCTCATTATATTTTTGTATTGTTGTTTTCTTCATGTTTGCTGCCTCTTTTGGGTCTTTGTGTAAATACATGCAAACACTTTTGACGTCGAAACGGTGGCTATTAAATATTGGATTTACAGACATCTGACTTTTTACATGTAAACAATTGTTATGAGGGCGGATCAGCAAATATTCAAACTATGCAACAAAAAATGATATGTGTGAAAATAAATTCGAATACAACTGAAAAAGCTGTTGACAGAGTTCTGTTAGGAGTTAACAGAGGCAACAAGAGGCTGATGGAGGGCAACTTTGCGAGTTTATGTTGGGCAAATGGAAAATGTTGGCTGAATGAAACTTATAGCACAGGTAGCCCTGGACATTGATTTTAGACAATTTATTATTTTCAAAAACGTGTAGTTAATTAACAGAAGTGGTGGAATGCTTTGCCTTTCTCAGATATAGGTATTTATATTTTTGTAATAAAATTTAGTTTAGCTCGGTAAATCGTCAAAAGAAAAGTAGATTTTTTCAACACAACAGAAAAACACTTTTTTAATAATTTGAACGACTGCAACTAAATCACTGCCTCTATGTGAAAAAGACATTTGTAATATTTGTAGCCCTCATAATTACCTTAAATGTATGGTATTAGTCGCCTCGATCTGGCTTATAAAGGTACCTTCGACGATAATTGTAATAAAAATAAATAAATAATCCAAAAGTATTCTGTGAAGTAATACCTTAAATAATAAAAATATTGCCAGTGTATCTTTCATGTAGAAACAGTGGTTTAGTAGCGATTGTTAAAAAAATCGAAAAAACGTTTTTTTTAATCGTTTTACCTTTGACAATTTATCGAGCTAAACTAAAATTTATCACAAAGATAAAATTATATCGGATAATGGCAAAACTTTTCATAACTAAACGATTTTGAAATTTTGAAAAATGTTTATTTATTTTTTTTTATTAAAATTACAATTATCGTCGAAGGTGCTCTTACTTTTTTTGAAGTATAATCCCGATCGAGGCGACTAATACTTTAAATTTAAGGAACCAGTGGTTTAGTAGCAGTCGTTCAAATAACTTAAAAAACGTATTTTTTAAATCGGTTTTTCATTCGACGATTTGCCAAGCTAAACTACATTTTATCACAAAAATAAAAATATATCTGAGGAAGGCAAAACCTTCCACTACTTTTTTTAACTACACGCACTCAGAAAAAGTGAAATGCATTAAAATGAACTAAAATTTAGGAAAATCGAACTTCGTATAGCGCCAAAGCAATATTTCCTCATATCAAGTTCAAACTTTTCCTTGAAAGTAGTACATGCTTTGAACTTGATTCTAGTTCAATTTTCCTCAAATCCAGTAAATATTTTCTCAAACTGAGAAAAATCCAATAAGATTTTCCTCAAACCAAGTACATTTTGACTAAATCTAAGTAAAATTTTGCCGACATTTTTCCTCAAGTTTCCTTCTACTTGAACTGAGGACAAGTTTGTTGATTTTCTCCTCAAAACAAGTAAATTTTTACTTAAACTGAGGAAAAATCTACTTGATACAAGGAAAAAGGTGAACTTAAAATAAGTTCAATTTAACTAAAAAATTCAAACAAATGACAAAATGCAAAACTACAAAAAATGACAACATGAAATATTTCTCAAATGTTTCATGATACCTCTACCTATAAAGACTTGAGGTATTACACCACGATAGCTGTGATGGCAAAATAGGTGAATTTGCAGTGGTTGTTTAGAAAAATACTTGAATTATTTAAGAAATAAGTCACTGCAAACGAACGAGAATTGCTTCTTAGATTAATATTCAAGAATTTTCTAACCAATTTCAAGATATTTTTTAAAAGTTCATTAATACTTAAATGTATAATGAACTCGGCATAAATTTCAGTATACGCATTAACTTAATTTGAAGAAAAAGCACATTTTTAGTTAAAATTTCCTAAACGGATTTATTTTCTTATTATTATTATTATTACATTCCACACAACTATAAATTTATTCAATTTAAGAATTTTTTATTAGATTCAATGAAATGTTTTTAAGTAAATTTACTACCCTATTTCTAGTGAATGAACTATTTGCTATGACTTTGAAATAAGGAAAATTTACTCATATTTAGTAAATTTTCCTACTTTTAAGAAAATTTTTACTAAACTGGAGTAAAATTGTTAAACTAAATTGGAGTATAGATTTTACTCAAATTTAGGAATGCTATTTTTCTGAGTGCGTTTTTGAAAATCAAAAATTGTCTAAAATCAACACACCCTACTGGACATGGCCTTTCTGAATTTGCCCCCACATATATCAGATGTTTAGCAAATTCATACAATCATGAATTTTTTAGATGGAACTTTTTCAAGGAAATGTTAGCCACTGTGTCCAAATGTAAAATATTGGGTGAATGAAATTTATAGCACAGATAGCCCCGGACGTGTCCTTTCCGAACTTGGCCTCCACACATGTCAGAAAATTATTTTTTTCACAATTTTGAATTTTGTGTGGCTGGCGCACATTTTACAAGAACCCACTGTGACTAAACGGAATATATTGGGTGAAATTATCATATAATTTATGAAATACTTTCTTAAAAAATAGGAAAAACATACTTAAACATTATGACTAAGTGTCATAAAACATTTTAAAAATTCATACCTAAAAAATTTCATTAAAATATGAAACATTTTCGTAAAAATTTGGAAAAAATCATCAATAATATGAATGTGTAATTATCATAGAATTTGAAATGCGGCTAGAATAAAGTTTAAAAATATATATATATTTTTCTAAAATATTTTCCGAGCTGCCCTCGTATATGCATACGGAGCATTCATAACATTTTTCTTTTTGTGTGATTTACATCTGTCGCTATGCTTCCATTGCACAACGCATACAATCAAATAATGTAGTTGCATGAAGAGCCAGATTTGATAGTGTTTCTAAACGTATGTATTTCATATGAAACGTCGTTGATTGCACAGGAACAATAAACGATTAATAGCCGACAGCAATGAAATCAAAAAACTATACAAAGAAAGACACAACAATAACGAATTCGAATACCCCCCCCCCCTCCCTCCACACAAACCACAATGAAACGTTTAACACACTTTTGGATTTCCTTGCATTAGAATTTTTTTGATTTTGAGCACGATGTGTTTTTTGTTATTGTAATAATGACAGCTGATTATAATACTCACCGGATGATTGGTAAACTTGGGTAATTAGGACGTGGTTCCGCCGGCCTACTTTTGCCGGAAGGACGTTCAGGTTGGACGTTTTGTTGAATTATCGTCGAACGGTATGGGTTTGTATAGAGGTTTATTAGATAAAATCAATAGAACAACAAACCTAAAGAACATCTCTTGATTTTCAAGCTCTGTACAAAATCTCTGGATAGTTTCAGTATGCAACAAAAAACAAATGCCGAATCTTATATACCCATAGAGTGTATTCCACAGTATTGCCGGCATATTAGGTACGTACCTTAAATAAAGGGTGGTTAAATTGTAAGGGCCGATGTTGAATGTGTACCACACCTAAACGTTAAGTTTTTTTCTGCATTTCATTTGACATTTCTCAATTTCAGACTAACTCATTTGAACCATGGAAAGATACACAATCGAGCAACGCGTTAATGTTATTCAGACTTATTATGAAAATGGTCGTTCAAATCAAAATGCACTTCGAAGAAAATCATCTTCAGTGATGAAGCACATTTTCTCCTCAGTGGATTCATAAATATGCAGAATTGCCGCATTTGGGCGAATGATAATCCAAGATATGGATTTGGTCGATATGTGGTTTCAACAGGACGGTGCCACTTGCCACTCAGCTAACGAAGCAATGGCTCTTTTGCGCGACAAATTCAATGGCCGTGTTATCTCACGTGGTGGCGATGTCAATTGGCCGCCAAGATCATGTGATTTGACACCGTTGGACTTCTTTGTTTGGGGTTATTTGAAAGAAAAGGTGTACGTCGATAAGCCAGCAACAATTTAAGGGCTAAAGAATGAGATAATTCGGTACATTACGGGATAGAACCTCAATTAGGCTTCAGTGTCATCGAAAATTTGGACCATCGGATTGAGGTGTGCCGCCGGGTCGATATTTTGTTCCATACATAATTGAACCATACCAATATTATCATAATAAAAAGAAATGACAATAATTTCATAATTAATTTGTGTTTTATTCAAAATCAACATCGGCCCTTAAAATTGAACCACCATTTATTAGTGATCATTGTGGTATTTCTATTCGTTGTTAAGGAAGAAAGACTTTCCTTCGGACTGATTTCGCTCATTTTAAAATTCGTATCCTAAACGTACGAATTTGGAAAATACATTATCTATCGCGTTCGTAGTAGAATATACACTAGGGTGGGTAATGAAAATAAATTACATCCGTCACCGCAAATAAATGAAGATTGGATTGGTCAAGCCATCTGTTAGGTAAACGCTACTGAAAACAACTCTAAAAATTACGTTTTTCCCCTTGGAACCACTTTAAATAAAAATATTTATTTTTGTCTCGGTCGTAGTATTGGATGTTGTTTATATTGATTTTTTGTTGTTCTTCAAATTCATATTTCTTGGAAACATATTGTTAGAGGTGTTATGAAAAATAAATAGAAGGATTAAATACCTTTCGGATGATGCTAAATGATGAATATCGGACGACAACAGCATTTTTTAAATAATTTTCTAGCAGACATTTTTGAGTTCGGTAAAAAAGCGAAATTAGCAAAGGCCCAAGGATTATTTTGATATTTATATTCAAATCGGCCAATCGGGTATATTTTGTAAATCTGACTAATTTTCGTTATTTTCGATTTTAAAGAAAATTATTTTTTTGTTATGTTTTTTAACATTTTTTTGTATTACAGATTTTCTCTTTTTTCAGGTTTCGAAAATTGAAAAAAAAAAAAAAAATTATTTATTTTTTTGACTTTGTCGAACTGCTTCTTACACATTTTAGTAGATTTTGCACTTAAATTAAAATAAAACGATTTCATTTGTCACTATGAAAAAAATACTATAAATGTTCAATAATTCGACCAATAAGTTACACTAAGACAAGATCAAAATGTATATATTTTAAGTGCGTCTATTATTTCAGAAAACAAAAATTTACAAAAGTCCAACGCAAAAAAAAGGAGAAACATGATTTTTAGGTATATTTTCAGGAGCGTTTAGCTCACAGACGGCTCGATCTAGGAAGGAAATATTTTCCAAATCATTATTAACCAATCGAAACTTTATTTTCGTGAGGTGACTGGAAATTGTTTTTCCATTTGTATGGACCGCGACCCAGCCTAATATGTACACCCAATTTTACGATTCTAACTGTAGACGTTGGGTTTGCACCTCTATTATCCATTTTGCACCATTTCTCCCTCAAAGTTGATGCACAAAGTCGAAATCAAAAGTCGATTTTTCGACTTTTGGCAATGGTAAAATCGATTTCGACTTTTCGACTTTTTCCTCCCAAAAGTCGATTAAACCATTTCCCTAAATTCCTTTATGTTGCGCGTCTACATCATCACAGGAATATACACAACGAAGTTGCAGTCATTCGGTCGGTACTAACTTTATGCCTTTTTGGCCATGTTCGCTTAATTTTTCGATTTTACACAGTCTGAGTATAAATCAATGTTCATTATTCAATCTGCAGCGGTTTGAACGGTACAATTTTTATCCCTTTTCACTCCCGTTTACCCAATAAATATACAAATTTCCAAAACAATTCCTTTATTTTGCACGAATATTCGAACTGCGGAACGAATTCTATCCCTAATTCGAAAAATATCTACATATTTTTTAGTGTACAAGAGATTAGAGGGATACACAAACCGAATTTCGCATTCCTAGTTATTGTCCTTCACTACCAGTGCACTGGTACCATATTTATTCCTTTTGCACCATTTCATCCCTTCACGTTACATATTTTTACATATTACGATAGAAAACGCAGGAAAAATTTAGCGCGATTTAAAATTGTCGATTACACCTAGGGTATCCAATTATTCGAACTTTTACATTATTCAATTAATCGTTTAATTTAAAAAGAGAATTTTCAATTAATCGAATAATGCCCCCAATAATTATTCGATTAACCGATTAAGCGAACAATTGTCCAACTCAATAAATCATATTTAATAAAAGTTAAATAGACAATGTGTGTCAAAACTTTTCTATAATGAATTACAATGCTGTCAATCATATGTTTCAATAATAATGTTTCGAAATAAAATCTGCAAAAATGTCTATAAAGAGTCTGCGAGTAGTCCAGCTATATATTTACTCTAAATATATATCACACGAACCATTCTGACGTATCTAATTTTATTCCAAGAACAATATAGTTTAAAATTTGAAATTAAAAATAAGATGAAACAGTATTTATAAAGAATATTGAGTTGACAAAAACTTGTGAAAGTGGAAGGATCGTTTTTATACCCTCCACCTCCAGGATGGGGTATATTTACTTTGTCATTCCGTCCTTAAAATATTCATCGGAGACCCCATAAAGTATATATATTCTGGGTCGTGGTAAAATTCTAAGACGATATAGCCATGTCCGTCTGTCTGTTGAAAGCACGATATCGGCCGAACGAAATGAGCAAGGAGGTTCAAATTTTTCCTAAATGTGTCTTATTGTTGCAGATCGGTTGGGATTGAAAGTGGGCGAAATCGGACCAAAGGGAAAAATTTTCCCCCACAAGGACTGAAAATACCCCCAATATTTAGAGTATTTCAGCATGATTTTTGGACATAATAGCTTGTATTTACTTGATATTTTCAATTCGCATTCCCTTTATAGCATAAAAGGGCACGATGGAGTGATTTTTATTTGTAGGGGGCGAAATGGGACAAAAAGGGATAAAAATAGTACCTATCAAACGACAACGGATAGAAACACGAAATTTGGCGTGTACATACCACTAATAAAGTAGATACATAATATACAAGTATTTTTTCCAGATTTGTACTTTTAAGGGGTTAAATGGGGATAGAGGGATAAAAATAGTACCAACCAAACGGCTGCACCTAGAATAATGAAATTCGTTGTATGTATTCCTCTTATTGCGTACACACATAAAATAAATTACATTTTCGAAATTCGTACTCTTAGGGTGTAAAATGGAAAAGGGGGATAAAAATTGTACCAAACAAATGGATGCAGCTAGAACCATGAAATTCGCGGTATACATTCCTCTGACTGAGTGACACGAATAAAAAACGTTTTTCCAAATTCGTACTTTCAAGGCATTCAATGGGATAAAAATGGTACCAACTAAAAGGCTACAGCTAGAATGATGAAATTTTCGAAAGTCATACTTTAAAGGAGTAAAGTGCGAAAAGGGGATAAAAATGGTACCAACAAAATGGCCGCAGATAGTATCATGGAATTGGGTATATACAATCTGAAAATGCTTCTCCCTAATGGCGACTGACAATCGCCTAATATTTTCGGCATGTTCACTTTCACAATTACAGCATTGTATTTATTTATAGTAGATTATATAGTTTGAAATAGTAATCAAATATAGTTATGTGCATAAACATATCACAATTTTCGTAATATGATTCTGTACTTCTATGTCGACATCCTTTAATCTGCTGGTAATACTGTGGAATGCACACCGTGGTGGAGGGTATATAAGATTCGGCCCGGCCGAACTTAACGCCATGTTACACGTTAAAATTGTAACGCCCCTGAGGATGATCGACGAAGTCGTTCGAAATATCGGGAACAAAATTGCAAAATAAAATAATAAACAAAAAAGATTTTGATTTCCTTTTACTTGAGACCTTAAGCCGGACAATAATACAAACCATTATAAAGAATATTTTTAAAAATTTGTATAGTAAATAATAATAATAATTTGTATAGTAAAATAAATAAATTTGTATTGTTATCAATAAAATTGTATTGTATTTAGCCGATGGATTGGTTGGTTTATGTGGACGTCAAATAATGCCATAAGGCACTATTTTTAGCCGACGAAACTAACAGATTATAATTTCAAAATTCTAATTTAATAACAAAGCATGTTCTATTTTATATGTGTACGTTAGATTTCGTTCAAATTTATAATTTAATAAAGCTCACTGCTTAGATCATTGATGGGCATTTCCAAAACTGCCGAAATTTCCTTCCTTAACTATATAACAATGTCAAATGAAGACAATATATCATTCTAAACCAATTTATTTATTTGCAATCTATATTTATTTTTAATGTAAAATTTATAATATCGATTATTTGTTGCAATTTATTCGAATTATTCGTTATTCGAAAATGATGCTTTTTCATTATTCGAACAAATATCTGAAAAGAATTATTCGATTAATCAAATAAAATTTAATCGGTTGGATACCCTAGTTACACCCTCTTTGAATTAGGGTACGATGTGATCGTCTAGATAAGAGTCGACCACATTTTTGTCCGTCGAAGAAACAAAACTATCGCTAAACTTCTATGAAGACCTCTTAATTCCTTCGCGCTCACTTTTTAAGTGAGAGCTTAAATTGAGCACCACTTCACTATTTGTATTTTTATAGGGGTTTCAGAAATACTAATGACATGCAATTCGTTTAACCCACTTTTATCCTAACCCCACCTTATATTTTGGCAATCATGTTGCAGCTAAACTCAGATCGCTAGGAGTGCACTGAAACTAAAAAACAAATTTGCTAAAACATAACCGTAATTATTACTCAATTACCTTCCGCACAGCATTAAAAAAGTGCATGTCGGTGAGTAAGAAGAGAACAACGTATGGCATTTGAAGAGGCAAAAGCAAGCAACCAACCTGCCAGCCAACCTACAGATAACCAGATAACACAGCCACGAGAGATGAATCATGATAATGACACGCAAGTATTGGATAATTATAAAAAAAACAAACAACAACAAAATAAAAATAAAGCATGACTACCACCCCCCACCACGAACTTACCCACCCGCAATAAAAATATTTGGAACATCACAAAGCGAAAAAGGAGGAAATTGCAACATATAATGAAATATTTGTTTGCAATTCCTGCCGGTCGGTGGCCATGGTCCATAAGAAGTGTATGTCTCGTATCATCATGGGCTTAGTTTACACTTCATATGGATCATTGAACATGTGACGGGGAATATACAAAATTCTTGGTTGTTAACTTACTTGGGATCTTGGATGCGTATGGAGACATCATCTGTGGAGCGTTGTTTCGAACGCATTGGTGTTGATATCACTGTGGACCCGTACACGCGTATAGCCTCATCGGTTTCCTCTTCGAAGGCGTCATGGATGGAGAAACGTTTCTCCTTGCCCTGGCGGCCAACGGAGAAATTACCGTTGCTATTATGCATTGTGTACGGGGGTTGGGGGGGTTGTTGTTGTTGTTGTTTGGTTCGATGGTTTGTTTGGTGGGTGCGAAGAAAGTGCGTGTGTCGCAGTTCGTGCGTTCGGTCGTTCGTTTAGGCGTGTGAGTGCGTGTGTGTGTGTGTATGGATGAGTATGTCTGTCAGTGTTAGATGACTATGGTTGAATGGTTTTTTGTTTGTTTTGTTTTAGTTTATTTTTGATGGGTTGGCTTCTTCCAGTTGCTGCTGCTGCCGCTGCTGTTATTGTTGTTATTCTTCGTGATGTTTTTCGTTTAGAAGAAAAACACAAAACAAAGAAACCAAAACAGAAAACAGCACCACCACTACTAGCACGAATACAATTATAAATTATTATTATTATTATTGTTTTGTTTGTTGGTGTGGTGTGCTTTGGTTTGGCTTGGACTGGTTAATTTTACTTCACACCGACTTTGTTTTCTTCTGTTATGATTTATACTCGTCGTCGTCGTAATTTTTGTAATTTTCACTTAGAATTTACACTAATTTTCAATTACGATTTATTTCACCAAATATTTGTTTTATTTTTGTTTGGGATGCACACACATTTGTAGATATTCTTTCGATATTCCCCTCTTCGTCTTCTTCAGCTTCTTCTTAGTTGGTAGCTGAGCTGTGTTATTAGAGAAAAATCTATTTTCCTATTTTCACTTCGTTTTCATTTCTTTTCTTGCCAAAAAAAAACACAAGAGAACTGATTTAACTTTTTTCTTATTTTCTTTTCTTTTACATTTCCTTGGGTTGTTTCACAAATGCCTGCATTCACACATTACTTTCTTTAGCTATCACACTTATTTTTAATTATCGGCAGAGATTAATTGCTATTACTTATTCCTTCTTAAATCGGCGGTGGTTTTTCTTTAATTCTCACAGAAAAAGTAGACAATTTCTAGTTTTGTTGGTCGTTCCCAATTACACGGGGGGCAAGCAGGCTGATACACGGTCAAAATAAAAGCACCACCACTACCTTCAACACATGTTCTTGTTTGTTGCACTTAAGATTTTATGTTTGGTTTTTTTCTTCAAATTTAACAATATAACTTTGTTTTTAAGAACCACTTTTTTTCACGAACGAAAAAATTTACTTGTGTTGTGCTTGCTTGTGTTGTTTTTTTTTTGTATAAAAACCGTCGTAAACACACCCTACCTTAAGAAAGAAAAATATTACACTGACACTTTACGCTTGCTTTACGTGGTTGCTAAAAAGAGGAGCAGAAGCAGAGCGCAGAGTTGAGTATAGAATGGATTAGAATGAAAGACTTGGTGAGTTTGCTGATTTCACCACAGGAGAGCACAGAGAGTGGAGAGATAAGCGAGAGGATGCCAACCAACCAGTGTTACCGTTGTGCCACTAAAGTGGCAATTTTCAATTTTCCCTGTCAAGCTCCGGGAAAAATAGATTTTGGGTGTCCAATAAAAGTCAAGGCTAAGTCCAATAAAGTCAACACAAAATATTTTTTTTGAAAATTTCTTTTGGCACATATATTATATATTTATATTGTAGTTGGCGACAATGCGAAAAAATATTTTTTTATTTTGAGCAAAAAATTAAATTTTTATTAACGTATTTGTTATCGCAGCTTGTTATCCCGGCTTAAAGAAAAACAGCCCTAATAAAATTATTCAACAAGAACTGTCAACAAAAAATAAGACATATTTAATATGTATTTATATTCTTAAAATCATGAACTCACTAAACAAAAGTTTTCAAAGTGAGACTTCACACAAGATATAGTTTCGATGACAAACAACTTTTTAAAAAAAAATTTAAAAAAGAGTTTATAATGTTTACAGAGATATCGATTATAAAGATATTCTCACGAGTTTATATGAACCCTTTTTATATAAAATCTAACGAAGATATCAACTATTTTGCCATCGGGCCTGAATTTAGTGATGTAATTAGCAAACCACAGGCTTTTGTAAATGAATTACAATTATTAGAATATAAGTCAAATGATAAAACTTACGAGCAGTATTCGTTAGTACTAATGTCGAAGTTTTCTGGTATAAAGTGGGAAATTTAAAAAATAATTTAAATGATTTATATCAAAATTTGTATCAATTTGCCACATATGTTTTTACTTTGCCTCATAGCAGTGCTTGCGCAGAGCGCGTTTTTCTAAGCTGACAATAATGAAACATAGGTTAACGGTTAGTTTAGTATATTTATATATATATATATATATATATATATATATATAAATGGGTCACGAAAATGAACTGTTACGGTCACCCCCCAGAAATGAAGATGGGATTGTTTAATGATAATCTGCAAAATATTTCGTCACTGGGTCAAGACATCTGTGAGCTAAACGCTCCTGAAAACACCTCTAAAAATAATGTTTTCCCGTGTTATTTTTTCATGTTGCACTTCTGTCCAAATCTTTCTATGAATTTATAGACCCTTGGAAGCACTTATAATATAAATTTGTCATTCATTTGTCATATTATTGGACGCTTATTGATTTTTTGTGGGTTTTCAAAGTTACAACTAAAAACTCATATTTCTTGCGAACAGGAGATCGTTTTTCAGATCCAAAAGTCTTTTTACAAAAATGAGCGCTGCGGCGTCAATTTATTTCCGATCTACATGATTTAGGTATTGACGGCAGCTATTTATTTTTTATGAGATACTACCACAAAATACGAAAAAGTTAACAGTTAACACTATACACTATGAAAAATACATAAAAATTACTATAGACGTCCAATAAGTTACCCTAAGACAAGAATCAAAATTTTGTAATGCATGAGAAAACACAATTTTTTGGGTGTTTTCAACGTGATATTTTGCAAATCATCATTAAACAATCCAAACTTTATTTTCATGGTGTGACTGGAAATTGTTTTTCCATTTGTATGGACTGCGACCCAGCCTAATATATATATATGTATACAAATGAATTGTTTTTTGTTAACATCATGTAATCTGTTGTTTTATCGAAATAAAAAATAAAAAAGTGTGCCACTTTTTGTGCCACTTTTTTTCTAACAAATTTGCCACTTTTTTTGAAGAAATCCCCTTTTTGTGATACTTTTTGAAATTTCTCAGCGGTAACACTGACTGACACTGAATTTGTAGAGAAACGTAGAACTCAGAAACTCTACCAACAAAATACTCTTCGACTCTTTTCCACAACGTTCCTATAAGAATGTTTTTTCTCAGTGGCAACACTGGATGTAGACTTTGCACAAAGATAATGGAAATACATAGATAAAATAGTTGTAGTTGCAGCCATGATCACTAGGTGGCGAACGTGTAGAAAGTACATTATATTTCACTCAAAGTACATTCTAATTCACTCAATTGAATTCTCTCTTTCGCTTATAATACCAAAAATTTGAAGAAAACGAATGAAGTAAAAGTTACTTCCAATGATTTTTATGACTCTACGTCAAATACCACGCTTCAGTTTATTTAATTCGCTTTCCATTTTCCATTTATTGCATTTTTTAGAAAAAAGGGAAATTTTCTCTCCAAAATGACATTCAGTGCCATCTAAATAATTGTCTTCGTACTACGCATTTCTCTGAGAGTTTTGTTTAATCTATATATTTCCATTATCTTTGCTTTGCACATAAAGAGCAGTGTTGCAATTTTATGAACGAAGGAAGGTAGTGCAAGCAGGGATGTAATAGTTAGTTTGATTGTACCATTTTTGGTACAACTGTAATGCCTTTTCAGACTTCGCATGCAGTCTGAAAATAAATCAATCGATTTCAACTTGAAATTACATAATAGGGCTGTTTTTCTTTAAGCCGGGATAACAAGCTGCGATAAGAAAAACGTTAATAAAAATTTAATTTTTTGCTCAAACTAAAAAAATATTTTTTCACATTGTCGCCAACTATAAGATAAATATTTGTATCGAAACAAATTTTCAAAAAATTAGTTTGTGTTGACATTTTTGGACTTAGCCTCGATAACCATAAATTTGACTTACACTGGATACTTATCCAAGCTAAGTCAAAAATTTTTAAAACAAAATTTAAAACAAAATTTTTTTCACACACACACACACTGATATTGCCTTTGGCGACAATTTTGAAAATTTATTTTTTATTTTGAGTGAAATTTTAATATTTTATTTAGATTTTTGCAGTCGCAGCTTCGTTATCCAGTCTTAAAGAAGCAGCCATATTATCAAACTGGATAAAACGATGTAGCACAGAAACGACATCAGTGGTCCAGCCGGACCACATCGCGTATTTAGCAGTTTTTAACTTTGAACTAATCGACGCAAAATGCACTCGACACAATTTGTTTTGATTACAAAAAAATTCTTCTCAATAGCCTTTTCAGGCTGTATGCGAAATCAATCGATTTCAGCTTGAAATGACATAAGGTCAATTTTCAAATGTCAACTTTGTATGGGATCTGACATCTAAGACTAAACATTAAATTAAGGATAGTTTGCTTCAAATTTAATGTTTGTTTTTTCTCTGTCTTTAAAATATCAATGGGTGTGTTTACACGTGAAGATTTGTTGTAGAACCTGGAAGTGTACACTAGTTCTGAAAAGACTTTTCACACTGACGACGAAATCCAGCCAATCTCGATTCCAAATGCCATAACTGACAGTGTGAAAAGGCTATTAGGCGGATTCGCTTTGAAATGTTGGGGTGGTTCTTGGCTGCGGTAAAATGGTAAAGAAAGGTGGCACCGCACTCGCACTTTTGGCAATAAACTTAAAGTATAATTTTAGGATGATAGTATCGCCTAATGAATGTTGGCGGTAGATGGCGCAATATTAAAGTATTATAATGTTAAGCATAATTTTAGGATGATATTATTGAGTAATGGATGAACATGTATTTGGTCGGTAGATGTCGCTAGAGTTGATGTGGCGCATAGTAAGAAAATTTAAGGGCTTGTTTTATGTATTTTTTTCTTCAGCGAACGATCAAAAATCACTCAAGTATTACTTAAATTCTCAGAAATATTTTAGGTATGAGCTGTTTACGTGCTTTTACAAGTGCGATTTCTAGACTACGGCGGTTATAGATTTATCGTAATAATTGAGTGATTTTGGATCGCTCGCCGTAGACAAACTAAAGTAATTTAAACAAGTAAAAAAGGAGCCGAACTTTATATACCCTCCACCATTGATTGCATTCAACAGAGTCTGTCGACTTTCGTTGAAGTAAAGAACAATACAGGAAACTGCAAAATATTGCAAAAAAAAATATTTTTTATAAATAAATATAAAATTTTAAGTATTTTAAAAGACGCCTTTCAGATATGTTTATACTATATATATCGAAATAATACAGCAAGTCAATTCGAAAAAGTAAATATAAGGCATCAATCTTCAAAACAGTTTAACTACCGTAACTATTGGGGAATACTGGGTGGATTTACAGCTGCAGCCGTTTGTTTGGTTGCATTTCCATCCTATTTTATTTCAAAAAGTACACATTTTGAAAATCTATTATCTCTCATGTACTCAGTGCAAGATAATCTAACTGCATGATTCTACCCATTTTTGCCGAAAAAGTAAAATAGTACGTATGTGGAAAAATCTCACCGAATCGTTCTAGCTGTAGCCGTTTAGTTGGTACCATTTCACCCCTCTCTTATATTCCTTTGGAAAACCCTTCTTATTTTTCGTGTCTACGCAGTCAGAGGAATGTATACTCCCAATTTGATGATTGTAGCTACGGCCATTTGGTTGGTACAATTTTTATCCCCTTTTACCCCATTGGGCTGTTTTTCTTTAAGCTACGATAGCAAAAACCTAAATAAAAATTTCAAATTTCACTCAAAATATTTTTTTTTAAATTGTCGCCAACAGCAATATAAATATAAATATAAAAACAAATGTATATAAAGGGTGTTTTTTATTGGGGTATAGAACTTTAAGTTGGCATCACTTTTTTAACTGGCGGCCATTTTGTCAGCTGTCAAGTGATTAATATTTAGTTTGGTTTGCCATTTCATCATGAACAGGTTGACAAAAGAACAACGCTTGCAAATCGTGCAAATTTATTTCGAAAGTAATGGTTCAGTTCGCGAAGTTCACCGCAAGCTCCGTCCATTTTATGGTCGACATAATCGTCCATCAGAGCAATTAATTCGGTTAACCATGGATCGTTTTCGCACTACGTTTACTCAATGTGATAATACGCATCCGTAGAGACGTCGAACAGTGCGCACCGAAGAAACAATTGCCGCTGTAGAGCAAAGTGTTGAAGAGGACCCGAATGAATCGATTCGCCACCGTGCACAGCAATTGTAGAAAGTGGTTGAAAATTGGACCTGTAGAATTGGCTATATTCGAGCCAGCCGCGGCGGCCACATGCCCGAAATCATATTTAAACATTAATGGCATAAAATTATCCTTCCAATAAAGCCAAATTGATGGACATTAAAACGATTTTCTTGTGTTTTATTTCAATTCGAAGTTCTATACCTCAATAAAAAACACCTTATACAAATATATATTATTATTAAATTGTCGCCAACAACATTATAAATATAAATGTAAAAACAAATTTTATGTAAAAACTTGTGGACTGACTTAGCCTGGATAATTTTCCTGTCTAAAAAAATATTTTTTGGAAAATTTGTTTTCATACAAATATTTGGCGAAGATGTGAAAAAATATGTTTTTATTTTGAGTAAAAAACTAACTATTTATTAACGTTTTTGTTATCACGGCTTAAAGAAACCCCGTCCTATTGTCTAGAACGAAATGTACTGTAAATAAGGAGCTTTTTCGCGAATTTCACTCAGAAAAAAGTGAACCTGAGTTAAAATGAACTAAAATTTACGAAAATTGAACTTCGTATAGCGCTAAAGCAATATTTCCTCATATCAAGTTCAAACTTTTCCTTGAAAGTAGTACATACTTTGAACTTGATTCTAGTTCAATTTTCCTCAAATCAAGTCAATATTTACTCAAACTGAGGAAAATTCCGGTATTTTTTCCCTAAAACCAAGTAAATTTGTACTAAATTTAAGTAAAATTTTGCTGAAATTTCCTTAAAACTAAGTAAATTTTTACTCAAATCAAGTAAATATTTACTTAAACTAAGGACATTTTTGCTGATTTTATCCTTAAAACAAGTACATTTTTACTTAAACTGAGAATTTTATGAACTTAAAATAAGTTAAATTTAACTAAAAAATGCAAACAAATGGTTTTGCTTCAGTGTATGCAAAACTAATATAAAAAATGACAACATGAAATATTTCTCAAAAGTTTCATGATACCTCTGCCATAAAGTGGTGAGCTATTATTCCAAGATTTGGTGTGCAGGCAAGATAGACGCCATCGCAGTGGTAGTTTAAAATAATACTTGAAATATTTAAGAAATAAGTCTCTGTAAACGAACGAGAATTGCATCTAAGATTAATATTCAAGAATTTTCTAAACTAATTCAAGAATTTTTTATAAGTTCATTAATACTTAAACGTATAAAGAACTCGGCATAAATTTCAGTATATACATATTAACTTAATTTTAGGAAAAAACACATTTTTAGTCAAAATTTCTTAAATGGATTTTTTCAATACAAAAAAGGTCTGACTCGTTGACTAACCAATAGGGTTTGGGGTCCGGGAATTCCCGAATCGTTTTTTTTTTTCAAATTTTTCCGGGAATTCTCGGGAAAAATTTTCAATTTCCCGAGAATACGGGAAATATTAAAAAAATAATTTATTTATTATGTTGATCAATAATTTAATGTTACTATATAAATTGGAATTTTTAGATGTATTTGAAATACATATTCATATTCATGTTACATTACTGACAATAATAAGCATTTGTTTATATTATATTACTACAAACAAAACTTTTTAAATTCGCTAAATAGCCATTTTATGCGAAACCCAGCTAGGGGAATAAAACCTTTTTGTGAGGCTATTTGCAGGATCTTTATTGTGAAATGAAAATATCATGCCGACAATACTATGGCTTACATAATGTAAATTTTCTTGTTTTCCTAGAAGAATCGAGGTGAATATCTTCTTCAAGAACAATTTACTTTACATATGTAGCCAGAAAGAAATGGTCTAAAAATAGGAATACAATAAAAATTGTTCGCCTGAAAACTTTTAAGAGAAATCTAATAGGAATATAAATATATGCTACGATGTATTTAAATGTAAGAATTAATGACTGGACTATTTCAATATTTTTATTTTTTATGAATTTATTAAATTAATATTATTTTTTTATGTTTCTATTGTTTTTACAGTTTAGAATATTACCCCCTATTTCTATAAAATATCTTTGTCTCCAGACGAATGAATATTCTAAATTAAATGCGTCGTAACATTCTCCGTCATATGAGTTATTTGTTTCCTTAATCGTTTTCAATTTTAAATCTACTGTAGGTGTCAGTCACTTCTACCTGCGATATAAATGTCCAATTCTGACGATTAGTCTACAACTTTTCAAGTTTATAATGAGAAAATGTAATTTATAATCGGAATATGTATGTTCACGATGAGATGTAAATTCATAACAGGAATGTAAATTCATTATAGGAGCATGATAATTCATAAACAGCACTGTAAATTCGTAATGTGAAATGTAAATTCATATTGAGAAATATAAATTCATAATAAGAATATACAAATTGATAATGAGATATATAAATACAAAATGAGAAAATCCAAATTGATAATGAGAAAATATAAATTCTTATTCAGGAATATATATTCATAAAATATAAATTCATAATCAGTAACTCTAAAATTTATAATCGAAGCAATGTATGTACGTTTTTCTATGGATATTTTCGTTTCATAGAAACACATATTTTATCAATGTTCTCATTATAACTTTACATTTTCTCAATATGATTTTATATTTTCTCATTATGAATTCATATTTTCTAAATATGAAAACGTATTTTCTGATTATGAATTTGAATTCTCTGATTACAAACTTGTATATTTCATTATGAATTAGTATGTTCCTATTATGAGTTAATTGTTCTAAATGAATTATGATTTATATATCTCATTATGAATTAACATGTTCCTATTATAAATTTACATCACCCATTATGAATTTATATGTCCCTAATATGAATTCTCAATATAAATGTGTATGTTCCGAATATAATCTTGAAAAGGTGTAGAGTAAAATATTTGTAAAATGAAAAATAATTTGTAAAATATTTTGACAATAACATTCGTTTTTAATTTGTAATATGACAGTATTGCAAAAAACACACCAGTTATTCAATGTTGATATTTTAAACCATATTGAACATACCTATAAATAAATTACCTTTTCCCGGGAATTTCCGGTATTCCCGGGAATGAAATTTTTCATTCCCGTTTTCCCGGGAAATGAGTCCGGGAAACCCCAAACCCTACTAACCAATCAACACACATTTGCGAGAGTCTTTGCAATGAATATGTCTTTGACCTAAATACGGGTTCATACTTATGTCAGAGTTAACAGAGAATAAATGAGAATTGCTAGCGTTCAACGAATAAAGTCGACACACTAAAAGTGTAGTTATAACTTATGAAACATTTCATAAAAACTATGAAATCATTCATTACAATTATGAAGACATTTCATAGCACAATTATTTTATTGGTTATGACTAGACAGCGGTTTTTTATGCAAATCCCATTTTTAATCCATATTTGTGTAGAATATAGTATAGTTATGCCATATATGTTAATATAAAATTGGTTATATCGTTTTTTTTAATTTTCTTATCATGAAAATCATTTGTGTAAAGTCGGCATTCAATAATAACTATACGTTCAAAATATATTTCAATTGTAATTCAAAAGACATCACTTGAAATTCAAAAGACACCAGTTGAAATTCAAAAATTCCATTTGCAAATTCAAAAAATATCACTTGAAATTCAAAAAGTCCATTTAAAATTCAAAAAATGTCAATTGAAATTCAAAACTCATTTGTAATTCAAAAGACAACATTTGAAATTCAAAAGTAGTCATTTGTAATTCAAAAGACATCATTTGAAATTCAAAAGACATCATTTGAAATTCAAAACTCTTCATTTGTAATTCAAAACTTGTCATTTGCAATTCAAAACTCGTCATAAGTAATTCAAAGACACCAAAAGTTTTCATTTGAAATTCAAAAATTATTCCATTTGTAATTCAAAAATTATTCCACTTGCAATTCAAAAAGGGTAAACAAAATTATTTAAGCAAAATATAGGTTGGGTAGCATTTATTTATTTCTGTAAATTTTAATATTCTGCTGTTTAGAAGACAGATTTACGTACCTCCCACGCATCACTCTAACCTATTAAATTTAAATATTTTAAAACTTCTATACGGACGATCGGAATACTCTGAAATTTGATCATTGGTAGACGTTATATACACCTGCAATATGAGCGATATTGCAAGACATCTCACACAAATTGGCATAAGCTTTGGTTAAAATAAAACTGATCAGTAACAATTTAATATTGGAAATGGTTTTACAATCACTTTATACCTGTAAAATAGTTATGGTTTGTTGTACCCCCCACACAAATAATCCGACCCTAAGTAAAATGCAAGTCCTTATAAATTATATGCAGATGCTCTCTGAGCTGGTGAAGGTTATAAACTATATATGACATTACCGACATTTTACATCATTATAATTATTAGTTGCTTATCATTTTATTAAATCTGTTTCCAAAACTGCAGAATATCCAAATTTGGAGAAAAAATAAATGCTACCCCACCTAATGTATATTTTTCTTAAATAAGTTTGTTTACATTTTTGAATTTGAAATGAAATCTTTTGAATTTCAAATGGAATAATTTTTGAATTTCAAATGAAAACTTTTGAATTTCAAATGGTCTATTTTGAATTATAAATGACGAGTTTTGAATTTCAAATGGTGTCTTTTGAATTGCAAATGACGAGATTTGAATTACAAATGACGACTTTTGAATTTCAAATGGTGTGTTTTGAATTTCAAATGGAAGTTTTGAATTACAAATGGTGTCTTTTGAATTACACTTGAAAATGGTGTAGTTATGCCATATTTCATAGTATTTAAGAATTGTTTCCTTAATACTATGACATCTTTCTTTTTGTCTTATGATTATGTTATGATTGAGTTTATGAAACAATTGTATGAAATATTTCATGTTATTTATGAATTTTTCATACATATTAAGAACAAATTCACTGAATTTATGAAAAATCTTTTATGAAATCGCCTCATAAATATTTTGAAGGAAAATTCTTTCAGTGTATGGACAAACGTTTATTAAATATAAATCAACTTAAACTACTTACATTTGTCTTAAACTTTAACTTGACATGTTCCATTTCCAATGAGGTTAGTTCAGCAAACTCTGAATTTTGTTTGAAAAGTCAAGAAATTGACAGCCATGGAGCAGCCATGGAGGGTTTCTCTCTTATATTCTAACCAAGTTACAACTAATTTACACAACTACTATATTATCACAATCAATTCTAATGAGATAGCAGCACTAAATTATAAACGATTATTTAGAATAAAAAATTAACATAAAATAATACGAATATGAAATGCATATGGAAGTTGACAGTACCTTTTAATGCACCTCCATCATTGATTTTAATTAATTTAGTCTGTGGAATGTTGAATCCGCACTGTGCGATCCAATATTTAAAAATTAATTTAAATTATTTTTGGTGTTTTACTTTTGCACATTTCATTATTCAGGAAAGATTCTTTGAGGAAATTTCAATACTCTCAAAATCTTGTACATCATCTTCCTCACGGGCATATCCTTGCCGGAGACAAATACGTCGGTGCCTGAAAAAAAGAGACAAAACATTTGATATAAGTACAAGAATAAATAGGGTCCGCCATCTAACGTTTTTTTTTCAACTATTCAACCTTTGGACTATTATTTGTGGGGTGCCCGAGGCAGACATTTGAATGAAATTATTTTCCATTATTAACCGGAAGGATTGTACTTTCAAATAAAAAAGAAATTTGAGAAAATATTGAGTATTTTTTTTATAGCATTTTCAAAAAAAGTTATTTGGCGGACCCTATATATATTTCAGCATTTATGCAGCTCAATAACCCTCGATTATATGTACATTAGAGCGTACCAGGTTACAAGTAAAAAAAAAAAAGTTCGCCGTACACCTTCGAATATGAAGTATTATTGAAAGGTAGTTTCAAAAAAATTTTTTTTATTTTTTTTTGCCGAACGTAGGGGTCGCGCTTTTACATTTTTCTATATAACTTCTGCATTTTATTTATTTTTTGTCTTTGAAGTCATTGAGCTCAAACATGATTCATGATTTTATGCGAGCTTTAATTTTCGATTATTAGAGTGGTACATTAGGGTAGTAGCAACTGAGAAATGAGCTCAATGACTTCAAAGACAAAAAAATCGGCCTCGTCGAGACAAAAACATCGATGTATCACACTTTAAAATCCGTTTATAAATACAAGTTATATAGAAAAATGTAAAAGCGCGACCCCTACGTTCGGCATAAAAAAATAAAAATTTTTTTTTTGAAACTACCTTTCAATAATACTTCATATTCGAAGGTGTACGGCGAACTTTTTTTTTGAGGTACGCCCTAATGTACATACCAAAATAATACTTAAATTATATTCAAAAAGTGTATATAAGACAGCAATCTTAAGGAAATGTGCGTAAAATCGCTAAATTTTAGGGATTATTGGAGGTAGTTGAAATGATTCTTAGGGAAAATCATTACACCTCTGAATTATACTACTCACTGAATTTCGTGATTCCAGCTACAGCCGTTTGGTTGGTACTATTTTGTGTGTGAATTTGTGGAGTCGAGGCTCGACTCCAACTCCAAACTCCTGCAAACTTCTCAGACTCCCACCCATAAGGTACGGTCACATTGGGCAAATACAGGGTTTTCCAACAAGAGGTGTTGTTTTGGTATTCAAAGACAAATGATCGGATGTTTATTTCATAATAAAGAGGAAGGTATGCCGTTAATAATGAAAAACAACATCAGCCAAATGGCCACAACGACCACGCTGACAGGACCATATCCTTTTCATGAAATTTTCCATAACCAAATCGCAAAGTGGCTGCCCTATGTCCTCGATAGCCTCACGAATTCTATCTTTGAGGTCTTGAATCGACGCTGGGCTGTTGGCGTAGACTTTATCTTTCACTTCGCCCAAAAGGAAGAAGTAGCAAAGTGTTAAATCACAAGATCTCGGTGGCCAATTGTGATAACCTCTTCGAGAGATAATACGGTCCGGAAACTTTTCCCGTAAAAGAGCAATGGTTTCGTTGTATGTGTGTGGCACATATCGCCGTCTTGTTGAAAGTAAACGTTATCCAGATCAATACCATCCAACTCCGACCATAAAAAATCATTAATCATCTTTCGATCCATCCATTCACCGTTACTGTTGATCCAACCTCATTTTCGTAAAAAGTAAGGTCCAATGACCCCGCCGGACCATAAACCGCACCAAACAGTCATACGATGAGGATGGAGAAGCTTCTCAACAATAACTATTGGGTTTTCCGAGCCCCAGATGCGACAAGTTTGCTTGTTGACGTAGCCACCGAGCTGGAAATGGGCATCATCAGTCAAGATGATTTTTCGATGGAATTCCGTATCATTTTCATTCATGAATTTTAATAATTTCAATGCGTTGTTGAAGCGTGTAGCGTTAATTTTTTGGCAATGACGTAGTTTCTACTTGTCAAATGTCAAAGAATAAAAGCTTCAAAAGTGACAGTTACCGAAATACCGGGTGATTGAAAAACCCTGTTGGAAAACCCTGTATTTATACATTCCACGAGAGTATTATGTCTTTGTGCGTCTGTCCATATATTGTTGTAATCACGACACAGGTCGCAATTGTAGCCAGAACCAACGAAACTTTGCACAACGAAGTTTTTCGGGACAAGGACGAACGCTATTTAATTTGAAGAAAATCGGTTCAGATTTAGATATAGACCCCATACAAATTTCGCTCCCAATTTGAATTTTTCCGCTCTAGAGTCCACATATTTCAACAGATTTTCTTCAAAATTGGCAAAACATCTTATAGTTCAACTAGAAACACCTGTGGTAAAAATGAGTTAGATCGGTTCAGATCCCATACAAATTTCGTTCCCAATTTGAATTTTTCCCCTCTAGAATAAACATATTTTAATAGATTTTTTCAAAATTCGCAAAATTTCAACTGGAAACACCTGCGGTAAAAATGTGTTAGATCGGTTCAGATTTATATATATAAAAAAATCAGATATATATAAAAAATCACTTTTTTGAAGCCCACTAAATATAAAATAAAAGGAATGTGTGTGTTATATTCAAGGGTATATATGTATAGGTCAGCACTTTTCAAAAATGTAAGAAAATACTATTTTCAGATATTTTTCCCTCTCTAGTTCGATTTTACCCATTTTCAACATTTCATCTGTTTCAACGTTGCCATTAAAAAATAAGGTCCAACGATTTTTGTGGATGTCACTCCAAATGCGATTATTTTTCTTACTAACATGTCCATTGAACCAAAAATGAGCCTTATCACTGAAGAGAATATTTTGAGGTGACATTCCCGAATTAAATCATGAGTTTATAAATAAATTTGCAAACGTTGCTCAGTCGTTAGTCTGTTCATGAATAATATTCCAAAGGCTAGTAGGTATTTTCAGCCTTTTTTTAGGGAATATTTTCTTCTGGCCCAATTTGCTATAAATATAAAATGCACAGCAGTGTAAGAAGAACGAAGAAGTGGTCACATGCTGGCATGTCAAGGTTCACAGAAACGTGCTAACGTTTCAAAAGTTAATGAGAAAAAACTGAGTAATTCGCCTTTTTGCAATAAAAATTCTGATTTTTTGCACTAAATGTATCCTATCCTCCAAGGGTGCAATTTGGTGCAGACAAAAATTACCCTGCAAAACGGAGAACCCTTCATCGTAAAAACTAAGAAATCAAAGTTTCTAATAAAACTCATTCGTGTGTAAAATCTCTTCAAATGTGAGAGAAACAGTTCGACAAAGTTGAAAAAAGTGTAACGCATTGAAGGAGTGACTTAAGAACCCAAGATTGTTTGGCCTAAATCCATTTACGACTTTTTAAGTTGTTTGCCCGTCCGTCCGTCTGGCTGGCTTCTAGTACCTCCCAAACAATTGTCTCTATCCTAGGTCATATTAAAGCCTTCATAATTTCTATACTGGTGCATGGAATCCAAATACATATGAACAAATATATACGTAAAATAATATTAAAAAAAACTTAAAAATAAAGAATAAAAAAGTTACTTTTCTTTAATATCGAAAAAATACGAAAAGTATTCAACTTTGAGCTAATTTCTAAAATATATCCGATTGCGAGATTTTCAATGTTTATATTTTAATATAATCCTTGGGTCCTCGTCTAATTTCAATTTCTAACCGAACTCAGAAATAGTTATTTGAACCAAAATTATTGGCCGATGGATTTTGATTCTGGGCCACTGTGCGGCTCCAAATTTGTTTAACGTATAATTGAATGTGCTCTCGATATAAACAATATACATACCTCCATTTCTTTACGGGTTCCCAAGCAAACACCACAAATATCATAAGGCCATAGAAGCCGCTGACAAAGCTGGACATATAAAACCAAATACTCTCCGATTCGGAGCCCCGTACATTCTCTATATTCGAAATGGTGTCGAAGACACACGACACAACCATAATGAGCAATAAAAGTCCATATTTATTGGCCCTGGAAAATGAAAATAAAAACCTTATAAAAATAAAACAAGTAAAAACGGCATTAAGTTCGGCCTCCACCATGAATTGCATTCCACAGAGGCTGTCGATTTTCGTAGAAGTGCAGTAATATTACAGGAAAATACAATTTTTTTTTTAATATGGCCAAACCAAAACAAATACAAATATTGAAAAAATAATTTTATGAATAAATATAAAACAAAATAAAATTGCATTCTATTAAATATAGATGCAAAATAGTGTTGAGCCAGGACAATATCCCAGTTCAAATTAAATATTGATTACAGACCAAAAAAATACAAACGAAAAAACTAAAACAAATGAGCGTTGGCACGGCAGAATTATTGCTGGGTAACTATATCTGCATATACACATACTTACATATGCAACTCAATGAGATGCTTGTTAGATGGCATGTGTACTTTATTACTTGGTGCGATTTTTTAAACGCAAATTCGGCAAGTGAGTTGTGCTTCTCGTTCGTTTGTGAGAATCATCTCCTTACTGAGGCCGGTTTTGATGTTGAATAGTCGCTGCGAAGCCACTTGAAAAGACTTTTGACATGGTTGAAATCATGATGAACGTGGTAGTCTGCAGCCAAATAATAAATGTCACCATGACATTTGTAAATAAATTTGCATTCTATTAAAAGTGGTCTTGAGCCAGGACAATATCCCAGTACAATAAATATAAAATTGTTGTTTATATCTATATTTATAAAAGAGAATGCCGTCCGTGTGAACACGCAAAACTTTATAACGGATAGTCTGATTTTCACGATTTTGGGCTTGATGAATTCGTGTTGGCCCAAGGAAGGACATAGGATGTAAAATTGGTACATAAATATTACTGACCACGAGAATGATAAATATGATGCCGAAATTTGGCTTTTCATTTTATGTGTGTGGCAATAGTGTTTTTTTGAGCCAGAAGGCTGCAAATTGGAACGTATATATTACTGACCACAAGAAAGATAAATATGATGCTGGAGTTTGAATTTTCGTTTGGTGGGTAGTTGGGGCGTGGCAAAAGTGTCTTTTAGCTAGAAGGCTGAAAATTGGAACGTATATATTACTGACCACGATAATATCAATATGATAAGATCAATATGAAACCTGATTTTAATTTTACCATTTGTGTTTTTGCCTGGCGAAGCGGGCGGGGTTCAGCTAGTTTCAATATAAAAGGCAAGGCTACCAGTAAGTTTACATATCGAAATAATACTTCAAGTCAATTCAAAAAATAAATATTCTTATATTTATATTTTCAAAATGCTTAAATACCATAAATATTGGTATATAGTGGTTGTATTTCCATTCTATTTGGATTCCAAAATTTCAAATTTTGAAAATCCATTATTTCGCGTACACAGTGCAAAATAACCTAACGTCATGATTCAACCAATTTTTTTAAAGTACGAATATGGAAAAATCTTTTTATTTAGCTGCGGCCATTTAGTGGGTACCATTTGTATCCTTTTTTCCCTTTTTTTAACCCCCTTAAGAGTAAGATTTTCTAAAATCTCTTTATTTAACGTGTCTACGCAATTAGAGGGATGTACACACCAAATGTCATCATTCTAGCTGCGGTCGTTGAGTTGGTACTATTTTTATGCCTCTGTACCCATTGTATGTCGTGAAAGTACGAATTTTGAAAAAACCTTTTATTTTTCGTGTCTACGCAGTCAGAGGAATGCATACTCCGAATTTCATGGCTCTAGCTGCGGTCATTTGGTTGGTACTATTTTTATCCCCTTTTTCAATTTTAACCCCAAAAAGTACGAATTTCGAAAAATCCGATTATTTTACGTGTCTTCGCAATCAGAGGAATGTGTGCACCGAATTCCATGATTCTAGCTGCGGCCATTCAGTGGGTACCATTTTTATCCCCTTTTTCCTTTTTTTAACCCCCTTAAGAGTACAATTTGCTAAAATCTCTTTATTTTACGTGTCTACGCGATTAGAGGGATGTACACACCAAATGTAATCATTCTAGCTGCGGTCGTTTAGTTGATACTATTTTTATCCCTCTGTGCCCATTGTATGCCTTGAAAGTACGAATTCTGAAAAAAAAAACTTTTATTTTTCGTGTCTACGCAGTCAGAGGAATGTATACTCCGAATTTCATGGCTCTGCTGCGGTCATTTGGTTGGTACTATTTTTATCCCCTTTTCCATTTTAACCCCAAAAAGTGTGAACTTCGAAAATTCCGTTTATTTTACGTATCTTCGTAATCAGAGGAATGTGTGCATCGAATTTCATTACAGCCGTTTGTTTGGTACTATTTGTAACCCTCTATTCCAATTTTACCCCTTAAAAGTACGAATTTGGAAAAATATGTTTATATTATGTGTCTACTCAATTTGAGGAATGTACTCACCGAATTTCGTGTTTCTAGCTGTTGTAGTTTAATATGTACCATTTTTATCCCTTTTTGCCCCATATCACCCGCTACGAATAAAAATCACTTTGTGGTGCACGTTTTTGTTATAGGGGGAATGCGCATACCTAATATCAAGCAGACATATTAAAAAATATGCTTAAATACTCTAAAATCTTAGGGGTTATTATGGGTATTTTTAGTCCTTGTTAAGGAAATTTGTTTCCCTTTGGGCCGATTTCGCCCAGTTTCAATCCCAACCGATCTAGGACTTTAAGACGCATTTATGGAAAAGCTAGCGTGCTTTCAACATGGCTTGATCGTCTTAGAATTTTATGACGATCAAGAATATATATACTTTATAGGGTCTCAGGTCGATATTTTAAGGTGTTACAAACGGAATGACCCCAATCCTGGAGGTGGTGGGGTGGGTATAAAAAATGAAAACCTCGGTGTACATACGATTTGAGTTGCAGAACAATATCTTTCGCTCCCGGCTGTGTCTTCAGGCTAGTTCTGAGTGTAAGAACAACCACCAAATAGAAGGAGAGGTCCAGGCATAACAGTATTGCATTCACTCCGAAGTAATAAATCAGAGCTGACCAATTAGAGGCTGAAAGAGAAACCAGATTTTATTTAAAATAAATATTTAAAAATTTCCGATACTCACGATCAAACCAACAATAGTCGCCTCCAATGCCCGATTTATAGTAGTCCGGCATATTTGTATTTTGAATGATTAGCAGGATTATAGTTAGAATCAATGGAATGCCGCAGGCATATGCCGAATATATAGCGAATTGCTTCTTGACATCGATCGGTACCTTCTTGCCTTGCACAGTCTTGAACATATTGTAGCAGATGACATTCAGCCAACAGAAGGAGACCAGGAAAAAGTAATATCCCGTAAAACCTGAAACCGAGCATGAGACTAAATAGTCTTCAGAACCTGATGGTCAGTCATCATCGTACGTACCCATAAAACCGCATATGAACTTGGGGAATACCACATCGGGGAATGTAATTATGCTCAATAGACCACTGGCCAGTGCCAGGGAAATCAGAAAGCATATTAAACATTTGCCTTGAAGATTTTCCACGACGGGCCTTAGAAGGCACACCACCAGGGTCAGTATAATGAATAGGGCCGTGATAATGTCGGCTAGAATTTAGAGAAATTTATTATGGAAGTAATAGAGTCAAAGAGATCAATCCATGGCAATCGATGAGTTTACCGAGTCGGGAAGTTGAGTTGCGGTGAATTTCTAACATTCTAAGCTTCCAATAAATTACAGTACCTACCCATACTACTGACCACATCCAATGCTGGATATTCGGCCACCACCGGCACAGGACACAGCATCGGAGTCAGTATCAACTCCCGGTCATTGCCTTGCGGAGCAAACATCAGACAATAGTCTCTCTTGGTGAGTGAAACCTCACCGTTGTACAGCGACAGAGAACCATTTTCGAACAGTTCCCATTTTCCGGATTTGAAGCCAAAGGCATTGGCACAGGGTATACCCTGCACCACTACCAAGTCTTTGGTAATGTCCGTCTTACGACTGGCACCACTCGGCTTTGTGACATTAACATACGGACTATAGGTCAGTCCCTCTTTGGTCGGTTCACATTGATTGGTCTTCGACGAAATATGCTCACGGACGGGCTGCTGGCAGCAAAATTTGATACACTTTACCGCACCGCCTACAGCTCCATTACAAATGCAGCCCCGGGGATGGGGTGTCACAGGAATGCGTTTGCCATCGAATACCTCCTCGTAGTCGTAGATGTCCACTTGATCGGCTGGTATGGTAATGTCATTTCCATAGGAATACCATCCGTTGGGGAACTTGTGGGCATTTGTTAAATCGACCGTATCCTCGAAGTTGCACTTTGGCATTTCTTTGGCCCTGAGTGTATCGAGGCAAGCAGCGAGAACAAGTGCTATTCGGAATGTGTTCAATAGTTGATTCATGATGCTGTCGGACCTGTTTTTTTTTTTCATAAAAAAGACGTATTATTTTTATGGATATAAATTAACGTTGCGGAAATTACAACGTAATTTCATATATGTATGTCTGTCGGTATGTATTAAATTAAGCACTGTGGTTTGAGACGGAATATAACTGAAAATATCTGAGAAAGTCTCTTAAAAGAATTCTAAAGTCGATGGTATGTTATGATCTACCATTCATGTAATCATGGTTTCTGCTGCAGGTGTTCCCAGATGAAGTTTAAAACTTTAAATTTGAACTACCGATTAGTTTCACTTTGAAATATAGAATAACATTCATTTTTATAACCTCCACCTCCAGGATGGGGGTGTACTAACGTTGTCATTCCGTTTGTAACACCTTGAAATATCGACCTGAGACCCTATGAAGTATATATATTCTTGATCGCCATAAAATTCTAATGCTATCCGTCCGTCCGTCTGTTGAAAGCACGCTAGCATCTAAACGAAAGGAGCTAGGAGGTCCAAAATTTTCCATGGTCATAGATCGGTTTTCGGATTGAAACTGGGCAAAATCGGCCAAAAAGTGAAATTTTTTCTCTCACAAGACAGACGAACATACGCACATATCTGAATCGATTCAAAAAGTGATTCTAAGTCGATCGGTGCTATAAACAAATACACAAAGACATAATACCCTTGTGGTGGGTATACAAAATTAATCTGTCTGTCCATCTATTCAGTGTTCAAAGCAAAGGTCGCAATCATTGTCCGATCCGTAATTTGAAGCAAATCGGTTCAGATTTAGATTTAGCCTTGATACGAATGTCGCTCTCGAAACCACATATCTACTTTGATTTGAACATTGTGAAAGTGAGTATCATCGAATGACACATTACAAAATCCGCACCGAATTGAATTGAAATGGCATAACAAGTGGAAGGTATCATATAGTCGTCCCCGCCCGACTTTAGCCTTTTCCCGATTGTTTTTAGCATATTGTCGATTCTAGGTGCTACAAACTCATGGCACGACAGAAACTTATTCCACAGGGTGAATTAGGGAATATTTAATAAAAACTACACAAATAAATCTTATTATGATTTGAACTGGGATATTGTCCTGGCTCAAGACCATTTTGCATCTATATTTAATAGAATGCACATTTATTTACAAATGGCATGGTGACATTTATTACTTGGCTCTAGACTACCATGATTTCGACCATGTCAAAAGCCTTTTCAAGTGGCTTCGCAGCGACTTTTCAACATCAAACCCGGTCTCTATAAGGAGATGATTCTCACAAACGAACGAGAAGCACAACTCACTTGCCGAATTTGCGTTTAAAAAATCGCACCAAGTAATAAAGCACACATGCCATCTTACAAGCATCTCATTGAGTTGCATATGTAAGTATGTGTATATGCAGGTATAGTTAACCCAGCAATACTTCTGTCGTGCCAACGCTCATTTGTTTCAGTTTTTCGTTGGTTTTTGTTTTTGGTCTGTAATCAATATTATATTTGTACTGGGATATTGTCCTGGCTCAAGACCAGTTTGCATCTATATTTAATAAAATTTATTTACAAATGGCATGGTAACATTTATTACTTGGCTGCAGACTACGACGATCATGATTTCGACCATGTCAAAAGTCTTTTCAAGTGGCTTCGCAGCGACTTTTCAACATCAAAGACAAAGAGTCTGCAGCCAAGTAATAAATGTTAATGCCATTTGTAAATAAATTTGCATTCTATTAAATATCGATGCAAATACGGTCTTGAGCCAGGACAATATCCCAGTTCAAAGCAAATATTGATTACAGACCAAAAAAAAAAAACAAACGAAAAAAACTAAAATCTTATTTTGGTTAAAATCCGGAGTCGACTCCGGAGTCTGAGTCGAGCAATTTTCACTCGACTTCACAGACCTGCCGGAATTGGCATAGGAAAGCCCCACATTTAAAGTAGAGAGTGCACTGAAAGAATTGTCTTCATAATATTTATGATTTTGTCTTAACCTCAGTAAAAATTTTCATTAAAAAGTCGCCAAAGGATCATTTCGTAGAATGTAGGAAACATGTTTCATAAAGCACAAATCAATGAAAATTATGAAATATTTCTTAGAAACTATGAAATGCAATTCTTAATTGGAAGAACTTTTGTCATAAAAATTCATAATTTTTCATAATATGATTTATGAAAATGTTCATAGATTTTATGAAGAAACTTCATTAATTTTATGAAAGAGTTTCATAAATAGTAATAATTTATACTAAAGTTTCCAATATAAAGAAAAAAAGGTCTGACTCGTTGATTAACCAATCAACACACACCACCATTGCGAGAGTCTTTGCAATGAATATTTCGTTCACCTAAATCAGGGTACATACTTATGTCAGAGTTAACAGAGTACAAATGAGAATTGCTAGCATTCCTTCATTATATTTATCGATACACTTCATAACACAAATATTTTATTGGTTATGACATATTTCATAATATTTAAGAATTGTTTATTTAATTTTTTCTTTGATTTTATGAAACTAATTTAACAATTTTGTTTTATGAAATATGAAATGTTTATGAAAAAAATTGTATGAAACATTTCATGTAATTTATGAATTTTTCATACATATTAAGAAAAAAAAATCATTAAATTATGAAAAATCATTTATGAAATCGCTTCATAAATATTATGAAGGCAAATTCTTTCAGTGTGTGTTCTGCGTACTTATGTAAAGCATTACAAATATTTTTTAGCTCTTCAATTGGCATTCTTCATTTTCATCAACTATCCTCTCCACAACTCCCAAACTTCACAAACTGTCGGTTAGTGCTAACTTACTCTACACCTTTTTCAATTGTAATTCCAAAGACATCACTTGAAATTCAAAAGACACCAGTTCAAATTCAAAAGACACCAGTTCAAATTCAAAAATTCCATTTGAAATTCAAAACTCGTCATTTGCAATTCAAAACTCATCATAAGTAATTCAAAAGACACCATTTGAAATTCAAAAGTTTTCATTTCAAATTCAAAAATTATTCCATTTGCAATTCAAAAAGGGTAAACAAAATTATTTAAGCAAAATATACATTAGGTTGGGTAGCATTTATTTATTTCTGTAAATTTTAATATTCTGCTGTTTAGAAGACAGATTTACGTACCTCCCACGCAAATCACTCTAACCTATTAAATTTAAAGATTTTATAACTTCTATACGGACGATCGGAATACTCTGAAATTTGGTCATTGGTAATGTTTTCATAGACGTTATATACACCTGCAATATGAGCGATATAGCAAGACATCTCACACAAATTGGCATAAGCTTTGGTTAAAATAAAACTGATCAGTAACCATTTAATATTGAAAATGGGTTTACAATCACTTTATACCTGTAAAATAGTTATGATTTGTTGTACCTCCTAAGTAAAATGCAAGTCTTTAAATGCAGATGCTCTCTGAGATGGTGAAGGTTGTAAACTATATATGAAATTACCGACATTTTACATCATTATAATTATTAGTTGCTTATCATTTTATTAAATATGTTTCCAAAATTGCAGAATATCCAAATTTGCAGAAAAAATAAATGCTACCCCACCTAATGTATATTTTTTCTTAAATAAGTTTGTTTACATTTTTGAATTTCAAATGGAATAAGTTTTGGATTGCAAATGAAAACTTTTGAATTTCAAATGATGTATTTTGAATTACAAATGACGAGTTTTGAAATACAAATGACAACTTTTGAATTTCAAATGGTGTCTTTTGAATTACAAATGACGAGTTCTGAATTTCAAACGATGAGTTTTGAATTTCAAATGATATTTTGAATTTCAAATGGTGTATTTTGAATTACAAATGACGAGTTTTTAATTTCAAATGACGAGTTTTGAATTTCAAATGGTGTCTTTTGAATTACAAATAACGAGCTTTGAATTTCAAACGAGGAGTTTTGAATTTCAAATGAAATTTTTTAATTTCAAAAGATATTTTTTTTTTAATTTCAAATGGAATTTTTGAAGTTCAATTGATATTTTTTGAATTTCAAATGGAATTTTTGAATTTCAATTGATATTTTTTGAATTACACTTGAAAATGGTGTAGAATGCTTGGGTAATTCGACATGATTTCGGTCCAGTATCGATTTCGACCTTCTTCGATTTTCCGCATATACATTCTAATAGTTCTTTCAAAATTCCGCATATAGATTCTAATAACTCCAATAGCTCTTATGGGTAATATGGCGTTTATCTTATCTCAAAGTAATTCGAGGTTTCAGATTTACAGTGGTCCAAATTTGATACTTTTGGGCGTTTTTGTGTAGGAAGTAATCCAAAATATGCAAACCACTGTGCATCAACAATATTGTTGTAAGTTTGATCTAACGTATCAAATACTTTTCACGAAACGAAACAAAAAACAAAACACAATAAAGTATTTTCCCATTTACACATTCATTGGAACATCTTCAACGTCTATGGTAGTAGTAATGATAGGGAAACAAGCTTACAACACTCACTTGATTTGCAATTCCAATTCACTTTAATTGTCTATAAATATTTTTGTTTGGCCAGTTCTGTTCTTTTCTCCGATAATAATAATTTTTCTTAACTTATCCGTGCCGCCGTATACGCAACACTAGTCGAGGCTTTCAGTTAACAAGTACGACTAACTTGCGGCTCGAGAACAGCGTGTACTTACATAGCCGCACAGATACAGATCAGCGACAACCGATGCTGCTTGTCAATTTCCAAACCTCTACAATTGCAACTTTATTTCAATTGCGCTCTCTCAGAAAATCAGAAAATCCCGTTCATTCTGGGGCTTCCCCTAAGGTTAATATGGGGGTCGGTGCAGATTTATATCTATGTACCATGATGGCATTGTCTGTGTATGTGTGTGTGTCTGTGAGACGAGAGAGAATGGGGTGCAAGAAATTTACTACAAAAATTCCAACAAACGAACATTTATGCACATTGATATTCATTGATAAATTATAAAACTGGATTGTACTTTGTTGTTTTTTATTTTTGCGTAATTAACACTGGTCTGCAGTGATTTGACATAGGATCAGCGTTTTATGTGGTCAATATATGTATTTTGGCGGGTAGTTCCATCCCGGTATTTGGATAGTACTTATTCCATTTTATTTCGGTGGATATAGATAAATCTAAAATAGTAATTTTGAAAACTCTTTTCAGATTTGAACTATTCTAGCTGAACTCTATGTACGTGAGTATTATGTCTTTGTGCATTTGTTTGCACTGAAAGAATTTTCCTTCATAATTTTTATGAAGCGATTTCATAAAACGTTTTTCATAAATTTATTGAATTTTTTCTTAATATGTATGAAAAGTTCATGATTCATACAATAAGGTCATAAACATTTCATATTTCATAAAAACAATTCGTAAAGATTATGAAATATGTCATAACCAATAAAATATTTGTGTTATGAAATGTCTTCATAAATATAATGAACGATTCAAAGTTTTTATGAAATGTTTCATAACTTACAACTACATGTTTAGTGTGTCGACTTTATTTGGTTGAATGCTAGCAATTCTCATTTGTCCTCTGTTAACTATGACATAAGTATGAACCCTGATTTAGGTCAAGGACATACTCATTGCAAAGACTCTCGCAATGTGGGTGTGTATCGATTGGTTAGTCAACAAGTCAGAACTTTTTTGTTTTGTGTTTCATAAAACTAATGAAGTTTCTTCATATTAATATTTGAATATTTTCATAAATCATATTATGAAAAACAAGAAAAAATGAGTACTGCATTTTATAGTTTCTAAGAAATGTTTCATAAATTCTATGACACTTTTCATTGATTTGAATCAATGAAACATCAACTTTTTAATGAAAAATTTCACTGGGGTTAAGACAAAATTATAAATATTATGAAGATAATTCTTTCAGTGTGTAACACTCAATAGGAAACGAGATAGACCCATCGATTATACATTATCATTTGCTGTATCGATTTTGCAATGTCCCTCTGTCTGCCTGTCTGTCCATATATTCTTCTAATCAAAGTACAGGTTGCAATTATTGTCCGATCTTAGCAAAAATTGGAACATATAAGTTTTGTGGGCCAAGGACGAACGCTATTTATTTTGAAGTAAATCGGTTCAGATTTAGATACAGATACAATACAATTTTCGCTCTCGATTTAACGTTATCCGGTCTCGAAACCACATATTTTACTAGATTTGCTGAACATTTGACATATAATTTAATCTTTGGTGATATTGAGTCAGATCGGTTCATATTTAGATATAGGTCCCATACAAATTTCGCTCTCGATTTGACTTTTTCCGCTCTAGAGACCACATATTTTGAACGATTTTCTTCAGATTTGCACAGCACCTTATATTATATATAGAAACATATATAATAAATAAGGGTCAGATCGGTTGAGATTTATATATAGCTCTCACACAAATTTATATATAGCTCTACCATAAATTTTAACCGATTTTCTTCAATTTCAATTCATATTTGCCACAGAACCTATGTTAAATATGGTTCAGATCGGCTCAGATTTTGATACAGGTCCTATAAAAATGTCGCTCCCTATTAACTTTTTTCTCTTAGACACATTTCTTTATAGATTTTGAGCTAATTTGAAAGAACGCGGAATATTTCTGCTGGAATCATATTTTGTGAAAGTAGTACACATCGGTTAATGATATAGTCACTCCTTCAATGCGTTACACTTGTTGTCTGTCCCAGATAATATATACTTTCCTACTCTGTAGAGAGTGGGTTTATAAATTGGATTTTATCCACGAACAATAGCTGCTAATAATAAAATCTGATCCGCGATCGAAATCAAAGATTGGTGGTTATTTTTCTAAAAAAAAAACAAATTTTTGGGATTTAATTTCTCCGTTTTAAGAATTGTGGGATTTTTACATGAGGTATCACAAAAATGTTTTGGAAAAAAGTTTAAAAATTGAAAATCTGGTAATTTTTATTGGACTTCAATTTGTAATATAATGGGAGATTTGAATTGAAAATGACCTAAACTTATATTTTTGCACCAATTAGGTTTTAGCGAAAAATTCAATAGCTCAGTCAATTACTTACCTTCCTTACTAAATGTGTTATATAAATAAATTTGCAAGTGGTAGGGCTAGCAAACAAAAAAATGTGCAAAAACATTGTTAAAGTTGAACAAGTAAGGAAAGGCAAAAGTAGGGCGGGGCCGACTATATAATACCCTACACCACTCCCTGCGTATATACCACGCCTTTATTACTAAACCCAGGTGATTCTTGGGAGCAGTTTCATGTAGTTCATATAAATTATAAAGTCATATTTAACGAATATGGTAAATAATATGATAATTGATCCAATTTTCAGGCAGACAAATACAAATTATACAGTAGTAATAGGATGAATCGGGCCGACATTTGAAAGGGGACCTACAACTACACTTGGGCCTGGTCCAAAACATGTGCCTAGTTAAATATAATAGGTAAAATATATCATGATCCGATGTAAGACGTAGTTTCTAGAGCTGTAATAGAGTAGAATGGGGGCCATTTGGGTTATTCCAAAGTATAGACACATATATTTCATTCATATTGTATTCATCTGCAAAAATTGAAAAACTTCCGATGTAATATGTGGGTCCTAGAGAGATAATAATTAAAATTGGGGCCCATTTGTAAGGGCGCTACATCAAAAATTGGTCCTTTATAGATCACTTTCAAAGTATGTATACTTTATTGAAATATAACATGATCTGCAAAATTTTATCAAGATCCAATGTAAGATGTGGGTTCTAGAGCGTTATTAGTGTAAACTGGGGGCCCATTTGTATGGGGGCTATACCAAAACATAGGCCAATATGGCTGGCTTTCAAAATACGTGTTTATAAAGGATGACTTTTTAAAAGCTATAGGAAAGTTTTTCAAAAAAAAACACAAAAAATTCAGAAAATGCATGAAGTCTTTATTTGAATCGATAGTACGGTCCATATAATTTAATGTTTGAAGATTATTTCATGCAAATGTTGACCTTGACTGCGCCTCAAATGGTCCATCTGCTTAGTCCAATTTTGGCATTCCCACGTTTTTGAGTAACAGAGGCCCAATTGCTGCGAACGGCGACGAATCGATAATAGGTGGTCATCATTAACACTGGCCGATACAGCTGCGATATTTTCTTCAGTTCGCGCTCTACGTAAGCGTGTTGGTGGTTTAATGTCCAACAATGTAAATTAGGTGCGAAATTTAGTCACAATAGTTCGAATAGCCGCTTCAGATGGTCGCTTAAACTGACCATAAACTGGAAGCGCGCGATGAACTTTCTTAACAGAGCATGCATTTTGATAATAAAATTCAATAATTTGCAAGCGTTGTTCGTTTGTAAGACGATTCATGGTTAAATTATAGACCAAACTGAAGATGTTTGACAGTGAAACAAAACACGAAGTGTGCGTCGGCTGTTTAAACCAGTGTTGCCAAAAAGATAATACCTAAAAAATCACCCTTTATGTATGAAAAATTCATAAATAAAATGAAATGTTTCATACAATTTTTCATAAACATTTCATAATTCATAAAACAACATTTTTATATTAGAGAAACTTAGATTCATAAGATCATAGTATTAAAGAAACAATTCTTAAATACTATGAAATATGTCATAACCAATAAAATATTTGTGTTATGAAATGTCTTCATAAATATAATGAAGGATTTCATAGTTTTTATGGAATGTTTCATAACTTACAACTACATGTTTAGTGTGACGACTTTATTCGGTTGAATGCTGGCAATTCTCATTTGTACTCTGTTAACACTGACATAAGTATGAACCCTGATTTATGTGAAAGGCATATTCATTGCAAAGACTCTCGCAACGGTGGTGTGTGTTTATTGGTTATTAAACGAGTCAGACCTTTTTTCTATTTTTGTTTATATTGGAAACTTCAGTTCTTACTATTTATGAAACTCTTTCATAAAATTAATGAAGTTTCTTCATTAAATCTATGAAAATTTGCATACATCATATTATGGAAAATAATGAATGAAGGCATTTCATAGTTTCTAAGAAGTGTTTCATAAATTCTATGACTCTTTTCATTGATTTGTGATTTATGAAACATGTTTCATAAAATGTATGAATGAAGTGTTTCTTTGCCGACTTTTTAATGTAAATTGTCACTAAAGTTAAGACAAAATCATAAATATAATGAAGTTAATTATTTCAGTGTACTTTAAAATAAGCATTAAGTCTGTGAAAATAAAGAGGAGATACCTCATATATGGCAACCCCATGTTAAATTGATTGGTGAAGATCCCAATATTCACTACACTCAGGAAAATAGCATTCTTAAATCTGAGTAGAATCCATACTCCAATTTAGTTTAACAATTTTACTCCAGATTAAGTAAAATTTCCTTACGAGAAGGAAAATTAAATAGATATGAGTACACTTTCCTTATTTCAAAGCCAGAAAAAATAGTACATATACTCAAAATAGTGTAGTAAATTTACTTAAAAACATTTTTTTCGATCTAGTAAAAACTTCTTACAATTAAGTATATTCATACTTGTGCGGAAGAAAATTTACTAGCGTTTAAGAAAGAAAATAATGCAGATTTTTTTTGTATGGAAAAATTCCAGTTAGGATATTTTTACTTAAAAATGTGTTTATTACTTCAAATAAAGTAAATGAATGTAATTAAATGTATGCCATGTTCCTCATACATTCAAGTATAAATGAACTTATAAAAAATACTTCAGAGTGTTTAGAAAAATACATGAATAGTAGTCTAAGAAGCAATTCTCGTTCGTTAGCCGAGACTTTCTTCATAAGTACTTCAAATATTACTAAACAATCACTGCGAACGCGCCTACCTAGCCTCCGTAGCAGTCATGGTGAAATATCTCAACTCTTTATGGTATAAGTAAGATGAAACGTTTGAGAACTATACCATGTTGTCATTTTTCATATAAGTGTTGCATACTCTGAAGCGAAAAAATTTATTTCAATTATCAAGTATAGTCGTAGTCAGGCTGAGTACAAATTTACTTGATTGAGTATAAATTTACTTGGCATGACTACAAATTTACTTAGTTTGAGTAACAATTTACTTGGATTGAGGAAAAAATCGGAATATTTTCCTCAGTTTGAGTATAAATTTACTTGATTTGAGTAAAATTTATTAAAAATTTTCCTCAGATTAAGTAAAGATTTACTTGATTTGAAGAAAAATGTTCCTCAGTTTGAGTAAATTTTACTTGCTTTGAGGAAAAGTTGAACTGGGATCAAGTTCAAAGCAAGTCTTATTTTCAAGGAAAAGTTTCTACTTGATGTGAGAAATTTTTGCCTTAGCGCTATACGAAGTTCAATTTTCCTCATTTTTAGTACATATTTACTTAATCCGTGGCATACTTTTTTCTGAGTGTACTTTCAAATCACAAGTTGAAGAACTTCATCACTTCTTTGGGTGATCTCTTTTTGCTGGGCTCTTAGCACAGTGTTATGATGTGTACGAATTTCACGTAGAAACAGACAATGACCCGCAAAAAATAAAGTTTTCGATGGGAAACATTTCGTACTTGCAGCCTGGTGTAATTAGTGTTAACCATGACGTCGTTGAAATGTGTGGTGTGGGTGTTTCTAAATTATCATAGACGTAGTATATACATACAAAGGTTTTATTAATGTCAATTTAATGTAAATACGAGTAAATGGGGAAATTGAGTTTCTCTTAGACTCTATTTCTATAAAAATTACTTATAGTATAGAGAGAAGTACTATAACTAGTATACGGACGAACTGACTATGCGTTTTACAATACAAGACGCACATAATGTACGCTAGGATGGGTTACGAAAATAAATTGCAGCTGTCACCCCCCCCAGAAATGAAGATTGGATTGTTTAATGATGATCTACAAAATATTTCGTCACTGGGTCAAGCCATCTGAGAACTAAACGCTCCTGAAAACACCTCTAAAAATCATGTTTTTTATGTTGCATTTTTGCACAATTTTTTCTGAGTTAATAGACCCTTGGAAGCACTTTAAATAAAAATTTATTGTAGTTTTAGAATTATTGAGCGTTTATTTTGATTTTTTGCGGGTTTTCAAGGTGACAGCTAAAAACTCATAGTTCTTGGAAGCATTTTGTAAGACGTGTAATGAAGAATATATGGGAGGAATCAATAACTTTCGAATGATGAATAACGGACGAAAAATAACGTCACTGACTCAGTTTTTGTGAAATAATTTAATGCAGGCGATGGTTTTCACAGCCAAAATGTTCAAACGCTTTTTACAAAAATGAGCGCTGCGGCGTCAATTTCATTCCGATTTTCATCATTTAGGCGTCATTCGAAAGGTATTGACTGCAGCTATTTATTTTTTTTTTTTATAAAATACTACCACCAAATACGAAAAAGTTTTCAGTAGTCAATGTGAAAATCAACAAAAAATTACTATGAACGTCCACTAATTCGACTAATAAGTTACTCTAAGACAAGAATCAAAATTTTCATTTAAAGTGCTTTCAAGGGTCTTTTATTTCAGAAAAAAATGTAACACAAAAAAGTTACACCGGAAAAACATAATTTTTAGGGTTATTTTCAGGAGCATTTAGCACACAGATGGCTTGATCTAGGAACGAAATATCAAAATCATCAAATCAAATCAAATCATCATCACTGGAACTTTGTTTTTTCCATTTGTATGGACGGCGACCCAGCCTAATGTACGTGTATTTTCTTTATTTAGTCGGTCATAAATCGATTTATTTAAAGTGTTCGCAGGTCTGTCTATAAAAACTGTTGCACATTATTTTTGAAAGACTAGAGAACGATAACCAAACCTTCCTTATCTTATTCCATTTTTTAGTTTTTCCATTTGCAGCACCTTGAAATATTTATCGGAAATTCGCAGAAATATATATTTTTCATGATGATCTAGCCCTGTCCGTTTGTCTATTCGTCAGATGAAAACGCGCTAGCTTTCAATAGTCGGACGAATGGACCGCAACGTAGAAACAGTGTTTAGTAGCAGTCGTTAAAAAAAGAAAAAAAGTGTTTTTTTTTGTGATAAATATTGATTTTTGTTTTGACAATTTACCAAGCTAAACTAAATTGTATCACAAAAATAAAAATATATCCGAGAAATCGAATATTTCATCATATTAGATGTTTTGATACCAGATGAAAAGCAATATCCTAGAAGGGTATTTTACATGGCGGCATATAAGTAACGCGATGATTTAATTAGTATGAATATGAATGTTTTTTTGTTTACTTATTTTTTCTTTTGCATTCAGAATTAACTTTGACAAACTTGGGAAATTTATAATGGGAAGACTCGGCATAGAATAAACAACCAAAGCTATTGAATTCTATTTTGAAAGTCAGTTTTCGATAATTCACACGCACACTCAGAGATCATATCGAAATTCCGTTCCTAGCTCTGGCAAAATCCACAATATAATTGTTGAACATAAAACGCAGTCACTTAAATACACAGTGCATGGTGTGGAATACCTTCAGATAGAGTCACTGGACCATATTTTTTCGCAAACGCCGCACTGTGGTTCAGAATCAAAATCCATCGGCCAAAATTCAATAACTTTTGTTCTACACCTTTTTCAATTGTAATTCAAAAGACACCACTTGAAATTCAAAGGCACCAGTTGAAATTCAAAAATTCCATTTGCAATTCAAAAAATATCACTTGAAATTCAAAAATTCCATTTGAAATTCAAAAAATGTCAATTGAAATTCAAAACTCTTCATTTGTAATGCAAAACTCAAATTTAATAGGTTAGAGTGATTTCCGTGGGAGGTACGTAAATCTGTTTTCTAAACAGCAGAATATTAAAATTTACAGAAATAAATAAATGCTACCCAACCTAATGTATATTTTGCTTAAGTAATTTTGTTTACCCTTTTTGAATTGCAAATGGAATAAGTTTTGAATTACAAATGGAATAGTTTTTGAATTTCAAATGGAATTTTTGAATTTCAAATGGTGTCTTTTGAATTATACTTGAAAATGGTGTAGTAGACATTTTTGAGTTCGTTTTAGTTTTTTTGTTTGGTCTGTAATCAATATTTGATCTGAACTGGGATATTGTTCTGGCTCAAGACCATTTTGCATCTATATTTAATAGAATACAAATTTATTTACAAATGGCATGGTGACATTTATTACTTGGCTGCAGACTACCACGATCATGATTTCGACCATGTCAAAAGTCTTTTCAAGTGGCTTCACAGCAACTTTTCAACATCATACCCGGCCTCTATAAGGATATGATTCTCACAAACGAACGAGAAGCACAACTCACTTGCCGAGTTTGCGTTTAAAAAATCGCACCAAGTAATAAAGTACACATGCCATCTTACAAGCATCTCATTGAGTTGCATATGTAAGTATGTGTATATGCAGGTACCCAGCAATACTTTTGCCTTTGTGTGAATCATCTCCTTATAGATTTACAAATGGCATGGTGACATTTGTAAATAAATTTGCATTCTATTAAATATAGATGCAAAATGGTCTTGAGCCAGGACAATATCCCAGTTCAAATCATTTTTGAGTTCTGTAAAAAAACCAAAATTAGACAAGGACCCAAGGATTATTTTCGGATATTAACATGAAAAATCGGATATATTTTAGAAGTCGGCCCAAAGTTGACTACTTTTCGTATTTTTCGATTTTAAAGAAATTGCGTTTGGAACTAAAAAATCGGAATCGGTGTAATTTCGTGCTGGCAAAATTTACCCTACAAAAACGGGGTACCCTTCAACCTTTCCAAATATGTGTACATTTCCTTAAAGGCTTTTGAAGAAAAAAAATTGTGTTGGTCCAAAATCAGACATTTGTTCAAAAAGGATATTTTGTACAATATTCATTATAGCCAAACTATGTTTGGCACAAACATAGTTTTCGCGTCATAATAAAGCTAAGAATGCACAATTTCTAATAAAAAATTTGAGTGCGAAATCTCTTAAAATGTGAGACAAAGTTAAAAAGAAGAAATTACGTTTTTTCTATTATCAAAACGTGAATATCTGTAATACAAAAAAAAAATTCTCGCATTATGAACAAATACATAAAAATATGTTAAAAAAACATAAAAGTAAAAAATTAAAAATTTTAAGTTTCTTTAAAATCGAAAAGTAGTCAACTTTGGCCCGATGTAAATGTATCCTATTTTCCAATTTTCCAATATTTTATATTTGTTAATATCTCAAAATGATCCTTGGGTCCTTGTCTAATTTTGGTTTTTTACAGAACTCAAAAATGTCTACTAGAACAAAAGTTATTGAATTTTGGCCGATGAATTTTGATTCTAAACCACTTTGCGGCGTTTGCGAAAAAAATGGTCCAGTGACTCTATCTGAAGGTATTCCACACCATGCACTGTGCACTTAAGTGGCTGCATTTGATGTTCAACAATTAAAATTTTTTACAGAACTCAAAAATGTCTACTAGAACAAATGCTATTGAATTTTGGCCGATGGATTTTGATTCTGAACCACTGTACGCCGAAGTTTGCCATAATGTCATTGAATATCGAGCAATGATTGAGAATAGTTTGTCACCAGGGACAGAGGGAACAATCCCGAATTGTAGTTCCAACACCCGGCTCATGAAACTATGGGTGTCCTGCGCGAAATATTTTTGACGGACGAATAATAACGAGACCATTGGGGCTACCTAAAGGGCAAGGTGTATGTCAAAAACTATACTGCAATTTAGGATCAATACCGAAGACGAAGTGACATTGCGGGGACCTGAACACATGGGTACGAAGCAAACAATGTGTACAATGTGTACCCCGGCATTTTATTTTCGTGACTCATCCGACTATATAAAGGGTGGTTAAATATTAAAGGCCGATATTGATTTTGAATAAAACACAAATTATTTAGGAAATTATTGTCATTTATTTTTATTATGATAATATTGGTGGTATGGTTCAATTATGTATGCAACAAAATATCGGCCAAATGGCCGCCGCGACCTCAACGACACACCTCCATCCGATGGTCCAAATTTTCGATGACGTTGAGGCATAATTGAGATTCTATGCCGTTAATGGGCCGAATTATCTCATACTTTAGCTCTTGAATTTTTGCTGGCTTATCGACGTACACCTTTTCTTTCAAATAACCCCAAAGAAAGAGGTCCAACGGTGTCAAATCACATGATCTTGGCGGCCAATTGACATCGCCACCACGTGAGATAACACGGCCATTGAATTTGTCGTGCAAAAGAGCCATTGTTTCGTTAGCTGTGTGGCAAGTGGCACCGTCCTGTTGAAACCACATGTCGTCCACATCCATATCTTCCAATTCGGGCCATAAAAAGTTCGTTATCATCTCACGATAGCGAAGACCATTCACGGTAACTGCCTTACCGGCCTCATTTTGGAAAAAATACGGCGCGATGATGCCGCCAGCCCATAAACAGCACCAAACAGTCACTCTTTGTGGGTGGATTGGTTTTTCGACCTTTGCGCCAATTCTGCTTATTGACGAATCCACTGATGTGAAAATGTGCCTCATCACTGAAGATGATTTTCTTCGAAAATTGATCATCCACTGTTGCCATTTCTTGCCACCATTCTGACCACTGACGACGTTTCGAATGGTCAAGAGGCTGTAGGTGTAAAGGTGTAATGCAAGTCTTTATGCAACGACGAGCGTGATAGGTGCAATTGTTGGGCACGACGACGAGTTGAGGTGGACGGCTCTTCAGCCACACTATCCCGAACAGCAGCAATATTTTCTGCAGTACGAGCTGTACGAGCATGGACTGGTGTTTTCACATCTCCTACAGAGCCGGTTTGCCAAACTTTTTGCACGATTTTTCCGATTGTACGCACATTTGGACGATTAAATTGACCGAAAAAATCACGAAGTGCACGATATGCATTTTGATTTGAACGCCCATTTTCATAATAAGTCTGAATAACATTAACGCGTTGCTCGATTGTGTATCTTTCCATAGTTCAAATGAGTTAGTCTGAAATTGAGAAATGTCAGATGAAATGCAGAAAAGAACTTGACGATGCTGAATGTGAACCACACCTAAAGGTTCACATTCAGCATCGGCCCTTACACTTTAACCACCCAATTGGTTTGTTGTTGTAACCCAGAACACGAGATCCCCTCATCGACAGTGGATGGTTTCATAGCAGAGAATTTTGAGTTGCAAACAATGCATATTTTTGTAACAATAATGAGTTTGTGCGAATATGTATCCCCTCATCGAGTTTGTGCGTATCCCCACATCACAACAATTAAACTATCGATAGCAGGCTTGCCAGATGCTTTTTTTTTGCTTGTCCCCAAATTAAGCATGATAAATCTCCAATTCAATGAATTCAACCAAACGTGTCAAAAATGTATAGTGTACAAAAATGTGCTTGTACCTCAATTAGTTTAAGAGATATTCGAGGCACATTGAGAAATTGCATATTTTTTGTCGAGGTTGATTTCGTATACTCAACGTTGCAATCTCAGTACTAGCTCAAATTATTTATACACTAAGATTGCTTATAAAATTCTATATAAATTAATTGAAAGTACCATTGCCATTCTCAGCGACATGTTTATTTTTGTGATAAAATTTAGTTTAGCTTGGTAAATCGTCAAAAGAAAAATTAGTTTAGTTTTTTTAAATGGGGTAAATAAATCCAAAAAAATATTGATTTTTTAGAAAAATAAAAATAAACTTTAAATAAAAATTGTTATTCTTGTCTTGGAATAACTCATTGGTCGTATTATTGGGCGTTTATATTCATTTGTTGTGATTTTTCAAGGTGGAAGCTAAAACTCATATTTCTTGGAAACATTTTGTAAGAGGTGTTATGAAAAATAACTAGAAGGAATTAATACCTTTCGAATGATGCCTAAATGATGAATATCGGACGAAAAATGACGTCCCTGACTCGATGTTTCTAAAATAATTTAATACGGGCGATGGATTTTCAAAGCCAAAAATTTCAAACTCTTTTTACAAAAAAGAGGGCTGCGGCGTCATTTTCCTTCCGATATTCATCATTAGAAAGGTATTGACAGCAGCTATTTATTTTGTATAAAATAGTAACACCAAATCCGAAAATTTTGCAGTTGTCACTGAAAAAAACACACAAAAAATTGCTATAAAGGTCTAGTAATTCGACCAACAAGTTACTCAAAGACAAGACGCAAAATTTATAGTAATAGTGCTTTCAAGGGTCAGCAGCACAAACAAATTACACGAGAAAACAAGTAAGGAAAGGCTAAAGTCGGGCGGGCCCGACTATATAATACCCTACACCACTCCCTGCGTATATACCTCGCTTTGATTACTAAACCCAGTATTTCACAGAGCGATGTGACCCACTTTCACCATTTATGTTTATTGGTAAAATATAATATGTAAAGTTTGGACAAAATCGGTTAAAGATTCGGGAGAAACATTTGTATTGGGGCTATTTATATATATGAACCGATCTTATCCACTTTCAGCATAGGTGTTTCTAGATCATTAATAAAATGTTGTGCCAATTTCAAAGAAAATCAGGATCAATATGCGGTTTCTAAAGCGGAAAAGGGGGCTATATCTAAATCTGAACCGATTTCCTCCAAATTCAATACCGATCGTCCTTGGCCAAAAAAGTAACTTCTGTCAAATTTCATGATAATCGGACAGCAATTGCGACCTGTAGAGTGAGAACAAGCTTAGATGGACAGCAGACGGACAGACATCGGTAAATCGATTCAGCTGATCCATATACTTAAAGGTGGGTCTACTCTAACATTTGGCGGAAAACTAACTTATTATACCCTAGTCCACGAAGTGGTGTAGGGTATAATAAAACGAGTAAAGTAAATATAACTTGATATCGAAAAATTGATTAAGATCCATAGGTGTTTCTAATTCGATTATAAAATGTTGTGTCAATTTTAAAGAAAATCGGATACAATATGTGTTTTTTAAAGCGGAAAAAGTGAAATCGGGAGCGACATTTGTATGTGGGCTATATCTAAATTTGAACCGATCTTACCCACTTTCAGCATAAGTGTTTCTAGTTCAATTATAAAATGTTGTGCCAAATTTAAAGAAAATCGGATACAATATGTGGTTTCTAAAGCGGAAAAAGTGAAATCGGGAGCGACATTTGTATGTTGGCTATATCTAAATCTGAACCGATCTTACCGACTTTCAGCATACGTGTTTCTAGTTCGATTATAAAATGTTGTGCCAATTTTATAGAAAATCGGGTACAATATGTGGTTTCTGAAGCGGAAATCGGGAGCGACACTTGTATGGGGACTATATCTAAATCTGAACCGACTAGACATATAAAATCGTTTGCGTCTTGTTTCCTTAGAATTGGATAATAATTGCGACCTGTATCGCAATTATTGTCCAACGGACATGAGTAAATCGATTCAAAACGTGATTCTATGTCGATCGTTATAATAAACGATTGGTCTATCTCACTTCGTTTTGGGTGTTACAAAAAAATGCACAAAGACATTATACCCCCTGGTGTAGGGTATAAACATGATTTTTGGGGATATTTTCAGTAGCGTTGACGACTTGATCTAGAAACGAACTATTTTGCAAATCATTATTAAATTATCTAAACTTTATTTTCGTTGGGTGACCCAGCCTAATGTACATATATTTCAATTTATAATTTAGTAACTTCCATTTATGTCGTTTTTGTCCTTCCCACCATCATAAAATGCCCATGGTTGGGGAAAAATCCGCACATCTGGCAGCCCTAAGTGATAGTGCTAGATTGTCATCTCTAGGTGTCAGTCTGTGAACATGTGTGTATGTGTTCATTTAATGCTATAAAAAGGCTTGGTAGTTGACTTAATTCGCCAGTCTTAATTCGCCAGTCTAGATCAACGAGGTGAGAAGTGTTTGTCTTTGGTGTTTACTGCGTTATACGCATTCACCAAGAATATTTGCTGTGGTCATTGGAATGTAGAATCTATTGGTTCTACATTCTGAATCCATTCAACAAGATGTGCTTGAAAATGGTATCACTGTGTGAAAGAGTCTGGAGTTATCCTCTGACTCTTTCTCCGCTCTACCAACGGGTCGGGAGTTATACTCCAACCTCCCAGAGGTGCTAACCTGCGGCATGTGTTAGAAGTGACAATATTTACTGAGTGGCGCTTATATATTATAGAAAACACTCTTTGTCGTCAACACCACCGCCACAATATCCCAAGAGTTATTTTGATTTTTCCACGAAATTCAAGTATTGAATCTTACGTTATTGAAACGCATCGAAAACCAGCTGAAACTAGTGGACCAGTGGAGATGGAGCACAACATGCCACTGAATTGGGAAAAATATGATATCGTGACCAGTATTCTTATCGAAGGCACGGTAAAGACGGCCACGATCGATACAGGTTCCAATGTGAATTTGATTGCACAAAACTTGGCAGAAAGCCTGAATGAAGATGCCATTTACAACACGGCCGCACCAATGATTGCGACTTTAGGAGATGGCACCAGACGGGTTATTACAAGAGCAACTAAACTTAAGATCTCTTTCAGAAATTTAAGCTCCGAATGTACATTCTACATTATGCCAGTAGTCAACGGTGCTATACTGCTGGGGCTGGATTTTATAAGGCGATTCCGCACAACATTCAACTGTGAGGGCTTGTCAGCCTGTGGGCGAAGTGACGACAACCACACGCAATTAATGCAATTTGAAGAGCATCGGATTAGTGCCACCGTCATTATCGAAGGTATACAAATCGATGCCACGATCGATACGGGTTGCGCCTCCAACTTCGTTACACAGAAGTTTGTCGATCATTTGAAGCAGGACCCTATCTACACTGCGGAAAACTTCGATCTGAGCTTAGCCAATGGCGAAAAGAGGAACATAACACAATCGATTACATTCAACATTACTCTGGGAACTTTTAACTTAGACTGCAAATTCTTTATCGTGCCAAACTTAATCGAGAAAATAGTTATCGGTAAAGATTTTATACAAGAATTCCATGAACAGTACCAGTAATGGTTAATTGTTACTATATACATTAGGCTGGGTCGCGGTCCATACAAATGGAAAAACAATTTCCATTCACCCCGCGAAAATAAAGTTTGGATTGTTTAATGATGATTTGCAAAATATTTCGTTCCTAGATCAAGCCGTCTTAGAGCTAAATACTCCTGCAAATACCCCTAAAAGTCATGATTTTTCGTGTAATTTTGAGCAAAACATTTTCATGAAATAATAGACCCTTGAAAGCACTTTTAATATAAATTTTGAGTCTTGTCTTAGTGGTACTTTTTGGTCGAATTATTGGACCTTTATAGTAATTTTGTTTGTGTTTTTTCATAGTGACAAGTGAACAATTGTGAACAAATAGTGTTTTATAAAAATAAATAGCGGCAGTCAATAATTCGAATAATGCCTAAATGATGAACATCGGCTGGAAATTGACGCCGCACAGTGGTTCAGAATCAAAATCCATCGGCCAAAATTCAATAACTTTTGTTCTAGTAGACATTTTTGAGTTCTGTAAAAAACACAATTAGACAATGACCCAAGGATTATTTTGAGATATAAAAAGGAAAAATCGGATATATTTTAGAAATCGGCCCAAAGTTGACTACTTTTTGTATTTTTCGATTTTAAAGAAAATTAAAATTTGATTTGAACTGGGATATTGTCCTGGCTCAAGACCATTTTGCTTCTACATTTAAGTTTTATTTATTCTATTAAATATAGAAGCAAAATGGTCTTGAGCCAGGACAATATCCCAGTTCAAATCAAATATTGATTACAGACCAAAAAAATGCAAACGAAAATTAAAATTTTTATGTTTTTTTTAAACACATTTTTAATTTTTTAATTTTAAATTTTATTTTTTTTTTGTATTACAGATTTTCACGTTTTTCAGATTTTGAAAATTGAAAACACGTAATTTCTTTTTTGTTGAACTGTTTCTCACACATTTTAAGAGATGTTGCACTCAAATTTTTTTATTAGAAATTGTGGTTTCTTAGCTTTATTATGACGCCAAAACTATGTTTGTGCCAAATATAGTTCGGTTGTATTGACTATTGTAAAAAATATCCATTTTGAACAAATGTCTGACTTTGGACCAACACAACATTTTTCCTTCAAAAGTCTTTAACGCAATATATACATATTTGGAAAGGTTGAAGGGTTGCCCGTTTTTGGAGGGTAACTATTGGCTGCACCCTTGAAAGATAGGATACATTTAGTGCAAAAATTCTGATTTTTTAGTTCCAATACGCAATTTAGTCATTTTCGTTTCATTAACTTCTGAAAAAAGGTGTTTATCCTCATGCTAAATTTTAAAACAAACAAAACCAAAAAAGGCGGATGAATTTTGATTCTGAACCACTGTGCGCCGCAGCTCTCATTTTTTGTAAAAATAGTTTGAAAATTTTGCCTCTGAATATCCATCTGAATATTCAAGAAAAGAAATTTTGGGCAAAAATGCAACATAAAAAAATTACACGGGAAAATGCGATTTTTAGAGGTGTTTTCAGGAGCTCTTAGTTCAAAGACGACTTGAATTGACCCAGTGACGAAATATTTTGCAGATAATCACTAAACAATCCAATCTTCCAATCCGCTGCAATTTTTTTTCGTGACCCATCCTAATATACATACATATGTACTATATTATACTCAGTGTTATCCATATTATCTAGATTGTAAGTTTTCATACTATATCAAATATTTATACAACATTCGATAAAATTGTATATTTTAAATTATTACGAAAGTGCAACGATAGAAACAAAATCACTTTTTTTATTTTTGATTTTCCTCCCGCCAAAATGGGGATAAGATACGGACAGACAGGTATGGCTATGACGTCATGCCTTCAATAGATTTCACAACAACATCAAACGACAACCAAAGCGAAGCCACAAAGGTGGACTTCTAAAAAATAATCATAAGAATCTATAAGATAATAAATGCAATAAAAATTACAAAACTTAAGTCTTATTATTTTTTTATTATATTTTTTTTATTATTTTTATTTTTTTGTATTTCCCATATGCAAATGTTAAAAACTCCCGAATTGAATTAAAATCGTGGCAGTTTCTCTTCATTTACGGCTACACGGTATAAATAAACTATTTTACTCGCTGTCCAACCCCACTTGATTAAGTTCTAGAGATTATGGGTGACCACATTATGTAGTTTCTTTTGCTTTTGTTTTCACAACGAAACCTTCGTTATTGATAACTCATTCGATGAATTAAATTGTAATTTTTTTAATTTGTTTATATTCCTTTGTTTGCATTCTAGATGAGTCATTTCTCGCCATGTACAAAAACTCGGTATAAAAAAATAATTTTCTGATAGTCCAGCTCCTCTTCGTGTATAAAATTGTTTATGTCTTTGGATGACTGCTATAGTTTCTGTTGATTTTTGTTTTTGTTAATAGCTCAATTGCCCAAAAGATTCGACGAATTGATTTGCATTTTTTTTTTAATTTGTCTATATTTCTTTGTTTGCTATCTTGCAATACGTTGAAAACTAATTCCAAAATTGATGTTCGATTATACGATCAACTACTTTCTGGTGAGATTATCGATTAATCAAAGGAATAATCGATTTTCGGACCTGGCATTTATTTTCATATATTGGCGCAAATAGGTGGCGTGCCACACAGTTGTATTTTGGTGGCAATAAAAAAATAATAATATAAAATAATAATAACAAGTAAAAAAGGCGTTATACCATCCACCATGGATTGCATTCCACAGAGGCTGTAGATTTTCGTAGAAGTGCAGTAATATTACAAGAAAATATATATTCTTTTTAATATAGCCAAACCAAAACAAATACAAATATTGAAAAATAAAAATATAATAATTTTATAAAGAAATATAATATTGTTATGATGTGTATAGTTGACCTGTTTGATGTTAATGATTTGTATTATTGTCCGGCTTAAGGTCTCAAGTAAATGAAAACAAGATCTTGTTTGTTTATTATTTTATTTTTCAATTTTGTTCCCGATATTTCGAACGGGCGTTACACTAAACAAATATACATAAGAATAACAATCAATATACAAACAATTTTTAAACAATTAATATAATTACATTTTAAAAACAAAACGATCCTTCCACTTTCACAAGTTTTTGTCAACTACTGTCCGTCTTTCCTATTCTTGTGTATGATATTTCTGTATATGTGTGCGCATTTGTCTGTGTCTGTCTTGTAATTTAGTCTCTTTTCAGTAGGAACGTCCGAAATGTAGAGCATTTCTAATGTATATCTCCTATGGTAGTTACTCTCTTCTGTTAATATGTCTACGTCGTCAAAGTTGGGTGTGTGTCCAGTCAGTGCACAGTGGGCTGTAAGTGCAGTTTTTTGCTCTAATGGTTTGTCAAGTGCTTTTAGGTCAGATTTATGAGAAGAAAGTCTAGTTTTTAATTTTGTCTTTGTAGTACCAACATATACTTTATTGCATAAGTTGGACTTGTCACCGTTACACTTAATTTTATATAAAGGGTGATTTTTTAAGAGCTTGATAACTTTTTTTAAAAAAAACGCATAAAATTTGCAAAATCTCATCGGTTCTTTATTTGAAACGTTAGATTGGTCCATGACATTTACTTTTTGAAGATAATTTCATTTAAATGTTGACCGCGGCTGCGTCTTAGGTGGTCCATTCGGAAAGTCCAATTTTGGGCAACTTTTTCGAGCATTTCGGCCGGAATAGCCCGAATTTCTTCGGAAATGTTGTCTTCCAAAGCTGGAATAGTTGCTGGCTTATTTCTGTAGACTTTAGACTTGACGTAGCCCCATAAAAAATAGTCTAAAGGCGTCAAATCGCATGATCTTGGTGGCCAACTTACCGGTCCATTTCTTGAGATGAATTGTTCTCCGAAGTTTTCCCTCAAAATGGCCATAGAATCGCGAGCTGTGTGGCATGTAGCGCCATCTTGTTGAAACCACATGTCAACCAAGTTCAGTTCTTCCATTTTGGGCAAAAAAAGTTGGATATCATCTCACGGTAGCGCTCACCATTCACAGTTACGTTACGATTCGCATCATCTTTGAAGAAGTACGGTCCAATGATGCCACCAGCCCATAAACCGCACCAAACTGTGACTTTTTCTGGATGCATTGGTAGCTCTTGCAATGCTTCTGGCTGATATTCACTCCAAAATCGACAATTCTGCCTATTTACGTACCCATTGAGCCAAAAATGAGCTTCGTCGCTGAACACAATTTCTTTCTTTCTGAACTTTCTTAACAGAGCACGCATTTTGATAATAAAATTCAATGATTTGCAAGCGTTGCTCGTTAGTAAGTCTATTCATGATGAAATGTCAAAGCATACTGAGCATCTTTCTCTTTAACACCATGTCTGAAATCCCACGTGATCTGTCAAATACTAATGCATGAAAATCCTAACCTCAAAAAAATCACTCTTTACTACGTCCGTTCTGTCTTCTTTTTTATTTTTGATTTTGTCTTGCTGAATTAATTGTTGACCGTGTTGTGAGATTTTTGGGCTAATTCATATTTTTCTTTGTCGTATAAGTCTGAGTTTTTGAATCTTTCCGAGAATCCGGGTATATATGTTATAGTCTTGTACAGCTTCGTTGGTTTTTCTATGTGGCTTTTGGGATTTCGTACATTTCTAATTAATTGTCTTATTGTACGTGTCTATGCAGTCAGAGGAATGTATACACGAAATTCCATGATGCTAGCAGCAGCCATTTGGTTGGTACCATTTGTATCCCCTTTTTCCTACTTTACGCCCTTCAGAGTACGACTTTCTAAAATCTCTTTATTGTACGTGTCTACGCAATAAGAGGGATATACGCACCGAATTTCATCATTCGTTTAGTTGGTACTATTTTTATCCCTCTGTACCCATTGTATACCATGAAAGTACGAATTTGGAAAACCCCTTTTTTCGTGTCTACGCAGTCAGAGGAATGTATATTCCGAATTTCATGACTCTAGCTGCGGTCATTTTGTTGGCACTATTTATATCCCTTTTTTCCATTTTAACCCCAAAAAGTACGAATTTCGAAAAATCCGTCTTTTTTATGTGTGTACGCAATCAGAGGAATGTATACACCGAATTTCATTATTCTAGGTGCAACCGTTTGGTTTGTACCATTTTTATCCCTCTATTCCCATTCTATCCCTTAAAATTACGAATTTGGAAAAAATATGTTTATATTGTGTATCTACTCAATTAGAGGAAAGTATACATCGAATTTCGTGTTTCTAGCTGTTGTCGTGTGGAAGGTACCATTTTTATCCCTTTTTGCCCCATTTTACCCCCTATGAATAAAAATCACTTTATGGTGCACGTTTTTGTTATAGGGGAATGCGAATATTAATATAATGGTATTTTTAATCCTTGTGAGGGAAAATTTTTTTCCTTTGGGCCGATTTCGCCCAGTTTCAATCCCAACCGATCTACGACTATAAGACGCATTTATGTAAAATTTGGACGCCCTATCTCCTTTGTTTAGATGCTAGAATGCTTTCACCAGACGGACGGACATGGCTAGATCGTCTTAGAATTTTATGACGATCAAGAATATATATACTTTATAGGATCTCAGGTCGATATTTCAAGGTGTTACCAACGGAATGACACCCCATCCTGAAGGTGCAGTGTATAAATATAAAAAAATAATAATCAAAAAAATCTAATAATAAGAGAATAATCCATAATTTGTTTCATTAAAAGTAAGTACAGGGTGGGCCATGTTACATTTTAAATTTGAACTACCGATTACTTTGACAGGTAGAATTTATGTTTGGCATGTGCAAAATGGGACAGCACATTGGCTATGCTGAGCCGTAACATTTGGTACATTTGACACCTCTAGAGTTGTGGGAGCAACTTTTAAACAGATGTTGCTTTTGTATGGGAGCCCACTTAAGCATTATATAGGGGGTAGGCATGTTTGGGGGAAATGTTTAAGAGGGAAAATTAGTGGTGGTCAGGTCTACAGCGGGGCAGTTTTGGGCCTCTCTTTCATAAAAAAAATATAAACAAGTAAAAAGGCGTTAAGTTCGGTCGGGTCGAATCTTATATACCCTCCACCACGGAGTGTATTCCACAGTATTATCGTATATTAGAGGCTGTCGACATTACATAGAAGTGCACATATTAGGAAAATTGTGATTCTTCTTTATTATAATATTAATAGTGTTCTACTGTATATAGATATTAAAAAAATTATTAGTCAGAAATCTTCAGAAATTTGCCCTAAATATTATTAGGTAGAAACAATTTCGCTGAAGCCTGATTTTCCCCGTTTACAATTTCTTGATTCCATCTACAGTATCTGTAGCATTTTGATAGGAAAAGATGTAATATTGAAGATGTGGATTGTAAACACCTAATTTCATGATTTTAGCTACAGCCGTTTTATTGGTACCAGTTTCACTCCTTTTTCCATTTTGACCCTAAAATTCGTACCTCTTATTTTCCGTGTCTACGTAGACAGACGAGTGCAAATACTGAGTATCATGATTGTACGCAATTTTAATTCCATTTAGATCATGGTGCTACGAAGATCGGAAGATATCTTTACTATTCGCGTCACAGCAGTCAGAGAAGTGCACACACCGAATTTCATTACTATAGCGGCATCCTTTTGGTTGGTACCATTTTTATCCCCATTCGCATCATTTTCCTGCTAAAAGTACAAATTTCGAAAAAAATCCTTTTTATTTCACATCTTCAAAGTCAGATGAATGTACAACCGAATTTCATGATTTCAACTTCAGCGCTTTGGTAGGTACCATTTTTATCCCTCTTTTCCAATTGTATCCCTTAAAAGTACGAATTTTGAAAAATCCCTCTATTTTACGTATCACTGCAATATTTCATGTCTCTAGCTAGTGTCTTATCGTTGGCACCATTTTTATCCCTCTTTGTCCCATTTCGCCCGCTAAAACGTGTATTTACTTTTTGGTGCTTTTACGCTATAAAAAATGCTTAAATATATTAATATATTAAAAAAATGCTTAAATATTCTAAATATTAGGGAGTACTTTCAGTTCATGTTAGGGAAAAATTTTTCCCTCTGGGCCGATTTCACCCACTCCCAACCGATCTGCAACCATAAGACACATTTATGGAAAATTTGAACCTCCTAGCTCATTTCGTTCGGCCGCTATCGTGCTTTAAACAGACAGACAGACATGTCTAGATCGTCTTAGAATTTTACCACGACCCAGAATATACAATATACTTTATGGAGAATCTGCCGATATCGCGGCTAAATTTAGCTGTGGATGCATTTAAAGTTCATAAATGCTAAACTAGTTTAAAATTTCATCATTATAGAGGTTATCTTATTGGGATATATCTCGGAAACCATGTATCGTATTGGAATTTCGTTTAGTTCGTAGAAAACAGGAGCTGCTGTCTGAAGCTGAAGTCTTCTTTTGCATTTAAAAATGTGTAATTATTTTTTCGATTTCCATTTCAGACAGTGTTTTACATGAAGATTGAATTTATTTAGTATTGTTACTTTTGTACAGTATAAAACTATATACTATATATATGTTAAACTATTATCTTATTCATTCATTTTAAAAAGAATATTCTGCTTATAGCTGCCAACATCGATTTAATTACTGAAATGGTAAAACCTTCTAAGCCAACAGTGAAACAATACTTTCTTCATTGTTCTTTTGTTAAAGTATTTTGGAAAATTTATTTAAAGCATACTTTAGGGGTGTAAGGTTTTATGGCATGCGAGCGTATGTAAATATTGAGCCGATGTATTAATCATAAGTCATTTATCAATAAATAATAATTTTTAAAATAATTTTTATCAAAAATTTCGAAAATCGTAAAAAAAAACAAAAATGTGTATATGGGCTGTGGCACTGGCAATTTTCATTTAATTGTGGAGACAAATGAAATCACTGGTAATGATTTCTATTACAATATACAAATAAAATAAGAAATTTGTGACGTTTTTTCGTTTTTTGTTACAATGGAGGTAGGCGTGGTTCTGGGCGGATTTAAACAAAAAATTGTTCTTGATCTAATGTGACAATATAAGCGATTTGTGCAAAATTTCAATGTCCTAGCTCTATTCCTTCTAATTTTTGCCGCAGTTTGTTTGAAAATATTCCACTGTGCGGCGGCTGTTTTCTCATTTTCGAAGAAAAATGTTCCAATGCTGCAGCCAGCCCATGGGTTCCCTGAATTCCACACGCGGCAATTTTGCTTATTGTCATAGCCACCAAGATGAAAATGAGCTTCATCTGAAAACACGATTTTTTTAATTTCTTACGACTTACTCTCTCTACGTTGGATGTAAGATTTTAATATTTGTCAATTTTGTTCGAGCGTATAGCGGCACATTTTAAAAATGTCAAACATAAACCTAAAAATAAAAGTCAAAGTAATCGGTAGTACATATTTAAAATTTTAAATGGCCCACCCTATATTACTTGCCAGTAATCTAGTTAATTAAATATTTACTCGGACTTTTAAATAAGGATAGTTTACTCATAGTTAGCTGAGGAATTTTTAACTAAATTTAAGTAAATTTCTTGAACTAAATTCGAGTACGGATTTTACTCAAATTTAGAAAGACTATTTTTTCTAAGTACAGCTAAAATTCATTCGATGTCAGTCTTTGTCATGCCTAAAGGTATGTTGCACAAATTTAAACTTAGCTGTGGTTGTAAGCATTCCATCAACATCGAAAGTTTATTTTTTTTCGATTAATACAAACAACAAAAATCGATAAACGATGTATCAACGAAAACATCAGTTCAGCAGTAGTAATTCAAATTAAAAAATGCGTTATCTTTTATTGCGAACTATAGGGGTTAAGGCAATTTAATGTTTTAAGGCATGCACACGAAAACCGAGATAATGACTTGTGATGAAAACTTTTAAGTAATACTGATAAAGATCAACCTTAGGTGACTTTATGGCGGGGGTGCAAATTTGCTTTTAACTAAATGTGGGAATGTACACGATAACTCTCGAAAGGAGTTATGAAATCAATTCAAACTTTGCACACGATAATATTTTTTTTCAAAATTAGTTTAAGTTCGAATATGGGCAAAATTGCCACGCCCCTTCTGGTACCTCCAACACAAAGGGACAGTATTCCTATGTTAAATTAAAGCCTTCATAACTTCCACACCGATATTGGGAATCACTTATATTTTGGTATATGATAAAATTTCTATAAGTACTTTAAGTGCACTAAATAGGGCGGGTTTTAACACGCCCCTTCTAGTACCTCCCACACATCAAACCAAACTATGTAAAATTAAAGCTGTTATAACTTCTATACGGATGATCGGTATACTATGAAATTTGATATTTGGCAATGCTTTTATAGATGTTGCATTCATGTGGAGTATGGGCGATATTGCCACACCCCCTCTGGTACCTCCCACACAAAATGACACAATGGCTTTGTTTAAAATGAAACCGGCATAACATTCACACGGGTTATCAAATTCATATAAAATTTGATATTTGAAAATGTTTTTATAAACACTTTAAACCAAAAAAAAAATATTTACGCATTAGCCACGCCCTTTCTTGCACCTCCCACACAATTGTCTTGATATTTGTTCATGATTTTACAAATATTTTATAAATGTGAAAGCTAGGACCATCTTTGGAAGGTAGTAGACGCACAAATCATCTAGCCCTAGGTAATTTCCATTGACATGTTCTCTGAGAGTGAGGATATATAAAGGGTGGTTAAATTTTAAGGGCCGATGTTGATTTTGAATAAAACACAAATTATTTAGGAAATTATTGTCATTTATTTTCATTGTTTGTATGTATTGTTGGTCTGTTATGTTGTATGTGTTGTCATTTATTTTGGTTCAAGACCAAAGGTTGTGCTGAAGTCTTCAGCAGAACCCAAAATTAGCAAAAAGGCAAAGTGAGAACTTTATTGTTGCAGCTAAAAGTTGACTGCGCAGTTTCGATGGGCGCTACCCCATCTCGTCAGAACTTTCGCAACGAATGTATGTCTTTGACTTAAATCAGGGTTCATATTAGTACCAGCGGTCACATATGACAAATGAGAAGCGCTGATAAACAAAATATTCCACCGAACTAAGTCGACACACTAAAAATCTCACTTTGCCAATTCAATGTTATGCATGTGCTCGCAACAATGCAAAGGTTGTTGTTGTACGGTATGTCCCGTCTTCACTGTACCTCGTGTGTATTGTTGTTGTTTGTATGTATTGTTGGTCTGTTATGTTGTATGCGTTGTCATTTATTTTGGTCTAAGACCAAAGGTTGTGCTGAAGTCTTCAGCAGAACCCAAAATTAGCAAAAACTATTATGATAATATTGGTATGTTTCAATTATGTATGGAACAAAATATCGGTGAAATGGCCGCCGCGACCTAGGCGACACATCTCCATCCGATGGTCCAAATTTTCAATGACGCTGAGGCATAATTGAGATTCTAAGCCGTTAATGTGCCGAGTTAGCTCATCCTTTAGCTCTTGAATTGTTGTTGGCTTATCGACGTACACCTTTTCTTTCAAATAACCCCAAAGAAAGAAGTCCAACGGTGTCAAATCACATGATCTTGGCGGCCAATTGACATCGCCACCATGTGAGATAGCACGGCCATTTGGCAATTAATCGCGCAACAGAGTCATTGTTTCGTTAGCTGTGTGGCAAGTGGCACCGTCCTGTTGAAACCACATGTCGTCCACAACCATATATTCCAATTCGGGCCATGAAAAGTTCGTTATCAGCTCACGATAGCGAAGACCATTCACGGTAACTGCCTGACGGCCCGGTGATGCCGCCAGCCCATAAACTGCACCAAACAGTCACTCTTTGTGGGAGCATTGGTTTTTCGACAATCACTCTTGGATTATCATTCGCCCAAATGCGGCAATTCTGCTTATTGACGAATCCACTGAGGTGAAATTGTGATGAAAAAGATGATTTTCTTTGAAAATTGGTCATCCACTGTTGCCATTTCTTGCCACCATTCTGACCTTTGACAACGTTTGGAATGGTCAAGAGGCTTTAGTTCTTGAGTCAATTACACCTTGTAAGCGTGTAAATGCAAGTCTTCATCAACGACGAGCGTAAGAGGTGCAATTTATGGGCACGACGAGGAGTACAACAATATTTTCTGCAGTACGAGCTGTACGAGCATGCACTTGTGTTTTCACATCTCCTACAGACCCGATTTGCTCAAATTTTTGCACGATTTTTCCGATTGTACGCACATTTGGACGATTAAATTGACCGAAAAAATCACGAAGTGCACGATATGCATTTTGATTTGAACGTCCATTTTCATAATAAGCCTGAATAACGTTAACGCGTTGCTCGATTGTGTATCTTTCCATGGTTCATATTGAGTTATTCTGAAATTGAGAAATGTCAAATGAAATGCGGAAAAAAACTTGACGTTTAGGTGTGGTTCACATTCAACATCGGCCCTTACAATTTAACCACCCTTTATAAGTCGGTTTAGCCGACTGACGTATTCTTACTAGGGATTGCATCCCGGGATTTCCCGCGGGAAAATTCCCGGGAATTCACACATTTTTCATTTCCCGTATCCCGGGAAATTCGTTCGGGAATCCCGCGGGAATTCAGTAGAAAATTTTACATATTTCTTTGCATATTTTTTCCCATTTTTTCCACAATAAAATTAAAAATGTTGTATAAAAATTTAGATCACATAGCTTTTAATCAGGTATGTCAAATATTGCAGTTGGATGACAAAATATTTTTAAGCTGCGTTTGGATGTAGACTCAAAATCCACTTTATCGGATTTTTCCTGTCAAGCTCTATATGAAAAAAATTAAAATCCGGGAAAAATAGATTTTGGGCGTCTATCCGAACGCCAAAAATAAAGAATTTAAAGTTTTCAAAGCGACAGGACAAAGAACATCCTTTTCATTTAATGCTATACTCACTATTAATGTGAACGATCGTTCTCCGTCGTGTCCACATTTTCCAATAAAATAAGAAATATCTGATCTTTAATTAATTTTGAAAATTGAAAAGATGTCTGAATTGATCTCACATTGCGCTTTATTATATGAATTCTGTAACAGGTTCGTTGTGAAATATATATTTATTTTACTTTAATAAAATGTAAATCTTTCATTGGAAAAAAATAAGCTTAACTCATGGTAAACAGTATGTTGACGATTTCCCGTGCTGTCCCGGGATCCCGGGAAATTGAAAAAATAATTCCAGTTTCCCGGATGCAAACCCTAATACTTACATGTTCATTACGCAGTTGCAAATTTCTGTTATTTTTCGTACAGAAAATATAATTCAGATGCATTCACAGCCCTTTTTGAATCATTTTGGCCAACAAACATCCCCGCAAATTCTGAAATTGTCGTGAAAACCATTTCTGAGATACCTCCTAAACAATAATCCAAAAAAGTGAAAACACCTTTCCTATGTATATGTGAAATTTCATGGAGCTACGCTATATGCAACAGAAGTTACTGAGTTATTTCCAAACACTGTGCGACACCCTCTGTGCGTTTAGAACTGATGGCGTACCATTTGCGATACTTTGTTCACGATAAGGTTAAACGGAGTTAATTGCTATATTATGGCAGTAAAGTCAAGTGTTACACGCACTGTTAAATTGACCAATTACCAGCCTAAAGACAGGCATGTAACACGTTAGTAAGTGCACGCCGCCCTTTTTGATTGCATTGTCTAGCGAAGGCCTATCATTAGCTTTTTTGGTAACCAAAGTGGCAATTATCAAATTTCACACCTTTTCTTCTGGCACAAACCCTTTCAGAAAGGACTATAAATATGCAGGAAATTTCAAATGATGAAGCAGTACAGTTTCCTTTCCTGAACGCCAGTCGTGTGTGGAGGCGAAAGTTAAATGGGCAAATTAAGGGAGTTTTTGGTCGATATATTTCCCTCGAATGTGGAAGAAGGTGAAATCGGTTCGGTCAAGTTAAACATATGGCTGGCCCAAATAACCGGTGTACCCATTATCGGTCTAAAGCACGAATCCTTTGGCGTCCGGGCGTTCATACTCGTGTATGGCATTTTTACTACGTCTGCGGTAACGTTCATCTATACCGGCTTCGAAATGTATGATCTGGCCATGAATTGGCACGATTTGGATAGTCTGACACAGAATACCTGTTTGTCGCTGACCCATCTTTCGGGGGCATTAAAGGTGGGCATTCAGAATTCGATTGTTCTTTTTAGAGATTCTTGTGAAAGTGATTTATTTATTCATCGTTTTAATATTTTAGACCATCAATTTAATTTATAGATTGCCGACAATTCGAGAAGTCCTGACAAAGTTGAAATATGTAACGAAAACTTATATCAAATCCGAGAAGCAGGTGGGTAGGCATTTTTAGTAATGATATAAAATAATGATTTTGCTCGTAGTAATGATCCATATTATTTTTATACCGTCACTCTACATAGTGGGATAGAAAAAAGTTTAACGCATTGAAGGAGTGACTTAAGACCCTAAGTATGCTTGGACCAAATCCGTTTCACATAATTTTAAGATGTTTGATCCATGTCCGTCCGTCCGTCTGGCTGGCTGGCTGGTGTACACGATAACTCTCTAAAGGAGTTAAGGACTCGATTCAAACTTTACACATCGTAATATTTTTCCCAAACTTAGTCGAAGTTAAAAAATGGGCGACATTGCCACGCTCCTTCTGTTACCTCCCACACAAATAACCCATATTCCAATGTTAAATTAAAACCCATATAACTTCCACACGGATAATCGGAATCAGCTATATTTTGGTATTTGATAATGTTTTTATTTAACACTTTAAGTGTACTAAATATGGCGACTTTTTCCACGCCCCTCCCCTCCCTCCCACACAAATCACGCAAAACTACGTAAAATTAAAGTTGTTATAACTTCTATACGGAAGATCGGAATTCTGTGAAATTTGATATTTAGCAATGCTTTTTAGTCGTTACATTCGCATGGAATATGGGCGATATTGCTACACCCCCTCTGGTACCTCCCACACAAAGTGGCATAAACTTTGGTTACAATAAAACCGATATAACATCCATACGGGTGGTCAAAATCATTTGCAAATTGATATTTAAAAATGTTTTTATAATCACTTTAAACCTAAAAAATATTTACGCTTTAGCCACGCCTCTTCTTGTTCCCCCCACACAATTGTCTCTATCATAGGTAATATTAAATCCTTCATAACTTCTACACTAGTGCGTGGAATCCACCATGACTTGATATTAGATCATGGTTTTACAATTTTTTTATAAATGTGGAAGCTGAGATCATGTAACGCGAACATCCTAGCACCTTCCACACAAATTATCCTGCCCTAAATAAAATTTTATTTCTTATAACTTCCGTATATGTATATGTTCTCTGAGAGTGAGGGTATATATATATATATATATTTATAAGTCGGTTTAGCCGACTGAAGCTTACTTACTTGTTATGCTTTCGCTCGACAGAATAAACGGCTTAAACTCATTGTTTTAAGGTCAAATGAAAGTTTGATTCACATCCGTTTCTGTAGACGATACATTTCGAAGGGACTTGAGGAATTTATTCAAACTTTGCAGATGTTAATATTTTACTTATTATAAACAGGATACTAAATGTTGGCAGTAAGGTCAAAAATTGTGAAAAAATCCTTTAGAAAACCCGGCGTAACTTCTTATCAGATAGAGTGCACCAAAATATTTTCCTTTGTCATATGATTGCTGAGTAAATAGGGAATATATGTAACAGAATAGTTTCAGAAACCCAGATAGAGACATGATGAAAATAATTGAAAATGAAAATTTTGCAAAAATATCCCTTTTGTATTTTTATACCCCCTAGGATGGGGGACTACTAAATTTATCATTCCGTTTGTAACAACTTGAAATATCGATCTGAGACCATATAAAGTATATATATTCTTGATCGTCATAAAATTCTAAGACGATTAAGCCATGTCCGTCTGTTGAAATCACGCTTGTATCTGAACGAAAGGAGCTAGTACGTCCAAATTTTCCATAAATGCGTCTTATAGTCGTAGATCGGTTGGCACTGTAACTGGGCGAAATCGATCCAGAGGGAAAATTTTTTCCCTCACAAGGACTGAAAATACCCATAATACCTCCTAACATTTTAGAGTATTTAATCATGTTTTTTTTTAATATGTCTGCTTGAACATACTTGATATTGCGTATACGTATAACAAAAACGTGCACCACAAAGTGATTCTTATTCCTAGGGTGTGAAATGGGGCAAAAAGGGATATAAATGGTACCTATCAAACGACAACAGCTACAAACACGATGTGTACATTCCTCTAACTGAGTAGATACATAATATAAAAATATTTTTTTCAAATTCGTACTTTTAAGGGATAATATGGGAATAGAGGGATAAAAATGGTACAAAACAAACGCCTGCGCCTAAAAGAATGAAATTCGGTGTATACATTCCTCTGATTGCGTAGACACGTAAAATAAAGGGATTTTTCTAAATTCTTACTTTTTGGGTTTAAATGAAAATGACCACAGATAGACCCATGAAATTCGATGTAATATCACTGCACTTCTACGAAAATCGAGAGCCTCTGTGGAATGCAATCCATAGTGGAGGGTCCGGTCGAACTTATCGCCTATTTTACTTATTTTTGCATAATTTGGAGTTTAATTTTTGTTATAAAGGGTGTCCCAAGAAGAGCGCAATTTTTTAATTTTAAATAAAACACAGATATTTAAGAAAAAATCGTGAAACTTTATTATATCGTAAAGTAGACAGAATGAGGTTATGTATGGAACAATATATCGTGCAAATGGCATGCACGCGATCTTTTAATGAAATTTTCAATGACCGTTTTGCATGAATGCTGCGGTATTTCATTAATGCAGCGTCCAATTTCGTCTTTTAAGGCTTGAGTCGTCGTCGGCTTATTCGCGTAAACCATCGACTTCAAAAAACCCCAAAGAAAAAAATCTAATGGTGTTAAATCGCACGATCTAGGCGGCCAATTCTGATCTCCAAAACGCGAAATAACACGACCGGGAAATGACAATTGAATTGTTTCTCTGGATGTATGACATGTGGCGCCGTCTCGTTGGAACCACATGCCCTCCACATTCATTTCTTCAATTCTATGCAAGAAAAAACTGGTTATCATTTCACGATACCGAACACCATTGACTGTTTGCGCTTGACCTGCCTCATTTTCATAAAAAAAAGGTCCAATGATTCCTCCACCCAAAAACCACACCACACAGTGACACGTTGAGGATGCATTTGCTTCTCGTGAATCACTCGAGGATTTTCCGCACCCCAAATGCGACAATTCTGCCTATTGACGAAGCCATCAAGATGAAAATGGGCCTCGTCACTGAAGATGATTTTATCGGCAAAATCAGCATTTTCATGTTGTCGAACTCCCTTCGCTGTCCATGGTCAGTTGGCTTCAGTTCCTGAGTCAATTGAACTTTGTATGCATGAAGATGCAAATCTTTCGTCAAAATTCGCTGCAAAGTGGATTTGGAGACACCAATTTGCTGAGCTCGGTGTCGAATTGAGGTGGATGGAGTTTGAGCGACATCATCACGTACAGCTGCGACATTTTCGGTCGATCGACCTGGTCGATGGCGCGTTGTTGTCTTTACATCACTAACAGACCCAGTTTCGGCAAATTTATCCATTAATCTCTTTACAGTTGACTCTTTTGGAGCATTATTGTGACCCCAAATTGATCGCAATTTGCGAACTGTAGCCGCAAAGCTTTCACCATTTTGGTAAAAAAATTTCACAATGAGAATGCGTTGTTCATTCGTGTAGCGCTCCATTTTTACTAACCTCGTACCTTCTACTAACAAACAATAACAATTGTTCAAATGTCAAACAATGACACTTCGAATGTTGCCAGATTTAAAAAATTGCGTTCTTCTTGGGACACCCTTTATAAGTGAGAAGAGCTTTATTTACAACTTTGGTGTTATCCCACTGTGGCAAAATTTTCGTAGAAAATTTTAATCTTCAATTGATTTTTTGGAACGACTTATTTGATTTTCTTCAAAAAGGGTCAAATTGAACAATAAAGAGTGGAGCTACAGGGTTAAAATGTTCCACAAAAATTATCCTCATAAAATTCCACAATTGAGTTGTGACTATAAGAATTCGTAAAAAGAAACTCAGACCAGCTGGACTATAAAAATATGGTCTACTCAACATGGCCTTTCAGAATTATAGTGTCACTATTCTGTTGCAATAAATGTCTTAATTTTTGGACAGTGCTATTATTTACAGTATAGGGTGGACCATTGTCAGTTCCGATCCAGAGTCAAACGACTGACATTTGGTCGGTTGGTAGTCATACTATAGCAGTCTTAGCAAGTTGGTATCATTTAGCAGAAAAACTTCAATCCGGTTGATACCGGATAAAATACTTAATAGCGATCGATTGGGACGGTCTATTCCCTATCCTGATGACTGTCGAAATATTTCTGTAATTCTAAAATATACTCATTCTGTGTGAAGTTTGCGGACGAGCCAATAAGCAATGGGTAGTTGCGGAATGTAACACAACAGAATATTTCAAAGGACTGGTCCCAGAAGTGAGCCTCGTGCCACGCATGCTTGTCACAACGTTCCTAATTTAATCTAAAAAGTGCGACCTTTCAGCATTTTGTACAACGTTCCGTCCTTTCATGCAGTGTCAAAAGCCTTCGCGAAGTCAAGCCTGATAAACATGTCCTCCTAATCCTCGAGAGCAGACAGTTAACCATAAGGATATAGAAGGGTTAGCGTTCTATAGTTACCAGTCGGCTTGGGATCAGAACCGGGTTTTATGATTGGAACCTTTAGATATCCCTACCAAACCTTTATGAAATAATCCACGTTTGGGTAGTGAGTAAAGCCACTAAGACAGTCTTCTTCAAGACTATGTCCGGGACACCACAGAGTGGTCTCGAATTTGAAAGCAGCTAGAGATGTGAAATTTCGAATGCAGCAGGAGAATTAAATGTCGTAAAATATGTGCGCGTTATCTACACAACACCAACACAAGGAGGGTAGGCGACATTAGGATGGGCTATTTAAAACTCTAAATTAGAATTACATAGGATATAAAAAATGCTGATTATTAAAAATGCTGAGGTTGAACTGTGTCATTTAATAATGGAACACAATATCATTCATGTGACTACCACGACTGGCTCGGCAGTACTCATCCGATCTAACCAATTTTTCAATACAGCCCAAAGTCCACACCAAAAAGTGACTCATTGTGGATGCATTGGCTTCTCAATAGTCACGTGTGGCAATTTTGCTTATTGACATAGCTACCGAGATGAAAATGAGCTTCAGGAAGGCCGATCTCATCGCGAAAATTTTCCACGTAAATTTCTTACAGTTTGCGTTAAAGACTCACTACTTTGCAAGTAAGTTTTTTATATTTCCCAATTTTGTTCGAGCGTATAGGGTCCCATTTTGCAAATGTCAAACATAAACCGGAAAATAGAAATAAAAACGAATGTTATTCTACCTTTCAAAGTCAAAGTAATCGGCAGTTCAAATTTAAAATTTTAAACGGCCCATCCTATTTTAGGGGTTATAAGAGGTATTTTCTATTCCCTTTGGACCGATTACGTCCATTTACAATCCCAACCGATCTACAACTATTGGATGTTTGGAATTCCTAGCTCCTCTTGTTTAAATGCTAAAATACTCTCTATTGACGGACATGTCTATTTCGAATTTCGGGTCGTTATTTCAAGGCATTGCAAATGGAACGACAAACCTATTTATTCATTTATTTTCCTAATATTTGCGAGCAAGAAAAATTAAAGGTCGATATCGAAAGTGTTGACCGAATACAAACTCCAAGGAGATTCAAATTTGGATTTATCTTTTAGCTGGCAGCATTTTACGATGGCGAATTGGAGAATAAAATCGTGCTGAGTTTTTATATATCAATTGTCGCGTTTACTGGATGTTTGGGCATGGTCATGCTCTATATGAGTAAGTAACCATTTGTGATTTTTTTATACTAACTGAAAAGGATCTTGAGTTTAAGGCTCGCTCCGAATTGGTTAATGTAATTTTTGTTATAGACAGGCAGAGAAAAAAATACGTTTGGAGGTCTTTTGGAGCAAATGAACTTCCTTTGGTTTACAGCATACACATTTACTGGAATAGTTGTCACATTTTCCTCAAATGAGGAAATTATTGAGTAGTTTTTTTAGTATTATATATGGGTGGTTCCATTGGAACGGGTGTAACACTTTTGCTTAAATATGTTCAAATATCTTCCATATCCATTGACTGAGACTTTTACTATACTCTCAATTGAAAACGGCAGGTTAATCGGAATATTATTGCAAATATAAATATGTCTTAGCGTTTTAAATATTGGAGATATACAACAAACTAGAGCGTCACGGGTATGACCTTAGCTTTGAAGAAAATCTTAAGGTTTTACTTATTTCCTTGAATTCGGCAATGTTCTTCCACTACATGACTTTATTCATTTTTGCTAATCAAAAGAGTAGTTCATACACTTTCTTCTAAAGTATACGTTACCGACATCTCTTTATGAATATAGGAAATATAGGATATTTAAATTGACGGAAATCCTGTAACGACACCAGTCTATATTTGGAAAAGGAAATGATCGGACTTCATACACGTTCTTCTAAAGTGTACGTTACCGACATCTCTTTATGAATATAGGAAATATAGGATATTTAAATTGACGGAAATCCTGTAACGACACCAGTCTATATCTGGAAAAGGAAATTATGATTTTGTCATTATTTTTTTAGAAATATAATCAGAAATATGTATTATGGGAAGTATAAACATTACGAAAGTTTATATGTGTTATCATAAATTGATTTTGAAATTTTGTCGAACAAAGGGCCACGGGCTACGTGGAATCGCCCATATGCATTTTGTAATTTGTTTTAAATTGACCCGATGGCTTTGAATTACAAGTTGAAATAAATAAATCAAATACAAGAACTTTCATTTACTCGAAAATGGTCAGAAATTTCTATTAACGAAAAAAAAAATAAAATATTTAAGAAGTATTTTCCAAACAGTAATCGATAATTTATTTTTCCTGTTGAGTGAGACTGCAACGCTAAAATAAAGTATAACAAAATTTACAACAATCAATGACACGTTTGCTGCAAACAAAGTAACGTTATTCACAAAAGAAACTCACAAACTAAGTTCATTTGTCTAAAAGTTCGTTTCTGCGTACACGTATGATTGCTGTAACCATATTAGAAGAGCAACATATTATGATTGGGGTAATCATAGTATGGCATGATGATTATGACCATTTCCTGTTTAGATATAATTATGTTATGATTACTCACAATCATAATTTTCAACCATAATATGATGTTTGATAAGGCAGATGAACCTTACTAACACAGTGCAACACGAAAAAAAATAACCATATACGAACACCGCTACATGATAAAAGACCAAAAAAAAAGACCCGTGTTTTTTTTTTCCCCAAAGTCATGCACTTTTTTTTATGGGCCCCCAGAGATTTGAGGCCTCGGTGTAATTTTTGGAAAAAAGTGATCATATTCTCAGGCTCATATCTTGCAAACCGTTCGGAATTTTGATTTACTCTCTGAGGCAAAGTTCTAGCTCTTGTCATAAAGAAAAAAAATTGTGAACATATAAAATATGGTTATTTTGAAATGACTTCAAAAATGTTGCACAGTGAAAGGAAAAAAATCTAATTTTTGGGAAATTTTTCAATTTTGCGGCTACCTAAGCGCTACCTAAACGGTGTTAAGAATAATTCCTAGGAAGTTCATATGTTCTAGAAAGTTGTTTATTGAGATCTTACGTACATTTTTGTAGTTGATTGTTTCCCTGAATTTTCAGCGGTTTGCTACCTATGGACCTGAACAGGGAAAAAGGTTAAAAGGTTGCGATTTTGACCTTGAAGATGAAGTTTTTTTGATTTTATATGTTCACAATTTTTGTTCTTTATGACAAGAGCTAGAACTTTGCCTCAGAGAGTAAATCAAAATTCCGAACGGTTTGCAAGATATGAGCCTGAGAATATGATCACTTTTTTCCAAAAATTACACCGAGGCCTCAAATCTCTGGGGGCCCATAAAAAAAAGTGCATGACTTTGGGGGAAAAAAAACACGGGTCTTTTTTTTTGGTCTTTTATCATGTAGCGGTGTCCGTATATGGTTATTTTGAAATGACTTCAAAAATGTTGCACAGTGTAATAGTCATATTATGCTTGTAACAATCATATGTCTTCTCTGCGTGTAATTATCTATATATATCCTTGAGATCTTAAATGTCCTGTGTATGTTTTTTTCCACAGATCCCGAAGCTGTTGCTGGCCAAATATTTCCCTATCGCGTCATTCTACCCGCCTGGATGCCGCAGCAAGTACAGCTCCTCTACATGGGCCTAAGCGTTATAATCTTTGCCATACAAATTATTGCCGTCGACTATTTGAATGTCACCATTATCAATCAAATTCGTTTTCAGCTGAACGTTTTGAATCTCGCATTCGACGAACTCATCATCGATACACACCCGAATCCACTATCCGTTTCACCGGATGAAGACGGCCGCCTAATGATTTACAAACAAGATCCAGTCGATAGATTGAATTCGATTGTGGAACATCATTGCCTGCTCAGGGAGTGAGTCAGTCAACACATTGTGTGGGAGTTCCATCCACCCACACCCATGCATGCAGTCGCTTACTCTTGTCGTTTTTTCTCCTTTGCAGGCTGAGACAAGATACCGAGGATATTTTTAGCCAACCTATATTGTGGCAGTTCTTTACGTCCGTTATTATTTTTGCCATGACCGGTTTCCAAGCCACAGTCCGTACGAGTGGCAGCAACGCAGCTGTACTCATTTATGCGTATTGCGGCTGTATTTTTTGCGAACTCTTCGTATACTGCTGGTTTGGCAATGAGGTCTTCGAACAGGTAAGCGGTGGAGGTGGAACGTTGGAGGAGGAGGTGGAGTCGTTAACGTTTTGTGACTTGTGAAAGGGCAAGCAAGCGCAATGTTACAGAGAGAATGTTTATTAGAGTGGTGCGAGGGGGTGGGGGAAATTTCGCCATCATTTTTCAGTGATTGTTAGACCAAATCTAGACAGGAAATTTGGAGGATATTTCCCAAATATAACGGAGACGCTGATTAAGAAATTCGTACTTTTAGGGGGTTAAAATGGGACCAAAAGGGATAAACATGGAAGCAACGTCATGACTAAACGGCAGTAGCTAGAACATGAAATTCGGTGTGGTCCTTTCTCTTACCATGTAGACTTGCAACAAAAAAGGATCTTCCGAAATTTGTAGTTTTAAGGGGGGAGAGTGACAAAAAGGGAAGGGTACCAATTTAAGTATTGCAGTTATATTCGGTATGTACATTCTTTTGACAACGTAAATTTGCGACATAAATGTTTTTTTTATAAAATTTTAGAGGGGTGAGCCTGATAAAAAGGGATCAAAATGGTACCAAATAAAATATAACAGTTGGTATTGTGAAATTCGATCTGTAAACTCCTCTGTCCACGTAGAAGATCAATATAAATGGATTTCTTCGAAATTTTAGGAATGAGCGGGACAAAAAGGATAAAAATGGTACCAACTAAAGTATTATAGGTAGAATCGTGAAATTCGGCGTATAAACTTCTCTATCCACGTAGAAGCATGATATGCATGGAATTTCCGAAATTTTTACATTTAAGGGGTGAGCGGTACAAAAAGGGATGAAAGTGGTACCAACTAAAGAATTACAGGTAGAATTGTGAAATTCGCCGTGTACATTCCTCTGACGAAGTAGACGCGCAATATAAATGGATTTTTCGAAATTTGTACTTTTAAGGGGTGAGCGGAACAAAAAGGGATACAATTGGTACCAACTATAGTGTTACAGCTATAATCGTGAAGTTCCGAGTGTACATTCCTCTGACCACGCAGACGCGCAATATAAATTGATTTTTCGAAATTTGTACTTATAAGGAGTGAGCTGTGCAAAAAGGGATAAAAATGGTACCAATTAAAGTATTACAAGTAGAATCGTGAAATTCGGTGTGTAAATTTCTCCAACAACGTAGAAGCACAATATAAATGGATTTCTCGAAAATTGCACTTTTAAGGGGTTAGCGGAAGAAAAAGGGATAAAAATAGTACCAACTACAGTATTGCAGATGAAATTGTGAAATTCGCCGTGTACATTCCTATGACCAAGTAGAGGCGCAATATAAATGGATTTTGTGAAATTTTAATTTTAGGAGTGAGCGGGACAAAAAGGGATAAAAATTGTACCTACAGCTAGAATCGTGAAATTGGATGTGTAAACTCCTCTGACCACGTAGAAGCGCAATTTGACGAAATTTGTACTTTCAAAGGATGAGTGGTACAAAAAGGGATAAAAATGGTACCAATTAAAGTATTGCAGATAGAATTGTGTATTCCTCTGACCATGTATACGTGCAATATAAATGGATTTTTCAAAATTTGTAAGAATTTGTGTTTAAATAGTGCGAAAAACAATTTTGTAAATTAAATAACAGTAAATTTAATTTAAATTGATAATAATTAGAAGGCAAGGCTAGTTTATAATATATATAGCGAAATAATACTTCAAGTCAATTCAAAAAGAAAATATTAGACAGCAGTCATCAAAAAGTTTAAATACCATAAATATTGGTAGATAGTGGATGCTACAGCTGGTTGTATTTCTATCCTATTTTAATTCCAAAAGCAAAAATTTGAAAATCCATTATCTCTCACGTACACAATGCAGATAACCTAACTTCGTGATCCAACCAATTTTGGCCGTAAAAGTAAAAAAAGGATGAATTTGAAAGATTTTTTTTTATTTTGCAAGTCTTTGCAGTCAGAGGAATGTGTGCACCGAATTTTATAATTATATCTGCGGTAATTTGGTTGGTACCATTTTTATCGCTTTTTCCCATTTCAGCACCTTAAAAAATCCCTCTACTATACGTGCCGACGCAATTAGACGAGCTACAGCTATAATGATGAAATTCGATATCCCACACCGAATTTCATCATTATAGCTGTAGCCGTTAGGTTGGTACCATTTTTATGCCTCTGTTCCCATTGTATCCCTCGAAAGCACGAATTCGGAAAAACCTTTTTAATTTTCGTGTCTACGCAGTCAGAGAAATGTATACTCCGAATTACATGATTTTAGAGGCAGCCAATTCGTTGGTACCATTTTTGTCCCTCTATTCCCATTTTACCCCTTAAAAGTAAAAATTTGGAAAAAATACTTTTATATTATGTATCTACTAGGGTATCCAATTATTCGGACTTTTGTGTTATTCGATTAATAGTTTATTTGAAAACATAGAATTTCCAATTAATCGAATAATGACGTAGAGAGTTATTCGATTAACCGATTAAACGAACAATTGTCCATTTAAATAAAAGATAATTAATAAGAGTTATATAGGCAAAACACGCCAGTTTGCGGGTAGTTAAACTATATGTTGAAGGTTTATTACGTATCTGATTTTATTTAAAAATTGTAGTTTCAAATTCGAAATTCAAAAGAAGTTGACAAAAATCTTAATTTTTTGTGAAAATAAAGAACCTTAACCCTTAATTGAGCATAATATCAGAAGTTATCCATTGACTTTTTTCTTGAATATGGATCTTGTGATTTATAACACAACTGACTTTATTATCACGGTGTTAATCTCAATTTTGTTTGCTATTATCACTTTTCTATGAATTTACTATTCTTTAAATTTTAAATAATTCCGGAGCTATTGGTCAGTTTTTGCTGTTTTTTAAATGAAGTCGGGCAAATCGTTCCTTAGTTATTTTAATATCTGTGGAGCTTACATTTCAAAAATCGAAAAAATAGTATTTATTGGATTTTATATTTGGTGTTTCATAGTTTTTTACCCAAATAGAGCAAACTGGATATCCAAAATCAATTTATCATACAAGGCAGACGACGATTTCATTAGTTTTTTTTAAGACAAAACTTATATTATCGACCAATCGATTAGTTGTTATTATTTCCTTTCGTTTAGATGCCAGCGTGCTTTCACCAGACGGACGGACATGGCTAGATCGTTCTAGATTTTTATGACGATCAATAATATATGTACATTATAGGGTCTAAGGTCGATATTTGAAGGTGTTACGAACGGAATGACATAGTTAGTATATTCCCATCCTGGAGATGAATGGTATAAAAATCATATTGAACATAGCGTAAAATATATAAAAATTGAGATATCGTAACGAAATTTTTGGAATAAAGTACAACAAATGTCTAAAAAATGTCTGTATTACTATCTTTTGCATTTTTGTCCAACAAAATATCCAAATTCCCAGAGCGGGGAAACTATAATCGAAAATTTCATTATTTACCCCAGGGATGTGGTAATACTTCTTGAGTGAGAAGTCAACATATGAGGCTACACAAATATCCTTAACATATTCTAATCAGTGCTTTGCGATTTCAGAATTTTTTTGGTATTTTTTTTGTATTGAAAAATTGATAATTTTGGAGTGGTCATACCGAGGAGGTCGGTTGGCTAAAATGATTCAGAAAGGGCATTGAAATCTTCTAAATTAAGTCTTATTTTCGATAAATATCAAAAACAATGTTATCGTCTTTTTGGAAAAAAGTTGTAATCGGACCTTTTTGAATGTTTTTTATATAACTTCTGATTAAAGTAATATATTTGCGCCAGTCTTTGGATTAGTTTATTTTAAATCTATCCAACATTGAAAACAGTTTTAAATTCGAGCATATACTGACATCACAATGTTTAAATGCAGAACCAACATCGCACAGTGTTTCAGAATCAAAATCCATCGGCCAAATCTTTTTTCGTATTTTTCTATTTCTATCATCAGCTTGAGGCCATGAAAAAAACTGGTGGTGTTGTTTTATAATATAAATTTATATTAATTTAATAATAATGTAATGTAATAGTTTTAAATACCCATTTCGAAAAATTGTATGACTTAGGGCCAACATAACTTTATTTCTTCGAAAGCCTTCGAAGAAAGGTCGATGTTTTCGCCGTTTTTGTGGGGTTACTTTTGTCTGTACTAAGTTGCACCCTTGGAAGATAGGATGCATTTAGTGCAAAAAGTCTGATTTTTAGTCCCAAAATGCAAATTACTCAGTTTTTCTTCTTAGTACAGGATTCCTTGGGTCCTTGTCTAATTTACATTTTTTGTAGAACTCAAAAATGTTTACACGAACAAAAGATATTGTGTTTTGGCCGATAAATTTTAATTCTGAACCACTGTGTCTCGCAAAAAACTGATTTTTTTTGTCAGTCAAATATCTCTTGCACTACTTAAGGTAAGCACAATCTCCGTGCAAAATATCTTTGCAAACGGTTCATAATTGTAGTTTTGGCAGTCACTTCAACAATTGACATGCCCGAGGTGACCAACTTTGGATGGTAGTCCCCATAGACACAATGGACCCAAAACTTTTCAAATCATCTGGAAAATAGCTCTACTCTACTCTACTCAAAATATATCTTTCCGTTCAAAAGTTACAGAACTCATTCCAAAAAACTCAATTTTGAACCAATGTGCACTATGGGTTGTCTCAATTTAGCCTGGTTCGATAGAGAGTAGTAGAGTGAATTCTCTACCGGGGTTTAACTAAGAACTACGACATACATCCTAAATCATTCTAATTCCAGCATTGATGCAAAAAGATTTGAATGGATATTTTTGAAATTTTGAAGCCAAAACGAAACACGATGTTAGCGGTATTTTCGTGCGATTTATTCAATTTTTTTTTGTATGCGCCGTGACCCAGTCTAATGTTCATGCTTCTGCAAAATGAAATGCATGAGGGTACATATCAATGCTTAACATATACACGTGATGAAAACGAGTTACTTTCAAAACCAGTTTTGAAACAAACATAATTGGCATCAAAACGCATCAAGAAGTTGCAGTCAATGAGTGGTTAGCTTCGTTTAGATAAATAAAACGTGAGTTTCATGGAAAACAAGAGTGCAAAAAAGAGAAGAAGAAGAGGTTAAATGTCGTACTTACCCGCAGTTGGGAACAGGATGGATACACGTTGAACATATGTATGCTAAAAAAACAAAGATAAGAGTTGGTTAGAAGAGTTTAAATAGTTAACTACAAAATTTGCGAACTTTACACAATAAAGTTAAAAATGTCGGCAGTTTCGGGAATTTATAAATATTTTACGAGCATTAAATTTGTATTATAATCAATTCGAACATAATTTTTTCATCGAAATGTGGAAAAACACATCCTTCAGATAAAATATAAAATACGTTTTTACGGCGTTTTCATGTCTGTTAACCGGATTTCAAAATACAAAACATTTGAGTTGACTGTATATATTGTACACTGAAATGAGCCTTAAGGAGCCTTGCGCAATAAAATGTGGACGTGATGATTTGTTCATTTAAAATTTATTACAATATAAACATGATGTTTCTTAACAATTTTGAGAAAATTTAAGCCACTTATTTTCGGTTTGGTTTATTTAAAAACACAAGACCATCGATTTACGTTGATTTTAAATTTCCATTGAAAATATTCGTATTTCATATAAATATTATAATATGACTGACAACAAAATAATTTGAAATATATATATATATATATATATATATATATATATATATATATATATATATATATATATATATATATATATATATATATATACATATATATATTCCCTCCAAAAGATTCATAATTAATTAAAAAAAGTAAAAAGGACGTGAACTGCATTCCAAAGAGCCTATTATTTTTTGCGTAGAAGTGCAGTAAAATTATGATTATGAAAAATGGAAAATGATAATTTATTTAATATTAAATATTTAAAGAAAATAATATTATAAATAACAAGTAAAAACAGCGTTAAGTACGGCCGGGCTGTCACAGAGGCTGTCGACTTTTGTAGAAGTACAGTAATATTACACGAAAATATATTTGCTTTAATATAGCCAAGCCAAAACAAACACAAATATTAAAAAAGTTATTTTATAAATAAATAAATATTTTTATTATTTCAAACCACACTTATAAGACTAGGTTACCAATAAATTTAAACTATATATATCTAAACAATACTTCAAGTCAATTAAAGAAATAAATGTTCTTCTAGTATTTATATTTTCAAAAAAGCTTAAATAACATAAATATTGGTTGTATTTCCATTCTATTTTAATTTCAAAAGTACAAATTTCGAAAATCCATTATCTAACGTACACTAACCTAACTATACTGCTCTAACCTAACTTCATGATTCAACCAATTAATATAAAATATCATATATTTTTCAACAAACGGACGGACGGACATGGCTAGATCGTCTTAGAATTTTGTGACGATATATATACTTTATAGGGTCTCAGGTCGATATTTCAAGGTGTTACAAATTATTATTTTAAACCACGCACATAAGGCAAGCCAATTCAAAAAGTAAATATGATGCAGCAATCTTCAATCTCAATTTGAGGAATGTACACACCAAATATCGTGTTTCTAGCTGTTGACGTTTGATAGGTACCATTTATATCCCGTTTTGGGCCATTTCGCCCCACACAAACAAAAACTAATACAGTTAGGATCATGAACTTTTAACTATTTTTAATAGATATACTCCCCATTCATTTGATGCTAATGCCGCCCAAAAGTGTGGAAATAAATTATTAAAACATATGTATCCTTTGGAAAATAAAAGTCCTGTAGAAGGACAAACGATCACGAAATAAAAAACTGAGTATGCAGTTTTACTACGGGTGGTCTATAGTTTCATGTGCATATGGTCGTGTTCAAGTCCAATAAATACTGTCACATGGTGTTTCTCAGAAGATGACGCTGAACACGAAGTTTTTACCCGACTTGTATGGAGAAAATATTTAATCCTTAACCGATTTTGACGAATTTCCATACCGACCGTGGCAGGACAATAACACATGTTTCTCCAAAATTTCAGCCACCTACTGCAAAATTGTGATCTGTAGTCTGTTTTCCACAGACAGACTAGATCGTCTTAGAATTTGAAGTCAATTTCCGCGGGCCAGGAATTTATTATAGACCCATGGTTTCTTCGAGAAATGTTCTTAGAATTTTCCGTGGATTACGTTTTTGCTTGACGTTTTGTTATTTTTTTTCCTCCCATACAAATCGAGTACTATAAATATTATGGGCATTTTCAGTTCTTGAGAGGGAAAAAATTTCCTGTGAACAGATTTTGCAATCCCAACCGATCTACAACTATTAGATGTATTCGTGGAAAATTTGGGCGTCCTACCTCATTTCGTTTAGATGCTATCGTACTTTCAACAGACGGACGGACGGACATGACTAGATCGTCTTAGAATTTTATAACGATCAATAATATATCGACCTGAGACCCTATAAAGTATATATATTTTTGATCGTCATAAAATTCTAAGACGATCTAGCACTGCCCGTCCGTCCGTCTGTTGAAAGCACACTAGCATCTAAACGAAAGGAGCTAGGACGTGCACATTTTACATAAATGCGTCTTATAGTCGTAGATCGGTTGGGATTGCAACTGGGCAAAATCGGCATAAAGGGAAAAAATTTTCCCTCACAAGGACTAAAAATTACCATAATATTCCCTACTATTTTACAGTATTGAAGCACATTTTTCAGTATGTCTGCCTGTACTTTCTTTATATTGGGTATACGCATTCCCCCTATAACAAAAACGTGCACCATAAAGTGATTTTTATTCGTAGGGGGTAAATTGGGCCAAAAAAGGGATACAAATGGTACATATCAAACGACAACAGCTAGAAACACGAAATTAGGTGTGTACATTCCTCAAATTGAGTAGATACATAATATAAAAATATTTTTTCCGAATTCGTACTTTTAAAGGGTAAAATGGAAATAGAGGGATACAAATGGTACCAAGCAAACGACTGCACCTAGAATAAAGAAATTCGGTGTATACATTCCTCTGATTGCGAAGACACGTAAAATAAACAGATTTTTCGAAATTCGTACTTTTTGGGGTTAAAATGGAAAAAGGGGATAAAAATAGTACCACTCAAATGACCGCAGCTAGAGTCATGCAATTCGGCGTATACATTCCTCTGACTGTGTAGACACGAAAAAAAAGGTTTTTTCCAAATTCACACTTTCAAGGGATATAATGGGTACAGAGGGATAAAAATAGTACCAACTAAACGCTACAATCCAATGGTCCTCCTGTTTAGACGCGTTAGAGGTGGTAGATGGGGTTATCTAATTTACCTTTCCCTCTTAGAATAATAACACTGTGTATTTTCTGTAAACGTTATAACTAATGTTCCGTGTAGGGTATTTTATTGACACGTGTGTATGTATGTGTTACAATGTAAGTGTTGGGTTTAATATGTATTGAACTTATGTTGTGTGATTTAATAATTCATTTGTTGAGTTACGTTACAAGTAAACTTTAGTTTAAGTAGGTATGTTTCACTGTGGTATATAATGTGTGTTGTGAGGATCACTATGTAGGTTGGGTAAAAGTTGTTCTCATTCGTATCCACTTATATGTTGAGTATGGATTGTTCGAGGAACTTTTTATGGCTGCTGTTGACGTGTGTTGATGTTTTATGTTGTTCTCGTGATGGGTATGTAGATCGCACTGCCTGCTCTTTTAGCGTTAGGTTGACAACTGAACTAAGCACACATAGAGAGAAGGGGGAGAGCCAAGTCGATCTTACAATTGCACGGACATGGAGATAGACGCTAGGAGAGAAAGGATGCCACCCAGCAAACATTCTGTGTTCGCATGAACATTCTCCCCCGCCTTGATGGATCTATATAAGAGACAGAAGAAATATAAAAAAATTTAGTGTCTGAGGGTTGAATCTAAGTATTTGCGGGTAAAATTGGGTAATGTGTGATACTTATCGAGTAGGGTAGAGTAAAGATGCATCCGCTCATGTAATGTTCTGGTAATACTTCCATGTAAAGTGATAATTAAAGTCACTGGTACGTATCTGTTTAGATTAACTCTCCATGTATTGTACTTGTATGTTGCCGATCTTTCTTGTGTAATCTTGAAGCAGCTTTACTCAAATTGGATTGTATTCCAAATAAATATATATACTAAGACGTCGTTAACGTACATAGTGGGTAGTGACATTTTGTGCTCGATATTGCAAAAATAATCATAGGACAATGTGTTTGGGTAGTGGTGCGCCAAGTGATTTATTTCATGTGGGTTGCTTGTTTCTCTACAGGTCCAGTCAGAATCCAGCCAAATTCTGTATCCTGTGCTATCAAGCTAGTTGCAATATTCCTCTTAACACCAATGCGTAAAATCTTTGGGTAAAAATCACTTCCAATGATGAAATCAATGGACCTGCTCTCATTAAATGTAGGGTCAGCCAATACGATATCTTTTATATCATGTGCGAGTGATGGAGCTATGTTTCGTGTAGGCAGTGATTGGGTAAGAGTTTCGACAACTATTGCTCGGATCTTGATACTGAACTCTCGGTGAGAATTTGATCTTAGAGTAACTTCACAAAGCCTGTTCGGCCGGGCAGATACAACTCCATTCAAACCTGATACCTCAGCTGAGATAGGGGTAGTGGGTAACCGTAACTTCTGTACTAAGCTGTCAGCAATAAATGAAAAATCAGAGGCAGGGTCTACCAGTGCCCTAGCTGGAAATAACGAATCATGTACGTCTACGTTTAAGACGGCTGTGGCCAGTAGCCTTTCCCTATCGTCTAATAGAGATTGTGTTTGAGTTTGGGTCGAAAAACACTGAGCGGTGTTTGGTCTGGAGGAAGAAGGCGGTTCGGGATTTGGAATATGTGTATCTGGTATGTGCAACAATGTGTGGTGTGGACCACCGCAGCCGCGACAAGTAAATGTACTCCTGCAGTTGTTAGCCGTGTGGGATATTGCTAAGCAATTGCAACAAAAACCATTATCGGTTACATATTTTCTTCTATCGTTAACAGACAAGTCCGAAAACGATGGACAGTCACGAAGGACGTGGCTGCCTTGGCATAACCTGCAAAATTTTCCATGTGTCGTATATGTGTTGTTCGGAGTGTTGGGTTGAGTAAGTGTAGATTGGGGCCGTGAGGTATGGGTTCGTTTTCTATATGATTGATTTGTATTATCAAAAAACTTTGTAGGTGTGAAGTTTGTTTGTTTAATGTATGCCACTGAATCTAAACCTTTATAAGTACTGGTTAGGAAGGTGTTCAATTCATTCCAAGCAGGTAGCACCGATTGGTCAGAAAGCGTATCTTCAAACTTAGTTAAGATGTCTACCGGTAGCTTGGATGAACATAAATATATCAGAATTGGGTCCCAGTGTTCAGTCTTGATGGCAAGGGTCTTAAGGGTATTCACACAATCGTTTACTGTACGTTGTAACTTACGGACAGCTGCACCAGATGAAAATTCTACTGTGGGTAAGTTTAAGAGCGTCTTCAGTTGAGCATTGACTTGCATTCTATTATTTTCATACTGAGCAGTCAAATTTGCCCAAGCCAACGCAAACCCTTCATTCGTAAGTGGCGCATTATCAATTACCTCCTTTGCCTCCCCACGGGTCTTTTGCTTTAAGTAGAATAACTTCTCCACACTACTTAAACGTGTATTGTTGCCATAGATGGCTTGGAATAAATCCCTGAAGGATGGCCATGACGAGTAGTCGCCATCGAAAACATCAATATCGCAGGGTGGGACAGTGAAACCACATGTGATAGAAGTGGCCGTGCTTGGGTCGGGTGGGTTTTTCTTCTGCTTATCTTCAAGGTTATCTATATTTTCTACAAAGTAAATCATTGCACGCCTGTAAAATTGTTTTGCCTCTAAAAACTTAAGCTGAATCTTTTTCAAATCTACGGTCTTTCCCTCTTCTGGGTCATCCAGAAGGGCAGATTCGAGTATAGCATCATATTTGCTATTAATTTTCTCCCAGATTTTTTCTAACTCAGTTTTGTGAAACTTAATAGCTGACAACGTTTTAGATTCTTTCCCTGAAACACTATAGTCTTTTTGAAATGCCTCTAATTCATAGGCAATGCTTCGATATAAACTCGATTCTAAATGTACTAGCTTCGCCATTGCAAGTACTTGCGTGTATTCAAAACTATTTAAATTTTTTACCAAGTGTATCAATGAATGAAGTTGACTGACCCAATGTGTGTAGGGTACCTGCTTATTGTTAAGCACGAGTGTGTATGTGTGTATATATGTATAAACATATGCTGTGACACTGTCAATGAATGAATCAAGTTGACTGACCAAATGTGTGTAGGGTACCCGCTTATTGTTAAGCACGAGTGTATGTGTGTGTATATGTATAAACGTATGCTGTGACACTGCCAGACGAAACGAAAAAACTCAACTCACTGACCACAAGTATGTAGCGTACCTTTTATGATCGATCAGTGAGAGGGAGTGTGTAAGTGTATGTGTATATGGGTATGAGAGCAGGTATTTTTCTTGTTCCTCTTTATTGTCTTCTTCCCGCTTTAAATCGTTGAAATCAAACGATCAAGCAATGCCTTGGGTAGGTTTTTTGAATGTTGTTTAAAGTATGATGAGAGTGAGTACTTGCCAATGTAATTTGCTGCTACGACTACAGTACTTTTGGTTTATGATGTGTACCTTTAACACAGTATATGCTGATGGTTTTTTAGGTTTAAGCAATATTGTGCGTGGAAAGAACAAAACGACTCGCGAACAACGTTAGTGATTATACCGGCATGTACTGTATTTTTTGTTTACGCTTGTACTGATTTTTGCTTTCTGATAAAATCTCCAATATAGTGTTCGGCACATATATTGTATCACTTTAGTGTGGACTGTATAAATATCTTAAACACTGTTTCTAATAGAGGTTCGTATGGACCATGTTTAGACGCGTTAGAGGTGGTAGATGGGGTTATCTAATTTACCTTTCCCTCTTAGAATAATAACACTGTGTATTTTCTGTAAACGTTATAACTAATGTTCCGTGTAGGGTATTTTATTGACACGTGTGTATGTATGTGTTACAATGTAAGTGTTGGGTTTAATATGTATTGAACTTATGTTGTGTGATTTAATAATTCATTTGTTGAGTTACGTTACAAGTAAACTTTAGTTTAAGTAGGTATGTTTCACTGTGGTATATAATGTGTGTTGTGAGGATCACTATGTAGGTTGGGTAAAAGTTGTTCTCATTCGTATCCACTTATATGTTGAGTATGGATTGTTCGAGGAACTTTTTATGGCTGCTGTTGACGTGTGTTGATGTTTTATGTTGTTCTCGTGATGGGTATGTAGATCGCACTGCCTGCTCTTTTAGCGTTAGGTTGACAACTGAACTAAGCACACATAGAGAGAAGGGGGAGAGCCAAGTCGATCTTACAATTGCACGGACATGGAGATAGACGCTAGGAGAGAAAGGATGCCACCCAGCAAACATTCTGTGTTCGCATGAACACCTCCAATGGTTTAGACACGTAAAATAACGAGATTTTAGAAAGTCGTACTCTTAAGGGTGTAAAATAATAAAAATGGTACCAACCAAATGGCCGCAGCTAGAATCATGGAATTCGGTATATACATTCCTCTGACACGCGAAAGTAAAAGATTTTTCCAAATTCGTACTTTTTTACTTTTACGGCAAAAAATGGTTATGTACGTGAGATAATGGATTTTCAAAATTTGTACTTTTGGAATTAAAATAGAATGGAAATACAACCAACTGTAGCATCACTACCTACCAATATTTATGGTATTTATGCTTTGTGAAAATATAAATATAAGAATATTTATTTTTTGACTTGACTTGAAGTATTATTTCGATATGTAAACGTATTGGTAGCCTTGCCTTATAAGCGTGGTTTGAAATAGTAAAAAATATTGTATTTATTTATAAATTTATTTTTTCAATATTTGTATATGTTTTGGTTTGGATATATTAAAAAATTATATTTTCCTGTAATATTACTGCACTTCTACGAAAATCCATGGTGGAGGGTATATAAAGTTCGGCCCGGCCGATCTTAACGACTTTTTTACTTGTTTATTTTCAGGTTTATATTTTACATTTGCAAAATGGGACGCCATAAGCTCGAACAAAATTGGGAAATATTAAAAACGTACTACCAAAGAAGTGATTGTTTAACGCGAACTGTAAGAAATTTACGTGGAAATTTTCCGGGAGGAAATCGATCTTCAGTTCAGCCTTCATGATCATTCAGGATCATTTTTATCTCGGTGGCTATGTCAATCAGCAAAATTGCCGCATGTGGGGTTCAGAAAATTCACACGTGACTATTGATAAGCCAATTTTGGGCTACACTGAAAAATTGGGTTGATCGGATGAAGTACTGCGGAGCCAGTCGTGGTAGTCATATGAATATTATTAAATGACAAAGTTCAATCTTTCCAATATTACCAGAAATTTGAAAAAACAATCAGTACTTTTGTTATAGCCGATTCTAATTTAAAGTTTTAAATGGCTTAGTTAAAGAACTAGTCGATTTTTTTCACGATTCAAATTAAACTTTTTATGCGGATTTTTTTCGATGTAAGAACGATCGCTATTTAAGATGAAACAAATCGGATTCAATTTAAATATAGCCTTCATGCAAATGTCACCTCTGATATAAATTTGTCTATATATTAACCGATTTTGTTCAAATCTGGCACAGCATATTATATTTCGTCTAGGAACATCTGAGGTGAAATTGAATCACATCGTTTCATGTTTTGATATCGCAGCCACACAAATGTCTTTCCCGGTTTTAATATTTTGAACATATCATTATATTTCGACTGCAAGCACTATGGCCAGTTTACGGGCTACATATTTTTTGCGACAATTTTTCATTGATGAATTCATGTCTTCATGTAATAATTTTTTATCAATTGTTACTGATTTATTTTTTCTATTTGATCAATTTTCGGTTCTTATGTCATGAAGAGAGTAGATCTGTCTTTTGGTCAAACTTTTAGGTCTTCAGGACTGCCAACAAAATATAAAAACAATACAAAACGAAACCATTGAAACAACCTTGTCATTAAAACGTTTCTTTTATGAAAAATGATCTCATCCATTCGATTGGCGAAATCGTTTTGAGAAACGCGTTGCCCAAATTTGTACTGTCAATGAACTTTTTTGGCTGTATATCCACACCAATGTATGAACGATTATTTGGGTATACAATGCATTTATGCATGAAGCTATGTTTGTATATTAGGGTGGCCTTTAGTTGTGATGCGATTTTTTTCATGTTGAAAATATTTTATTTTTTTCAATTGTTCCAAAAATAGAAGGCGATTATTATTATATGACATTTTAGGAAACTGTGTAAAATTTGTTTCGGATCGGACATTATTATCTTCGGCTTCCATTGCCGTTGCCAATTTTACGAAATCAGAAAACAGTCTCATTTGGTTTTTAACACCAGTTCTACAAGCAATACAATTCAATCTGGTGAAAACTTTTCCAAAGCTAAAAACTACATGACACCCTAATGTATATGGAAATATGTTCGGATATGTACGTATATATGGGACATTACACACCAAATCTGATTGCTAAACCTTAAAAAAGGTGCAATTTCACAGTATTTTCAAATAAAAATGGTGTCATACTGTCACTCTCTGAGGATTCATTGGTGAAGTTGTAGTCTAGCTCATAAAGAACAAAAATTGTTAACATTTAGATTCAAAAAACTTCATCTTCAAGGTCAAAATCGCAAATGCCGTCGAACAGATCTTATAGGCTGTAGTGTGTGTGGGTTGCGTATACGTGCTGTGGATTGATGATAATCACTCATACGCACTGTAGTCGGCCTGACCATTAACTGCAACAGTCCTGTAAGATATATTTTTCCTATCTAAACGGTGTTACGACTCATTTCTGGGAAGTTTATATGTTCTAGAAAGTTGTTTATTGAGATCTTAGGTAAATTTTAGTAGTTGATTGTTTCCTTGAATTTTGAACGGTTTGCTGCATATGGACCTGAACAGGGGAAAAGGGTAAAAAATCGATTTTTTTAAATTTTTTTTGGTATTTTGACCTTGAAGATGATTTTCAATCACAATTTTTGTTCTTTATGATAAGAGCTACAACTTTCCTTCGGAGAGTAAATCAAAATTCAAAACGTTTGGCAAGATATAAGCCTGAGAAAATGATCAATTTTAGCAAAAATGACGCCGAGGCCCCAAATCTTTGGGACCCATAATAAAAAGTCTATGACTTTGGGCAAAACTGGGAGACACCGGTCTTTTTTTTGGTCTTTTATTACGTAGTGGTGTCCGTATATGGTTATATTTTTTCGTGTTGCAGTGTGTTATACACGCTTATCGAAATTCTCGAATTGTCTATTTTTGGCCGCCGCACAGTGGTACAGAATCGAAATCCATCAGCCAAAATTCAATAACTTTTGTTCTAGTAGACATTTTTGAGTTCTGTAAAAACCCAAATTAGACAAGATCGGGCAATAGGATATATGCTTTTGAAATCGGCACAAAGTTGAATACTTTTCGTATTTAAAAAAAAAAAAAATTAAAATTTTTATATTTTTGTTTTTATATTTTTTAACATATTGTTGTTGTTCATAATGCGAAGAAAAAAAATATTTTTTTGTATTACAGATTTTTACTTTTTTTTTAAGATTTTGAAAATTGAAAAAACCTACTTTCTTGTTTGACTTTATCGAACTGTTTCTAACACATTTGAAGAGATTTTGCTTTTAGAGTTTTTATTAGAAATTGTGGTTTCTTAGCTTTATTATGATGCCAAAACTATGTTTGTGCCAAATATAGTTTGTTTGAAGAAATTTCCTTTGTCTGATTTTGGACCAACACAACTTTTTTCCTTCAAATGCCTTTGACAAAATTCATAAATACATATTTGGAAAGGTTGAAGTGTTTCCCGTTTTATCGGGGTAACTTAGGATACATTTAGTGCAAAAAGTCAGATTTTTGTTAGTTCCAAAACGCGAACTACTCATATTTTTCTCATTAACTTCTGAAAAGTTGGAACGCCTATAAAAAGATGAGTAAATTTCAGAATCTATTTTATTATCTTTTTTAACAATATTTTACATTTTAGTTACGAAGAAAAAAATAATTTTTATTTTTTGATTGCATATTTATGCCTATGTCTATAAAAAGATGAGTAAATTTCAGAATCAAATTGTTTATCGTTTTAAACAATATTTTACATTTTGATTAAAAAAAAATAATTTTTAGTTTTTTGTTTGCATATTTATATCTAAGATATTTTTTCACAAAAGGAATTTCGGATAAAATCTAAATGAGTTCCCCGTGTAATGTCCTATATGTGCAGTTGCGAACTTTTGTACATACATACTTAATACTTTATACATATGGAATATTCCTGGTAATTCAAACGGGACACTTTAAGTGTTTATTTTCGTACATCGCTGAACACGCACGCCATGGATGGAATAACGTGCCAACGCTAGAGATGTCGATTCCGAAAACACGGGACTTTTCAGGACAAAATCCCATTTTTCTTCATGCTTTCGAATATGAATGAGAGAATTGAGAAAATAGAATTTGATCTATCTGATGCATTTCATTCTAGTCCGAGTTCTTAAGTCAATTTAAATCAAAAATCACGTCCGCGACATTTTAAAAATTGTTTATTTAAAAACATCACAAACTAACTTCGCACAGTTGTTCAGACTCAAACTCCTACGGCCAAATCCAGTAAGGACCTAAGAATTAAAGTTGATGTGGATTTTATTTAAAAAAATCATTAAAAATAGCATTAGAATCTTAAAAAACTGGCTAGCTCACGAATGAACAGTGATAAAGCCGAAATATTTAAAATATTGTTATAATAATTTTTATTATATATTTCGAATCTCCATAAAATCTTTAGAGATCATACAACATATATATCTAGAGTGATTATAGATTATTTCGGGGTAAACAATATTGATGTAATAATTTTTAAAAATCGTGGCTTCGATTTAAAAATAATAAAAAGTTTGTAAAATTTCATTGACTATTTAATGGGATTCAAATACTTCAAACAACTTGAAAATCAGTTAAACCACTTGAGTAATTTCATGTGAAGCGATCACAAAAATTTTGTCCTTCTTCCCGATTTTGATGAAATTCCTAATCCAATGAGAAAGTGAAAATCGATTGATAACTAACTTAGTTACAGGCTTATAGGCGACATTGGGAGTGTCTGGGAAATTGCAAATACAAATTCTTTTTATACTTCCCAGAGTTTTCTAGTTAATTTTTTTTTATTGCGCAGTGTTATTTGAATATTCACTTTTCAGTGGGATTTTAAAGCTTTTGTCAAAATTCAAACTGCATATTTTTTCCTAAGTTACGTGCAAAATATTATTAAGGAAGAATTTTTCAGAAAAATCGGAGTCATTTGAAATTTTGTTTGCACAGTTTGACATGGAATGATTTATGTGGAATATAACACTATGCGACATATAAAAGATGTTCATCTTGTGATTCGGAAGTAGTGAAAATTGGGATCTTCACCAATGAATTTAACATGGAGTTGTCATAGAAGGGATGTCCTTTATTTTGAAAGACATAAAAGTTATTTAAAGTGTTGCAAAGGAACCAACAAAAAATTTCGCCACTACCGGGGATAGAACAGCCGACCTTCTGGTTGCTACTACGGCACTCTAACCATCTCAGCTATCTTCTATTGTGAGTGCTAAATAACTAAAGCAAACCATTTTGTTCGTTAGAACTGATAATAGGAAACTTAACAAAATATTTATTTAGTATGAATTAATATATAACGCAAATTAATATTAAATTAAATTAGCATTAAATAAATGAAAACTACTTTATTTGCAAAAAATAAATATTTGAAGTACATTAATAAAACAATATTTTTTTATTTTTAAGCAAACAATTTTAAAATTGTTAAAATTATACAAAATTAAACATATTTATATAAGAAACTAGCAGTACCCGCTGCTTCGCACGCGAAAAAGCCAGTTATTTGTTAATTTTATCCGTCTTAGTTTTTGGATAGTATTTATTTAATATTCTTTTGGTGGATATAGATAAATCTAAAATAGTAATTTGGAAACCTCCTATTAGCTAGCACTCACACACGATGTCTACATTGTCAGAGAAATTTAAACACTAAACTTCACGACTATAGCTGAAATATTTTAGTTGGTACTATTATTATCCCGCTCATTGTTTATAAGTACAAACTTAGAAGAATTCGTTTAGATTTGCGCTTCTCGTTGTCAGTGGAACTTACACACCACATTTCACGACTATCGCTCCAATACTTTAGTTGGTACTACTTTTATCCCTTGTTGCTCAACCCCTATAAGAAAATTTCAAAAAATCCATTTAGATTGCGCTTTACAAACAGTTTACACTCCAAATCTCCCGACTATAGCTGCAATTCTTAAATTGGAACCCTTTTTGTCCCGCCTACCTCCTAAAAAGTGCAAATTTCGAACAATTCAATTATACTGCGCTTCTACATGGTCAGAGGAGTTTACATACCAAATTTCACGATTCTAGCTGTAATACTTTAGTTGGTACCATTTTTATCCCTCTCGCCCCCTAAAAATACAAAATTCGAAAAAATCTATTTTACTTCATTTCTATATGGTCAGAGGAATTTACATACCAAATTTAGCGATTCTAGCTGTAATATTTTAGTTGGTACCATTTTTATCCCTTTTTGTCCCGCTCGCCTCTTAAAAGTACAAATTTCGAAAAATCCAATTTTAGTTCGTTTCTATATGGTCGGAGGAATTTACATACCAAATTTCACGTTTCTAGCTGTAATACTTTAGTTGGTTCCATTTTTAACCCTTTTTGTCCCGCTCTCCCCTTAAAAGTACAAATTTCGAAAAATCCAATTTTACTTCGTTTCTATATGGTCGGAGGAATTTACATACCAAATTTCACGATTCTAGCTGTAATACTTTAGTTGGTACAATTTTTATCCCTTTTTTCCCGCTTGCCCCTTAAAAGTAAAAATTTCGAAAAATCCAATTTTACTTCGTTTCTATATGGTCGGAGGAATTTACATACCAAATTTCACGATTCTAGCTGTAATACTTTAGTTGGTACCATTTTTATCCCTTTTTGTCCCGCTCTCCCCTTAAAAGTACAAATTTCGAAAAATCCAATTTTACTTCGTTTCTATATCGTCAGAGGAATTTACATACCAAATTTCACGATTCTAGCTGTAATACTTTAGTTGGTACCATTTTTATCCCTTTTTGTCCCGCTCACATCTTAAAAGTACAAATTTCGAAAAATCCAATTTTACTTCGTTTCTATGTGGTCAGAGGAATTTACATACAAAATTTCACGATTCTAGTTGTAATACATTAGTTGGTACCATTTTTATCCCTTTTTGTCCCGCTCGTACCTTAAAAGTACAGATTTCGAAAAATCTAATTTTACTTCGTTTCTATATGGTCAGAGGAATTTACATACCAAATTTCACGATTCTTGCTGTAATACTTTAGTTGGTACCATTTTTATCCCTTTTCGTCCCACTCTCCCCTTAAAAGTACAATTTTCGAAAAATCCAATTTTACTTCGTTTCTATATGGTCAGAGGAATTTACATACCAAATTTCACGATTCTAGTTGTAATACATTATTTGGTACAATTTTTATCCCTTTCTGTCCCGCTCGTCCCTTAAAAGTACAAATTTCGAAAAAAATCAAATTTTACTTCGTTTCTATAACGTCAGATGGATTTACATACCAAATTTCACGATTCTAGCTGTAATACTTTAGTTGATACCATTTTTATCCCTTTTTGTCCCACTCGCCCCTTAAAAGTACAAATTGCTAAAAATCCAATTTTACTTCGTTTCGATATGGTCAGAGGAATTTACATACCAAATTTCACGATTCTAGCTGTAATACTTTAGTTGGTACCGTTTTTATCCCTTTTTGTCCCGCTCTCCCCTTAAAAGTACAAATTTCGAAAAATCCAATTTTACTTCGTTTCTATATCGTCAGAGGAATATACATACCAAATTTCACGATTCTGGCTGTAACACATTAGTTGGTACCATTTTTATCCCTTTTTGTGTCGCTCGCCCCTTAAAAGTAAAAATTTCGAAAAATCCAATTTTACTTCATTTCTATATGGTCAGAGGAATTTACATACCAAATTTCACGATTCTAGCTGTAATACTTTAGTTGGTACCATTTTTATCCCTTTTTCTCCCGCTCGTCCCTTTTAAAGTACATATTTCGAAAAATCCAATTTTACTTCGTTACTATATGGTCAGAGGAATTTAGATACCAAATTTCACGTTTCTAGCTGTAATACTTTAGTTGGTACCAATTTTATCCCTTTTTGTCCCTCTCTTCCCTTAAATTTCAATAAATTAAATTTTACTTCGTTTCTATATGGTCAGAGGAATTTACATACCAACTTTCACGTTTCTAGCTGTAATACTTTAGTTGGTAACAGTTTTATCCCTTTTTGTCCCTCTCTTCCCTTAAAAGTACAAATTTCGAAAAAAATCAATTTTTACTTCGTTTCTATAACGTCAGAGGGATTTACATACCAAATTTCACGATTCCAGCTGTAATACTTTAGTTGGTACCATTTTTATCCCTTTTTGTCCCGCTCGCCCCTTAAAAGTACAAATTTCGAAAACATCAAATTCTACTTCGTTTCTATATGATCAGAGGAATTTACATACCAAATGTCACGATTCTAGCTGTAATACTTTAGTTGGTACCATTTTTATCCCTTTTTGTCCCGCTCTCCCCTTAATAGTACAAATTTCGAAAAATCCAATTTTACTTCGTTTCTGTATCGTCAGAGGAATTTACATACCAACTTTCACGATTCTAGCTGTAATACTTTAGTTGGTACCATTTTTATCCCTTTTTATCCCGCTCGCCCCTTAAAAGTACAAATTTCGAAAAATCCAATATTACTTCGTTTCTATATCGTCAGAGGGATTTACATACCAAAGTTCACGATTCTAGCTGTAATATTTTAGTTGGTACCATTTTTATCCCTTTTTGTCCCGCTCTTCTCTTCAAAGTACAAATTTCGAAAAAATCAAATTCTACTTCGTTTCTATATGATCAGAGCAATTTACATACCAAATTTCACGATTCTAGCTGTAATACTTTAGTTGGTACCATTTTTATCCCTTTTTCTCCCGCTCGTCCCTTTTAAAGTACATATTTCGAAAAATCCAATTTTACTTCGTTACTATATGGTCAGAGGAATTTAGATACCAAATTTCACGTTTCTAGCTGTAATACTTTAGTTGGCACCAATTTTATCCCTTTTTGTCCCTCTCTTCCCTTAAAAGTACAAATTTCAATAAATTAAATTTTACTTCGTTTCTATATGGTCAGAGGAATTTACATACCAACTTTCACGTTTCTAGCTGTAATACTTTAGTTGGTAACAGTTTTATCCCTTTTTGTCCCTCTCTTACCTTAAAAGTACAAATTTCGAAAAAATCAAATTTAACTGCGTTTCTATAACGTCAGAGGGATTTACATACCAAATTTCACGATTCTAGCTGTAATACTTTAGTTGGTACCATTTTTATCCCTTTTTGTCCCGCTCGCCCCTTAAAAGTACAAATTTCGAAAACATCAAATTCTACTTCGTTTCTATATGATCAGAGGAATTTACATACCAAATGTCACGATTCTAGCTGTAATACTTTAGTTGGTACCATTTGTATCCCTTTTTGTCCCGCTCTCCGCTTAATAGTACAAATTTCGAAAAATCCAATTTTACTTCGTTTCTGTATCGTCAGAGGAATTTACATACCAAATTTCACGATTCTAGCTGTAATACTTTAGTTGGTACCATTTTTATCCCTTTTTATCCCGCTCGCCCCTTAAAAGTACAAATTTCGAAAAATCCAATATTACTTCGTTTCTATATCGTCTGAGGGATTTACATACCAAATTTCACGATTCTAGCTGTAATATTTTAGTTGGTACCATTTTTATCCCTTTTTGTCCCGCTCTTCTCTTCAAAGTACAAATTTCGAAAAAATCAAATTCTACTTCGTTTCTATGTGATCAGAGCAATTTACATACCAAATTTCACGATTCTAGCTGTAATACTTTAGTTGGTACCATTTTTATCCCTTTTTGTCCCGTTCGGCCCTTAAAAGTACAAATTTCGAAAAATCCCTATTTGTAGCTCGTCTGCATGGTCATTGCAAGGAACTCACCGAATTTCATGTTTATAGCTACTGCCGTTTAGTCAGGACGAAGGTTCGATGTTTATCCCTTTTTGGGCCATTTTATCCCCTAAAAGTACGAATTTCGTAAAACCCTTTCTTAGTCGACGTCTACGTCATATTTGGGAACTACCCTGAAAATTTCATGACCCTGGCTTCAGCCGTTTGGTCTGGGGGCTGGTCAATGATAAGTCAGTCAGTCAGTCAGTCAGTCAGTCAGTCAGTCAGTCAGTCAGTCAGTCAGTCAGTAACGCAACTCTTTTATATATATAGATAATTTGGAAACCTCCTATTAGCTAGCACTCACACACGATGTCTACATTGTCAGAGAAATTTAAACACTAAACTTCACGACTATAGCTGAAATATTTTAGTTGGTACTATTATTATCCCGCTCATTGTTTATAAGTACAAACTTAGAAGAATTCGTTTAGATTTGCGCTTCTCGTTGTCAGTGGAACTTACACACCACATTTCACGACTATCGCTCCAATACTTTAGTTGGTACTACTTTTATCCCTTGTTGCTCAACCCCTATAAGAAAATTTCAAAAAATCCATTTAGATTGCGCTTTACAAACAGTTTACACTCCAAATCTCCCGACTATAGCTGCAATTCTTAAATTGGAACCCTTTTTGTCCCGCCTACCTCCTAAAAAGTGCAAATTTCGAACAATTCAATTATACTGCGCTTCTACATGGTCAGAGGAGTTTACATACCAAATTTCACGATTCTAGCTGTAATACTTTAGTTGGTACCATTTTTATCCCTCTCGCCCCCTAAAAATACAAAATTCGAAAAAATCTATTTTACTTCATTTCTATATGGTCAGAGGAATTTACATACCAAATTTAGCGATTCTAGCTGTAATATTTTAGTTGGTACCATTTTTATCCCTTTTTGTCCCGCTCGCCTCTTAAAAGTACAAATTTCGAAAAATCCAATTTTAGTTCGTTTCTATATGGTCGGAGGAATTTACATACCAAATTACACGTTTCTAGCTGTAATACTTTAGTTGGTTCCATTTTTAACCCTTTTTGTCCCGCTCTCCCCTTAAAAGTACAAATTTCGAAAAATCCAATTTTACTTCGTTTCTATATGGTCGGAGGAATTTACATACCAAATTTCACGATTCTAGCTGTAATACTTTAGTTGGTACAATTTTTATCCCTTTTTTCCCGCTTGCCCCTTAAAAGTAAAAATTTCGAAAAATCCAATTTTACTTCGTTTCTATATGGTCGGAGGAATTTACATACCAAATTTCACGATTCTAGCTGTAATACTTTAGTTGGTACCATTTTTATCCCTTTTTGTCCCGCTCTCCCCTTAAAAGTACAAATTTCGAAAAATCCAATTTTACTTCGTTTCTATATCGTCAGAGGAATTTACATACCAAATTTCACGATTCTAGCTGTAATACTTTAGTTGGTACCATTTTTATCCCTTTTTGTCCCGCTCACATCTTAAAAGTACAAATTTCGAAAAATCCAATTTTACTTCGTTTCTATGTGGTCAGAGGAATTTACATACAAAATTTCACGATTCTAGTTGTAATACATTAGTTGGTACCATTTTTATCCCTTTTTGTCCCGCTCGTACCTTAAAAGTACAGATTTCGAAAAATCTAATTTTACTTCGTTTCTATATGGTCAGAGGAATTTACATACCAAATTTCACGATTCTTGCTGTAATACTTTAGTTGGTACCATTTTTATCCCTTTTCGTCCCACTCTCCCCTTAAAAGTACAATTTTCGAAAAATCCAATTTTACTTCGTTTCTATATGGTCAGAGGAATTTACATACCAAATTTCACGATTCTAGTTGTAATACATTATTTGGTACAATTTTTATCCCTTTCTGTCCCGCTCGTCCCTTAAAAGTACAAATTTCGAAAAAAATCAAATTTTACTTCGTTTCTATAACGTCAGATGGATTTACATACCAAATTTCACGATTCTAGCTGTAATACTTTAGTTGATACCATTTTTATCCCTTTTTGTCCCACTCGCCCCTTAAAAGTACAAATTGCTAAAAATCCAATTTTACTTCGTTTCGATATGGTCAGAGGAATTTACATACCAAATTTCACGATTCTAGCTGTAATACTTTAGTTGGTACCGTTTTTATCCCTTTTTGTCCCGCTCTCCCCTTAAAAGTACAAATTTCGAAAAATCCAATTTTACTTCGTTTCTATATCGTCAGAGGAATATACATACCAAATTTCACGATTCTGGCTGTAACACATTAGTTGGTACCATTTTTATCCCTTTTTGTGTCGCTCGCCCCTTAAAAGTAAAAATTTCGAAAAATCCAATTTTACTTCATTTCTATATGGTCAGAGGAATTTACATACCAAATTTCACGATTCTAGCTGTAATACTTTAGTTGGTACCATTTTTATCCCTTTTTCTCCCGCTCGTCCCTTTTAAAGTACATATTTCGAAAAATCCAATTTTACTTCGTTACTATATGGTCAGAGGAATTTAGATACCAAATTTCACGTTTCTAGCTGTAATACTTTAGTTGGTACCAATTTTATCCCTTTTTGTCCCTCTCTTCCCTTAAATTTCAATAAATTAAATTTTACTTCGTTTCTATATGGTCAGAGGAATTTACATACCAACTTTCACGTTTCTAGCTGTAATACTTTAGTTGGTAACAGTTTTATCCCTTTTTGTCCCTCTCTTCCCTTAAAAGTACAAATTTCGAAAAAAATCAATTTTTACTTCGTTTCTATAACGTCAGAGGGATTTACATACCAAATTTCACGATTCCAGCTGTAATACTTTAGTTGGTACCATTTTTATCCCTTTTTGTCCCGCTCGCCCCTTAAAAGTACAAATTTCGAAAACATCAAATTCTACTTCGTTTCTATATGATCAGAGGAATTTACATACCAAATGTCACGATTCTAGCTGTAATACTTTAGTTGGTACCATTTTTATCCCTTTTTGTCCCGCTCTCCCCTTAATAGTACAAATTTCGAAAAATCCAATTTTACTTCGTTTCTGTATCGTCAGAGGAATTTACATACCAACTTTCACGATTCTAGCTGTAATACTTTAGTTGGTACCATTTTTATCCCTTTTTATCCCGCTCGCCCCTTAAAAGTACAAATTTCGAAAAATCCAATATTACTTCGTTTCTATATCGTCAGAGGGATTTACATACCAAAGTTCACGATTCTAGCTGTAATATTTTAGTTGGTACCATTTTTATCCCTTTTTGTCCCGCTCTTCTCTTCAAAGTACAAATTTCGAAAAAATCAAATTCTACTTCGTTTCTATATGATCAGAGCAATTTACATACCAAATTTCACGATTCTAGCTGTAATACTTTAGTTGGTACCATTTTTATCCCTTTTTCTCCCGCTCGTCCCTTTTAAAGTACATATTTCGAAAAATCCAATTTTACTTCGTTACTATATGGTCAGAGGAATTTAGATACCAAATTTCACGTTTCTAGCTGTAATACTTTAGTTGGCACCAATTTTATCCCTTTTTGTCCCTCTCTTCCCTTAAAAGTACAAATTTCAATAAATTAAATTTTACTTCGTTTCTATATGGTCAGAGGAATTTACATACCAACTTTCACGTTTCTAGCTGTAATACTTTAGTTGGTAACAGTTTTATCCCTTTTTGTCCCTCTCTTACCTTAAAAGTACAAATTTCGAAAAAATCAAATTTAACTGCGTTTCTATAACGTCAGAGGGATTTACATACCAAATTTCACGATTCTAGCTGTAATACTTTAGTTGGTACCATTTTTATCCCTTTTTGTCCCGCTCGCCCCTTAAAAGTACAAATTTCGAAAACATCAAATTCTACTTCGTTTCTATATGATCAGAGGAATTTACATACCAAATGTCACGATTCTAGCTGTAATACTTTAGTTGGTACCATTTGTATCCCTTTTTGTCCCGCTCTCCGCTTAATAGTACAAATTTCGAAAAATCCAATTTTACTTCGTTTCTGTATCGTCAGAGGAATTTACATACCAAATTTCACGATTCTAGCTGTAATACTTTAGTTGGTACCATTTTTATCCCTTTTTATCCCGCTCGCCCCTTAAAAGTACAAATTTCGAAAAATCCAATATTACTTCGTTTCTATATCGTCTGAGGGATTTACATACCAAATTTCACGATTCTAGCTGTAATATTTTAGTTGGTACCATTTTTATCCCTTTTTGTCCCGCTCTTCTCTTCAAAGTACAAATTTCGAAAAAATCAAATTCTACTTCGTTTCTATGTGATCAGAGCAATTTACATACCAAATTTCACGATTCTAGCTGTAATACTTTAGTTGGTACCATTTTTATCCCTTTTTGTCCCGTTCGGCCCTTAAAAGTACAAATTTCGAAAAATCCCTATTTGTAGCTCGTCTGCATGGTCATTGCAAGGAACTCACCGAATTTCATGTTTATAGCTACTGCCGTTTAGTCAGGACGAAGGTTCGATGTTTATCCCTTTTTGGGCCATTTTATCCCCTAAAAGTACGAATTTCGTAAAACCCTTTCTTAGTCGACGTCTACGTCATATTTGGGAACTACCCTGAAAATTTCATGACCCTGGCTTCAGCCGTTTGGTCTGGGGGCTGGTCAATGATAAGTCAGTCAGTCAGTCAGTCAGTCAGTCAGTCAGTCAGTCAGTAACGCAACTCTTTTATATATATAGATAAAAAAATAAAAAATTTTTTTTCCCGAGCCACGATTTGAACCAGAACCTTCTGAGTACAAATCGGACACCTTAACTCTGTAGCACCATGTTAAAAATTCGGTACAATTCACTTGTGAAAATGCTATTCTTAAAATGTTAATATATTATCTACTTTTTTGGAAGTTCTTTAAAATAACTTCCCCAAAAGCGGGAAAAATGCACATTTGGATTTCGAGATGCGATTAAAATCTGCGTCTATTTTTTGGGTGCACGTATTAATAAAATTAACACAAAAAATTGTTTTGTGAATATATATACATATGTACAAGGTAGAATGATAGTGGTGCCAGTCATTCTTTTGCCGAAAAAAGTCAGTTTTGCTCATACAAAAAAAAAAAATAAACAAAAAGCAGAAGAAAAAGAAATATAAAATTATTTTTTTTTAATCATGATTTTTTAAATCTTTTTTTCGTGTGTTTAAGTATCGTGAAAACAGAATAATTTACATTTTAATTTTTAGCAGCTGGCCTAGTTGAAGAAAATCTATGGAATTAAAAAAAACCTTGTGGAAGTATAGGATGGTCCATTTAAAATTTTAAATTTGAACTACCGATTACTTTGACTTTGAAAGGTAGAATAACATTAATTTTTATTTTCAGGTTTATGTTTGACAATTGCAAAATGGGACTCGAACGGAATTGGGAAATATTAAAAACTTAATTCCAAAGTAGTGAGTCTTTAATGCAAACTGTAAGACATTTACGTGGAAAATTTTCGAGAAGAGATCGGCCTTCCGTTCAACCTTCATGAAGCTCATTTTCATCTCGGTGGCTATGTCAATAAGAAAAATTGTCGCATATGGGGTTCAGAGAACCAACACGTATACACAACGAGTCACTGTTGGTCGTGGAAGTCATATGAATACTATTGTGTTCCATTATTAGATGCCAAAGTTCAATCTTTCCAATAAAGTCAGAAATTTGAAAAAATAATCAGAACTTTTTATAGGCGATTAAAATTTAAAGTGTTAAAAGGCCCACCCTATATATGCCATATGACTAAATCAATTTAAGCAATTTTTTGATATTCCATATTTCTACAATAAGCTCTACATTTATCCATAGATTCTTTATACCCTCACTCTACAGAGTAGGAGGTTATATATCATTTGGGACAGAAAAAAAGTGTAACGCATTGAAGGAGTGACATAAGACCCCAAGTATGTTTGGACCAAATCCGTTTCACGACTTTTTAAGCTGTTTAAGCCATGTCCGTCCGTCCGACTGGATGGTGTACACGATAACTCTCGAAATGAGCTAAGGAATCAATTCAAACTTTGCACATGGTAATATTTTTACCAAACTTAGTTTGCCACGCCCCTTCTGGTACCTCCTACACAAATAGCCCATATTCCGATCTTATATTAAAACCCATATAACTTCCACACGGATAATCGGAATCAGCTATATTTTGGTATTTGATAATGTTTGTATAGTCAATTCAAGTGTTCCAAACATGACGGGTTTTGCCACGCCCCTTCCAGTACCTCCCACACAAATCACACAAAACTTCGTACAATTTAAGCTGTTATAACTTCTATACTGATGATTGGAATACTGCGAAATTTGATATTTAGCAATGCTCTTTTAGTGGTTACATTCGCATGGAATATGGGCGAAATTGTCACACCCCTTCTGGTACCTCTCACACAAAGTGGCATAAACGTTCGTTACAATAAAACCGATATAACATCCATACGGGTAGTCAAAATCATTTGCAATTTTATATTTGAAAATGTTTTTGTAATCACTTTAAACCGATATATAAATATTTACGCTTTAGCCACGCCCCTTCCAAACATACATACTTAAGTCATTTCTTCAATGCGTTACACTTTTTTGTGTCCCAAAATCAGAAAAGAATATTTTCTAATATATAACATTCTAATGCAGAAAAATGCCTATATATAAAAATCTATGGACAACTGTAGAAGATAATTTCTTAAAAGATAATTTCTTAATTTCTTTAAAAAGTCATGATTTTAGATTTTTTTTGTTAAAATAGCGTGAATATGACAACAGAATACCTTAACGAAAGAAATTAGTCTTTCTTTGGGAAAATCCCGAAAGGTTCCGAAAATTCCAGTCCGAGTCCCCGTCCCAATCGGCATCCCTTCCCCTATGTCTACACAACATACAAGATCTTAAATACATAACCATACATGCCAGTCAGAACAAAGAATATGTCCAGAGTACAAAAATAAAATGATATTATGGTTTTTTTTTTTTTTTCAAAACACCCACGGTATCAAATTCCATGCAATTATAAATATCTTACACAGTAATAAACACAAATTCTGTTCTCCAGATTCAAAGAACACTTGAATGGTGACTATATTTGAAACTGAAAAATAAAAAAATATATATATTTTTCCATTACCTACTTTTTCTTATATTATTCATTATTTTTTAACCTTGTGTTGATAAACTACCGAAAAAAAATAAACATTGTGAAGATTTTTTAATTAAATTCTGGTTGATTCTGCAAGAAAAAAATTCGTAAAAAATAGAAGCCATCATTTCACCACTTCCAAACTCACGCAGTCAATACAACAGGCATCTAAGAACACTACTTTAAAGTTTCAAAAAATGGATTAATGTAATCATTTCGAAAATCAAAATAAAAGAAATATAATTGTAAAAACTCTAACAAATATAAGGCGGTTATACCCATCCACTTCAATATTCTAAAAGTAATTGGAATTGACTAAAAAACAAGGTATAGTGCATTAAAATGGGTCAAGTATTTCAGGAGTGACAGGCGATTATATGAACACAAACTTTTTTGAAAAAAATTATTATTTTCACTTTTAAATTGGCCATAATTCGTGAAAACAAATATTCTATTTTTTCCAAAAATGCGTATACAATATTTTTATGAGAAGAATACATACACAAACTTGCAAAAGAATCGAAGCTATCGAGGTTAAAAACCGTATTGATTGACATGGAATGACTCATATGAATTTTGTAACTTGTTTTAAATTGTTCCGATGGCTTTGAATTACAGGGATTTCCAACTAGAGGTGTTATTTTGTTAATCAAAGAAAAATGCAATTTTTTGAGATAAATGATCGGATGTTCATTTCATAATAAAGAGGAAGATATGCCGTTAATAATGAAAAACAACGTCAGCCAGATGGCCAGCACGACCACGCTTAGTGGACCATATCCTTTTCATGAAATTTTCCATAACCAAATCGCAAAGTGGCTGACCTATGTCCTCGATAGCCTAACAAATTCTATCTTTGAGGTCTGGAATCGACGCTGGGGTGTTGGGGTAGGCCTTATCTTTCACGTGGCCCCAAAGGAAGAAGTCGCAAGATCAGTTAAATCACAAGATCTCGGTGGCCAATTGTGATCACCTCTTCGAGAGATAACACGGTCCGGAAACTTTCCCGTAAAATAGCAATGGTTTCGTTGCTTGTGTGGCACGTAGCGCCATCTTGTTGAAAGTAAACGTTGTCCAGATCAATACCATCCAAATCCGACCATAAAAAAATCATTAATCATCTCTCGATAGCGCAATCCATTCAACGTAACTGTTGATCCCAACCTCATTTTCGAGAAAGTAAGGTCCAATGACCCCGCCGGACCATAAACCGCTCCAAAAAGTCACACGGTGAGGATGCAGAGGCTTCTCAACAATAACTCTTGGGTTTTCCGAGCCCCAGATGCGACAATTTTGCTTGATGACGTAGCCACCGAGGTGGAAATGGGCCTCATCAGTCAAGATGGTTTTTCGATGGAATTCCGGATCATTTTCATTCATGAATTTTAATAATTTCAATGCGTTGTTGAAGCGTGTATCGTTCTATTTTTATACACTCCACGAGAGTATTATGTCTTTGTTCATTTGTTTGTAACACCCAAAAGGAAACGAGATAGACCCATTGTTAAGTATACCGATCGACTTAGAATCACTTTTTGAGTCGATTTAGCAATGTCAGTCCGTCAAAGTCCAGGTCGCAATAGAAACCACATATTTTATCAGATTGTTTTCAAATTTGGCAAAACAGCTTATATTTAAACCATGAACACCTGTGGTGAAAATAGGTCAGATCGGTTTAGATTTATATATAGCTTCCATTCAAATTTCGCTGCCGATTTGCCTTTTTCTCCTCGAGAAACCACATATTTTAACAGATGTTCTTCAAATTTGGCAAAATATCTTATGTTTCAACTAGAAAAACCCATGGTGAAAATGAGTCAGATCGGTTTAGATTTATATATTCTTCAGCCCCAGAAACCATGCGTTTTCAGAGAATTTCTTTAAATTGAGTATAACACGTTATACTTGAATTGGAAGAACCTATTGAGTAATATAATACAAATATTCTTCTCGATTTAACAAATTGGGTCAGGTCATATTAGCCTATGATTAGGAAGCATACAAATCCTTCCCGTTTTTAATTTTTTACCGAAGTGAATTGTATTCGGATAGAGAGTGGAGTGTATCATATAGTCAGCCCCGCCCGACTTTAGCCTTTCCTTACTTGTTAGTAATGGCGTAGTTTCTACTTGTCAAATATCAAAGAATAAAAGCTTTAAAAGTGACAGCTACCGAAATACCGGGTGATTCAAAATAACATCTCTTGTTGGAAAACCCTGTACAAGTTGGAATAAACAAATGAAATCAAATCAAGCTTACAGAGTCTATTTTATATTCGAAGTCTATGATCAGTATCAGTAAACGATGTCTCTCTAACTTGTGGGTGTTAAAAACTAATACACAACGACATAATACCTTGGTGGAGGGTATAAAAAGCAAAAACCAGAAAACTGTAGATTTTGGGTTTGTACATTCCCATGATAGAAGCCCTTGCTTGGAACTTTATCCATCGATTTTCTGAATTTCTCCGTACGCTTGTACGTTCAATAGGAAGCAATCAATTCACAACTTTCCCACCCTCGCCAAAATTAGTTGCCGGTATGTGTGTGCAGTGCAGTTTACTCGTATTTAATGCAGTTTCCATAAATCAAATGCAAATGTAAATGCATAAGGGAAACGACGCAAGAATGTGACAATTCAGGTAAATTCAAGAGGCTCCTATGTATAAACGGTTTATTCCCCTTACCCCTTTTGCCCCGCACAAAATGAATTTGCTTTCTTGTGGGCCCACCTTAAATAAGTTCGCACGAGACGTGCCTGTAATTTTGAACACATAACGTGTTAACCGACAAGCAAACAAAATCGAAAAAAGAACGTAGAGACATTCTCATTTCATTGCGGGAGAAGTACTTACATTGCGAGCGAGATCAGAGAAACATATCTTTTTCGTAAATAAGAATTTTCAAAGTACAGATTGATAAAACAATTTTACCGAAGGGCAATGTATCTAGTGTATATTGAATTTCTAAACTCGAGACGATATTGAATTGAAATTGAATTGAAAGTCCGATGACACCCTCTTATATGTTGAATTAAACGTAATTATAATGACTACAAATGTTGCGATTTCTACTTTCACATAAAAACAATGGATTAGGAAAAGTCTCAAAAAACCAGAACAAATTGATTTAAAAAAAATTGCTGTCACCACAAATTGGAAAAAATATTTTGTTTTACTTTTTAATAGTATAATATAACGAAGAAAACAATGTGGAAGTTGTGGTCATCCTTGTACACGCAAAAGAATTAAAAACAAGTAGAAACGGCGTTAAGTTCGGCTGGGCCGAGCTTTATATACCCTCCACCATGGATTGCATTCCACAGAGGCTGTCGATTTTCGTAGAAGTGCGGTAGTATTACAGGAAAATATATTTTTTTAATATAGCCAAACCAAAACAAATACAAATATTGAAAAAATAATTTCATAAATAAATATAATATTTTTATTTTTTCAACCCACGCTTATGAGGCAAGGCTATAACATAACATAGACAATAACATAAATAATAACATATCGAAATAACACCACAAGTCAATTGAAAAAATAAATATTGTTATATTTCCATTCTATTTTAATTCCAAAAGTACAAATTTTGAAAATCCGTTATCTCACGTACATAGTGCAAAATAATCTAACTTCATGATTCAGTTTTTGTCGTAAAAGTAAAAAGTACCAATTTGAATCTTTAATTTTGCGTGTCTATGCTGTCAGAGGAATGTATACACCGAATTCCATGATTCTAGTTGCGGCCATTTTGTTGGCACCATTTTTATCCCCCTTTTCCCATTTTACCCCCTAATTAGAGGGATGTACACACCGAATTTCATCATTCTAGCTGTAGTCGTTTATTTGGTACTATTTTAATCCCTCTGTACCCATTTTACCCCTCAAAAGTACGAATTTGGAAAAACAATTTTTATATTATGTATATAATCTATTATGCATCTAAGGGAATGTACACGCCGAGTTTCGTGTTTCTAGCAGTTGTCGTTTAATATGTACCATTTTCATCCCTTTTTGCTACATTTCACCCCCTACGAATAAAAATGCGAATGCGCATACCTAATATCATATAAGTACAAGTAGACATATCTAAACAAGTAAAAATGGCGTTAAGTTCGGCCGGGCCAAACTTTATATACCCTCCACCATGGATTGCATTCTACAGCGGTTGTCGGTTTTCGTAGAAGTGCAGTAATATTGCAGGAAAATATAAAGTTTTTAATATAGCCAAACCAAAACAAATACAAATATTGAAAAAATAATTTTATAAATAAATATAATATTTTTATTATTTCAAATCAAAAAATAAATATTCTTATATTTATATATCCAAAAAAGCTTAAATACCATAAATATTGGTATATAGTGGGTGCTACAGTTGGTTGTATTCTATTTTAATTCCAAAAGTACAAATTTTGAAAATCCATTATCTCACGTACATACATAGTGCAAAATGGCCTAACTTCATGATTCAACCAATTTTTGCCGTAAAAGAAAAATTACGAATTGGGAAAAAACTTTTTATTTTGCGTGTCTATGCAGTCAGAGGAATGTATACACCGAATTCCATGATTCCAGCTGCGCCCATTCGGTTGGTACCATTTTTACCCCCTTGACGTTTCTACGCACACGAATTTCGAAAAATCCGTTTATTTTCCGTGTCTCGCAGTCAGAGGAATGTATACTCCGAATTGCATGACTCTAGCTGCGGTCATTTGGTTGGTACTATTTGTATCCCCTTTTTCCATTTTAACCCCAAAAAGTACGAATTTCGAAAAAATCGTCTATTTTCCGTGTCTACGCAGTCAGAGGAATGTATACTTCGAATTTCATGACTCTAGCTGCGGTCATTTGGTTGGTACTATTTTTATCCCCTTTTTTCATTTTCACCCCAAAAAGTACGAATTTCGAAAAATCTGTTTATTTTTCTTGTCTACACAGTCAGAGGAATGTATACTCCGAATTCCATGACTCTAGCTGTGCTCATTTGATTGGTACTATTTTTATCCCCTTTTTTCATTTTAACCCCAAAAAGTACGAATTTTGAAAAATCCGTCTATTTTAATTGTCTATGCAATCAGAGGAATGTATACACCGAATCTCATTATTCTAGGTACAACCGTTTGGTTGGTACTATTTTTATCCCTCTATTCCCATTTTACCCCTTAAAAGTACGAATTTGGGAAAAATACTTTTATATTATGTGAGTAGATACATAATATAAAAGTATTAATGTACACACCGAATTTCGTGGTTCTAGCTGTTGTCGTTTAATATGTATCATTTGTATCCCTTTTTGCCCCATTTCACCCCCTACAAATAAGAATCACTTTATGGTGCACGTTTTTGCTATAAGGGGAATGCGCAAGCAAATATAAATATCAAGCAAATATAAACAGACATATTCAAAAAACATGCTTAAATACGCTAAAATATTAGGGATTATTATGGGTATTTTTAGTCCTTGTGAGGGAAAAATGTTTCCCTTTGGGCCGATTTCGCCCCGTTTCAATCCCAACCGATCTACGACTATAAGACGCATTTATGCAAAATTTGAACGTTCTAGCTCCTTTCGTTTAGATGCTAGCGTGCTTTCAACAGATGGACAGACGGACGGACATGGCAAGATCGTCTTAGAATTTTATGACGATCAAGAATATATATACTTTATAGGGTCTCAGGTCGATATTTCAAATATATTTCAAAGTTAGTATACCCCCATCCTGGAGGTGGATGGTATAAAAATATGCTTAAATACTCTAAAATATTAGGAGTTAATACGGGTTTTTCAGTCCTTGTGAAGGAACAATTTTTCCCTTTGGTCCGATTTCGCCCAGTTTCAATCCCAACCGATCAACAGACGGACGGACATGGCTAGATCATCTTAGAATTGTATGACGATCAAGAATATATATAGTTTATAGGGTCTCAGGTCGATAATTCAAGGTGTTACAAGCGGAATGACAAAGTTTGTATACCCCCATCCTGGTGGCGGAGGGTATAAAAAATAATTTTTGCCATAGAAAATGTTTGTGTTGATTTTAAGAATCAATCAGTATGACTCGATATAAAAAACGAAGAAAATTTTTGGTCCCAGGTAAAATTTCTTATTTTTTTTTGTTCCATATAGTGTTGGTTTTATGGAATATTCAAACTCGAAATATTGTTCTATTTGTTTTTGTGCCAATAAAAAGATGTTTACGAAATAAAAAATATTTTTCACAATTCATGAAGTATATGGCAATTTTTCCCGAAAGGGCCACCAGAAAGTTGAAAATATATTGTTTCCTACTTGTATTAGTAAATGAATTTATAATTAAATTAAAGTGTCCAAAACGTAGCTTAGTTGCACTGATGATCATGCTGATTGCAAAATTGCATTCATGTTTTTTTTTCACTCTTTCTATATTTAAGACCATTTTTTCTTAAAAATTTGCTTCATGGATCAATGATGCAAGTGCTTTCTTATGAAAAAATTTTTGTTAAAAGAGAAAACTAAAATAAAGTTCAGTTTAGTTTTGATTTGCTTTCATTGGCTGTTCTAGTGTGTCATGTCCTGTAACATATAGAAATGAATGCCACGTCACGTAAAGTCACGTCGTCATGTTCACATTATTGATAGTAAACAAGTTTTTTTTAGCTCGCTAAATTTTAAAACAAACTAAAATTATTCCAAATCATTTAAAAAGAATGAAAAAACTGACTTCAATTTTAGTATTTTAGGACAATTCAGTTCAATTGTTTTCTTCTTTTTAGTAATTATAGAGCTTCTTACGTTGTACACAAATACTTATATACAGAAGAAAGACTAATTTCAAGTTTTTTCTTTGTTTCCCACCCCTTTGGAACGTACGACTGTCACGTATGTGACCAGGGAAGCCATGACATTCTGTCTGCCATCAAAATTATTGAAAAAAATTCATAATTTTAGAGGCTTGAAAAAAATTGTACCAATCAAACAGAAGTTCGACTAGTTGCGTAGACTTTATAAATGGATATTTCGGATATTGTATATTAAGGGGTGATCTGAGAAAAGAGTGATAAAAATGGTACGACTGTACTGCTAAAGTTTAAATTATAAAATTCGGTGGTGTGTACATTTTTATGACTACGTACTCTCGTAAAATAAAAGATGTGGCAAGAATAATAAAATTCGATGTATACGTCGCTCCTATTGCGTAAACGCAGTCGCACTTTTAGAGCAAAAATGGGGAAACAAGAATACAATTGGCACCGAAAAGTTATTTAAAATTATAATTATATATATAGTTTACAATAGTAAACAGATATCCCAATTTAAATAAAAACTACACTGTCCCACAAATTAAGAATGGAACATAATAGCGACCCCATTATTCTGAAAGGCTATGTTGAGTAGGTTACTTTTGTGGAATAAGCTTATAGTCCAGCTGGTCTGAGTTTCTTTTTACAGTTGGTCAACGTTTTTAGTTTATGGTCGTAGGGAACATTATACTACGCGAAAAAGATAATGTCTGAGAGAATTCTTATTGTATGTGGATCATTTTTGTGGAAGATCTTAACTGTCTAGCTCCACTCTATATGGAGCAATTTAACCATTTTTTCGAGAACATGTTATGATTAAAATGTTCTACGAAAAAAATTATGGGAAAATTTCAGTGGCGCTCACCGAAGACACTAATGTTTTTCACACTTAAATTAAAATTAAACCCTAATTTGCACAACAATATTACTAGGGTAAACATTTCCGCACTAATAGTTCAAAGTTTCAAAAAAACTTAAAGGCGCGTGGCTGCGTGTTGAGGAGAATGCACACACCCAATTTCATATTTCTTTCTTATCTACCGTTTAGTCAGGACGAAGGTTCCATGTCAATTACTTTTTCGCGCCCATTTTTCCCCCTACAGTCTATATGCACTTTGTTTACTTCTTGCCATCACATGTCGATTAATGTTTATGTGTTTTTATTCTTATCTATTTACAGAGCAAAACTCTCGCAACGAGTGGTTTCAACTCTTCGTGGTATCTCTTCGATCGACGATATGGCAAATCTCTTTTGGTGTTTCTCACAAATGCTCAGAGACCATTCATCTTCACAGCAGGCGGATTTATGGGGCTATCATTGCCCAGTTTTGCGGGCATTTTGAGCAAATCGTACTCTTATATTGCCCTGCTTCGACAAATTTATGGCAAATGAAAGGCGAATATAAAGTATTCAAAAATAATAAAAATCGAAAGATAACCAGTCATACTCGCGCTCAATGAGAGTGAGTTGAGAGAACGCTCGTGTGTTTTTCTGTAGATTTTGTTGGTGTTACAAAAACAATGGGGAGGGTGTGATGTCCGCGATCTGACCAAATATTTGGACATATCACCTCAAAATAAGAAGTTATCGATATCGCGCTTAGTGGCACGAGTATGAAAACCGAAGCCCCAGAATCTGACAAAATTTTTTGAAAGAGGACTTAAAATAAAACAAAAAAAGTCAGGCGGGGCCGACTATATGATACACTCCACTTTCTACCCGAATACAATTCAATTCGGTAAAAAGTTAAGTGGGGGTGTTTTTTTATGTGTCGTAATTCTCGATTGTCAAATCGAGAAGAAAAAAAGTCAAGCCGGGAGCGAACAACTATAGTTGTTTCTAATTGAAATATTAGATAATTTACCAAATTTGAAATAGATCTGGTTAAATATGTGGTTCCGATCTGACCTATTTTCATCATAGGTGTTCCTAGTTTAAATATAAGATATTCAGCCAAATTTGAAGAAGATCTGTTAAAAAATTTGGTTTCTAGAGCGGAAAGAGCCAAATAGGTAGCGAAATTTGCATGCGAGTTATATAAATCTGAACCGATCTATCCCATTTTGTCAGCAGATGTTTCTAGTTCTAATATAAGGCGTTGTGCCAAATTTGAAGAAAATCTTTAAAAAAGGGCGAAAAAAGTCAAGCGAAATTTGTATGGGAGCTATATACATTAGAGCGTACCAGGTTACAAGTAAAAAAAAAAAAAGTTCGCCGTACACCTTCGAATATGAAGTATTATTGAAAGGTAGTTTCAAAAAAATTTTTTTTATTTTTTTATGCCGAACGTAGGGGTCGCGCTTTTACATTTTTCTATATAACTTCTGCATTTATAAACGGATTTTAAAGTGTGATACATCGATGTTTTTGTCCGATTTTTTTGTCTTTGAAGTCATTGAGCTCAAACATGATTCATGATTTTATGCGAGCTTTAATTTTCGATTATTAGAGTGGTACATTAGGGTAGTAGCAACTGAGAAATGATGGGTAAGTACCAGAAGGGGGTGCTTGAGCTCAATGACTTCAAAGACAAAAAAATCGGCCTCGTCGAGACAAAAACATCGATGTATCACACTTTAAAATCCGTTTATAAATACAAGTTATATAGAAAAATGTAAAAGCGCGACCCCTACGTTCGGCATAAAAAAATAAAAATTTTTTTTTTGAAACTACCTTTCAATAATACTTCATATTCGAAGGTGTACGGCGAACTTTTTTTTTGAGGTACGCCCTAATATACATATGTGAACCGATCTAACTCATTTTCACCATAGTTGTTTCTAGTTGAAATATCAGATAATTTACCAAATTTGAAATAGATCTGTTAAAATATGTGGTTCCTATGGCGAAAAAAAGTCAAATCGGGAGTGAAATTTGTGTGGGAGCTATATATTAATCTGAACCGATCCGACCCATTATCACAAGGGGTGTTTCTAGTGGAAATAAAATATAATATAAAATATAATAAAATATAAAATAATATAAAATATAATAAGAAGCAGAGTTATTACTCTGCTTCGTAAAATCAACACAATTTTTTTTTTAATTTTTGACTAAAATTTCAATTTAATATTTATACTCTTATTTTGAAAATGAAAATCCGATAGCTCCCGTTTATATGTCAGATTAAAGGCAATTATGATGTCAACAAATTTCACATTGAAACAGTGATTTAAGTACAGTCTCCAAAGAGTGTAGAAAATTGGATTAAAAAAAACTAAATATTTCTTTCCGATTTTTACTATTTATTATGGGTTTTCAGTCCAACGGTGTCAAATTACATGATCTTGGCGGCCAAATGACATCGCCAATACGTGACCACGCCACGGCCATTGAATTTGTGGCGCAAAAGAGCCATTGCTTCGTTAGCTGTGTGGTAAGTGGCACCGTCCTGTTGAAATCACATATCGTCCACATCCATATCTTCCAATTCGGGTCATAAAAAGTTCGTTATCATCTCACGATAGCGAAGACTATTCACGGTAACTGCCTGACCGGCCTCATTTTGGAAAAAATACTGCCGTCGCCAAACAGTCGCTCTTTGTGGGTGCATTGGTTTTTCGACAATCACTCTTGGATTATCATTCGTCCAAATGCGGCCATTTTGCTTATGGACGAATCCTCCGAGGTGAAAATGTGCCTTATCACTGAAGATGAAAAAATCATTTTCATAATAAACCTGAATAACTTTAACGCGTTGCTCGATTGTATATCTCTCCATGGTTCAAATTGAGTTAGTCTGAAAGTGCGAAATGTCAAATGAAATGAAGAAAAAAACTTGACGTTTAGGTGTGGTTCACATTCAACATCGATACTTACAATTTAACCACCCTTTACATAAGAAAATAGTAAAGCCTTGGTAAATTTTTTGTTGCATATGTCAACGAAAATATTTTCGTTCAAATGAGCTCAAAAAAGTATGAAAATCAGATTCTTCGATTTCGATAACTAATGTTATCCAGCTTTTTCACATTAAGCTCATTTTACAAAAAAAATATTTCTATTAATTTTTTTTTCAAACTTGAACGTCCCATAACTAAGAGATATCTGAGTCATTCCATTTCAAGGGGATTTTTAAACCTTGTGTTTATGAACTATTGGAAACAATTATCATTCTGATGGTTTTTCACTGAAATTCTGGTTGATTTTGTAAAAAAAATAAAAAAATAGCACGCATCATTTCACCACTTCCAAACTCACATTGTTGCTTAAAAAGGGACCCAAGAACACTACTTTAAATTTTCAAAAAAAAAAATGGATTAATGCAATCATTTCGAAAATCAAAATAAAAGAGTTAACATTGTAATACTTTAAATAATCATACCCGGCTATAACGTACCACTTCAATCAAAACAAGGTGTGTGATTAAAATCGGTCTAGTATTTCAGGAGTTTCAGTCGATTCTATTTTTTTTTTTTTTTTTTTTTCAAAAATACGTATACAATATTTTTATGAGAAGAATACATACACAAACTTTTAAAACAATCGCAGCTATCGAGTTCAAAAAATGTATCGCTTGACATGAAATGACTCATATCTTAGTATTCCCCCATTTTTTCTTATTTTAAGGCCCTCTTTTGAAAAAAGTCACCTAGCGTTTTACAAAATGAGGATGTGGAAGTTTTGTGAACTATTATTGTTTATTTATATCAATGTAATTCAGAAATAACATAAACATTTTTAAGCAACACATTTTCTACGAAAACATATAGCGTTGTTGCTTGTGGAAAAAATGTTGTTGTCCTTTATCTGTCTTACGAAAAATCGTTAATACCGTCTCATTTAAATACAGGGAAAACAGCGTTTTTAGGAAAGGTCGGACTTAGTTTTGGACAAGATAACCACATTAATCTCATGTGATTTTTAAAAGTGAAGTTTTTTAAAAGTCGAATTGTTCATTTTAATGTTTTATTATTTTTTGGAGGCATTAACCGATTGTTATTGTTTTCATTAATAATATGTAAACAAATAATAAGTAAACAAATAATAAGTAAACAAAAATAAATAAAAATAAAATAAATTTAAAGATAAACAATGAATGAGTCATGTACAATGTATATTGGAACCAAATGTTTTCATTAACGGTTCCCCTTAATCAAAATTCGTAACGTACACGTCTGTCAGCTCTCGGAAATTATAGCTCTCGATGAACGTGCAAAATAAAGAGTACACGTATATTTAATCAATTACAATATGTTAGGCGTGTTCGATTGGGCTTACAAGCTTAATATTTGTACGGAATTTACTCGCTTATTTACCGAGCCAGATTTTTTCTCTGACTTATTTAAATAAAACCAATAGATAACAAGGAAGGAAAGACTAAAGTCGGGCGGGGCCGACTATATTATACACTCCACTTTCTATCCGAATATAATTCGATTGTGTAAAAAAGTGAAAACGGGAAGGATTTATGTATGTTTCCTAATCATAGGCTAATATGATCTGGTCCAATTTGTCAAATCCAGAAGAATATTTGTATCGGGGTGTTTCTAGTTGAAAGATATATATATATATATATATATATATATATATATTGCAAGATCAAATCGGGGGCGAAATTTGTATGGGGGCTATATATAAATCTGAACCGATCATACCCACTTTCTGCATAGGTGTTTCAAGTTCTATTATAAGATGTTGTGCCAAATTTTAAGAATATAGGGTACAATATGTGGTTTCTAGAACGGAAAAGGTCAAATCGGGAGCGACATTTGTATGGGGGCTATATCTAAATCTGAACCGATTTCCCTCAAATTAAATAGCGTTCGTCCTTGATCCACAAAACTTTCTTGTGCCAATTTTTGTTAAGATCGGATTATAATTGCTATAAATGCGACCTGTAAATTGATTACAACAACAGATGGACAGACGGACATTGCTAAATCGACTAAGAAAGTGATTCTAAGCCGATTTGTATAATAAACGATGGGTCTAACGCGTTTCCTTTTGGCTGTTACAAACAAATGCACAAAGACATAATTCTCTCGTGGAGTGTATAAAAATGTTGCCACCTTATCAAGTCTATTAATTTTAAGCTAGTAAGCCCAATCGAACAGGCCTGTTAGATCCTTCAATATACTTCGGTTTCTTATGGAATATATTTGTGATCATACGTACATAGATATAAACATTTCCATTGTTGTTGAGAGAGGGCGAGAAGAAAGTACATTATTCAAGGATTATTTCAACTTTTAATATTTGTGTGCTTTAAGAAATTTGGATAATCGAAATTTTATTTTGACACGCGGCATACGTTACGCATTTAGGGATTAAGGAGAGCCCTAATGATGATTAGACAACGCCAAAAGTCGTTATATCGCGAAGCTCTTATTTAGTTCGCCCCACAAACTGGTCTGACATCAGCAAAATGAACTGAGCGGAACGAAAAACCTAATAGAGCAGGGTGTGTGAAAGAGCTTGAACCATATTTATTTTTACCATATTTATTTTTATTTTGCACCACTGTACACTTTTCCACATATCATTCAAGCCACATATCATTCCAGTCACGATTTAAGTATGTTGTAGGAAAAGAACGCGAATACGGGAATTTTCAAAGTTATTTACATATTGATACGAAAGTGTTATAAAGTGGAAACTAAAATCACTTGGGAAATTCGATAGTTCAGGTATTTATACCCTCTATTTATTATGTCTTTGTGCATTTGTTTGTAACACTCAAAAGGAAGCAAGATATACCCATAGTTTAGTATACCGATCGACTTGCAATTACGTTTTGAGTCGATTTAGCCATGTCCGTACATATATTCTTGCAATCATAGTACAGTTAGCAATTAGTGTCCGATCCTAACAAAATTGGCACAATTATTTAATTTTAAGCAAATCGGTTCAGTTATAGATGTAGCCACTATACAAATTTCGCTCTCGATGTATATATTTTTGAAAAGAGGACCACAAAATAAGAAAAAAATGGTCTATATGCTATAGATAACTCGCTTAATTTTTTTGAATGACATGGACGTGTCAATAAGCCGCCTCGTTTGTGCAATTTAACGCCACTATACAAAATTCACTCCCGATGAACATATTTTTGGAAAGAAGACCACAAAATAAGACAAAATTGGTCTATATGTTATCGATAACTCTCTTAGTTTTCGAGTTATCGGTATTTAAAGTTTGGAAAATTAAAAAAAAAATTGAAAAATGTGAACAAAAATTAAAAAATCGATAACTATTTTAGTTATCGAAATTGAAAATGAAAAAATCGATTTTTTTTAATATTATATTTATATATATAGCTTATTTGAAAAAAAAAGCGAACAAATTAGGTAAACTTTCACGATAATTTTCGATAACTTTCGAACTATCGAAACCAAAAATATCGGAAAATTTGATTCAAAAATAGGCAGAAAAAGTAAAGTAAAATTGTTCGTAGTTATTGGATAATAGGGTTGTTTTTCTTTAAGACTGTATAAAAAAGCTGCGATAACAAAAACCTAAATAAAAAATTAAAATTTATTATAAAATGTATTATTTTTTAAAATTGTCGCCAGCAGCAATATCTGTTTATTATATGTGTGTGTGAAAACAAATTTTGACAAAATAATTTTGTGTTAAAAATTTTGGACTTAGCCTGGATAATTAATAATTATAATTAATAAGTCAAATTTATGGTTATCGAAGCTAAATCCACAAAAGGCAACACAAAATAATTTCGTTGCAAATTTGTTTTCATACAAATATTTATATTGTAATTGGCGACAATGTGAACAAATAATTTTAATTTTAAGAAAAAAATTAAATTTTTATTAACGTTTTTGTGATGGCAGCTTGTTATCCCGGCTTAAAGAAAAACAGCCCTATTGTCCATCCGCATCCTCGGCTACATCCAATATTAAAAAAAAATATTTTAAAAATTATTTTATTTATGGAAAATATCGATTACTAATGCAAAAAATATCGATTTTCTCAAACTTAAACGTCCGATAATTAAGCGAGTTGTCGGAAACATGTACACAAATTATTTTCTTATTTTGAGGTGCTCCATTTAAATATATGGTCAGATCTAGGGGTCTCCGATTGTTGTCATACTCTCCCCATTCAACGCCAAACATTTTTATGGATAATTTGTTTTCAGTTTTTAAACACTCCACGAGAGTATTATGTCTTTGTGCATTTGTTTGTAACACACAAAAGGAAGCGAGATAGACCCATTGTTAAGTATACCGATCGACTTAAAATCACTTTCTGAGTCGATTTAGCAATGTCCGCCTGTCCGTCTGTCTGTCCATCTATTGTTGTAATCAAATTACAGGTCGCAATTATAGTCCGATCTTGACAAAAATTGGCACAAATAAATTTTGTTTATCAAGGACGAACGCTATTTAATTTGAGGCAAATCGGTTCAGATTTAGATATATCCCCCATACAAATGTCGCTCCCGATTTGACATTTTCCGCTCTAGAAACCACATATTGTACCCAATTTTCTTTAAATTTGGCATAACATCTTATAATCCAACTAGAAACACCTATGCAAAAATTGGATAAGATCGCTTCAGATTTAGATATAGCCCACATACAAATCTCGCTCCCGATTTGACATTTTCTGTTCTAGAAACTCCATATTGTACTCGACTGTCTTTAAATTAGGCACAACATCTTATAATCCAACTAGAAACACATATGCAGAAATTAGGTAGGATCGGTTCAGATTTAGATATAGCCCCCACACAAATGTCGCTCCCGATTTGACATTTTCCGCTCTAGAATCGACATATTGTACCCGATTTTCTTTAAATTTGACACAACATCTTATAATCCAACTAGAAACACCTATGCAGATAGTGGGTAAGATCGGTTCAGATTTAGATATAACCCAAATACAAATGTTGCTCCCAAATATTTAACCGATTTTGACCAAACTATACATATTATATTTCACCTATTTCGTTCCAGATTTCAATATACCCCCATACAAATGTCCTTTCCGATTTAACATTTTTTGTCAAACACATACATTTACAGGATACAAAAATCCTTCCCGTTTTCACTTTTTCAGCGAATTAAATTGTATTCGGATAGAAACTGGGGTGTATCATAGAGTCGGCCCCGCCTTTCCTTACTTGTTTCTATTTAAATTTTTAATATTTTGTAGATATAAGTCCGATCACACCCACTTATGTGTACAATTAAACGTAAGTATACTAACTACAAAAGTTTCGAATTTTACTTTCACATCAATAATTTGGGAATAGTCTAAAAAAATTGAGATTTTTCGAAATCAATAGATTTGTGCAAATAGGCCTTGTTTTCTTCGTTGGGATCCCAGCTATTATAAGGTAAATCATAATATTCTTTTATATAATTTTTTAAAACGGTGTTTCGCCCTATTGAAGGAAAAAAATGAAAAAATCATGATTTAATAAATCTTTTACGCCATTACGTCTACATTTAACCTTAGCTTTACATTGTATGTGTTTATTAGAATGTTAGCTACTAAAAAATAGAACAAAATTATTTGTATACCCTCCACCTCCAGGATGGTGGTATACTAACTTTGTCATCCGTTTGTAACACCTTGAAATATCGACCTGAGACCCTATATATTATATATATATACTCTTGATCGTCATATTATTCTAAGATGATTTAGCCATGTCCGTCCGTCTGTTGAAAGCACGCTAGCATCTAAACGAAAGGAGCTAGGACGTGCAAATTTTCCATAAATACGTCGTAGATCGGTTGGGATTGTAACTGGGCGAAATCGGTCCGAAGGGAAACATGTTTCCCTCACAAGGACTGAAAATACCCATAATAACCCCTAATATTTTAGAGAATTTGACCATGTTTTTTCAATATGTCTGCTTGGACTTACTTGATATTGGGTATGCGCATTCCCCCTATAACGAAAAGGTGCACCATAAAGTGATACCTATTCGTTGGGGTGAAATGGGGCAAAACGGGATAAAAATGGTACCTATCAAACGACAGCAGCTAGAAACACGTAAGTTGGTGTGAACATTCCTCTAATTGAGTCTACTCAATAAATAATATAAAAGTATTTTTTCCAAATTCCTACTTTTAAGGGGTGAAATGGGAGGGATAAAAATGGTACCAACCAAAAGGCTGCACCTAAAATAATGTGTATACATTCCTCTGATTACGTAGACACGTAAAATAAAGGAATTTTTAGAATTTCGGGGTTAAAGATGAAAAGGGGATACAAATTGTACCAATCAAATGACCGCAGCTAAAATCATGAAATTTGGAGAATACATACCTCTGACTCTCGAAGACACGAAAAATAAATAGGTTTTCCAAATTCGTTCTTTTAAGAGATACAATGGGAACAGAGGGATAAAAATGGCACCAACTAAACGGCTACAGTTAGAATGATGAAATTCGGTGTGTACGTTCCTCCAATTGCGTAGACACGTAAAATAAAGAGCCTGTAGAAAGTTGTACTCTTAAGGGGGTAAAATGAGAATCATGATATTCTGTGTATACATCCCTCTGACTGCGTAGACACGGCAAATAAAAAGATTTTTCCATATTAGTACTTTTTTACTTTTACAGCAAAAATTGGTTGATTTATGAAGTTGGGGTTGGTTAGGGGGTTAGGTTGAGATATAATGTACTTTTGGAATTAAAATAGGATGGAAATACAACCAACTGTAGCAGCCACTATCTAACAATATTTATGGTATTTAAGTTTTTTGAAGATTTCTGCCATATATTTACTTTTTGAATTGACTTGAAGTATTATTTCGATATTTAAGGTATAAATGTATTGGTAGCCTTCTAGCGTGGTTTGAAACAATAAAAATATTATATTTATTTATAAAATTATTTTTTCAATATTTCTATTTGGTTTGGCTACATTAAAAAATTTGAAATTTTCCTGTAATGTCACTACACTTCTACGAAAATCGACAGGCTCCATGGTGGAGGGTATATAAAGTTTTGTTTTTTAACTGTTTTCTAATTTTTTAGAGTTTTTTTTGCGTCAGCAAAAATATTATTTTCCAAATTATTTTTTTTTTCATTTTTTATGTGGCAGTGAAAATCACAACATTGTTAACCATCATAATTAAATTTAATTGGAAATGTGTGTAAGTGTGATTGGGCTTATTATGAGAGTTCAAATATTAAAGGTAACTTCGATGATAACCGGAACTTTCACTTGTAATTGTTTCAAGTAAAAAAGTAATGGGTTGCATTTATTATTCAGACATGTATTTATTTTAATTGTCGATTTCTGGCAATATTTTGTTCGGGTAAATATACAATCAATTGACCCAATTAAAAGTACTTGCTCCCGCTTTTATTATTTAACATCTATTATTTAATAATTGCTCATTTCTGGGTAATTATTTGTTTCTATATATGCAGTTGTTACCCAGTATAATGAATGCAAAATAAAAAATGCAAATTCACAATTAATATTATTATTCTGGTTCCTATGCGGAACAATTTAATGTAGAATAAATTCTGATACATTCGAGTTTATGGGTAAGCTATTGAATTTTATATGGACATAAAATGTGCCGACCATGGTACTATAGAATGCACCCCACGATGGAGACTCTTGAAGATTCCGCCCTGTCAAATTCAACGCCTTATACAAGTGCTTCAATTGACACTGTGTTGCCGGCTGATAAAGTGTCCACCAAGAACAAAGAACTTTATTAATATTAATTTTCAGAATATTTGAACAAGAATTTATGTTATCATAAATGTAAGCAGCATTGTCAGGTCCATGGCATCATCCATGTGGACAATTAAATAAATGCACAGGGCATATTTAAAAAAGAGACTGACTGAATTTTATAATTAAAAAAAAACATAAAAAATCCAAAACTCAAAGGAGTGTTAAAACGATTTATTTGCAGAAGTCTGCACATGTCTGTGCATTCGTCATGTGATCTGACAAATGTATTGTCTTACTTATATTTGAAATGTATACGAGGGCTGTTCATTGAGCACACAGCAAAAGCTAGCATTACCAAAAATAAAATAACTCAGCACGATTTATTATACCCTTATTACAATTCCAAAAGTCCAAGATTATTTTACAGGTTTACAGTTAGAAACACTGATTCATAAAATTCCAATATTCGCCGAATAATAATATAATAGTTAATATTTGTACTCTCATTTTGGAAGGTGTAGTCCGATTACACCCGCTTATAAGTTACATTAAAGGTAATTATGAAGGCTAAAAATTTCACTTTCATATAGAACCAGTAGAAACCATATCCAAAGAATTGAGAAAATAATATATTATTATTTTTTCAAAAAAAAAAAATATAATCTGGCACGAAAAAATAAGAAAAATAGAAAAAAAATCGAAAAACTTAATTTTGTTTTACCAATTTTAAATAAATACAATAACTAAATAAATACAACCTTCAGGTAAAACACTGTCTGAAAAGGAAATCGAAAAAGTAATTAAAATTTTTTATTTAAATATAAAAGAATTCCTGTTTTCTACGAATTAAACTAAATTGCAATACAATATAATAATGAAATGTTAAACTCTTTTTGCAATTATGAATTTTAAATGCATACACAGTAAAATTTTTTGTTTCCAATCGATCGATATTTTAAGCACTGTTTTTGAAAATCGAATAATCAGCCGAAATTTCCAATTGGCCGCCTCAGAGTTGTGATTTGAGTCCTTTGGATTTTATTTGGATATTTTCTGTGGGAAGTCATTAAGGATACATGTTACGCAAACCATGCATAGTCAATTGAAGCGTTGAAACATGAAATCAGGATAATTAGTGTGTAAAGTACTAGGAGGTTCGTAGCATATGGTCCCAGCTCCGACATTTATAAAACAATTGTTAAAACATTATCAAATATCAAGTCATAGTGGATAGTATAGAAGTTATGAAGGATTTCATATTACCTAGGATAGAGACAATTGTGTGTAACTTCTATAAAAACATTACCAAATATCAAATTTCATCCGTATATAAGTTACTAGCAGTACCCGCTGCTTCGCACGCGCAAAAGCCAGTTATTTGTTAATTTTATCCGTCTCTGTTTTTGTTTTTTTTTTCTTTTGGTAGATATAGATAAATCTAAAATAGATAAATCTAAATAAATTGGAAACCTCCTATTAGATAGCACTCATATACAGTCAAAGGAACGTGCTTGTCGATGTGCACTATTTTTGCTGCACTCACTTCGTTTCAACTCACTTCGTATTTTTATCATTTTCTACTCAGTTTTGAACAAAAAATTGCAACCATTTATATCCTCATATCATGTTTCTAGATTCAGCCAGCTACTTTATAACTTTTTGCACCTCTTTCCCAAAAAGTACACATTGTGAAAAATCACTATAGGTAACATGTGTTTTTGTTTCCCCTAAAAATACGTACTTTATTTGGTAACACATTTATTCCTTGTTGTCCCGTAACCCCCTTCTAAGTACAAATTTTGAAATATACATTTATGTTCCGCGTAATTAAAGGGTACAGCATTTTGATCCCTTTTCGTCCCGCTCTATCCCTCTAATAAGTACAAATTTCGTAAAAATTATTTAGATTTGCGCTTCTACGTTGTCAGGAGAATTTACATACCAAATTTCACGACTATAGCTGCAATACTTAAATTGGTACAAATTTTATCCCTTTTTGTCCCGCGCACCCCCTAAAAGTACAAATTTCGAAATATGAAATATTACTGCGCTTCTATATGGTGAGAGGAATTTACACACTAAATTTTACGATTCTAGATGTAATACTAAAGTTGGTACCATTTTTATCCCTTTTTTTCCCGCACATCCCTTAAAAGTACAAATTTCGAGAAATCCATTTATGTTGCAAGTCTACGTTGTCAGAGAAATTTACACACAAAATTTCACGACTATAGCTGAAATATTTTAGTTGGTACTATTTTTATCCCGCTCACCCTTTATAAGTACAAATTTCGAAAAATTCATATAGATTTGCGCTTCTAATGTTTTATATACCAAATTAAACGACTATAGCTGCAATACTTAGATTGGTACAACTTTTATCCCTTTTTGTCCCGCGCACCTCCTAAAAGTACAAATTTCGAAAAATACAATTTTATTGCGCTTCTATATGGTCAGAGGAATTTACATACCAAATTTCACGATTGTAGCTGTAATACTTTAGTTGGTACCATTTTTTATCTCTTTTTGTCCCGCTCACCCTTTATAAGTACAAATTTCGAAAAATCCATTTATATTGCAAGTCTACTATGCCAGAGAAATCTAAATGCCGATTTTCACGATTCTAGCTGTAATTATTAAATTGGTACCATTGTTATCCCTTTTCGCCTCTTTCCTCCCTTAAAAGTACAAATTTCGAAAAATCCCTATTTGTAGCTCGTCTGCATGGCCATTTCCAAGGGGCACACCTTTGCAATTAAACCAGAAATTTGAAAAAATAATTAGTACATTTTTTATATAGTCGATTCCAATTTAAAATGTTACACTCTATACATAAATTTGTTTTGATTTGGTGGGGGACGTGTACGAAGGACCCAACACTAATGCTGCAGTTGGTATGAATATGAAGGAGCCAAGGTATGTGTTTTTATTGAAATTTGCGATGACTATTTTTCTGAGTGTATTGCCGCTTCGTATAAATTGTATATATACAAAATCGTTGAAACAAACATATGCATATTGAGGTCAAATGTGCAATTTCCATTTGTCGATAAAAGAACAATAAATCCATTAATTCCAGTAATCCAAATATATCCGATGATTTCATGCATTTTTGTCTTTTGTTTGTGCTGAATTCGATTTTACATCAAATCGCCGGCAATTGAAGCAACACATGTTCATCGGCAGCAACCCAAACCACAAGGGACAAGGATACGAGTAACTATTCTGGAACATTGTTTCATCGATATATTTGGGGAAAAACGTTTAAATTCTGTTCTATTTTAAGTAGTTTCATTAGCTTTCGCGGAAGCATAGATTCGTTTTTTTTTTTTAATTTTTTACCTTACACCACAGGATGTCATTCCGTTTATAAAACCTTGAAATATCGACCTGAGACCCTATAAAGTATATATATTCTTGATCGTCTTAAAATTCTAAGACGATCAAGACATGTCCGTCCGTCTGGTGAAATCACGCTAGCATCTAAACCAAAGGAGCTAGGACGTCCAAATTTTCTATAAATGCGTTATATAGTCGTAGATCGATTGGGATTGCAACTGCATGAAATCGGTCCAATGGGAAAATCTTTTCCCTCACAATGACTGAAAATACCCCTAATATTTAGAGTGTTTCAGCTAGAAACATGAATTGAAAGTGTGTACATACCTCTGATTGAGTAGATACATAATATAAACGTATTTTTTCAAATTCGTACTTTTAAGGGGTAAAATGGGAATAGAGGGATAAAAATGGTACCAAACAAGCGGCTGCACTTAGAATAATAAAATTCGGTGCATACATTCCTTTGATTGTGTAGATATTTAAAATAAAGGGAGTTTTCGCAATTCGTACGTTTAGGGGGTAAAATGGAAAAAGGGGATACAAATTGTACCAACTGAATGGCCACAGCTAGAGTCATGAAATTCGGACTGCATAGACACGAAAATCAAAAAAAAAAGTTTTTCCAAATTCGTACTTTCAAGGGTTACAATGGGAACAGAGCGATAAAAATGGTACCGGCTGCACCTAGAATAATGAAATTTGGTGTATGCTTCTCTCTAATTGCGTAGACAGGTAAAATAAAGGGATTTTTCAAAACTCGTACGTTTAGGGGGTAAAATGGAAAAAGGGGATAAAAATTGTACCAACCAATTTTCAACTGACTGCATAGACTCGCAAAATCAAAAGATTTTTCCAATTTGTACTTTTGATTTTGCGTTGAAAATGGCTAGAATCATGAAGTTAGGTTATCTTGCGTGTGAGATAATGATTTTTTTTCAAAATGTGTACTTTTGAAATTAAAATAGGATGGAAATACAACCAACCAAACGGCTGTAGCTGTAAATGCACCCACTGTCCCACCAATGTTTAAGTTATTGGTGCTTATATTCAAGATTGCTGCTTATATTTAATTTTTGAATTGACTTGAAGTATTATTTTGATATAAAGGGTGGTTAAATGTTGAGGACCGATGTTGAATGTGAACCACACCTAAACGTCAAGTTTTTTTTTTCTGCATTTCATTTGACATTTCTCAATTTCAGATTAACTCAATTTGAGCCATGGAAAGATACACAATCGAGCAACGCGTTAAAGTTATTCAGGCTTATTATGAAAATGGGCGTTCAAATCGAAATGCATATCGTGCAGGTCGTGATTTTTCTTCTTCAGTGATGAGACACATTTTCACCTCAGTAGATTCGTCAATAAGCAGAATTGCCGCATTTGGGCGAATGATAATCCAAGAGTGATTGTCGAAAAAACAATGCACTCACAAGGAGTGACTGTTTGGTGCGGTTTATGGGCTGGCGGCATCATCGGGCCGTATTTTTTTTTTCAAAATTAATGGTCTTCGCTATCGTGAGATGATAACGAACTTTTTATGGCCCGAATTTTAAGATATGGATGTGGACGACATGTGATTTCAACAGGACGGTTCCACTTGCCACACAGCTCACGAAACAGCGGCTCTTTTGCGCGACAAATTCAATGGCCGTGTTATCTCATGTGGTGGCGATGTCAATTGGCTGCCAAGATCATGTGATTTGACACCGTTGGACTTCTTTCTTTGGGGTTATTTGAAAGAAAAGGTGTACGTCGATAAGCCAGCAAAAATTAAAGAGCTAAAGGATGAGATAATTCGGCACATTAACGGCATAGAACCTCAATTATGCCTCAGCGTCATCGAAAATTTGGACCATCGGGCAGAGGCGTGCCGCCGAGGCCGCGGCGGCAATTTGACCGATATTTTGTTTCATACATAATTGAACCATATCAATATTATTGTAATAAAAAGAAATGACAAAAATTTCCGAAATAATTTGTGTTTTATTCAAAATCAGCATCGGCCCTTAAAATTTAACCACCCTTTATATAGTATACACATATAGACAGCCTTGCCTTATAAGCGTGGCATAAAATAAATAAAATTTTATATTTATTTATAAAATTATTTTTTCAATATTTTTTATTTGTTTTAGTTTGGCTTTATTGAAAAACTTACCACTTTCCTGTAATGTTACTGCATTTCTACGAAAATCGAAAGCCTCTGTGGAATGCAATCCATGGTGGAGGGTATATAAAGTTCGGCCTTTACTTGTTTCTTTAGTGCTAGTCAGTACCTATAGAAACAAACTGAGATAAGTTGGAGCCAGAAAAGTAATGTAGTCAAAAGTTACAGCTATTTGAAGTTTAAATACAAAAAATTATAAAATTTTCAGATTTTAAAGAAAATATTAGCATGAACGAAATTTTACATTTTCTCAATATTCAAATAATTAAACATTTCCTCATACACGCAGCGAATGACGTCAGTTCATTGAATTATGAATGGATTCTTTGTTTCAACAACTTTGGAGTCATCGGCATTCAATATGGACACATGGAAATTTAAAAATGAAATGTGTGCCGAAGATATGTTATACATTCATACATATGTATATATATTAGAGTGGCTTCTTTTGTGAGGAAGGAAAAAATGTTGTTGATGTTCCCGACTAAACTGAAAGATTGGTTTGTTTTATGTGTTCTCCCAAAATATTTCACGTTTATCATTGTCCATTCAGTTTTTTTTTGAATAAAATTAACCATGAGAATTGTATTGAGAAAAACAAACGCTAGAAATTAGAATCCGACCCGAGCCTTATCAAACCATATTCAAAACATGCAATATGAGCCAGTATAAAGGACAGATTTATACTATTTTAGTGCAATTTTTGATGCATTTTTTATAAAAACCGCAATAACTTCCACATTTTTAGTTCGATTTATGTTTTTAGGGGCTCGTTGGAGAGGCCTTGATGACCAATTGCAATTTTTGAATTTGGTAACCCATTAAGGGCCGCAAACTTTTTTCTTACTGTTAAAACTTAAATATGCGGTTATTTGTATCGTAAACACATTCTAGTCTTATATAAAGCTAATTTTTGGAAAGAAATTCCACCATTTCAAATTTCTCCCTTAAAAAATAAAACATGAATAATCTACATAAACTGTATAAAGGGGAAAAATTGAAATGGTTGTTAATGCTAAATTAACATAGATAGACGCATGAAATTAAAAGTATATTTAGCAGATGTTCTTCACTTTCATTTGATACCCATATCGCCATTGTATGATACGCAAAAGTACGAAACTAAATTATTGAAGCATTTACATCCTTTGGAAATTAAAAGTCCTGTAAAAAAGACAAACGACCGCGAAATAAAAAACTGAATATGAGTTTTCCTATTAATGACCTATAGTTTCACTTCTATATAATCTCGTTCTTGGGAGGGAAATCATGTCGCACGGTTTTATTGTAACATCTTATGTGAAGTTTTCCTCCCAATTTATGCATTGAGAGACCAAAATTTCAGATGTTAATTTTCAAAAATTAGCTTTTTGTAAGACTAGAATATGTTTACGATGCAAATAACTCCATATTTCGGTTTTTACAACACATTTTACCCACTGAGAACCAACAGTAAGAATAAAATTGTCGGCCCTTAATGGGTTAGGATGTTCTAAAAATTGGAATTGGCCATCAACACCTCTTCAACGATCCAACAAAAACACAAATCGAACTAAAAATATGGAAGTTATTGCGGTTTTTATAAAAAATTCAACAAAAATTGCACAAAAATGTTAAAAATCTACCCTCTGTTCTTGATTAAAATGCAAGTTTTTGATATGGTTTGATAAGGCTCCGACCAGATTTTAATTTCTAGCAGGTTTTTTCTAAATACAATTCTCACCGTGAATTTTATTAAAGAAAAAGAGGTTATTTTGAACGCGTCCAGCTCACGAACGGACAATGATAAAAGCGAAATATTTTGGGAGAACACTTAAAACAAACCAATCTTTCATTTTAGTCGGGAACATCTACTACCTTTATTTTGAGGCCACTCTAATATATATGTATGTACGTACACTAAAGTGGGTCTCGGGCCATACACGTTCGTCATGGCACTACAATGCAACATGACGTTTATTAATTATTAAACTCTCGTACTAGTTCACAGCGTTCAGCATCACGAATGGATCATAAAACTGTCTGGGTTTAGGAGCATTAAGAAACGGATACAGCAAAATTTAAAATTTTAAAGGTATGAAAGACGTGCATACATCGTTAAGGTATTATTAGGGTAATACCTAAATGATTTTGTTAATCACTGACAACGTGATTATTCTACGTTAAATTCAATTTCGTCAGCAACTGATTCATTAGCGCCGAAGCTTTCCAAAGAACAAACTTAAGTTTCACAAAGGCCATTTGTATACTCTTCTTATCGTTATTTGTCCCGGCACAGATGCCCACAGTGACTGCCATCTGGAAGAAAGAATGTGAGGCCGGTTGGCCTATGGACTTATACAAACTGACTGATTTCTATAACTGCTCTAAATTTAGGTGAACTGTATGGAGATTGCGAACGTGGTCGTAGATGTAATGAAAAGAAAATGTAAACAATGTAAAAATTCCAAAGTAATAAAATGTGACTCATTAAGGAAAAATGAGATAGTGAAATATTTGCATTTTCAAAATAAAAAAATACGATGATTTCAGATGACAATAAAGGCAAGAGTTCATTGTGTGGTGAAATGCAATGCGGGTTAAGTCCGATACCAGAGAATTACATATATACGGAAATTTAGTATTTTAGAAATGGACCAGTGAACAGCATATGAGCCATTCCATATCAAGCGGTACGGTTTTTTGATCTCGATAGCTGCGTTTCTATTGAAAGTTTGTATTCTTCTCATAAAAATATTGTATACGTATTTTTGGAAAAAAAATTTGAAATATTTTTTTTCACGAGTTATGACTAAATTAAGAGTGAAAAATACTAATTTTTCAAAAAGGTGTGTTCATTCAATCGCCTGTAACTCCTGAAATACTATACCGATTTTATGATGTGTTATACCTTGTTTTGAAGGTAATTGCAATTAGTTTTTAAATATTGATGTGGTGTGTTATAGAAGGGTTAGATTTTTTATTTTTTTTCGCAATTTTATTTCTTTTATTTTGATTTTTGAAATGATTACACTAATCCATTTTGTTGAAATTTTAAAGTAGTGTGCTTTGGTATATTTTTAAGCGACTGTGTGAGTTTGAAAGTGGTGAAAAGATGGATTCTATTTTTAAAGATTTTTTTCGACTTTTTTATTACAAAATCAACAAGAATTACAGTGAAAAATCATCAAAATTATAATTTGTTCCTTAGATCATAAACACAAGGTATAAAAACAATGAAAAATCCAAGAAAAAAAGGTTGTGATAAAATATTTGTTTTTACAAAACAAAAAAATCACACTACAAAAACATGAAAAAATTTTTTCCTTAGCCTATTTTTTCTCTTATTTTCCACTAACAGTACCCGCTGCATCGCACGCAAAAAAAAACAGTTCTTTGTTAATTTTATCCTATTTTTATCCCGCTCATTGTTTATAAGTACAAAATTCGAAAAATTCGTTTAGATTTGCTCTTCTCGTTGTCAGAGGAACTTACACACCACATTTCACGACTATAGCTCCAATACTTTAGTTGGTACTACTTTTATTCCTTGTTTCTCACCCCCCATAAGAAAATTTCGAAAAAATCCATTTAGATTGCGCTTTACACACAGTTTACACTCCAAATTTCCCGACTATAGCTGCAATTCTTAAATTGGAACACTTTTTGTCCCGCCTACCCCCTAAAAACTACAAATTTCGAACAATCCAATTATACTGCGCTTCTACATGGTCAGAGGAATTTACATACCAAATTTCACGATTCTAGCTGTAATACTTCAGTTGGTACCATTTTTATCCCTTTTTGCCCCTCTCATTCCTTAAATGTACAAATTTCGAAAAATCCATTTATGTTGCGCGCACATGGTCGGAATTTCACGATTCTAACTACAATAATTTAGTTGGTACAATTTGTATCCCTTTTTGCCCCGCACACCCATAATAAGTACAAATTTCGAAAAATTTATTTAGATTTGCACTTCTACGTTGTCAGAGGAATTTACATACCAAATTTCACGACTATAGCTGCAATACTTAAATTGGTACAATTTTTATCCCTTTTTTGCCGCGCCCCCCTAAAAATACAAATTTCGAAAAATCCAATTTTACTTCGTTTCTATATGGTCAGAGGAATTTACATACCGAATTTCACGTTTCTAGTTGCAATACTTAAATTGGTACAACTTTTATCCCTCTCGCCCCTTAAAAGTACAAATTTCGAAAAATCCAATTTTACTTCGTTTCTATATGGTCAGAGGAATTTACATATCAAATGTCACGATTCTAGCTGTAATATATTAGTTGGTAACAATTTTATCCCTTTTTGTCCCGCTCGCCCCCTTAAAAGTACAAATTTCGAAAAATCCAATTTTACTTCGTTTCTATATGGTCAGAGGAATTTACATACCAAATTTCACGTTTCTAGCTGTAATACTTTAGTTGGTACCATTTTTATCCCTTTTTGTCCCGCTTGCCCCTTAAAAGTACAAATTTCGAAAAATCCCTATTTGTAGCTCGTCTGCATGGTCATTGCAAGGAACTCGCCGAATGTTTATAGCTACTGCCGTTTAGGCCTTTCGACGTCTACGTCATATTTGGGAACTACCCTACAAAATTCATGACCCTGGCTTCAGCCGTTTGGTCTGGGGGCTGGTCAATGATAAGTCAGTCAGTCAGTAACGCAACTCTTTTATATATATAGATTGTTTTTATCTAATTTTTAGGAGACTTTGCCTAAACCACTCTTTCTATGTGAAAGTGAAGTTAGCAGCAGCCATCATAATTACCTCTAAATGAACTTATGCATAAGCGGGTGTGATTGGACCTATATTTCCAAAATGAGGGTACAAATATTATTGATTTACTCTCTGAAAAAAATTGTGAACATAAATATTGTGAACAAGGTCAAAATCGCAAAATAATAATAATCGATTTGTTTAACCTTTTTCCTCTGTTCAGGTCCACCGTTCAAAATTCAAGGAAACAATCAACTACAAAAATGTACCTAAGATCTCAATAAACAACTTTTTAGAACATAAGAATTATCAAGGAATGAATATTAACACCGTTTAGTTAGGAAAAATATATCTTGCTGGAATGTTTCTGTAAATGGTCAGTCCGACTACAGTGCGTATGCGTGATATTATCCTTATTCAACAGCACGTATGCGCTACCTACACACACTACAGACTATAAGATTTGCGACGACATTTGCGATTTTAACCTTGAAGATTAAGTTTTTTGTTTATGTATGTTCACAATTTGTAGTGTGAGATTGCACCATCAGAAAAAATTGAAAAAAAAAAGCTTTTCCACATCCTATTTTTCTTGGATTTTGCATTGTTTGTATACCTTGTGGTTATGAACTAATGAAAAAATTATAATTTGAAACAAATGGTAAAATTAAAATCAGGTTTCTTATTAATTTTTATCGTGATCAGTAAAATATACGTTCGAATTTTCAGCCTTCTAGCTAAAAAAGACACTTTCGCCCCAACCGCCTACGAAACGAAAACTTAAAATCCGGCATTATATTTATTTTTCTCATAATCAGTAATATATACGCTCCAATTTTCAATATATATGTACCAATTTTCTGCCTTCTAGGTCTCCAAAACACTTTTGCCACGCCCCCACCGCCCACGAAACGAAAATCCAAATTTCAGCATCAAATTGAACTTTCTCGTGGTCAGTAATATATACGTTTCAATTTCCAGCCTTCTAGTTAAAAAAACACTATTGCCACGCCCACTCCGTTCACAAAACGAAAATCAAAATCTCGGCACCAAATTGAACTTTTTCGTGGTCAATAATATATACGTTCCAATTTTCAGCCTTCTAGCTCAAAAACACTATTGCCACGCCCACTCCGCCCACAAAATGAAAATCCAAATTTCAGCATCATATTTATCATTCTCGTGGTCAGCAGGGCCGTGCGCAGGGGGGGGGTTTTGGGGGTTCAAACCCCCCCCAGAGAGGTTTTGAACATATACTTTTTAAAACCTTCTAGACTTTCTGAAGCAATAAAATATAGAATTTTTAAGATTTTTTTTTAAAATAACTCGTCTGAAATGGTAATTTTGCAGTAAAATCATGAAAACACGAAAAATACATAGAAAAATCGTGGTATCTTTCTTGAATTTCGGACAAAGGTTATGAAAAATACAAACAAACTAAACGAATTGTGCCAATTTCAAGATTGTGTAGTACTAATTTCGCTAATGGGCACCAAATTGTTCGGAAAATTTTCATTTTTATTAACCGATACCACTTCTTGACATTCGACTAGAGCTATATCTTATGAACTTTTAATTATGTACTGCAATAAAAGTTTGGAAATTTAATAACAAAATCGTTTAGTAATTTTAAAAAAGTGTAGATAAGAATCATAATGAAATCTAAAATATTCTTAATAAAAGCAAATAATTTTTTTGATGCTTGTAGAGCGCTAGAGCGATGTATCATTTGCGATTGGACATTGTATCTAAATATGAACCGATGTGTCCTATTTTCATCACAGATGCAACAACAACGTTTTCTGTTACTTCCAATGTTTTGGGAGTTTGCAATTATAATACAAATCCATTTCGACAAATGAAGAAATGAGTCTTAACTTACTAAAATTTTTGTTATATTTATCACTTATGTCTAATATTTTTCAGAGTTAGTATTTTTTGTACATATGTAGCAAGTATTAGTCAAAAGAGAAACAACAAATTCAGTAACTTGGATCTACGTAGGAAAACGATGCTCTAAAATACCAGTTATTTGGTTTTTTGGAATTAAAATGTCTAGTTGTTTCTTCTTGCATTTCATCGAATACAAAAAACTGTATTTGTTAATTGAATTTATACATGTTTAAGATTATAAAAATGAAGAAACATTTCCAAATATTTTTTATTTAATCGGAATATGCGTATAAAGATTTTGAGTAAACATCCTGTTACTCATGTCCTGTATAAATTAAAAACCCCAAAACTCTTTAAACATCCTATTTAGACCCATACTTCGTCAAAAAGCATATCCAATTTTCTGCATTTATCATAGAAAAAATGCGGTACTGAAGGGTTTATCGCCGAGGAATTTGATCGTTTTTTTGTGTAATATTTCTTCAAAATATATATCGAGGGTTTCAAAAGTGGATATGAACCATTTGCTCGAAAATGAGTTTTTGATGCTTAACTATTCTCAGATTTGGATGTCATCTGGAAAATTTGGAAAAGATTTTTTCTAAAGCCATTTTTTTATTTCTGATTTGGCTATCCTCTCGCACGTTAGTTTGTGACTGCATAAGTGGCAATGAACATAAAAATAATAGAAACAAAATATGTCAACAATGGAGAGCATAAAACCGAAGGATATAATTCGCTACAACGATTTTGTTTAAAACATTATTCTAGATTTAAGGCATATCGTACTATCAAATTCCATCATTTCGCGTTAATAGCATTTTGATTCCCAAGTTATCAGGCTAAAATAGGAAAAATGGTGGCTGTAAAGTCAAAAATTGTGAAAAGTATATTTAGAAAAACCGCCGTAACTTTTTATTATATTGAGAATACCAAAATATTTCTTTGGCATATTATTGCTGACTTCATGGGGAATACTTGTGTATGAATAGTTTCAGAATTATGAATGAAGAAAGTTAAAATATAAGGAATTGCAACGGCGAATTTTGGATTTTTCATCAATTGCAGCGATTTTCGCGACTGGCTACAAATATGTTACAATCGACCAATCTGACGGATTAAGCTGGAATCTTTAAATTCGATGTGTACATCACAGAAAAAGCGTTTTCCATACAACATTGTCAAGATTTCATGCAACAAGTTATGGAGTTTACAATAAATCTTATTCTTATTTCTACATTCATAGTGCTCAATTTTAAACGTGCAAAAGTGGCTATGAACCATGAAACCACGAATAATAGGAAATTTCGAAAACTTTTTAATCGTAGCAATTAGTAATCCTCTTTAGATTAAACTGTAGAAGATCGATTAATAATTTCTCTTCAAATTAAGGAGAAAATCAGTTTTTTCGCTCTCCTGAAAATTTATGTTTTTTTCATAGCCACTTATGAATATAAGCCCTCGATAAAATAGCAGCGATTGTCTGCTGTCTATCAGCAGGCACTTTCTGCTATTACAGCAGTTTTCTGCAATCTTACATCACCATTCACACTGCTAAAGAGTTTGCAGTCTGCTAAAATTTGCTGTTGTTAATTAAAATATAAAAATAGATAAGCGTTCATAAGCGAGTTTAGCTCGAATTTTCTTTTATATTATCTTGGGACAAAATGCGCAAATGGCTGTTTACCATCTCAGCAGATACAAGTCTGCTGTCTCTTTTTTAACAGCAGAAAATCTGCTCTTTCAGTAGACTTTCTGCTTTCTTTTACTGACATATTCCTTTGAATGTACTGATAGATGGATTACTGAAATGCAATTTTGCTGACAATGAGAAAAGTATGTATATTTTTTGTATGGAAAAAATTAAAATTTACTTTAACTTAAAAATGTATTTTTTCCTAAAATGAAGTTAAAATGTTTACTGAAATTTATGCCGAGTTCTTCATACATTTAGGTATTAATGAATTTATAAAAAACATTTGAAATTGTTAAAAAATCTTGAATATTAATCTAAGAAGCAATTCTCGTTCGTTTGCAGAGACTTATTTCTTAAATACTTTATGAATTATTCTAAACAACCACTGCGAAGACGCCTATTTTGCCTTCGTAACAATCATGGAGTAATAGCTCAACTCTTTATGGCAGAGGTATCATGAAACTTTTGAGAAATATTTCATGTTGTCATTTTTTGTATCAGTTTTGCATACTCTGAATCAAAACTAACGGGTGTTTTTTATTGAGGTATATAACTTCGAATTGAAATAAAACACAAGAAAATCGTTTTAATGTCCATCAATTTGGCTTTATTGGAAGGATAATTTTATGCCATTAATGTTTAAATATGATTTCGGGCATGTGGCCGCCGCGGCTGGCTCGAGTATAGCCAATTCTACAGGTCCAATTTTCAACCACTTTTTCGAGCATATGGGGCCGTATGTTGGCAATAACGCCACGAATGTTGGCTTCGAAGTCCCCTAACGTTTCTTGTTTGTTGGCGTAGACGAGCGACGAGTAAACGTAGTGCGAAAACGATCCATGGTTAACCGAATTAATTGCTCTGATGGACGATTATGTCGTAAATGTATGTCATAAAATGGACGGAGCCTGCGGTGAACTTCGCGAACTGAACCATTACTTTCGAAATAAATTTGCACGATTTGCAAGCGTTGTTCTTTTGTCAACCTGTTCATGATGAAATGGCAAACCAAACTAAATATTAATCACTTGGCAGCTGACAAAATGGCCGCCAGTTAAAAAAGTGATGCCAACTTAAAGTTCTATACCCCAATAAAAAACACCCTATATTTGTTTGATTTTTTAGTTAAAAATAACTTATTTTAATTTCACATTTTTTCTTGTATAAAATAAAATTTTCCTCAGTTTAAGTTAAAAATTTACTCGTTTTGAGGAAAAAATCAGCAAAATTGCCCTCAGTTTGAGTAAAAATTTACTTGATTTGAAAACATTTACTAGGTTTTAGGAAATTTTTTTTTCAGCAAAATTTTACTAAAATTTACTTAGTTTTAGGAAAATTTTGCTTAAATTTAGTAAAAATTACTTGTTTTTAGGAAAAATTTACTTAGATTTAGGAAAATTTCAGCAAAATTCTACTTATTTAGTAAAAATGTACTTGGTTTCCTAAATTTTAGTTAATTTTAACTCATTATAGGGAAATTTTTTTTTGAGTGTAGATGAAAACCCCCCCCAGGGGAAAATCCTGCGCACGGGCCTGGTGGTCAGTAATATATATGTACCAATTTGCAGCCTTCTATGTCTCCAAAACACTTTTGCCACGCCCCACCGCCCACAAAACGAAAATCCAAATTTCGGCATCAAATTGAACTTTTTCCTGGTCAGTAATACATAATTTTCAGCCTTCTAGCTCAAAAAGCACTATTGCCACGCCCACTCCGCCCACAAAATGAAAATCCAAATCTCGGCACCAAATTTAACTTTTTCGTGGTCAGTAATACAGACGTTCCACTTTTCAGCCTTCTAGCTCAAAAACACTTTTGCCACGTCCCCACCGCCCACGCAACGAAAATCCAAATTTCGGCATCATATTTATATTTCTCGTGATCAGTAATATATATGTACCAATTTTCTGCCTTCGTGGTCAGTAATATAGACGTTCCAATTTCAGCCTTCTAGCTCAAAAACACTATTGCCACGCCCACAAAATGAAAATCCAAATTTCAGCATCATATTTATCATTCTCGTGGTCAGTAATATATATGTACCAATTTGCAGTCTTCTAGGTCTCCAAAACACTTTTGCCACGCCCACCCCCGCACGCCCACAAAACGAAAATCAAAATCTCGGCACCAAATTGAACTTTTTCGTGGTCAGTAATATAGACGTTCCACTTTTCAGCCTTCTAGCTCTCAAAAACACTTTTGCCGCGCCCCATCCACCCACAGAGCAAACTTTTAAAAATTCTATAGCCTATAGTTCCTTCCAGACCCGCATCTATCTGTACTGAAAATTTCAACAACATCGGTTCAGCCGTTTACACATGATTGCGGAACAAACAAACCGACAGACTTACACTAAGGTTTTATAAAATTAATAGGGATAATAGGGATTAATAGGGATCGGGATAATATTTTATAATTATTTTTCAATTTTTTTTCACGAGTTATAACCAAAAATACGTATACAATATTTTTATGAGAAGAATACATACACAAACTTTCAAAACAATCGCAGCTATCGAGGTCAAAAACCATACCGCTTGACATGGAATGACTCATATACATATAATTTTTTCGCATACCCTACAGTTCAGTAGGGCACATATGATGGTAACACATGACTTTTTGAGTTGTTTGAGTCATGTCCAGCTGTCCGTTTGTCTGGATAAGGAAGTTAGAAAATCTATTCAAACTATTTTCCTCAAATTTAATGCAAGTTTGAAGACGAATATTTGAATATTCTTATTCACAGAACAATTTGAAAATTTATTTAATTTTTAATCGAGTCTTCCACTCTAGCCCACTGTATATGATAACATTATTATTTTGTCCATCATATACGTAGAGTTGCTGCACAAGGAGTTTATAGAATTTATCTTATCTTTATTCATGAGTAAGGCCTCAACAAGTCAATACAAATAATTACACGTTGATTGTCAAACGCGTAAATATTTACCATGATTCGGATCATTAAACTCGTACTCAGAAATATGAAGTCCATGTCCATTAAGATCAACGAGTTACTGGCATTTTTATCCTCAAGTCATGCTAAATGATACTGTGTTCCGGTTTGGTGTGGTGCACTGAGAAAAAAAAAACGTAATCGGCTGCTGATCGGCCTTCGGCAAAAAAGGGTTTATGAAAAAATAAAATTCGATTTATATATTATATTATATTATTATAGTTTTTTTACAATTTTCTAATGCTTTTGATAATAAATATTCTCCTTTTTATTTAATCCAATTTAATTTATGTAGAGGTTACTTCGAACATTATGACTAAGATATCATTCGTCACCTGAAATTCAAAATAATGAAACCCATCAGTTTCATTAGTTTTCAGGGGAAGTAAAAAACGTACTATCATGTGTTCATAAATTCTATATTTTTGGACGTTGTAGTAATTGTTAATGCTAAACTAAAACCGATGAAAGCTTGAAGTATTTTCAAGGAAAGAGGAGACTCTTTAATGTGACATTGATACCAGTATCATAGGATGTGAATAAGTATTTAATATATTTTTAAATTATTTTTAAACTAAACCCCTAAAACTAAGTCAATTTTGCCTATAGTTTCATACGTATATCACCCGGCCTAAGTGTAACGGATTTTTTTTTAATTTTCGTATTGTGTAATTTTTCAAACCAACCAAAAGCTATACTCGCTACCGAAAAAACATATTTTTTTGGAGTTTTTAGGCCATACAAATTATAAATTTTTTCCTTGATTTCATTCAAGGAGTTCGCATGAAAAGTAATAATTTTTCATTGCTGCGTGAAATCCATAGTTACTAATTTTTATTTTGGTAAAAATATAAATCAGTCGTTTATTTATTTACAAATATATATTTACATAAATTGATTTATACTTTAAAGAGATGGTTTAAAACCTTACATCTAAAATATTATCTAATAATATACAAAATCAAAATATTTTCAATAACAAAACAATGATTTTTGGAGAAGGAAAATATCAAAAAACCTTTAATAAAATATGTTATAAATGTAGCTTAACTTACAGTCGTTTATTTATATTCGGTAGCCCATGGATTACACTGTGTGTAATTTTTGAAGTCATGGAAATATAACCATATACGGACACCACAACGTGATAAAAGACCAAAAAAGACCCGTGTCTCCCAGTCATGCACTTTTTTATGGGCCCCCAAATATTTGGGACCTCGGTGTCATTTTTGCAAAAAAGACATCATTTTCTCAGGCTCATGTCTTGCAAACCGTTTGGAATTTGATTTACTCTCTCTCTTTGATTTACTTTCAAAAAAACTTAATCTTCAAGGTCAAAATCGTAAATGTCGTCGAACAAATCTTGTAGCGTATACGTGCTGTTGATTAAGGATAATATCACTCACACGCCCCGTAGTCGGACTGACCATTTACAGAAACATTCCAGCAAGATATATTGTTCCTACCTACACGGTGTTAAGATGCATTCCTTGATAATTCATATGTTCTAAAAAGTTGTTTATTGAGATCTTAGGTACATTTTTGTAGTTGATTGTTTCCTTGAATTTTGAACGGTTTGCTACCTATGGACCTGAACAGAGGAAAAGGGTTAAAAAATCGGTTTTTTATTTTTTTTATTGACAAGAGCTACAACTTTGCTTCAGAGAGTAAATCAATAATATTTGTACCCTCATTTTGGAAATATAGGTCCCATCATCACATCTGCTTATACATATGTTCATTTACAGGTAATTATGATGGCTGCTGCTATCTTACCTTTCACATAGAAATAGTGGTTTATGCAAAGTGTCCTAAAAAATGAGAGAAAATTCACAGGCTTCGTGCTACACAAAAAATTGAAAAAAAAATGTTTCATTTTTTATAGCAAACATTATAACGTAGAAAACAGCAATTATTTTTAATAACAAGCATTTTATAACGAAGAAAACAATGCATATTTCCACAAAAGTGGGGTTTCCCGGGTTTCCGCGATTTAACAAAAATTTAAAATTTATATTTTTATATATGTATTTCGTCAACAAAAGGGTCATAACACAGAAAAAACTAAAATAAGATTTCAATAAAAAATTTCGCAGATTCAATTCAAAAGTTTACTGATTTTGATAAGACTTAAATAGAAAAAATGTTGGCTGTAAAATCAAAAATTATAAAAAGTGTCTTCAGAAAATCCCGCGTAACTTTTTATCATATAGATAATGCTATGATTTTTTTTTGACAGAATTGTTTCAGAAACCCTGATAGAGAAAGTTGAAATGCAATTGCAACCGTAAATTTTGAATTTTTGCAACAATCGCAGCTTTTTCGCGACTTACTACATATATGTTACACGCGACATTGGTTCTTAATACACATGCAAAACATCTGCCGCATCCGTTGGATAGATCGCGAGAAAATTAAAAAACAAAAATGTCATGCATACAAAATCATTCTAGCCATATCTCCCGCGAACATGAAAATTTTACAAAAATATTATTTACAACTTTAGTGTCATCGGTGACCCCCACTGAAATTTTCCGACAATTTTTTTCGTAGAACATTTTTATCCTTAAATGTCCTTTTTGAAAGGACTTTTCTTGATTTTCTAGAAAAAGGGTCCAATTGACCCATAAGGAGAAGAGTTAGAGGGTTAAGATATTCCACAAATATGATCCTCGTGAAATTCCACTATATAGTTCTGATAAAAAAATTCTCTCAGACATTAACTTATAACACTTTTTGCAGTTAACATAATGCTCCCTTCGACCAAAAAAATGAAAACTTTGACCTGCGATAAAAAGAAACTCAGACCTGCTGGAAAGTTTTTTTCTACAAAATTGATCTACTCAACAAGCCCTCTCAGAATTATAGGGTCGCTATCCTCTTCCATTCAAAAAGTCTTAATTTGTTGGACAGTGTAATTAATAAGAAATTAAGAATTTGAAGATAAAGCAATAAATTTGTATTTTTTAAGCAAACATTTTTAAATTATTAAAAATTATACAAAGTTAAACAATGTTTATTTATAAAAGTAATAAAAAACAAAAAAAAAGTTTTTCCCCTAGCCACGATTCGAACCCGAGACCTTCTGGGTGCAAAGCGGACACCTTACCTCTGCGACTCCATACTAAAAATTCGTTCCTATTCACTTGTGACAATGCTATCCCGTAAAATGTTACGGGATATTAAGATATTATCGATAGTGTTGGATGTTGTTTAAAAGAACTACCTCAAAAGCGGGAAAAATGCACATTTGGTTTTTGCTTCCTACGGTCTTATTTCCAATTTTGCACCCAGAACGTCTCGGGTTCGAATCGTGGCTGGGGAAAATTTTTTTATTTTTTATACCCTCCACCTCCGGGATGGGGGTATACTAACTTTGTCATTCCGTTTGTAACACCTTGAAATATCGACCTGAGACCCTAATATTTTAGCGTATTTAAGCATGTTTTTTGAATATGTCTGCTTATATTTGCTTGATATTTGGTATGCGCATTCCCCTTATAGCAAAAACGTGCACCATAAAGGGATTCTTATTTGTAGGGGGTGAAATGGGGCAAAAAAGGGATAAAAATGGTACATATTAAACGACAACAGCTAGAAACACGAAATTCGGTGTGTACATTCCTCCAATTGAGTAGATACATAATGTAAAAGTATTTTTTCCAAATTCGTACTTTTAAGGGGTAAAATAGGAATAGAGGGATAAAAATGGTATCAACCAAACGGCTGTACCTAGAATAATGAAATTCGGTGTATACATTCCTCTGATTGCATAGATAAGTAAAATACACGGATTTTTCAAAATTCGTACTTTTTGGGGTTAAAATGAAAAAAAGGGGATAAAAATAGTACCAATCTAATGACCGCAGCTAGAGTCATGAAATTCGGAGTATACATTCCTCTGAGTGTGTAGACACGGAAAATAAACTGATTTTTCGAAATTCGTACTTTTTGGGGTTAAAATGAAAAAAGGGATAAAAATAGTACCAATCAAATGACCGCAGCTAGAGTCATGAAATTCGGAGTATATATTCCTCTGACTGCGTAGACACGGAAAATAGACGAATTTTTTGAAATTAGTACTTTCAAGGGATGCAATGGTACAGAGGGATAAAAATAGTACCAACTAACCGACTACAGCTAGAATGATGAAATTCTAATTGCGTAGAAACGTCAAGGGGGTAAAAATGGTACCTACCAAATGGGCGCAGCTGGAATCATTGAATTATATTGTATACATTCCTCTGACTGCGTAGGCACGCGAAATAAAAAGTTTTTTTCCAAATTCGTACTTTTTCTTTTACGGCAAAATTGGTTGAATCATAAAGTGAGGTTATTTTGCACTATGTACTTCTGATAATGGATTTTCAAAATTTGTACTTTTGGAATTAAAATAGAATGGAAATACAACCAACTGTAGCACACACTATCTACCAATCTACCTACCAAATTAAGCAGTGTCAATTTATTTCATATTAAATTTAATTAGTATTTATTATTTTTATTTGCGTTATATATTAGTTCATATTAAATAAATATTTTGTTAAGTTTCCTATTGTCAGTGCTACTGAACTAAATGATTTGTTGTAGTTATTCACCACTCACAACAGAGGATAGCTGATATGTTTAGAGTGCCATAGTAGCAACCAGAAGGTCCGCTGTTCCACCCCCAGCAGCGGCGGATTTTTTTAAACACAAATGGAAAGAAGTGAAAATTTGGTTCCTTTGCAACACTTTAAAAAAATTGAAGTCTTTCAAAATAAATGACATCCCTCCTATGACAACTACATGTTAAATTCATTGGTCACGATCCCAATTTTCAATACTTCCGAATCACAAGTTGATTTTTTGGAAAAGAGAGCTAGAGAGCATTTTTCTTTTTTATCATCATGTGAGCCTCAGAAGTATTAGTACAAAATATTTCTCTCTTTCTCTCTCTGGCCTAATGTTGACAAACATTTCGCACATGAACAACGAACAACTGCCCAGCGCCGCCAGGTTTAAGAGAAAACTTATTGGCGTTCAGTTGTAATCGTAACACACAGTCGACTGGGTGCACTCGAAACATTGTTGCGGATGATACGCGCCGGATGATATTTGCGACAATTGCCCGTCATGGAATTGCAAAAAACATGTCTACAAAAATTGTGAATAAAAATAAAAGGATACAGCGTAAAAGGAAAAACTCAATACAATATTAAGAAGAAAACAGCGTGTTCCGTGATCTGTGAAAAAGGTATGACCCGAAATGCACTGAAAGAAAAAATACCTACTTGAAATGAATAAATTAATTAAATATATACCGATTGTCATACAAAGATCAATTTTATTAAATACTAATAAATTTGGATGTAAATTCAAAAAGATGTCGATACTATGATTGCTATAAACAACAATTTATTCTAAATTAATATGAACGAGAAAGTCAAAGTTTGGCGAAATGCAAACGATATTAGCTTAGTTTCTAGCATCCGATGCAGTGAAAAAGTGGCTAATCTTGTGATTCGGAAGTTGTGAAAAAATGAACTCTTCACCAATGAATTTAACATTAAAGACTTCAAAGTTAATTTTAATTTTATAAAATAAAAAATACTTAAATTATATGAAATCAAACATTGTTTATTTATAAAAACGTAAAAAAAGAAAATTTTCCCGAGCCACGATTCGAACCCAAGACCTACTGGGTGCAAAGCGGACACGTTATCTCTGTGGCTCAATACATTCGTTCCCATTCACTTGTAAAAATGATATTTTTATTTTTTTTATCGACTTTTTTGGAACTTATTTAAAATAACTTCCTCAAAAGTGGGAAAAATGCACATTTGAATTTTTGAGATGCAAAAAATACTACTTCCATTATTATTATAGTTATTTATATGTTTTCCCATTTTTTATGAAATCTTTAAAAAGTATTCCTGAAAAACCTTTAAAACAAGGTAAACCGGTTAAAGCAATTGCTTAGAATATATCGTTACCAAAATATAAAAACGACTCAACTAACATATTTTTGCAAATTGATATTTTTGTTTATTATGACCGAAGTTGTTGTGTTTTGTTAAAATAAATTAAAATAAATGTTAGTTGAGTCTTTTTTATATTTTGGTAACCATATTTAATTTTTTTGTGAAATAAAACCTAAAGATTTTTTTCGAAAAATTGTGTAAAATATTTATAATGAAGAATAAAATTTAAAGGCACTATTTTTTTCGGTGTATGAACAGTCACCGTTTGTTTATCGGTGTATTGATAGTGTCGATGATAGGTGATCGTACGAAGTACGTAGAATTTAATAGATAATACCATTTTGACAGAGTGATAAGGAAAGAACAAGAGCACGGGAGTGATCGAGTAAATTTCTAACAGAGTGTGAATTGAATTTAATCTCTTCTAATTGGAGCGGCCTAAAAGACAAAAAAAAACCGACAAAACAAAAAATGGAAGTACTTCCGATGGAAGCACATTTGAGTCGCATTCCAAAATCCCAATTTGCATATTTCCCAAATTTGAGGAAATTCTTTTGAACAACTTCCAAAAAGATTACAAGTTTTCACAAGTCCATGGAAACTTATTGGGACACTGAGGTAAGGCGTCCGCTTTGTAAAGGATAAATTGAATAATATTTCATTGGAGCTAGAGACGCTCAATGCCCAGCAAAAAGAGAGGATCCGACAAAAGGAAAAATATGCTAATCTTGTGATTACGGTTTGCATCCCGGGATTTCCCGCGGGAAAATTCCCGGGAATTCACATATTTTTCATTTCCCGTATCCCGGGAAATTCGTACGGGAATCCAGCGGGAATTCGGTAGAAATTTTTAAATATTTCTTCGCATATTTTTTTCTTCATCATTTCCACAATAAAAATGTTGTACATTTCATATCGATTTTAATTCCGTATGTCAAATATTGCAGTTCGTGGTTTCACTTTTCGGGGTTTGCCTGTCAAACTCAATATGAAAAAATTTAAAAACCCAGAAAAAGTCGATTTTGGGAGTTGAACGCCCAAAATAAATAATGTCAGTCGTTTGATAAATAAATTAAATATTTTAAACAATGCTGTAGAAATATTGTATTAAAAAAGTCGAGATAGATGTCTAAAAAAGAATTTATAGTTTCCAAAGCGACTGGACAATGAACTGACAACTTAAACATTTTATTTAATCGTTCTCCAATAAAATTAGAAATATCTGATGACGTCATAAACGCATTGTCTGCTCTTAATTCAAATAAACACTTTCAAATTTGGACTGCAAACATTTAATTAATTTTGAAACTTGATGTTTGAGTTGAATTCTGTAACGGGTTCGTTGTGAAATACATTTTCATTTTACTGGACTAGGAAACTCCCCTGGCTCAAGACCATCTATATTTAAAATGTATTTACAAATTGCATGGTGACATTTATTACTTGGCTGCAGACTATCATGATTTCCACCCTGTGAAAGGTTTCGTCAGATGGCTTCGCATCGACTTTTCAACAACATACCTCTTTAAGTAAATGATTTTCACAAACGAATGAGAAGCACATCACACTTGCCGAATATCCGTTCATTGGAAATAATAATAATAAATTGGAATAATAATAATAACTCATGATAAACGATATATTGACGATTTCCCGTGCTATCCGGGATCCCGGGAAATTGAAAAGATAATTCCCGTTTCCCGGGAAATAAAAAGTACGGGAAAATGCAAACCCTACTTCAAAAGTTATGAAAATCGGCCACTTCACAAATTTAACATCAGGTTGTCATAGGAGAGATATCCTTTGTTTTGAAAGACTTAAAAGTGAATTTTAAGTTGTGTGAAGCCACTTTTCCACTACTTTCCATTCAAGTGAATGATGAGTGATAAATGTTGTCTGTTTAGTCAAAAATTTTGAAAAGTGCCTTTCGAAAAACCCGCGTATCTTTCTATCATATGGAGAACACAAAAATATTTTTTTTGGCATATGATTGCTATCTAGATAGGGAATACTTGTGAGAGAATTGTTTCGGAAACCCAGATAGAGATAGTTGAATCAAACGAAATTGTTTTGCTTTTTTTCGCGACTGACTTACTATAATATATAAATGCTAATAAACATAAACAAAATCGTCTGGATCCGTTGGATAGATCACGAGAAAATTACAAAACAATCATTTTAACCATATCTCCCAAGAAAATGAAAATTTTACAGAAATATCCAATTTGTATTTTTTGTTTACCGTGTTCTACCGAAAAATACAATTTTTTCTCGAAAAAGATCGATCTTCCAAAAAACATGGACCAATTTTAACCCTGGTAATTTTGTTGTATAAACAGGCGTGTAATTTTGCTATTTGACAACTTTGGTGTCATCGGTAAACACCGACAAATTTTTCGTAGAACATTTTAAACCTTAAATGTCCTTTTCCAAAGGATTTCGGATTTCGGTTTTTAAAAACCGGTGAAATCATTTAAACCGGTTTTTTATATAACCTAAATTGGAACATTAGTGAACACATTAAACCATACTATTTACTTATTTTCCAATTTTAATTTCATCCTTTTGTTTAAAATTCACTTAAATCGCCGATCTTCTTTATTTAAATTGCCAAATTATTAAGAAGTTTATTTTATTTTGATCTTTCTTTTGGACACCACAAGAAATACTTTAGAGATCAAAAATTTGCACAAACAAATATGCATTAGTCTCAATCAGCGATGTTGTCAGAATTCAATATGAGACATATATTATTATAAATGTCATTTGAAAAGACATAGATTTGAAGATTAATTTTTGATGGAAATATATAGGAGGTGTTCACAAATTTTATTCGTTTCGCTGTTAATATTATTATTAACTACACATTTCATATCTGTTCTGTCTCCACCAATGCTATCGAGTCTCTTTTTTTACCTGACAGTGTGATATGTTTTAATTTCGCGCTCAATTAGATTTCCGATATTATTAGAAGTGAATGTTGTATCAAATAAGATAAGATTTCTTTAAGAACACCGAAAAAACTAAAATCAGATTTCAATCAAATTAAAAAGTTTATTGCTTTCGGACCTATAAATGAAATTCGAAAATTCCCCAGCAAAAATCATTACCATGTAATGTGAGGAATAAGGCAAAACCAAAAACCTTCACTACTTATTTTTCGGATCCGTTTCTAATTATTAAGGGATTGTAAAAAATAAGTACCACGTACGCTTACAAAAAGTTGAGAAATAAGTACTTCCTCGCACGCTTACGAAAAGTTAATACAGAAGTACTTCTAAACGAGTTGTAAAATAAGTGACAAAATAAGTCATTATTGATAACTAGCTAATATATTATGTATCGACTTGTTAACAATCTGAATACAGAATTTAGGGCTGTTTTTCCTTAAGCCTGGATAACTAGGCTGCAATAACAACAGCACTGCTATTCTCTGACTCACCACAAAAATGTAGAAAATTAATTTTTAAAATCTATTAAATGTAACTTACTACTACTACTAACTACTTATAAGAAAGTAATTCTTTCATACTTCAAAATAATGAAGGGCGTAACGAGCTGTCATTACTAGGTAATGCTAAAAATAATGAAGCATCATTACTAAATTTTTTAACTGATCAGTTAAAAAATGTGATTGAAATATTTCCAAATATTTTATTAAATGATTTAATTGTTGTTAAACACAAATTTAATTAAAAAATTAATTGTTTCAATCAAGACATTTATTGGAAACCAAATTTGATTTCAATAATTGATTTGCTTGAATATGTTGGCCAAATTATTTTTTCTGTGTATAAACCAATAAAAAATAGCAATAGCAGTCAATGGATTCGATGTTACACATCGAAGCTATTTGATATCCGACTTGATTTCTTCAACGTCACAAATCAATATTTTGGGAAAATCTTAAACCTGCGGTATTAAGAGGTCAGTTCAGTTTATATTCGCAGCTAGTAAACAAATCATTACTCTCACATTTTCTTGCGTATTTTTATTGTAGAATATGTCCGCGAAATGCACATGTTTTGTAATTTAAAAACCGGTTACCCGACATGAAAACGCCGGCTTCCCCGGTTTGTCGAAAATGCTAAAATTAAAACCGGTTAACCGGTTCTCGGTTTCTATTTTGACATCCCTATTCCCATCAAAAAAATGGAACGCCAACTTATACAACAAAATTACTAGGGTTAAAGTTCGTTCATTTGTTTTGTTGGAAGATCGATCTTTTTCGACAAAAAATGTGCGAATTTCGTAGAGCACATTATACAAAAAATACAAAATTGATATTTTAACACAGTTAATCTGCAGTATTTTTTAAATGTGCATTTTTTGAAATATACTTTTGCTTTCAATTTGACCTCGCATCCCTAACGTATGCTTTAATTTTTTTCCAAAAGAGAAAAACGAAGAGTAATATTTCTTTATTTTTGGCTTAGAAGGTTTCGCCATTTCGGCAATTAAATCGATGTTTGTAGCCGTAGGCCGAATTTTATATTTAAAACGAATAAATAAGGCAATAGTTTATCAATATTTGTAAATGTCGTGGCATTGGTCGGCCTGGCATATATAGTTTTATACTGCAAAAAATTAACCATACTAACCCAGCAAAAATAAAATTTGAAGTACTTCCGGAGGAAGTACATTTTAATCTCATCTCAAAAACCAAATGTCCATATTCCCGCTTTTGAGGAAGTTCTTTTAAACAACTTCCAAAAAAGTCTATAATATGTTAATATCCCGAACAATTTAAGAATAGCATTTACACAAGTGAAGGTTTTAGTATGGGGTCACATAGGAAAGGTGACCGCTTTGCACTCAAAAGGTCACGGGTTCGAATCGTGGCTCGGAAAAAACCTTTTCTGTTTTTTTTTTATTATTTTTATAAATCAACAATGATTAATTTCGTATAATTTTAACAATTTAAAAATTTTGCTAAAAAAGTACAAATTTATCGATTTTTAATGTACTTCAAATATTTGATTTTTTAAATTAAATTAAGTAATTTTAATTTATTTAATACTAATTTTTTTTTAATATTTGTTTGTGTTATATATTAGTTCATATTAAATAAATATTTTGTTAAGTTTCCTATTGTCAGTTCTAACGAACAACATGGTTTGCTTTAGTTATTCAGCACTCACAGCAGAGGATAGCTGAGATGGTTAGAGTGCTGTAGTAGTAACCAGAAGGTCCTTTGTTCTACCCCCGGTAGCGGCGGTGCAAATTCTTCCTAAAACGGGGAAAATAAATCCCAAAAAATTGATTTTTAGAAAAAATATCTGCCAAAATAACAGATTGGAAGTTTTTGAATTGTTTGTGGCAGATGACATTCAATTCAAAATCTGACATCAACACTCAACGGCCGAATAGGAGAAAACAGAATCTGGTTGCTCGTGAAGTATTTAACATCACAACTGTGGTATTCTGACTTTGTCTTTATTATTAGTTTTTATATTAAATAAACTCGATTTAAATAGTTGTTAAGTTAACTCAATGTCTTTTATTGAACAACAAAAATTATAAGTTTTTAAAAACATGTAAACTCACACAATTCCTAAAACGTGGAATCTAAATCCCAAAAATGTGATTAATTAAAATAACTGCCACAATTTCAATTTCTTGAATTGTTTTCAAAAACATTTTTGTGATACCTCATATTAACATCCCACAAAACGGGGAAAATAAATCCAAAAAATGTATTTGTGTTAGAAAAATAATTGCCAAAGTAAGACAATAGCAATTTCATGAAAATCTTTGCGATAACTCCTTGGAAAATCCCATAATTCAAAAAATCCCAAAAGAAGAGATTAAAAAAAAATAACTACCAAAGTAATACGATTGCAAATTCTTGATTGGTTTTCAGAAACATTTTTGTGAGATCTCATATAAAAATCTCATCTTTCCTAAAGTGGGAAAAATAAATCCCAGAACTGTATATTTTTTTTTAATTTTAAAGATGTAATTTTTTAGAAAAATAATTGCCAAAAACATTTTTGTAATACCTCATATAAAAATCGCATCTTTCCTAAAGTGGGAAAAATAAATGCCAAAGATGTGTTTTTGTAGAAAATTAACAGGTTTGCAAATTCTTGAATTTAAAAAAAAAATCAGTGATACCTTACATAAAACTCCCACAATTCCTAAAACGGGGAAAATAAATGGCAAAAATTTATTTTTATTAGAAAAATAACTGCCATAGCGACGCTATTGAATTCTTTACAAAATTATTTTTGTAATACTTCCTTAAAAAATCCCATACTTCCAAAGATCCCAAGGATCCAGTTGATTTTACTCACAATTTACAAGCGCTATACAGTCAATTCATGAAGAAATGGCAAACCAAATGGAGAACAATACAATCGGTTGGAGTTGCCATTTGCCTAGTAGTAATGTAATTCTAAACAAGTAAGAAGGCGTTAAGTTCAGCCGGGCCGAATCTTATATACCCTCCACCACGGAGTGCATTCCACAGTATTACCAGCAGATTAAAGGAAGTCGACTTTACATAGACGCACAGTACCATATTACGAAAATTATGTTTTTTTATGCACTTTGTTTTGATTACTATTTCAAACTATAAGGTATACTTATGCGCACTGTTTAAAATCGACTACTATATATAAATATTAGGCGATTGTCAGTCGCCATTAGAAAGAAGCATTTCCAGATACAAACAAAGTGATACGAAAAGTATACATTTTAAAGATATCCCCATTCGCCCCATTCTCCGCCCAAATGTACAAATTTCGAAAAAACCCTTTTTCGAGTCTTTATAGTAGAATGTATACACCGAATTTCATGATTTCAACTTCATCGGTTCCATTTTTATCCCTCTTTTTAATTATATCCCTTAAAAGTACGAATTTCGTTTATTTCCTTTGTGGTGCTTGCAAGCTACAAGAGGAATGTCCGCAACAAATTTTAACTGTATGAAAATAAGAAATTTAATTAATAAGCCAAGGCTACCAATATTTGTATACTATATATATCCATTATATAATACTTCAATTCATAAAGTAAATATAAGGGAGCAATCATAAATACCCAAAATGTTGTACTTTCAGCTACAGTCGTTTGGTTGGTTGTATTTCCATCCTATTTTAATTTCAAAAGTATAAATTTTGAAAATACCTTATCTCTCACGTACGCAGTATAAGACAACTTCATGATTCTACCATTTTTTGTCGTAAAAGCAACAAAATAAAGTACGAACTTGAAAAAAAAAATATTTTACGTGGCTATTCAGTCAGAGGAATGTATACACCGAATTCCATGATTCTATCAGCGGCCATTTTGTTGGTACCATTTTTATCCCCTTTTTCCAATTTTGCCCCCTCAAGAGTACGACTATCTAAAATCTCTTTATTTTACGTATCTACACAATTAGAAGGTACTCACTGAATTTCATCATTCTAGCTGTATTCGTTTAGTTGGTACCATTGTATCCCTTGAAAGTAAGTATTTGGAAAAAAATGTTTTATTTTTCGTGTCTACGCAGTCAGAGCAATGTCTACTCCGAATTTCATGATTCTAGCTGCTGTCATTTGGTAGGTACTATTTTTATCCCCTTTTTTCATTTGAACCATAATAAGTACGTATTTTGGAAAGTTCTTTCATTTTAAGTGCCTACGCAATCAAAGGAATGTATATATCGAATTTCATTATTCTAGGTGCAGCCGTTAGGTTGGTACTATTTTATCCCTCTATCCCCATTTAACACCTTAAAAGTACGAATTTAGAAACAATACTTTTATTATGTATCTACTCTATTAGAGGAATGTACACGCCAAATTTCGTGTTTCTATCAGTTATTGTTTGATAGGTACCATTTTTATCCCTTTTTGTCCCATTTCGCCCCCTACAAATAAAAATCACTCTATGGTGTCCTTTTATGCTATAGAGGGAATGCGCATTGCAAATATCAATATATTGCAAATACAAGCTAATATGTTCAAAAAACATGCTGAAATACTCTAAATATTAGGGGTATTTTCAGTCCTTGTGAGGGAAAATTTTTTCCCTCTGGGCCGATTTCGCCCACTTTCAATCCCAACCGATCTACAACCATAAGACACATTTAGGAAAAATTTGAATCTCCTAGTTCATTTCGTTCGGCCGCTATCGTGCTTTCAACAGACAGACAGACATGGCTATATCGTCATAGAATTTTACCACGACGCAGAATATATATACTTTATGGGGTCTCCAATGAATATTTCAAGGTGTTACAAACGGAATGACAAAGTGAATATGGGGGTATATGGAGGTGGAGGGTATAAAAAAAAGAATTTCGATATACTGGCGGTGGAGGGTATAAAAAAAGAATTTCGATATACTTTGCCAAAGTGAATTTGAAAATTCCTTGAAATTTCACAATATAACCTGTGAAGCGTTGTTGAAAATAGTTTGCGAACAGAATGAAAGGGGCGTATTGTAAACAAAAGTATGTTTTCGTTTTTAAAATTGTTCTCACAATGTTTATTTATTTGTTGTTGCCGATAAACTAAATTCATTGTTTACACGTGTATAATACATGTGTAAAAAATGCATATTAATCTAATGTTAATATTCACATATCGCTCATTTACTTCAAGACCGACATGAACGACAGAAGAACTTCAATTTTCTGCAAAAATTGATCGTTTAAAATGGTCAATTGACTCGCACCTTGCAGTATGTAAGTACAACATATATATTATATAAAAAGATATTAATAAAATTCTTTACACACTATGAGACGAATGAATGGTCAATAACTCAAAAATCATTTTTTTTCGACTTACGACAGTCTTGAAGTAAGCGATCACCGATATGTTTGTTGAAATAGCAAATTTGGCATGTAGACAAAAATCCCCCACTTTGCTGTGTGATGTGAATATTTAAGGCATTTCTATAATTCTCATTGTTCCGATTGTGCGTTTTAAGCACATTTATTCTTTAAACAAAAATAATGCGTGCAATTTTTCTTTTGAGTAAAACCAAACAAACTAAAAATAAGAATGATTCACTTGTTAAATATAATTTTTTGGATTATTTCCAATGGCTATGTTCTATTATGCGCGGGTCAAAGAAATTGTTTATATTGTGTTAGTAACACTCATCATCTTGGTGATATTGTCCACTTCAAATATTAGCTAACCGAAACAATAGGAAGTTCCTTATGAAATATATTTAACTTGTACCCAAAAATTCTATTCATAGTGTATAATTCCGCTTTTGATGAACTTCCAAAAAAAGTTGATAACATGTTAATATCCTGTTAGTGAGATAAGGCCAGAGCATCTCGGTTTCGAAACATGGGATTTATTTTGTCCGTTTTATGAGTTGTGAGATTTTTATATGAGGTATCAAAAAAAGCGTGTGTTAATTTGCAAATTCTTGAATTATTTTTAAAAACATTTTTTGTGATACTTCATATACAATTTCTGACACTAAATAAAATTTGGAGATGCAACAATATCTCATGTAAAACTAGAATTTTCAACTGTCGTGTCAAACCTATTCTGCTATACGGTTGCTCAACTTGGAGTTTGACGCAAGGGACAACTCGCAAAATCCAAGTTTTTATCAACCGCTGTCTACGCCAATTACTACGAATTTTCTGGCCAAACCGAATTTCAAACGAAGAGCTGTTAATAAGAAAAATTCTAGTCCTGTCGAAGTAGAAATCCGTAGAAGGAAATGGACCTGGTTAGGCCACATACTACGCCGACCACACAATGATATCGCCAGAACTGTTTTAGACTGGAACCCGCAAGGACAACAAAGAAGAGGCCGCCCAAGAAACACCTGGATCCGATGTACTAAAAGAGAGTTAGAATCAGCCCAAATGTCTTGGAATCAGGCAAAAACTTTGGCCAACGATAGAGTTAGATGGAGAGAGCTTGTCGATGCCCTATGTTCACTTTGAACTTATTACAATTGGTTTAATGACAAGTAATTTAATTCAATTGTAAATAAAGGACATATATATATATATATATTTATTTATTTATCCCTCAATTCCTAAAATGGGGAAAATAAATACCAAAAAATGATTTGTGTTAGAAAACTAAGTGTCAAAGTCAAAAACCGTACCGCTTGACATGGAACATTAGGATGTTTCACGAAAATAAATTGCAGCGGTCACCCCAAGAAATTAGATTGTTTAATGATGATCTACAAAATATTTCGTCACTGGGTCAAGCCATCTGTGAGATAGATGAGCTCCTGAAAACACATGTAAAAATCATGTTTTTCCCGTGTTGCATTTTTGCCCAACATTTTTTTCTGAATTAATAGACCCTTGGAAGCACTTTAAATACAATTTTTTATTCTTGCCTTAGAAAAACTCATTGATAGAATTATAGGGCGTTTATATTGATTTTTTGCGGATTTTCAAGGTGTATTGAAAATAAATAGGAGGAATCAATACGTTTCGAATGTTGCCTAAATGATGAATAACGGACGAAAAATGACTTCACTGGCTCAATTTTTGTGAAATAGTTTAATACGCATTTTACAAAAATGAGCGCTGCGGCCTCAATTTCATTCCGATGTTCATCATTTAGGCATCATTCGAAAGGTATTGACAGCAGCTATATACCACCAAATACGAAAAAATGTCAGTAGACACTGTGAAAATCAACAAAAAATTACTATAAACTTCCATAAATTTGACCAATAAGTTACTCTAAGACAAGTATCAACATTTATTTAATTTATTTAAAGTGCTTTCAAAAAATGTAACACAAAGAAATACACCGGAAAAACATGATTTTTAGGGTTATGCTGGAGCGTTTAGCACACAGATGGCTTGATCTATGAACGATATATTTTGCAAATCATCATTAAACAACCCAAACTTTATTTTCGTGGGGTGACTGGAACTTGTCTTTCAATTTGTATGGACAGCGACCCAGCCTAATATACATAATTATAAAATAATTATCAAATTTATTTGTATTCTTTAAAATGTGGTCTGTTGATTTTGTTATCCACTACAGTGTAGGCATTAGGCAATTTCCCGCAATTGTAGTTGACATATTCCGACGAAGTGCTTACACTGATTGAGAACAAATACTATTACGTATTGCAAGTGACTTCCCTAAAAGCAATTGATTGTAAATAATTACAAAAACCCCAAGATCACTTCATACATTTATACAGAAAAACAAAAGCTTGGTAAATAAGCAATGCTGTTTGTTTGTAATCGGCATTCACAATTGTTTTTCTCGAGCATTTTTTAGCGATTCGTCATGCAACTCGATGAGAGGCTTGTAAACATGGTTATGGGAGAGATATCTTGTTACTTGGTGCAAATGCTTTTGTCTTTTATTCGAAAATTACGTTGTGGGTTTTAATCACTTCGTTTGCGACGAATTTTACTCACGTGCCAGAATTTACATTTTTTAATTAAATATTCAATCTTTTCTCTTTTTAGCATTTAGATTATGTCGCTGAAAACACCCCTCCAGCTACTCCTTGCATGTGCCTCGCTTGTTCCACATCTGGCTGTCGATGTTGCCAATTGCACATTCGAAGATACCGTCGACTTGACGAATGCTCAAAAATTCCCTAATGGTTCCTATTTGTATGACAAGAGTATAATACCCGCCGACCTGGTGGGTCTATACGACTACGAAGAAATCAACAATGGTGTACGCCTCCCCCGAGCACCACATCCACGCGGCTGCATCTGCAGGGGACGCAGTTGCATTCGCTTTTGCTGTCATCCCACCAAAGAGCTAATAGCCAATGCAAGCCGCAAATGTTCGGGCGCGGAGCTAGATGCCGAGCTCGAATACGATCCCTATGTTAACGTGGTCCTGGGCAATGGCACCGCGGTCAGAAGGCATGTGACACAGGAGTTCACTGTTGTCCAGGGTGTGCCATGCGAGGGAGCCTATCACTTGGTGCCGCAGCAATTCGAGGAAGACCAATGGGACCTCTTCGAAAATGGCACCCTCTTGCGGCACTATGACGAAGCTTTGCTAAGCAAGCGGGACTACTGCTTTATGCCCATTGAATTGGACACAGGCGAATGGGTGTTGAATCCCATGAACTGTCCCATTATGAATCACGGTTCAATATCGATTCAGATCAACAATATAGGTGAGTAATTGGCGCAATTGCAAATCATTCGTAAAAATAATCTTTAGGGTTTTAGCCATGGCCATATCGGTGCCCTTCATCATTCTAACCGTGCTGGTGTATGGCCTAATACCGGAGCTACGAAATCTCCATGGGAAATGCCTAACCTCCTACTTGACGCCGCTGGCCATTGGCTATACGATTTTGAGCACGATATCACTGACCGATGTGGTTTTCCCCAATTGGCTGTGCAGCAGTATGGGTAAGTGTGTAAGGGTAAGGGTAATTGCTTTTTGCAATTTAATAAAATTTAAAATTCTTCTTAGGGTATGTTGGCTATTATTGTTTCATGAGCGCCTTCTTTTGGCTGAGTGTGATAAGTTTCGATTTATGGCAGAATTTCCGTCTGACAGGATCCATACGTTTTGGTCAGCGCAAACGTTTCGCCATGTATTCCGCCTATGCCTGGGGCATACCGGCCTGTTTGACGCTCATCGTAATTGCCATACAAAATTCGAATATGGATGATTTGTATAAACCCGGCATCGGAGATGATTTTTGCTGGCTGAAAAGTGAGTTCAATATAATCAGAATTTTTCTGTGTAATTCAGTATTTTTTAATATTCTTATTGTGGATTAACAAATATGCTTATGCACATTTTCGCTTCAAAAACAAGGCTAAAGTTTAAAAGTTTTCTTAAAGAAAAATTATCGAGAAAAAAAGGGCCAAGACATGAAAATGAAATTAAGACCTAAAAATAAATAAAAAATCGCCCAAAAAAAATCACTAAAAATGTCGGGAAATTATCGAGCAAAAAGAGGGGGCCAACGACATGAAAAACTAAATTAAGATCCAAAGAAATAAAGAAACCAAAAAAAATCACTAAAAAATGTCGGCAAATTGTTTAAAAAGGCAAAATTGCATTTTATGTGGCGAGAACCAAAGTGTCCTATGAAATCGAAATTTGGCATCTTGTGGTGGTGGTCTGAACCTACATTTATGAGTGGGGTTTTAAATGAAATGGAATTGGACAAGGCTTATCGGCCTTTTAGATTTTCTCGTACTACTACTACTACTACTCAGAGTAAATTTCTTGTTTTTGATTTTCAAGCAGTGTTGCCGTTTGGGGCTCTTCCTACCAAAATTGCTAAGTTATTTCTCGTTTAGTAGGGCGGTAGGTGGAACTACATTTTGGTAGGTTTTGCTGAAGAAGTATTTTTTTTTGTAACAAGAAGAAAAAGTGTAAAAAGTTATTATCCCATGAGTTTTGCAATAGGTAATATAACAATCCTTTGGAAATGAACAAAAATTTGCACTACACAAACTCATTAAATAATATACCAGATATGAATTGAGATCTATGAAATTTCAAAGCTAAAGAGAAACGTTACATCGTTACGATTTTGAATTCCGGTTTTTGTCGATGCCAGTTTATTGTCAATATATTGGAAACAACAAATCGATAAAACCTACATTTTGCACTAAATATAGTGCATCTGAAATGCCCGAAAGTTGGAAAGAAGAAAAACGTTAAATTAATGCAAATGTTGCGTTTGGGACCCTGAAATGGAATGGAAATCAATTTCTCTTAGGAACATAGGGCCGTAATAATGCTGTTCCAATCATCTCTTTTATTTGTCATTTGCCAGATTTCACTGCAATTCTGCTGTATTTCTCATTTCATGATCGAGCAGTCTTCTTCATGTATGGATGGACTGGTTTCCAACACACCTCAGACACTGGGGGTTTGAATAGATGGCCATTCTGAACGCCAGGTGATTTCTGGAGCGGGTCAGCATATACGTATGATTTACATATTATTTTCCATAGAAAAACTTAGTTGGCGCAATATATTTTATAAAAATGCGGGACCTTTTTTTTAGAAAAGGGAAACTAACTTTTTAAATAGAAATTGTACAAATTTCCAACACACGGAATACTTACAAGTATTTTGGAAGATTATATTTGCAAGATTTAGATTTAGGGTTTTGACCAGTCGAATGCTATTCGTTAAACTTATAGATACATATATATGTACATTAGGCTGGGTCGCCGACCATACAAATGGAAACACAATTTCCAGTCACCCCACGAAAATAAAGTTTGGATTGTTTAACGATGATTTGCAAAATATTTCGCTCCTAGATCGAGCCGTCTGTGAGCTAAAAAACCCCTAAAAATCATGTTTTCCCGTGTATTTATACCCTCACTCTACAGAGTGACAGAGTGACATTTGGGACAGAAAAAAAGTGGAACGCATTGAAGGAGTGACATAAGACCCCAAGTATGTTTGGACCAAATCCGTTTCACGACTTTTTAAGCTGTTTGAGCCTTGTCCGTCCGCCCGTCTGGCTGGTGTACACGATAACTCTCGAAAGGAGTTAAGGAATCAATTCAAACTTTGCATATGGTAATTTTTTTCCCAAACTTAGTTTAAGTTCGAAGATGGGCGAAATTGCCACGCCCCTTCTGGTACCTCCCACACAAATGGTCCATATTCCTATGTCAGATTAAAACCAATGTAACTTCCACACGGATATTCGGAATCGTCTATAATTTGGTATTTGATAAAGTTTTTTTTAATCACTTTAAGCCTGCAAAATATGGCGGGTATTCACAATGCTTTTTATATATGTTGCATTCATCTGGAATATGGGCGATATTGCCACACCCCTTCTGGTATTTATGGTTTAGCCACGCCCTTCTTGTAGCTCCCACACAATTGTCTATATCCTAGGTAAAATGAAATCCTTCATAAATTCTATGGAATCCACTATGACTTGATATTTGATCATGTTTTTGCAATTGTTTTATAACTGTGGAAGCTAGGACCAAATGTCATGGACCTTCTAGTACTTCCTACACAAATCATTTGGCCCTACGTAAAACTCAAGTTATTATAATTTCCATAGATATGTTCTATGCAAGTGATGGTTTATATAAGTCGTCCGACTGACGTTTCCTTACTTGTTTTTTTGTGCTGCTGTTTTGACATTTTTTTTTCTGAAATAATAGACCCTTGAGAGCACTTTAAATATAAATTTTGATTCTTGTTTTAGAGTAACTTATTGGTCTAATTATTAGACCTTTATAGTAATTGTTGTGTTTTTTCATAGTGACAACTGAAAAAATTTTCGTCTTTGGTGTTAGTATTTTATAAAAAATAAATAGCGGCAGTTAATACCTTTCGAATGATGCCTAAATGATAAACGTTGGAATTAAATTGACGCCGCAGCGCTCATTTTTGTAAAAAGAGTTTGAAATTGTTGGCTCTGGAAATCCATCTCCTGTATTAAATTATTTTACAAACAAGGAGTCAGTGACGTCATTTTTCGTCCGATATTCATCATTTATGTATCATTCGAAAGGTATTAATTCCTTCTATTTATTTTTCATAACACCTCTTACAAAATATTTCCAAGAAATATGAGTTTTTAGCTGTCACCTTGAAAAAACGCCCAACAAAATCAATATAAACGTCCAATAATACGGCCGATTAGTTATTCTAAGACAAGAATACACATTTTTATTTAAAGTGCTTTCAAGGGTCTATTAATTCAGAAAAAAATGTTGGGCAAAAATGCAACATACAAAAATTACAAGGGAAAAACAAGATTTTTGTGTTTTCAAGAGCGTTTAGCTCACAGATGGCTTGACCAAGTGACGATATATTTTGTGGATCATCATTAAACAATCCAATCTTCATTTCTGGGGGGTGAACGCTGCAATTTATTTTCATGATCCATCCTAGTGTGCACGTAAAATAAGGTGGTTTTCAAAATTCGGGGGAAAATGTGGAAAAAGGAATAAAATTGAATCCGACCAAATGGCTGCAGCTAGAATAACGAAAACCGGTTTGTATATTCCTCTGATTGTATAGACGTGCAAAATCAAAGAAATTTATTTTGTAGACGCGCAACATAAAGGATTTTTCGGATTTTTTTACTTTTATGGAAAATGCAGCAAAAGAGTATAAAAATGGTAACTATCAAACAGCTGCAGCTAGAAGCATGCAGTTATATTTATAAATCACAAAACAAAAGTCAAATTCCTACTTTTAGGGATAAAACAGGGAATCCGAAAGATAATGGAATTCCGAAATTCGTACTTTGTTTTTCTGAAGAATGACATTGAGATATAAAGGTGGTAAAATTTTAAGGGCCGATGTTGATTTTGAATAAAACACAAATTATTAAGGAAATTACTGTCATATCTTTTCATTTGATAATATTGGTATGGTTCAATTACGTATGGAACAAAATATCGGCCAAATTGCAGCCGCGACCTCGTCGGCACATCTCCATCCGATGGTCGAAGGCATAATTGAGGTTCTATGCCGTTAATGTGGCGAATTATCTCATCCTTTAGCTCTTGAATTGTTGCTGGCTTATCGACGTACACCTTTTCTTTCAAATAACCCCAAAGAAAGAAGTCCAACGGTGTCAAATCACATGATCTTTGCGGTCAGTTGACATCGCCACCACGTGAGATAAAACGCCAATTGAGTTTGTCGCGCAAAAGAGCCATTGTTTCGTTAGCTGTGCGGCAAGTGGCTCCGTCCTGTTGAAAACAAATATATGTCCATATCCATATCTTCCAATTAGGGCCATAAAAAGTTCGTTATCGTCTCACGTTAGCGAAGACCATTCAAAGTAACTGCCTGGCCGGCCTCATTTTGGAAAAAATACGGTCCTATGATGCTGCCGTCTGTCACTCTTTATAAGCGTGTAAATCCAAGTCTTTATGCATAATGTTCATCAACGACGAGTGTGAGAGGTGTAATTGTTGGGCACGACGACGAGTTGAGGTGGACGGCTCTTCAGCCACACTATCCCGAACAGCAGCAATATTTTCTGCAGTACGAGCATGCACTGGTGTTTTCACATCTCCTACAGACCCGATTTGCTCAAATTTTTGCACGACTTTTCCGATTGTACGCACATTTAGGCGATTAAATTGACCGAAAAAATCACGAAGTGCACGATATGCATTTTGATTTGAACGCCCATTTTAATGCTTAAACTTGACGTTTAGGTGTGTTTCACACTCAACCTTACAATTTAACCACCCTTTATATAACACATTAATATTAGTCACTCATGATAGTTTCTTTTATAAAAGAGAAGTCATTATCTGTGGTTGATAATTATTTTCTTATATAAGAGAACTCACTAATTGTGTGTAGATGTTTTTGTCCGGCTTGAGGTCATGTAATTTAAAAAACAACGATGTTGTGTTTTTATTAATTTTTTTATTTAAAAATTCCCAATATTTCGATTGACTTCGTCAATCATCTTCAGGGGTGTCACTATAAAAACAAATATTTTTAACATTAAATATACAAAAACACTTAACAATTATGACAATAATTACATTTATGAATATAGAGTATAAACGACAGTAACTTGTCCGCACAACCAGTCTTTGTCAACTAAAATTATTTTTGCTTACATTTATGCTTTTTAATAATGTGTCTGTATATGTGAGCGCAGCCGTCCGTGTCAGTTTTGTAATTTATTCTCTTGTCAGAGGGAACATCAATTATATGTAAAGTTTCAAGAGTGTATCTGCGTTTGTAGTTGTTCTCTTGAGCTAATATTTTTACATCGTCGAAATTCGGCGTGTGACCCGTTAAAGTACAGTGGGCAGCCAGAGCGGTTTTTTGTTCTAGTGGTCTATTTGTTGCTTTTTGGTCAGATTTATGCGAAGAAAGTCTTGTCTTTAATTTAGTCTTAGTGGTGCCAACATATACCTTTTGGCATAAGTTGGACTTGTCCCCGTTGCATGTGATTTGGTAAACTACGTCCGATTTTTCTTCATTTTTTAATCTAGATTTTATCCTGCTAAAAAGGTTATTGACTGTAACATGCGTCTTAAGTGCTAATTGGTATTTCTCTTTGTCGTATAAATTTGAATGGCGAAATCTTTCAGAAAAACCCGCTACATATGTCAAAGATTTGAATATTTTATTGTTTTCTTTGGTATCTGTTGTGGTGTGCACTTTTTCCGAATTTATATTTTTTATTAAGTCTGCTATTGTTTGTGTGGGAAAGTCATTCTTTTTTAGTATGTCCTTAATTTTTAGTATATTGTCTTGGTGAAATTCTGCGTCACTTATAGATAAGATCCTGTTAATGAAATTAGTCACTGTGTTGATTATTACTCTCCTAGGATGTTTTGAGTTAAAATTGATAAGTCTACCAGAAGCAGTAGGTTTTTGATACCAGTCAAGTTTAAGCCGAGAACCTTGTCGATGAATAATACAGTCCAGATATGGTAGTTTGTTGTTATCTTCCCTTTCCATTGTGAACTGTATTTGTTTGTTGAACGAGTTGAGTGTTTGTAACATGGTCTGAATTTCATCTACCTTAATGATTGCCAAAAGATCGTCAACTTATTTCGTTAATAGTCGTGGTTTGTACGTCATCTTATCCAGTGAAGTGTCCAAAAGTTCCTCCATAACGATGTCAGCAATTATTGGAGATGCTGGAGATCCCATCGGCATACCTTTTCGTTGTTCATATATTTTGTCGTCATATTTGAAGTATCTAGTGTCCTTGATACAAAATGTCACCAATTCTAAGAATAATTCCTTCGGAATACTTGTAAAGTCTTTTATTCTCGTCCATTTTCTTTCAATCGTCTTAATTGCGAAGTGTACAGGAATGCTGGGGAACAGAGAAATAACATCAAATGATACTAGAACTTCGTCATCGTCAATGTGTAAACCTCGGATTCTGCTTTTGAAGTCTATGGCGTCTTTTACATTATATTTTGAGTCCTTTGTTAAATTCTTTAAAATGTTGGTTATATATTTGCACAGTCCATAGGCCGGGGAGTTAAGAGAAGAACATATCGGTCGTAGAGGTATTCCATCTTTGTGAATTTTCGGGAGTCCGTAAATTCTTGGTGCATTTGCTGATCTGCATGTCAACTTATTTTTGTCTGTCAAGTCTATTATTTCCATGTTGAATAATTTTTCCACTAGTCTGTTATTTTTGGTTTGTAGGCTGGAAGTTGGATCTCGTTTTAGCCTTTTGTAGGTACATATATCTCTAAGTATTGATGTCATCTTTTGTTGGTAGTCTTTTTTGTCCATTGCAACGGTTTTACCTCCTTTATCGGCACTAAGTATAAGTATGTCATTGTTTTCTTTCAGAAAATGTCTCGTTTGTCCCACTGTGTCAAGTATAAGTTTGTCTCGTTTAGTCAGTTCAACTTTTTGTAAGTGGTCGCCTATTTCAATTAAAGATAGAATGATCGTTTCCTTAGGACGACTTCCGTCCTAATTGCTTTTTTATATAGAATTAGTTATAATCTGTAGATTAGATTATACAGTCATAATCAGTGTCTGACAGTTTTATTATGTAGGATAATTAATCATCATTGGATGATGGTAGTTTCCTTTATATGATATGTTATCATATGTAGCTGATGACTGTTGTCTAATATAAGTCAACTAACTAACGAGATGATTGTATGATGGTAGTCTTCGTACATAAGAGAAGTCTTCATCTGTGAATGATGATTATTTTCTTGTATAAACCAGATTAACATCAATGTCTGATGATATTTTCTTTTATAGGAGAAGTCATCATCATCTGAGGCAAATGAGTGTTTTCTTAGTGTCTGATGATATTATCTTTTTTAGGAGAAGTCGTCACCTCCGCCATCACCCGACAATAGTTTTTCCTATATTGAATAATTCATCATTAGAGGCTGATGATAGTTCTGTTCGATAGGATAATTCATCATCTGCGAATGATTATTGCTTCCATATATATATATATATATATCAGATTCACATTAGCGTCTGATGATAGTTTATTTTATAGGAGAAGTCATCATCTGATAATAGTTCTATTATAAGAGAAACAATAATCTGTGACTGATGATTATTTTCTTAAATAAGATAACTCATTAACTTCATTTGGCGAAGTAGTTATCATTTCCCTAGGTTAAGTCGCCTTTGGTGGCTTACGATTGTTTTTCTTTATATAGGAGAACATAAAGTCTGTGAATTAGAGTTTTCTTATATAGATATAGTCATCATTAGTGGATGATGATAGTTGTATTATGTAGAATAAATCATCGTCAGTGGATGTTGATAGTCTTCTTATATATGAGAAGTCATCATCATCAGTGTATGATGATAGTTTTTATTTTATAGGAGATATCATCACAAACTGTGTATATAAGAAGACATCATCTGTAGCTGATGATTGCTTTCATATACATGTCATCATCTTATAATAGTTCTTTATAGCAGAATTTATAATCTGCGACTGATGGTTACTTTCTTATATAAGATAACTTTCTCTAGGGTAAGTCGACTTCTGTATTCTTATACAGGATGACTGTATCTTATATAGATGACTGTATCTTATATAGATACAGTCATCAATACTGCCTGATGATAATTCATTTATGGTCTTCTTAAATAAAATAATTGTTTTATTACATACGAGAACTCGCTACTTTTATTTGGAAAGGAAAAGTAATTATCATCATTAATTGTGCTCCCCAAGAGCTACCCCTGGGTACCCACAAAGTGGACGCACCCTCCTCCGTTTGGGCACAGTGGACGAAAATCCGAACCAGAAAACTTAATTTATTTTGTGTAAGAATATGCTTATGTAGTGATTAATTTTATTATCGCGCTTAAATATAATTATATTTATTTTATTTTTTCAGCTATAGTTCTTTGTCAGTTCGTGTCAAATATCGCGTTTATATTAATTTATTGACTCTGATAACAATTTAACATAGCTCTGTTAACTCCACAACAGCGCGCTGGATGTAAAAGTGGTTTGTGTCTTTGTTAGTTAAATTCACATTTATCTTCACACACATAAGAAATGAAAGTGTTAAGAAATGAAAAGAGCACCGATGCCCACCGATAATAATTTTCCTATATCGACACCTCCGAACAATAGTATACTGAGTCTGACAAGTGAGTTTTGCAGAGGAGATGTTCATTATATATAGGTTTATATAACTATAACATAACTGAGCATAACTGGTAATTGGATTAACTGTTCATTACCAAAATTGGAGATAATGTAAGTGAAAATCCTTAGAATCTAAAAATGTAAATAGATTCCAAAAAAAAATCGACTTAGCAAACTATATTTTGCAGATGTCGATGTAGGATAATTCATTATCAGGGGCTGATGATAGTTTTGTTAACTCATCACCTTTGCTTGGCTATAGAAATAAGATAAAGGATAAATCATCATAGTCATAAGACATTCCGGCAATCATAATATGACTACTGCTAGGGCAAATGCATCTGATTATGGTTGAAAATTATGACTTTGGTTATTAAAAATATAGTTGTATTTGTATATAGTATATATTATGATTAGCTAAAGCTACATTATGATTATCTTAACCATAATCCCAATCATAATATGGTGCTCTTCAAATATGATTACAGCAAGCATATCTCTTCTATGCGTGTAGTTATTCACCAGCACCATCACTATGCAAAATATCTTTACAATGGGTTCATAGTAGTGCTCCATATATTTGAGGATTTTTTCGATTCATTTTGAACAACTCGAAGCAGTTGAAATATCGTTAATATATATTTTTCCCATACAGAAATAACCCGTTCATTGTAGGAATATTATTAATTATTCGCTTTTCCGTTTTCAGCCTATGACTGGTCGGCCATGATCTATTTTTTTGGTATAAATCTTGTAATCGTGCTTATCGACATAACCTTCTTTTCCATGACCTACTACAAAATAACCGTCATGCAGAGGGACATCGACAAAATCATAAGGAATGACACCAACGAGGGTCGCCACAAATTGCGCACACATAAGAACAAGTAAGTTTGCGGCACCATGAAACAACTTTTTGAATAACTTTGTGTGTGTGTGCTTTTTTCAGTTTCGGTCTATTCCTGCGCCTATTTCTGATTATGGGCGTATCTTGGCTGTTGGACATAGCCTCCTATATAGAAACACTGCTGCATCCGGGCGTCGTCAATCCCATCTACTATGTGTCGGACTTTATGAACGCCATACAGGGTCTGCTGATATTTGTATGCTTTGTGCTGAAACCGAAAGTGTTGTCGCTGATAAAAAAGAGGTATGTATCCGATGATGTCGATTACAATCTACAATTTATGCCTTATTTTGAAAATTCTCTACGATCATTTTATAAACTGCTTAAACACCAAAACAAATCAAAACGAAAATAATGCGCCAAAAGATTATTCGGTAAGCAAGATGAAACTGACAACTACACCCAATCAGAATGTGAGGAAGAGGAAATTTCATTGAATGGTATTGGAACAGGTACAGAGTTTGATCGTTATTTCAAAATTGATTTGCATGGCATGTTTTGGTTTTTCTTTTTGGTGTTGGTGGCGGTGGCACTCACTCGGTCGATTGCACTCTTTTTGGTATTGTTCTAATTTTTCAGGAAAACTAATTTCAAATTTCTATTAACAACATCGGCGTTTGAATTGGATTTCTGTTCGATTTACAGGCTAACAATATTTGTAATGTTTTTTTGTATGTTTTCACTTCTAATTACTAATTTTTATATATATAGTTTTTAGATGTGATGTTTTGCAGTGGCTTGCTTTTTGTAGGTAAAACTTTGAGCTGCGAATTTTCGTTAATGCGCGCTTCTTAGTAAATGCTTCTATTAACTTCTATGGAAACATCTAATCATCACACATTTTGTTGAGGAACTATAAGAAAGCGATATTAATTTTATTTTACTTAGCTTTACCTTTAAAATTTGTCTTCTGAATTTGAAAATAAAAGTCTAATAACACCATATTATATAGGGTCCGCCAAATAACTTTTTTTTTGAAAATGCTATAAAAAAAGTACTGAATAGTTTCTCAAATTTCTTTTTTTATTTGAAAGTACAATCCTTCCGGTTAATAATGGAAAATAATTTCGTTCAAATGGCTGCCTCGGGCACCCCACAAATAATAGTCCAACGGTTGAATATTTGAAAAAAAAAAACGTTTGATGGCGGACCCTATATGTTCAATTAAAAGTAATTTTTGATGTCTAATAATAATTTCACCTTCACAGAGAAAAGTCTCTAAAAATTTGAGAAAAAAATTATTAAAAAAAAAACTTTTTTGCTTCATGACTATATATATATAGATATATATATATCAGGTTAAAATTAGCGTCTGATAGCTTATTTTATAGGATAATAGTGTTTTATAGGAGTAGTCATCATCTGTTGCTGATAATATTATATTATAGAAGAGATACTCTTGTATGGAAGAATTCATCACCTTTTATAGGAGAAGTCGTCATCAGTACCCGACGACAGTTTTCCTATATAGGAGAATTCGTCATGAGTGCCTGATTATAGTTCCGTTCGATAGGTGAAGACATCATCTGCGGTTGATGGACGCTCTAATACATATACCAGATTAATATTAGCGTCTGATAATAGTTTGTTTTATAGAAGATGCCATCATCTGATAATAGTCCTTTTATAGGAGAAGCCATTATCTAAGGAGAACTAACTAACTATACAAGACGATTGTATGATGGTAGTCTTCGTATAAAAGAGAAGTCATCATCTGTGGGTGATAATTAGTTTCTTACATATACCAGATTTACATTAATGTCGGATGATAATTTATTATATAGTAGGAGTCATCATTATCTGAGGCAAATGAATTTTTTTCTTAGTGTCTGATGATATTCACTTTATTCACAATGGATTTCCTATATAGGATAATTCATCATCAGAGGCTGATGATAGTTCTGTTCGATAGGAGAAGTCATCATTTGTGAATGATGATTGCTTTAATATATATGTATGTATACTGATTAACATTAGCATCTGATGATAGTTTATTTTATAGGCGCAGTTTATAGGAGAAATAATAATTATTAATTGATGATTATTTTCTGATGTAAGAGAATTTACTTGGCGATATAATGATATCGTCTAGAGTAAGTCGCCTTCCGTGGCTAACGATTGCTTTCTTATATAGAAGAAGGTATAATCTGTGGATTAGAATATATTGTCATAACCAGTGTCTGATAGTTTTATTACATAAGATAATTCATCATCAGTGAATCACTAAATGATGATAGTTTATTTTATAGGAGATGTCATCATATATAGCTGATGATTGTTTTCTTATATGACAGAATCCACTAACTATACTAGACAATTGGATGATAGTGGTTTTCGTATATAATAGAAGTTATTATCTTTGTGTAATGATTATTTCCTTAAATATACCAGATTAACATTAATGTCGAATGATAATTTATTATATAGAAGGAGTCATCATTATCTGAGGCAAATTAATTTTTTTTCTTAGTGTCTGATGATATTCTCTTTATTCTCAGTACACGATAATAGATTTCCTATATAGGATAATTCATCATCAGAGGATGATGATAGTTCTGTTCGATAGGAGAAGTCGTCATCTGTGAATGATGATTGCTTTCATATATATGTATACCTATTAACATTAGCATCTAATGATAATTTAATTTAATTTAATTGGAGATGTTTATAGTTTGTGATTGATGATTATTTTCTGATATAAGAGAATTCACTACTTTTACTTGGCGATATAATGATACCTTCCCTAAAGTAAGTCGCCTTCCGTGGCTAACGATTGCTTTCTTATATAGAAGAAGGTATAATCTGTGGATTAGAATATACAGCCATAACCAGTATCTGATAGTTATATTACATAAGATAATTCATCGTCAGTGAATCACTGAATGATGATAGTTTATTTTATAGGAGATGCCATCATATATAGCTGATGATTGTTTTCTTATATAATAGATCTCACTAACTATTCAAGACGAATGAATGATGTTAGTCTTCGAATATAAGAGAAGTCATCATCTGTGGGGTTATGATTATTTTCTTATAAAATATACCAGATTAACATTAATGTCTGATGATATTCTCTTTTATGGAAAAGTTGGTCATCAGTACCCGACGCCCGTTTTCCTAAGTCATCATCATAGGCCGATGATAGTTCTACTTAATATTAGAAGTCATCATATTTGAATGATGATTGATTTCATATATATATATATATATATATATATATACCACATTAACATTATCTCCTGAAAATAGTTTATTTTATAGAAGAAGTCATCATTTGATAATATATTATTTTAAGGGAGAAGTCATCATCTGTGACTGATGAGTATTTATTGTATAAGAGAAAATAAAAGAAAGAATGGAAAAGTCGTCATCTTAACAATATAAGATAAGTCATCATCAGAGGCATCTTTTAAAGGAAACATCATAATGTGTGACTGATGATTATTTTCTTATGCAGGGTGATGCAGAATGAGCTATATGGTTTAAATTGTTTATAACTTTTTTATTCATTCGATTATTATAATTTTTTTTTAAATACAGTGTATTATTGGGGAATTTTTTGCAATTACCTTTAAAAAATTATATCCTGTAAGTGATGTCCATTTTCTGCTTCGCACATAAAAATTCTGCAGTTTTGCTTGTTGGCATAACCATTTAATGGGAAGTGGGCTTCATCGTTCATTGCCAAATTGTGAATTGTGACTGTTGTTGAGTGTAGTGCGACCATTATATATATATGCTCTTTTTAGCATATTTTCCAAAAACTTTTCGCAAAATTTCATAAAAAAGTGGGCCAATTATCCTTTCGGAGGATACCACGCACCAAACAGTACACTTAAGTGGGTGTGATTGCCGCTGATGAACTGCTCTTGGATTTTCCGTAGCCCAAATCCAGCAGTTTTGCTTGTTGACATATTCATTTAATGGGAAATGGGCTTCATCGCTCATTACCAAATTGTGAATATTGAGAATGTGCTTCATCGCTCATTACCAAATTGTGAATATTGTGACTGATGTTGAGCGTAGTGCGACCAATATATATATATATACATAAATCGTAAATCTAGCGATCTAACAACTGAGTTGTTTCATTAGTGATCGATTTTGATTTAGAAGTTTCTTGAATGTAATACATTTGAATTCCAGCTAATTCCATCAGGTCCTTTCTATTTACGAAGGGTTTTTCTTTTCGGTCAATGGAATGGAGGAGAACCACACTAACTTATACATACTACGGCCACAAACATATTTCATATACTGTGTGGGGATAACTCATCAGTGGCGCTTCTGTTAGTCGTATATTCATACACCCGAAATCTTTATACACTCTGAATCTGAAATCATATTATCTGTTGTCTGCGTGGCTGATGGATTTTCAAAACGATACAGCTTTATCTCTATGAAGTTTTTAGACAAACACCCGCAACAACAACATTGGTGTGGTAAAAATTCTTGGAATCGAAGTTGTTTGTTAAACCTTCAGTTATATCTCTTTAGTTTGTCGTTTGAGGATGCCATGAGAAAAGATCGATAATTAGAGTGTTGTGAACATGTTTGCGTAATTTTGTATTACCAATATTTTCATATTTTGTTGGAAATATTTGTTTAAAGTACTACTTTGTCCTTTATTACTTTGTTTTGTATGTTTGAAATAATCTAGTTCATTTTGAATAATTTAACAAAGAAAATTTTATATGAAAATTTTCTAAAATAAATTTTGTTCACTCTGTTTGTTAACTTTCAAATCGAATAGACGTGTCTGTTTTCTTTGTGTCCTTCCAATAGGTTATGGGCCCAGACATCGCTGGTTAATATAAGGACATTGGAATTGAACTAACGCGACAATAATTCTTCGTGGAGGATATTAAGAAGTTTTGTGGATTAAAGACAAGATTAAAAAAAAACAATGGAGCATGAATACAAAATAGAAAAACTAAATGATGTTAGTCAATGGGATACGTGGAAATTTCAAATCAAGATATCACTGATTGCTGCCGGAGTTTTCGATGTTGTTACTGGAGAAGACGTGTGTCCAGAAACTGACAGTGGGAAAATTCGATCATGGCGCAAGAGCGATGCAAAAGCTCAGCAAATCATTGGAATTTCTGTTGGAAGCTCTCAAATAGTGCACATTGTTAATTGTGAACCTTTTTTCCCAAAACCACGCCCTAGATCAAGGATTATCAGTGGAAGCAGACAGTCGTACGGTGAAGTTCAAAATTGATTGCAGTAATGAAATTGTGTTGATTGGAAAACGCAGTGGAAATTTAACTGTTGTATTGATAAAGCCAATTGAAGCTGGCGCAAATGCAGCAAATGAGGAATCATCTTTGAAGGTATGGCATGAAAAATTGGCTCATCAAAACGTGGAATATGTTCGAAAGTTTTTGAATTGCAACAACATAAAATATACGAATGAGAAGTTCGTGTGTGAAGCATGTTTGTACGGCAAGCAGAACAGAAGTAGTTTCCAAAGTCGTGAAGTCGTTTCTAACGCTTGTGGACAAATTGTTCATGCAGATGTGTGTGGACCAATTCAAGTATCTTCAATTGGAGGTTCCAAGTATTTTCTAATTTTGAAAGATGACTTTTCTCATTTCCGGTTTGTTTATTTTTTGCGGCAAAAGTCTGAAGTGTATGATAAAGTTAAGATTTTTCTGAAACTGTCGAAAAATGCATATGGTCATGCAGTTAAAATCTTTCGGTCGGATAATGGAACAGAGTTTGTAAATTCCAATATAAAATCGTTGTTTGAATCTGAAGGTATTCGTCATCAACGAACCGTTCCGTACACACCCGAACAGAACGGTTCAGCAGAGCGTGAAATGAGAACTATTATGGAAGCTGCCAGAACGATGATATATGCTAAAGATATGGATTACAAGTTTTGGGCAGAAGCAGTTAATGTAGCCGTTTATGTGATCAATCGCACAGGAACCAGTACGGTGGATAAGAAAACCCCATATGAATTGTGGTGCGGCACAAAACCTCAGGTGAAATATTTTCATACATTCGGAAGTGAGGTATTTGTTCACGTTCCGAAAGAAAAACGCCGAAAACTGGACAGCAAGTCAAATAAATGCGTTTTTGTCGGCTATGATGAAAATGTCAAAGGATTTAGAGTTTGGAACCCAAAATCCCATAGAATTGAAATAGCAAGGGATGTGCAGTTCATAGATTCCGATTCCAAAATGGGTTTAAACGAGACATCATTGGTGAAATATGAAGATACTGAAGGAGTAGAAATAAATTTGCATGAGAATACCCAGAATGATCACGAAGAAGAGCCTGTGCTAAACAACATCAGTGAGAATTTGGAAGATGTCCAGAACGAAAATGAAGAATTAGAGGTCCAGTATGAAAGTACAACAGTAAGTCGACCGAGAAACTTCCAAGACATCAATACAGAGAATATCATTGAGAATCGTTTGCGTCCGAGAACAAACATCGTTCCACCGAATCGTATTACAGCTAGTTTAAGTTCTTCAGCTTTCATGTCTACTATTCACGATGAGCCTGAAAATTTGGAAGAAGCTATGAATTCACCTAACAAAAACCAATGGATTTCAGCTATGGAAGACGAACTAAAATCTTTGGGTGAAAATAGAACATGGGAATTGGTGGATATTCCTGCAAATCAAAAAATAATTGGCAATAAATGGGTTTTCAAACTCAAACATAATTTAGATGGAAGTGTGAAGCAGTTCAAAGCTAGACTTGTGGCTAAAGGATTTACACAAAAGCATGGAATCGATTATGAGGAAGTATTTAGTCCAGTAGTCAAATTTGCATCAATTCGTGTTATTTTATCAATAGTAACCATGCGGAATATGATAATTCGGCAGTTTGATGTCAAAACAGCATTCTTATACGGCGTTTTGGAAGAGAAAGTGTACATGCGCCAGCCAGAAGGATTTAACGATGGAAGTAACAAAGTATGTAAGCTAATTAAAAGTTTGTACGGGTTGAAACAATCTTCTCGATGTTGGAATAAGAAATTTACAGACTTCATCAAAAAGTACAAATTAACACAATCAGTGGCCGATCCATGTGTATTCATAAGTGAAGACAAGGGTATTTTACTAGCGTTGTACGTTGACGACGGATTAATAGCCGCAGATTCCGAAGATAAAATACGATATGTTATTGATCAGTTGCGAAATGAATTTGAAATTAAATTTTTTAATGCGGAATGTTTTCTTGGATTGGAAATAAATCGATATTCCGATGGATCTTTAAGTTTACATCAGACGAATTATGTGTTGAAAATTCTTATGAGATTTAATATGCAAGACTGTAATGGCGTTTCAACGCCAGTAGATACCAATCAAGTTATGGAAGATTTTTCGGATTCTAAAGATATTGAATTTCCATACCGTGAAGCTGTTGGCAGTTTAATATATTTGGCAATAGCAACAAGACCTGACATTAGTTATGCAGTGGGAGTTGTTAGTCGTTTCATGGAAAATCCAACGTCTGCTCATGTAAATTGTGTCAAAAGAATACTGAAATATTTGAAGTCAACTTTAAATTTTGGAATTCGTTTTACTTCTGAAAATATATCAAAAATTGTTGGATACAGCGATGCTGATTATGCCGGTGACAAAACAACAAGAAGGTCAACATCGGGGTTTGTTTTCTTTTTTGGAGGTGGTATCGTCAGTTGGTGCTCGGAGAGGCAGAAGTCAGTTTCCCTATCTACTACTGAATCGGAATATGTAGCAGCTTGTGCAGCTATTAAAGAGCTAATATGGCTGCACCGTCTTACAGAAGAATTAACCGGATGCAAAATTCATACAGATTTCAACATGGATAATCAAAGCGCCATACGTTTAATTAAGAATCCTGAATTTCACAAACGTACGAAGCACATCGATGTGCGATATCATTTCATAAGGGAGAAATTTGAAGAGAAACTATTTAATTTGAAATATGTACCCACTGATGAACAGTTAGCAGATATATTGACAAAAGCGTTACCCAAATCTCGTTTTGAATTATTAAGAGAATGTTTATTTGTAACTAAAAATAGTATCCTAAACAAATAGTGGGAGTGTTGGAAATATTTGTTTAAAGTACTACTTTGTCCTTTATTACTTTGTTTTGTATGTTTGAAATAATCTAGTTCATTTTGAATAATTTAACAAAGAAAATTTTATATGAAAATTTTCTAAAATAAATTTTGTTCACTCTGTTTGTTAACTTTCAAATCGAATAGACGTGTCTGTTTTCTTTGTGTCCTTCCAATATATTTTCATTTAAAAGGTCTCCGCTTTTACTCTCCATGAGGTACTATTTTTAATAGTGGTTAACTATTTTTAATATTGGTATAGGAAGCTATAGGTATAGTGTTTCATTTCATACATCATTGCTGGGCAGATAATACTTTCCACTGTGAATTGTTTTTAACTGGTCGTTTAATCCTAATTCTAATCTAATTTAGCACTTATCATTACCAATTAACAAAGGGATGGACTGCTGTGTGTTAATACTCCTTCGTCTTGTATCTTAATTTTAATGACATTTCTTTCTCCTTTGCATTTTCCTATTGAAGCACCTGAGAAACTAATTGGAATAAATGACTTAAGAACGATGTAACCTAATCGATATTTATCCTTACAGGTTCCAGCCAACGCAGGGAGGAGCTAACATGAGACCCATGGTAAAGAGAACAGCCACATCACATTTGAGTCTATCAAAGATTCAATCGAGCCCACTAACACCGCGCTAAAACTGAATGCAAAACAACTAGCAACAACATTTAAACTCAATGTATTTATTAATCAAATAATTACGCTTCGAACGAGGAGGAAAGGGGAGGAGGAGGAGCACCGACCTTCAGACAGTCCAGTCAAAGCATTTCAGAACTTGAGTGAAATTACAGTAGAACCTTAGTATACAGTTAATCTTAACTTATTAAGAATGTAACCAAAAATGTAAATACCGAAAGTCCAAAATAATTTATATAATCTGACACAATTTCAAGAGGTTTTCAACCAATTCAAGAGATTTTCAGCCTTTTTCCTTCCTATTGATTCGGTGTTAATGAAATTTCGCACATCTCCGTTATATAAAATTAAGCTTGCTAAGTTCTTAAGTTAGCTAGACTATTTACCAACATAGTTTCTATGGCTATTGTTCTTCGATGTACTGAAAGAGAATAAGAAAACATATCTCGAGTATTACCATTGTGTTGGGCTGAAGTGGCCTATTAGATGTCAACGACTGAGCATGTCAACAAAGAATAATCCCGACAAGAGTCGAGTTGATGGCCGAAATGAGCATGTCAGCTGCCTAATCTCGACGATTCTTTCTAAATCGATGGTTTCATTCCATAATATGTTTAAGAGGTAGCATTATTGAGGTTTGATTCTACTTAAATTCTGTCTGTAAATCTGGAGTTTCGAGATCAATCTTATGTTTAAAAACACAGATGGATATAAACAAAAAACTTTAAGAAACATATAAAGGGGCGCAAAACTCAGACTTAGCATACTATGGTGGGAAGCCATCGCTACGAAATATTACCAACAGTGTATTTTAAGTTTTAAGATTAGACTAGATAAGTAAATGTATATTTATTTTACTTTATATGTCTATATATTTATTTTTTGATACCGTTTTTATTTTAGTGATAAAAAAATAATAAATTTACTTTTATATAAAATATGCGTTAATTTACTTTTTTCTTAAATGAAATGTATCTCTATCAAATTATAAACAATTGTGGACGTGGCCTGTATATATGATACCCTCCACTTTCTATCCCATCGCAATTCAACTCGGTAAAGAAGTGAAATCGGGAAGGATTTTAGTATGAGTCCTAATCATGGACCATTGTGACCCACTCTCATAATGTATGCTTTCACCATAGACATTGCTAGATGAATGTGTTGTGCCATAAATATGTGGTTTCTAGATCGAAGAAAGTCATACTGGGAGCGTCTATATGTAAATCTGAACCTATCTTACCCACATTCAATACAGGTGTTTTTAGTTGGATTAAGATGTTGTACCAAATTTAAAGAAATCAAGTAAAAACGGCGTTAAGTTCGGCCGGGCCGAAATGTATATACCCTCCACCATGGATTGCATTCAACAGAGGCTGTCGATATTCGTAGAAGTGCATTAATATTACAGAAAAATATATTTTTTTAATATAATACTAAAATAATTTTATAAATAAATATAATATTTTTATTATTTCAAACCACACTTATAAGGTAAGGCTACCTATTAGAGTGGCTTCTTTTGTGAGGAAGGAAAAAATGTTGTTGATGTTCCCGACTAAAATGAAAGATTGGTTTGTTTTATGTGTTCTCCCAAAATATTACGCTTTTATCATTGTCCATTCGTTAGCTGGACGCGTTCACAATAACCTCAGTAAATCAGGTTTTTCTTGAATAAAGTTCACGATGAGATGGTATTGAAGAATAGAAATATAGAAATTAAAATCCGACCCGAGCCTTATCAAACCATATTAAAAACTTGCAATATGACCCAATATAAAGGACAGATTTATACTATTTTAGTGCTATTTTTGATGCATTTTTTATAAAAACCGCAATAAGTTCCACATTTTAGTTCGATTTATGTTTTTAGGGGCTCGTTGGAGAGATATTGATAACCAATTGCAATTTGTAGAATTTGCTAACCCATTAAGGGCCGCAAATTTTTTTCTTACTGTTGATACTCAGTGGGTTAAATGTGAAGTAAAAACTGAAATATGGGGTTATGTGCATCGTAAACACATTCTAGTCTTATATAAAGCTAATTTTTGGAAAGAAATTCAACCATTTCAAATTTATTTCCTTTAAAAATAAAACATGAATAATCTACATAAACTTTATAAAGGGGAAAAATTGAAATGGTTGTTAATGCTAAATTAACATAGATAGATGCATGAAATTAAAAGTATATTTAGCAGATGTTCTTCACTTTCATTTGATACCCATATCGTCATTGTATGATACGCAAAAGTACGAAACTAAATTATTGAAACATTTACATCCTTTGGAAATTAAAAGTCTTGTAAAAAAGACAAACGACCACGAAATAAAAAAGTGAGTATCAGTTTTCCAATTAGTGACCTATAGTTTCACTTCTATATAATCTCGTTCTTGGGAGGGAATTCATGTCGCACGGTTTTATTGTAACATCTTATGTGAAGTTTTCCTCCCAATTTATCCATTGAAAGACCAAAATTTCAGATGTTAATTTTCAAAAATTAGCTTTTTGTAAGACTAGAATGTGTTTACGATGCAAATAACATCATATTTCAGTTTTTACATCACATTTAATCCACTGAGAAATAACAGTAAGAAAAAAATTGTCAGCCCTTAATGGGTTTGGAGGTTCTAAAAATTGGAATTGGCCATCAACACCTCTTCAACGATCCAACAAAAACACAAATCGAACTAAAAATATGGAAGTTATTGCGGTTTTTATAAAAAAATCAACAAAAATTGCACAAAAATGTTAAAAATCTACCCTCTGTTCTTGATTAAAATGCAAGTTTTTGATATGGTTTGATAAGGCTCCGATCAGATTTTAATGTCTAGCAGGTTTGTTCTAAATACAATTCTCACCGTAAATTTTATTCAAGAACAACCTGATTTATAGAGGTTATTTTGAACGCGTCCAGCTCACGAACGGACAATGATAAAAGCGAAATATTTTGGGAGAACACATAAAACAAACCAATCTTTCATTTTAGTCGGGAACATCCACTACTTTTCTTTTGAAGCCACTCTACTACCTATACGTTTACATATCGAAAAAATAATTCAAAAAATAAATATTCTTGTATTTGAGTCATTCCATTCCATTCCGGTAAGGTTTTTGACCTCGTTAGCTGCGATTGTTTTGAAAGTTTGTGTAAGTATTCTTCTCATCAAAATATGTAATTTTGGAAAAAAAATTGAATTATGACAAATTTAACAGTGAACAAGTAAAAACGGAGTTAAGTTCGGCCGGGCCGAACTTTATATACCCTCCACCATGGATTGCATTCCACAGAGGTTGTCGTAGAAGTGCAGCAATATTACAGGAAAATATAAATTTTGTCATATAGCCAAACTAAAACAAATACAAATATTGAAAAAATAATTATATAAATAAATATAATATTTTAATTATATCAAACCATTATCTATTTCAAATCAAAAAATAAATATTCTTATATTTATATTTTCAAAAAGCTTAAATACCATAAATATTGGAAGATAGTTGGTGCTACAGTTGGTTGTATTTCCATTCTATTTTAATTCCAAAAGTACAAATTTTGAAAATCCATTATCAGACTTACATGTGCAAAGTGCAAAATAACCTAGCTTCATGATTCAACCAATTTTTGCCGTACAAGAAAAAGTACGAATTTGAAAAAAAAACTTTTTATTTTGCGTGACTATGCAGTCAGAGGAATGTATACATCGAATTCCATGATTCCAGCTGCGCCCATTTGGTTGGTACCATTTTCACCCCATTGACATTTCTACGCAATTAGAATTTCATCATTCTAGCTGTAGTCGTTTAGTTGGTACTTTTTTATCCCCCTGTACCATTGTATCTCTTGATAGTACGAATTTCGAAAAATCCGTTTATTTTTCGTGTCTACGCAGTCAGAGGAATGTATACTCCGAATTTCATGACTCTAGCTGCGGTCATTTGGTTGGTACTATTTTTCCATTTTAACCCCAAAAGGTACGAATTTGGAAAAATTCGTCTATTTTCCGTGTCTACGCAGTCAGAGGAATGTATACTCCGAATTGCATGACTCTAGCTGCGCTCATTTGATTGGTACTATTTTTATCCCATTTTTTCTTTTTAACCCAAAAAAGTGCGAATTTAAAAAAATCTGTTTATTTTAAGTGTCTACGCAATCAAAGGAATGTATACACCTAATTTCATTATTCCAGGTGTAGCCGTTTGGTTGGTACCATTTTTATCCCTCCGTACCCATTGTATCCCTTGAAAGTACGAATTTGGAAAAAAAAACCTTTTATTTTTCATGTCTACGTAGTCAAAGGAATGTATAGACCGAATTTCATGACTCTAGCTGCGGTCATTTGGTTGGTACTATTTTTATCCCTTTTTTCTATTTTGACCCCAAAAAGTACGAATTTCGAAAAATCAGTTTATTTTCCGTGTCTACGCAGTCAGAGGAATGAATACTCCGAATTTCATGACTCTAGCTGCGGTCATTTGATTGGTACTATCTTTATCCCCTTTTTTCATTTTAACCCCAAAAAGTACGAATTTTGAAAAATCCGTGTATTTTACTTGTCTATGCAATCAGAGGAATGTATACACCGAATTTCATTATTCTAGGTACATCCGTTTGGTTGATACCATTTTTATCCCTCTATTCCCATTTTACCCCTTAAAAGTACGAATTTGGAAAAAATACTTCTACATTATGTATCTACTTAATTAGAGGAATGTACACACCGAATTTCGTGTTGTCGCTGTTGTCGTTTAATATGTACCATTTTTATCCCTTTTTTGTCCCATGTCACCCCCTACAAATTAGAATCACTTTATGGTGCACGTTTTTGCTGTAGGGGGAATGCGCATACCAAATATCAAGCTAATATAAAAAGACATATTCAAAAAACATGCTTAAATACGCTTAAATATTAGGGATTATTATGAGTATTTTTACTCCTTGTGAGGGAAAATTTCTTCCCTTTGGGCCGATTTCGCCCCATTTCAATCCCAACCGATCTACGACTATAAGACGCATTTGTGGAAAATTCGAACGTTCTAGCTCCTTTCGTTTAGATGCTAGCGTGCTTTCAACAGACGGACGGACCGACATGGCTAGATCGTCTTAGAATTTTATGACGATCAAGAATATATATACTTTATAGGGTCTCAGATCGATATTTCAAACGGAATGACAAAGTTAGTATACCCCCATCCTGGAGGTGGAGGGTATAAAAAATGTTACTTTTGTTAAGGATACCTCAGCGGCAAATGGGTGAAAAGACCGGTTAGCTCAATTTCGGCTGTTCCTCAGATAGTGTCCCATCCCTTCACGGACAAATAATTACTCTACACTTACACATGATCACGCACCACAGAACGGAGCGAGATATTACCCCTCAGTCGCCCTTCCCATTTTGTATGGGGGCTATATCTAAATCTGAACCGATCTTACCCACTTTCTGTATAAGTGTTTCTAGTTGGATTATAAGATGTTAAGCTAAATTTGAAGAAAATCGGGTACAATATGTGATTTCTAGAGCGGCGAAATACAAATCGGGAGCGACATTTGTATGGGAGCTATATATAAATCTGAACCGATCTGACCTATTTTCACCATGGGTATTTCAACTTGAAATATAAGATTTTTGCAAGATTTGAAGTAGATGTGGTAAAATTTGTGGTTTCTAGAGCGGAAAAAACTCTAATTGAGAGTGAAATTTTGTATGGGAGCTATATATAAATCTGAACCGATTTGAGCTATTTTTGCCATGGGTGTTTCTAGTTGAAATATAAGATGTTTTGCCAAATTTGAAGAAAATCTGTTAAAATATGTGGTATCTAGAGTGAAAAGAGTCAAATCGGGAGTGAAATTCGTATGGGACTATATCTAAATCTGAACCGATCTGACTCAATTTCACCACGAATGTTTCTAGTTTAAATTTAAGATATTTTGCAAGATTTGAAGAAGATCTATTAAAATATGTGGTTTATAGAGTGGAAAAAGTCAAATCTGGAGTGAAATTTCTGTGGGAGCTATATATAAATCTGAACCGATCTGACCTATTTTCACTGTGGGTGTTTCTACTAGAAATATAAGATATCTTGCAAGATTTGAAGAAGATCCGATAAAATATGTGGTTTCTAGAGCGGAAACAACTCAAATTGAGAGTGAAATTTGTATGGGAGCTATATATAATCTGAACCGATTTGAACTATTTCTGCCATGGGTGTTTCTAGTTGAAACATAAGATGTTTTGCCAATTTTGAAGAAGATCTGTTAAAATATGTGATTTCTACAACAGAAAAAGTCAAATCGGGAGTGAAATTCGTATGGGGGCTATATCTAAATCTGAACCGATTTTCTTCAAATTAAATAGCGTTCGTCTTTATCCCGAAAAACTGCGTTGTACAAAGTTTCGTTTGGTTCTGGCTATAATTGCGACCTGAACTTTGATTACAACAATAGATGGACAGACAGACGGACATTGCTAAATCGATTCAAAAAGTGATTCTAAGTTGATCGGTATAATTAACAATGGGTCTATCTCGCTTCCTTTTGGGTGTTACAAACAAATGCACAAAGACATAATACTCTCGTGGAGTGTATGAAAACTCTAATGCTAATTAAACATTCCAAATTTCCTACCAATAGAACCTACAAAAATTCTTACCATGGCTACCTTCAGTCACACCAAAGTCTAAAAAAATTAAATCTAAAGGGTGTTTTTTATTGGGGTATAGAACTTTAAGTTGGTATCACTTTTTTAACTGGCGGCCATTTTGTCAGCTGTCAAGTGATTAATATTTAGTTTGGTTTGCCATTTCATCATGAACAGGTTGACAAAAGAACAACGCTTGCAAATCGTGCAAATTTATTTCGAAAGTAATGGTTCAGTTCGCGAAGTTCACCATTTTATGGTCGACTTAATCGTCCATCAGAGCAATTAATTCGGTTAACCATGGATCGTTTTCGCACTACGTTTACTCTATGTGATAATACGCATCCGCAGAGACGTCGAACAGTGCGCACCGAAGAAACAATTGCCGCTGTAGAGCAAAGTGTTGAAGAGGACCCGAATGAAACGATTCGCCACCGTGCACAGCAATTGGAGCTGCACAGCAATTGGAGAAAGTGGTTGAAAATTGGACCTGTAGAATTGGCTATATTCGAGCCAGCCGCGGCGGCCACATGCCCGAAATCATATTTAAACATTAATGGCATAAAATTATCCTTCCAATAAAGCCAAATTGATGGACATTAAAACGATTTTCTTGTGTTTTATTTCAATTCGAAGTTCTATACCTCAATAAAAAACACCCTATATATAAAGAAAATGGTGCCTTAAACAATATTACATAAAACAGTTACAATACCAAGACTTAACTTAACTTAAAAATATATTCGCTGGTTTGGTAATTTTTTGAATATTTGTAGACGGAAACGTCTTGTTTGGTGACTTTCTCATAGATTTAATAGCGCCGCGGTTCAGTGCGGAGGTAAATAGTTTAAATACCACCGGATTCAAATATTAGGCTATGGTGGGAGTCTCTGCTTATTTTGGAGAGATTTTATAGTTTATGCAAAACTGGCTGGCAATAGTGGTTGTTCCACGACATCTACTGGATATCGAATTACAACTGGATCGCTACTAGTACCAAACCTAGTAGACTTCCTTCTACTATCCGTCAGTTGACCTTTTATTTATGATGCTTCCTTACAATTTGGCCTACCTTTTTTTCCGGACACTTCACGTTCCTTCTTTTCTGGTCTCTAGAATTTGCGCCGGGACAATATGAATGCAGATCAGAACGTTGTCAAACCTAATATAAAGGGTGATTTTTTAAAAGCTATAGGAAAGTTTTTCAAAAAAAAAACACACATAAAATTCAGAAAAATACATGAAACCTTTATTTGAATCGATAGTACGGTCCATATAATTCAATGTTTGAAGATTATTTCATGCAAATGTTGACCTTGACTGCGCCTCAAATGGTCCATCCGCTTAGTCCAATTTTGACATTTCCACGTTTTGGAGTAACAGAGGCCCAATTGCTGCGAACGGCGACGAATCGATAATTGATGCTCATCATTAACAGTGACCGATACAGCTGCGATATTTTCTTTCTTCAGTTCGCACTCTACGTAAGCGTGTTGGTGGTTTAATGTCCAACAATGTAAATTTGGTGCGAAATTTAGTCACAATAGCCCGAATAGCCGCTTCAGTGGGTCGATTAAACTGACCATAAAATGGAAGCGCGCAATGATCTTTCTTAACAGAGCACGCATTTTGATAATAAAATTCAATAATTTGCAAGCGTTATTCGTTTGTAAGACGATGCATGGTTAAATTATAGACCAAACTGAAGATGTTTGACAGTGAAACAAAACACGAAACGTGCGTCAGCTGTTTAAACCAGTGTTGCCAAAAAGATAATAGCTAAAAAATCACCCTTTAGATGGACGTACACACCAAATTCCATAATCCTTACTGTAATCCTCTGTACCCAATGCTATCCCTTGAAAATACGTGTCAACGCAGTCAGAGGAATGTATACTCCGAATTTCATGACTCTAGCTGTCATTTGGGTGGTACTATTTTTATCCCCTTTTTGCATTTAAACCACAAAAAATACGAATTTCGAATAATCCGTTTATTTTACGTGTCTACGCAATCAGAGGAATGTATACACCGAATTTCATTATTCTAGATGCAGCCGTTTGGTATGTACCATTTTTATCCCTTTTTTTCCTATTTACACCTTAAAAGTTTTTTATATTATGTATCTACTCAATTAGTGGAATGTACACACTGAATTTCGTGTTTCTAGCTGTTGTCGTTTAATATGTACCATTTTTATCCCTTTTTTGCCCCATTTCACACCCTACAAATAAGAATCACTTTATGCTGCACGTTTTTGCTATAAGGGGAATGCGCATACCAAATATCAAGCAAATATGAACAGTCATATCCAAAAAACATGCTTAAATACGCTTAAATATTAGGGATTATTATGGGTATTTTTAGTCCTTGTGAGGGAAAATTTCTTCCCTTTGGGACGATTTCGCCCAGTTTCAATCCCAACCTATCTACGACAATAAGACGCATTTATGGAAAATTTGGACACCCTAGCTCCTTTCGTTTAGTTCCTAGCGTGCTTTCAATAGACGGACGAACGGACATGGCTAGATCGTCTTAGAATTTTATGACGATCAAGAATATATATACTTTATAGGGTCTCAGGTCGATATTTCAAGGTGTTACAAACGGAATGACAAAGTTAGTATACCCCCATCCTGGTGGTGGAGGGTATAAAAATGTGTTTTAAAAACATATTCGTTTTGCGTCTTGTTTTCTCGGTCAAATTTAACGACCCAAATCGAACGCGTACGTTGCGTCTACGTTTAGTCAATTTCACGCTAACAGTGTCTGCATACAAAATTGTTTAAACCCGGAGACAAGCCAGCAGAAACTTGGCAGCACCGTATGTATCTGTATGTATGTATGCACCCGTATGTATCTTTTTGGAAGAAAAAGTTCTTTCAGTGTGAGCTTTTTTGATACGCTAAAACAACAAAAAACATTCACATCATGTATTGGGCAAAGAAAATAGACTTGATTTTATTATTTTTGCTGTAGACGACTGAGAAAAACAAAAACAGCAACGTGTTGCACAAACATTCGAGAGAGGGAGAGCGAAAAATTAAAAAGGCATACGACTCTCAGACGTAGGTTATCTCTCTAGGGTTAAAATACTAAGAAACTGTGTCGTATTTTACTCGAATTTTGTCACCATTTTACTTATTTTATTTTTTTTTAACTAATTGCAAAAAAAATTATTGAAAAATAAGGCTCAAATTTTGCACACTTAATCATTTTCGATGACAATACAAGGAAATGGAAAAATTTAACCAATTGGACAAAGGGGCGTGGTACCTCCCATACAAACCACAAATTAAAAATCTATTATTTCTGCTCCTGATAACGGTATTTGAACAAAATTTGGTACGTCGGTTTGGTGTGCATTTTTTAAGTGCTGCTGCAAATATGAGCGGGAATGGACAAAGGGGCGTGGTACCTCCCATACAAACCACAAATTAACAATCTATTATTTCTGCTCCTGATAACGCAGTAATTTTTCCTTCTACAAAAGATAACTAAAAAAGAATTTCTAGGCCCAATAGAATTCTGCTTGCATAAAGCATGGATTTGAAAAAAAATTTTTTTTTTTGATTTACTAGTTTAATTTGTCTATATTCCTTTGTTTGCATTCTAGATGAGTCCTTTCTCCATGTACGAAAACTCGGTATAAATGATGCCCGACGGAGCTTCTTGTTCATTCTAAATTCACCGCCTCACGTAGTCGGTTCGCAATACTACTTAGTTATCGTTTCTCTTCTTTGTGCGATTTAGTCATTTCAATCGTCAGTGAGCCTTAGTAATCTCGTCAATCGTCATTGTTCATAAGTTCATATTTCGAAAGTGACAATTTTGCAAGGTACGACTTCTTTAATTTACCATTTATCAAATTAAATAAGTGTTGGTTGGATCTGCCGAGTTGGATCGTTGTGACGTAGCAATCAATCCGACACAAAAATAATAAAATCTATTATGATGTTCTTTGATTTCTGACAGTTACGTTCGATTAAAATGTAAATGAAAGAAATTCGAGTAAAATACGACACAGTTTCTTAGTATTTTAATGTTGTTTGTCGTTGCTTTGTGCTGTTTTCTTTAGTTGATTCACAATTAAACAAAAAACACGAAAAATATTCATTTTGAAACACCCATTCTTCACCTAAGAGTGGGAGAATGAGTGTCGCTCTTTCATTTACATTTTAATCGAACGTAACTGTCAGAAATCAAAGAGTCGGACGGAGCTTCTTAGTCGTCCGTCCACCTTCTTTGGGTGGACCTTCTTTGCTCGTGGCTGTGTTATCTGGTTATCTGTAGGTTGACTTTTTTTAATGCTGTGCGGAAGGTAATTGGGAATAATTACGGTTATGTTTTAGCAAATTTGTAATTTGTGCACTCCTAGCGAGGTGAGTTTAGCTGCAACATGATTGCCAAAAGTGAAAAATTAGGTTAAAAATACATGACATAAAAATCATTTTTACAGCTCTTACAACTTCTCATCTTCATTCCAAAGAAAATAAGACTTTAACAAGAAGATCCGTGGTACTCTTTTTAAAAATCGAGCGAGTTACGTTAGATTAAAATGTGAAAAATAAAATTTAAGAGCGAGCTGTCGTCGGTTTTGACAGAAATCATTCAAAATAACATAAAAATTTCAAAATTAAGAACGCCGGTAACAAAGAAGAATACGATAATTTTTGCCTTATTTTTCAATAATTTTTTTTGCAATTAGTTAAAAAAAATAAAATAAGTAAAATGGTGACAAAATACGACACAGTTTCTTGTTATTTTAATGTTGTTTGTCGTTGCTTTGTGCTGTTTTCTTTAGTTGATTCACAATTAAACAAAAAACACGAAATATATTCATTTTGAAACACCCATTCTTCACCTAAGAGTGGGAAAATGAGTGTCGCTCTTATATTTACATTTTAATCTAACGTAACTGTCAGAAATCAAAGAGTCGGATGAACTATCTTATTAGATTCTATTATTTTTGAGCCAATAACAAAGAAAATAAGACTTTAACAAGAAGATCCGTGGTACTCTTTTTAAAAATCGAGCGAGTTACGTTAGATTAAAATGTGAAAAATAAAATTTAAGAGCGAGCTGTCGTCGGTTTTGACAGAAATCATTCAAAATAACATAAAAATTTCAAAATTAAGAACGCGGGTAACAAAGAAGAATACGATAATTTTTGCCTTATTTTTCAATAATTTTTTTTGCAATTAGTTAAAAAAAATAAAATAAGTAAAATGGTGACAAAATTCGAGTAAAATACGACACAGTTTCTTGTTATTTTAATGTTGTTTGTCGTTGCTTTGTGCTGTTTTCTTTAGTTGATTCACAATTAAACAAAAAACACGAAATATATTCATTTTGAAACACCCATTCTTCACCTAAGAGTGGGAAAATGAGTGTCGCTCTTATATTTACATTTTAATCTAACGTAACTGTCAGAAATCAAAGAGTCGGATGAACTATCTTATTAGATTCTATTATTTTTGGCAACGGCGGCTAAGCCTAAACGGGAGGAATGCATACATTCATCTGACAACAGATGAGAGTGTGAAAAATAACAAAAAAGAACGTGATGACAGTTTGTATTTAACCGCGAAACCCCTTGACCGAGCGCGCTCTTATTCTCCACAATTGTCTGACCAAATGTCAGAGAAAAGAAACGAAATTACGAAAAGAAATACAGGCTTAAATATCGAAATGTCTAAAAGTATGCTTTTAAATAAGTGTAGTAATGTGGATACACAGAAAGAAAAGAGTGCTGATATAAATGTGTCAAAGGGCGCGATCCCCAAAATAAATCTGACAGCCGGAAATGTCGATAATAAAATCCAAACGGGTATAGATAGATACGTACTCGTCAATAAACGTAAGTCCAGCCCTAGGTCCTCACGACAAGAACCATCCTCAAAAATGCATAAAGGATACATTCCGGTAAGTCAAAACCGTTTCTCACTTCTCAGCACTGAGGACGCCACTGACCAAGGAAATGAAATTGTTAAGGAATTCAAACCTCCTCCAATATACTTACGAGAGCAGACATCGAATGTGCTCGTTAATAAGCTTTCCCAGCAAGTAGGAAAAAATAATTTTCATGTAACTACTATACGAAGGGGAAATGTCCAAGAGACGAAAGTACAAACGTACTCTGAGTCCGTCTACAGGAAAATGGTCGAACTATTCGACAAAGAAAAGAAAAATTATTACACTTATCAACTTAAAAGCTCTAAGGGGTTAGTTGTAATAATAAAGGGAATTGATAGTTCTGTATTACCAGAAGAAATAAAAAAAGGACTCGAAGAGGAAGGATATGAAGTAAAGTCGGTTATAAATATCCTTAACAAAAATAAAATGCCACAGCCCATGTTTAAAGTGGAATTAACATTTGAGTCGTCAAGAATAAAAAAGAAGGGTGCGACTCACCCAATATATGATCTGCGGTATCTGTGCAGTCGTAGAATAAGAGTAGAGGAACCGCTAAAGCGCAGGGATCCTCCTCAATGTACCAATTGCCAGGAATTCGGACACACCAAGACCTACTGTAAGTTGCCTTCAGTGTGCGTCAGGTGTAGTGATGTGCATAAATCTTTGGAATGTCCACATTCCAAAGAAGACTCTAGTGCAAAAAAATGTAGTAACTGTGGTGAAAATCACACGGCAAATTATAGAGGCTGCCCTGTGTACATCCACATGAGAAAAGCCACCAACGTAACTAGACCAAAGCCTGTGTACTTACAGTACCAGCCTGCACCCTACCCGAACCTGAAGACCATAGCCCCTATGGTAAATGCTAGCTCTAGCAACAAGACTCTGTCCCGAGTCCAATCTAACACAAATCCTACTAATTTATCATACGCCCGTACGCTAAAAGAAGGTACTTCCGTAAGTCAAAATTTTCCCTCGGAAAATTCAAAGTCTGTGTACTCACAGTACCAGCCAGTACCCAATCTAAACCTGAAGACCAGATCTCCTATGGTAAATGCTAGCTCTAGCAACAATCTCTCGTACGCTTGTACGCCGCAAGAAGATGCTCCCTTAACTTCAAATTCCTCCCTGGAAAACTCAATTGAGAAAATGATAGAAACCATGAATAACTTTATGTTGAGTATGCAAAATATGATGCAAGAAATGATGAGAAATCAGAGCATGCTAATGCAAATTGTACTGAATCAAAAATAAATCCATTGCGAATTTGTTTTTGGAACGCAAACGGCCTAAGCCAGCACAAACATGAAGTAGATAATTTTCTTCGACACCAAAAAATCGACATACTTCTTGTCTCAGAGACACATTTTACTATAAGGAACTGTTTTAGAATAAACGGATATTGTACTTACGACACAAAACACCCGAGCGGTAGAGCCTGTGGTGGCACAGCTGTTATTGTGCACAATAGGGTAAGGCATTGTCCAATACAGGAATATAGAACAGAGCACATACAGGCTACGTCAATCAACCTCACAAATATGAACATTGTGATATCAGCAATTTATTGCCCTCCGAGATATAATATAAACAGTGCTCAATTTGTAGACTTCTTCTCTACACTAGGGTCGAAATTTATAGCAGCTGGTGACTATAACGCCAAACATACCTATTGGGGTTCACGAATTACCCTTCCAAGAGGTAGGCAATTATTAAGTGCGATGTCACGCGCTAAACTAGACGTTATTTCTAGCGGCCAGCCGACACACTGGCCTTCAGACTTAAGCAAAATACCTGATTTAATCGACTTCGCTATAGTCAAGAATATAAGACGTGATCAAAGTTCCATATATACTTCATTCGATCTTTCTTCTGATCACTCCCCTTCAATTATGACATTGTTCAATATCAAGTCAGAAAATGAGAACGAAGTCCATAACTTTCCTAACAGACGCACGAACTGGATGAAATACAAAAAGTATGTTAGTACACATATTCCTCAGGACATTTGTTTAAAATCTGAGGATGAAATAGAACATGCCGTTAACCTCTTTACTGATATTGTGAATAATGCAGCTAAGGTGGCAACACCGAAAGACATTAATGGAGGTGGCAACCCTGCAAACTGCCCAAGGGATATTGAAGCCCTTATTAGAGAGAAAAGAAAGCTTAGAAGGGAATGGCAGAGATATCGCTCCCCAACTCTGAAGTGTCGACTCAAGCATTGCCAGAAAAGATTAACGTCTGCCCTTAAGGCAAAGGAGGAATCTGCCCTCAAAATCTACCTGCAGAATTTAGATCCAACAGATAGAAGTGATTTTAGCCTCTGGAAGGCCACAAGAGATATGCGAAGCCCTATTGCGCATGAATCCCCGCTACGCCTTCAGAATGGCAGTTGGGCAAAAAGCACTGAAGAGAAGGTCAATGCATTTGCCAACCACTTGGAAGAGGTATTTACACCAAATAGTGGACCATCTTCTGTCAATCCGCCCGAGATAGACGAAATGGTCCCTCACCCACTGCGTCTCAGGTTTAAGATCATAGAAGAATCTATTAAAGACCTCGAAACTAAAAAATCCCCTGGTAAGGATGGAATTACAGCGAGAATGATTAAAGAGCTTCCTCATTCAGCAATGAAAACTATTCTATTTATCTTTAATAGTATTTTGCGTACGGGCTACTTTCCAACATCTTGGAAGAGGTCTGAGATAGTAATGATTCCAAAACCCGGAAAGGACTTAACTCAGGTTAAGTCATACCGTCCGATAAGTCTACTGTCGATATTGTCAAAAATGTTTGAGAAAATTCTATTGATGAAGATTACACCATACATAGAAAATAGCGGAATTATACCCGATCACCAATTCGGGTTTCGTAAAAGCCACAGTACCATAGAGCAAGTACACCGTATTGTTACTGTTATTAGAAGGGCGTTTGAGAACAAGCAGTATTGTTCCGCCCTCTTCATAGACATTTCCCAGGCGTTTGACAAAGTTTGGCATGATGGACTTGTGCATAAAATAACTCGTTTGCTGCCAAATAACACACACAAATTGCTCAAAAACTATTTAACAGATAGATCGTTTGAAGTAAGATTGAAAGGCAAATTTTGTAGCCCTAAGAAAATAACTGCAGGCGTCCCTCAAGGTAGTATTCTGGGACCCATCTTGTATATCTTATACACGGCAGATATGCCGACGAGTTCTCTTACACATACTTCCACGTTTGCAGATGACACTGCTTTCGTTAGTGTCCACAAAGACTCAACAATTGCGTCTTATCAATTGCAGTCACACGTCCGTGTGCTTCAAACGTGGTTAGTGAAATGGAGGGTAATGGTAAATGCAACAAAGTGCACACATGTCACGTTTACCCTAAGAAGAGACACTTGTCCACCAATTGATATATTTAATAACAGTATACCTCAAAAGGCAAACGTAAAGTACCTTGGAATTCATTTGGACCGCCGTCTTACATGGGCATACCATATTGATTCCAAAGTAACCCAGATAAAGCTGAAATTGCTACAGCTACAATGGCTTATTGGACCACGGTCTGCTCTAGACCTTGAATATAAAGTCCTTATTTACAAATGCATTATAAAACCCATATGGACATATGGTATCCAGCTTTGGGGTTCAGCGTGTGCATCTAATGTCAATAAGCTACAGAGAAGCCAGTCAAAAATTCTACGATTGATTACGAGCGCCCCTTGGTACATCAGAAATGGAAACATTCATAAGGACCTTAACATCCCAATGATCAAAGAAGAAGTCAAGAGATACTGCCGGAGCTACGTTTCTAAGCTACACATCCATCCAAATACACTCGCTCGAGAGCTGCTAAATTATGAAGGACACAGCCGTCTGAGGAGAAGAAATACCCTAGATCTAGTTTAGAATTTTGAATTGTCACAATGCTAATGTAATATTTTGATAAAACTTTTATTACATACTTTTGCAAACTCTTGCTGGTTATATACTGTAAATAACCTTTAGAATAAGAATCCTAGGTTAAGATTTGAATACTTATTGTTATTTTCACAAGTTATGAAAGATACAATAAATAACAAAAAACGTAAAAAAAAAAAAAAAAAAAAAAAAAAAAAACGTTTGAATTTCCACGTCAATCAATGATCTTACTCTATTCAACTCACATAACAGAGAAAAGTAAATACTAATTTCAATATAAAGTTTCTGGACGAACAACCTTTATATTAGGGCGGGTTGACTTTTATTTTCGAATAGCAAAAACGTAAACTAGATAAAATTCTATGAAAATTCTACGAAGAAACCATGGGTCTAAAATCAAATCCTAATCCGCACCTCTCGACTTGAAAATTTATATGCCCGCCTTTGCCAAAAAATAAATGTTAGAAAAAATAGCTTTTTCAAAAAAGAAATCGAATTTTCTAAATTAAATTGTTTAGTAAGGTAGTTATTTTGCACTTTATATTTTTTATTTATTTAATGTAGAATTTTTTCCATCCATACAAATCAACCCTCCCTACTGTATAAATATTGTTGTCCATTTTGTTATAAAAGTTCGATATAGTAGAAGGATTTTCTAAGAAAAAACTTTTGTGCTTCGGTAGGGAAATATTTTTCAATTGACCATATTTTCATGAACCATTGCATATCTCAAAGCGGATAAAGTGTGACTTAGACCACTACCATTCTAACTGACACATATAAGGTCTCAGGTCAATATTTCAAGGTATTACAAACGGAAATACGTTTCGTCACATCGGTTTCATTACTTCAAGAAAACATTGAGAGCAAGGTTTTATTAATTGATTTACTTTTCAATCTATATTATTTAATATTTTCAATTTTCTGAACAAAAACTACAACTTACACTTCACTCGTATCCGAAAAAGAAAAATTTCCCGAAAAAATGGAAATTTTGTCTCACTTCCACGGGAACGACATTGCACGGCGAAATTTCGATAATAGTGCGATCCCTCTCAAATAGGTCTTTATTGCTCGACATCAGCAATCATTTATCGCTTAGCTAGCATCAATGCGAGTCTTAAATATATGCAGACTACCCAACATACCAAATGACTTGAGAACAATATTATAATAAACTTGCCAACACAAGCCTCAAGCTTGAAAAAGAGAATTGTAGAAAAATCGAAATGGAACCCTCTTGATAATATTAAATGTGTACGCTTACTTTAAGCTTATTGTAGAATAAGATTACATTAAAATTTCGTTTTTTTTGGTAATTTTCGTTAATATTAATTAATTTTATTAATTCTGTCCATTTTTTGTACATTTCAGTTGTAATTTAAAATTAGTTGTAAACAAAATAAGCCAGGACAATATCCCAGTTCAAATCAATAATTTTAATGTTCATATTCACATTTCGGGCAATTGTTTCGCAGCTTAATACGATTTTTAGCGAACGTTCGCGTGTCTTTTATAGGGTTTGGGGTTTCCCGGAAAACGGGAATGAAACATTGCATTCCCGGAAATTCCCGGGAAAAAGTAATTCATAATGAAAATTGTTAATTTATATTGAGAATAATTAATTCATAATAGAAACACAATGAAATATACAAGTTTGTAATCAGAAAATCCAAATTCATAATCAGAAAATACGTTTTCATATTCAGAAAATATGAATTCATAATGAAAAAATATAAAATCATAAAAAATGTAAATTTATAATGAGAACATTGATAAAATATGTGCTTCTACGAAAATATCCATAGAAAAACGTACATACATAGCTTCGATTATAAATTTTACAGTTCCTGATTATGAATTTATATTTTATGAATATATATTCCTGAATAAGAATTTATATATTCTCATTATCAATTTGGATTTTCTCATTTTGTATTTATATATCTCATTATCAATTTGTATGTTCTTATTATGATTTTATATTTCTCAATATGAATTTACATTTCACATTACGAATTTAGAGTGGTGATTGTGAATTATCATGCTCCTATTATGAATTTACTCTCATCATGGACTTACATATTCTGATTATAAATTACATTTTCTCATTTTAAACTTGAAAAGGTGTCGACTAATCGTCAGAATTGGACATTTATATCGCATGTAGAAGTGACTGACACCTACACTAGATTCAAAATTGAAAACGATTAAGGAAACAAATAACTCATATGACGGAGAATGTTATGACACATTTAATTAAGAATATTCATTCGTCTGGAAACAAAAATATTTTATAGAAACAGGAGGGGGGGGGGGGAATATTCTAAACTGTAAAAACAATAGAAACATAACAAATTAATATTAATTTAATAAGTTCATAAAAAATATTGCAATAGTCCAGTCACTAATTCTTACAAATGGCCATTGAAATACACCGTAGGATATATTTATATTCCTATTATATTTCTCTTTAAAGTTTCCAGGCGAACAATTTTTATTGTATTCCTATTTTTAGACCATTTCTTTCTGGCTACATATGTAAAGTAAATTGTTCTTGAAGAATATGTTCACCTCGATTCTTCTAGGAAAACAAGAAAATTTACATTATGTAAGCCATAGTATTGTCGACATGATATTTTTATTTCACAATAAAGATCCTGCAAATAGCCCCACAAAAAGTTTTTATTCCCCTAGCTGGGTTTCGCATAAAAAAGTTTTGTTTGTAGAAATATAATATAAACAAATACTTATTATTGTCAGTAATGTAAATACATATATGAATTTGAAATACATCTAAAAATTCCAATTTATATAAATTATTGATCAACATAATAAATAAATTATTTTTTTAATATTTCCCGTATTCCCGGGAAAAACTATTCGGGAATTCCCGGACCCCAAACCCTAGTCTTTTATGAACTTGTCCTCCGTGTTGCCCACTGATAAAGCTGTATCTATGACATGTAGAAATTTATTGTTTAATATTTTTAATTGAACTTACTTACTTATAGCAACACTCGATGGTATTATTTTCAGCTGGGCTGCTATTAAATCTTCATCCAATACATTCGTTTTTTGGTTTTTTATTATTAAAAAGAAGTTCAATTATTTCATTTGTTTCTCTTCGAACACTTTTTTATATTTATTGTGTATTGTTGACACTTTTCACCAAATGAAACACTACAAGAGAGGAAGAAAGTTCGTGTGCGAACTTGAGAAACTGTTGTGTATTATAAGAATTCCTCAAGCATTGTTAAAAACTCGAAGATAGGAGTAAACAAAGATTACAACAATATTCACAGAAGACAGACTGAATGAAACAGCTTTTGAGTTTATATCAGAAAAAGCTTTGCGTTAAATTGGCGGCATGATATACGTAACACAACTGAATGGGCAAAGTAGATACATATAAAAATATGATCTTGTGCCAGGGTTTAGAGAATAAAGCTTACGCAAAGAAGCGTGCAACTTATTTCCTCTCTCTGCGCATGACGTCACAGTTTCAGTTTGGTTTGTGAGAACATTGCATGCTAAGATAATGGAAATACATAGATAAAATAGTTGTAGTTGTAACCAAGACCACTAGGTGGCGAATGTGTAAAAAGTACATTCTATTCTACAACTATTTTATCTACATATATATTTCCATTATCTTTGTTGCATGTCCCAGATCAGTGATACCAACTCCAAAGAACCAAAATCAATAAAAATATTATTTCAATTATCAAAAAAATGTGAAATTAGTTTGTTATCAATATAACGAAAACAAGACCAGAAACTTCAAAACTATATACCAAAATTGTCAATTTAGGAATAGTGAACTTGACTTAATTTAGTGTTATTGGATCTGCAGTTTAATAAAAATGTAGTTTTGTTCGTGATCAAAAATTAATTTTTTGTTATGCAATTTTTTAAAGGGTCCTCTTTAATTTCGCGTTAGTAGGACTGGCAGAAAAGTACAAAAAATACAATTTGAATAATTATATCCCTCAAAAATGACAAGTTCTTATAAATGCAAACTCTACCAGAAAGTAAAGAACTGAGTACACAGATTTGTTATATTTGACGTCTACTTTTAGAATTTTATACCCATTTATATGAGACATCATTTTATCGCACAGTATTATATTTAGAATTTTTATAAGTTGCATTTGTATTGATTTAAAAAAAAATCTGGTAATTCGCAGTTTAAACATCAATGATTTTATCTTTTTAGGCTATATTGAATATATATTAGGCAGTTGAATATGGTAAAATGCAAGCATTTAATTCAAAGCTGTGTAGCATCGTTCTACTAAGAAGCTTGCGTATGAACCGATGCTATCTAATTTTGTTTTTCTTTATTGGTATGGAGCCTAAACCGGCATCAGTAAACACAATGTTGCAATACTCATAAATAGAGCTGAAAGTGCTAAACCAAAAAGTGAAAAAGGGCTAAATTTACGCGTTTTTTAGTTTCGGGCTAAAAATATTTTTTTCGAGTTTCGGGCAACCCAAAACGGGCTAAATCTAGCCCGAAAGGGGCTAAGGTGGCATCACTGTGCCAGATGTTGAAAATGTCATTTTCGAATTTAGAAAAAACAAAAGTTGTGCTGGATTGTGCTAGCGGGGTACATAATTGTGCCGATTTTAAAAAAGTTCTATCTCAAGCCGTTTTGGAAAAAATCGCTATTTTCGAAAAAAATTTTAGAATTGTCATTTAGTTTTTTTTTCGCAAAAACAAAGGTTGTGGTGAATTGTGCTAGATTTGTGCCGCAAAATGTTTTTCGAAAAAATGAAAATTGACAGAGATATAGCGAAAAAACTTTTTGCAACAAAAATCGCTGAAATATTCATTTTAATTAGCGATTTTCTCGAAAACGGTATCAGCTTGAAACGGCACAATAACACCCTCCTCTAAAATAACCTAGCACAACTTGTACTTTCAAAAAAACCAAAAATGAAAATCTCAGCGATTATTGTTGCAAAAAGTTTTTCGCTATATCTCTGTCAATTTTCATTTTTTTTTTCGAAAAACGGCACAATTCAGCACAAAAAAAAACAAAATGGCAATTCTAGGATTTTTTCGAAAATAGTGATTTTTTTGGAAACGGCTTGAGATAGAACTATTTTAAAACGGCACAATTGTGTACTCCGCTAGCACAATGCAGCGCAACTTTTGTTTTTGAAAAAAAAACAATATCGCAATATCTCGGTCAATTTTCAATTTTTCGAAAAAATTTACGGCATAAATACATATTGCCAAGATCACACTGATTTTTCCTATAAATTCCATGATTTGCCAAAAAAAAACTAGCCACTTCTTTTGCATTTTTTTATCTTTTGGAAACCCAAAAAATGTAAACAAGAAATGTTGAAACTGTGACGTAGTTGTTTACTCTCATGATCTACCATCGAATAACGGACCTGCGCAATGCGCAACCTATTATTTTCTCAACCGTGATCTTGTGCCAAGCCAGAAGGCGCAACGCTCTTTCCATGGCACAGTGGCAACTTACGGCCAAAACGCTATAACTATTTTATTTAACATCATACAATTCTGAAATTTGGCATTTTGATATGTAACATTATTTCTGATTTGTATACCCTCCACCTAAGGATGGGGGCCATTCATTTTGTCAAATCTTTCTATTTGGCGCGCCTATGCAATCGGACGAATGTGTGCACCGAATTTCATGATTCTATCTGCGACCATTTGCTTGGTACCATTTTTATCCCTTTTTCCCATTTTAGCCCCTTAAAAGTATGTAGATACCCAATTTCATCGTTCTATCTGCAGGCGATTGGTTGGTACCATTTTTATTCCTATGTTCCCATTTTATCCCTTGAAAGCATGAAATAAATATATTTTATTCAAAGTGATTGAGTGTTGGATATTGGCTTGCCTCTATGGGGTGAGTTGATAGTCGGTTTAAGTTGATCGGGAACTCTCTGTAGCTTGTAGTAGTATATTCTGATTCGGTAGCAGTATAGGCAAATGTAGTAGATTCGGTGTTTGATGAAGATAGACTCGGGTGTCGGTAGTAAACGTGGCTACTTCGGCCGTAGACTCGGTTTGCCAGGTTCTGTAGTAAGCTCGGCTACTTCAGGTTCGGTGATAGACTCGACTCTATTGGGCTCGGTAGTAGACTCGGCTGATTCGGGTATATAATCGGCTACTTCAGGTTTGGGTTGACTCGTTCTTCATTACGAACTGATTATTTATTTACATTCTGCTAATCTAACTACTGGTTGAACAGTGAACCGAAGTCCCTGTATTGGAACAGTGAACCAAAGTGCCTGTGTTGGAACAGTGAACCGAGCCGAATTTATTTCCCGAAGTAAAAAATGAGCAAGGCAGCAAGACTTATGAAAGGCCAAGCTGACCGTTGTGACACGCTGTTTCAAACAAACGCTGAAATGGATCACTGTGGTGCTTGCTGCCTATGGTGTCCCAAGGCTCGTCTCTTATACGGTTTGACACATAAGCCTAATGAGAATTGCTTTACTGTTGTGTGTTTTCCGTACACACTGAGTGCTTGAATTCTATGATCACTCACTCTTGTTGTAGGCAGTAGTGTGTGTGTGTGTGTGGTGGGGCCGACTTGTTGATTGATCGCTCGTGGCATGTGTATTTGTAATTCCTCTTTGTCTGTCGTGGGCGATGGCAGTGCTGTGTTTGTACGTTTGTTTGTATGTTTGTGACGTCACTGGCACAGCCACACTATGTACGGAGATTTTCTGAGGAGAAATTCGGCACGTTACACCACTCTAAAAGGAAACTCAGCCCAACTGGACAATCTATATATATATAGAAACTGAATCTGTGTTTGTGTGTTTTTTGTATGTTCTTTATAGCAGCCTAAACTATTGGACCGATCTTCTTGAAATTTTCACAGTATGTTCATGCTGAACCGGTAGTGAAAATAGGCTATATACATTTTTGATATTTTCAGTGGGTGTGGCACCTCACACACAACTTGGGTTTTATTATTTTTTTATAAATTAGCATATTCGGAGTACTGTTAGTGTCTTTAATTTTTGTGAAAGTTCACTAATTGTTTGAGAGTCTCTTGTCTCTTGCCGTGAGCGGACGTGTTCTCTTTGGCTCTCGTAAAAAAATCAAAATAATCGAATATTATTATCAATTATAATAAAGAATTGAGCGACTGAACGCTAACATAAAATAAAAGTGTTGTGTACCCGATCTAATTTGATTGTTGTGTACAAACAAGGAATCAAAGAATAAAATACAAAAAAAAATAAACAATCAAGGCAGTGTTGTGCGTGTTGTTGTTGTGCAAATCGAAAAACAGCCAACAACAAAACCTCAGTGTGTGTATGAGTTCAACAAACTCAAGTGAGGAACGGCGGCTAAGCCTAAACGGGAGGAATGCATACATTCATCTGATAACAGATGAGAGTGTGAAAAATAACAAAAAAGAACGTGATGACAGTTTGTATTTAACCGCGAAACCCCTTGACCGAGCGCGCTCTTATTCTCCACAATTGTCTGACCAAATGTCAGAGGAAAGAAACGAAATTACGAAAAGAAATACAGGCTTAAATATCGAAATGTCTAAAAGTATGCTTTTAAATAAGTGTAGTAATGTGGATACACAGAAAGAAAAGAGTGCTGATATAAATGTGTCAAAGGGCGCGATCCCCAAAATAAATCTGACAGCCGGAAATGTTGATAATAAAATCCAAACGGGTATAGATAGATACGTACTCGTCAATAAACTTAAGTCCAGCCCTAGGTCCTCACGACAAGAACCATCCTCAAAAATGCATAAAGGATACATTCCGGTAAGTCAAAACCGTTTCTCACTTCTCAGCACTGAGGACGCCACTGACCAAGGAAATGAAATTGTTAAGGAATTCAAACCTCCTCCAATATACTTACGAGAGCAGACATCGAATGTGCTCGTTAATAAGCTTTCCCAGCTAGTAGGAAAAAATAATTTTCATGTAACTACTATACGAAGGGGAAATGTCCAAGAGACGAAAGTACAAACGTACTCTGAGTCCGTCTACAGGAAAATGGTCGAACTATTCGACAAAGAAAAGAAAAATTATTACACTTATCAACTTAAAAGCTCTAAGGGGTTAGTTGTAATAATAAAGGGAATTGATAGTTCTGTATTACCAGAAGAAATAAAAAAAGAACTCGAAGAGGAAGGATATGAAGTAAAGTCGGTTATAAATATCCTTAACAAAAATAAAATGCCACAGCCCATGTTTAAAGTGGAATTAACATTTGAGTCGTCAAGAATAAAAAAGAAGGGTGCGACTCACCCAATATATGATCTGCGGTGTCTGTGCAGTCGTAGAATAAGAGTAGAGGAACCGCTAAAGCGCAGGGATCCTCCTCAATGTACCAATTGCCAGGAATTCGGACACACCAACCTACTGTAAGTTGCCAACACCAGCTGTTTTTGACGCCCCTGAACTGTCCCATATTGAATACGGCCTCAACTCTCTACAATATAAGTATGACCAGTGTACTTGGCTTTGGCGCATAAATGGTTTAATTAAATTAAATTATCTCTTTAGGTGACATTATATCGAATCTCTTTGTAGTCCTGACCGTGCTGGTCTTTCTCTATATACCCGCACTTCGAAATCTTCGAGGCAAATGCATTGTTTGCTGTCTAACCTCGCTGGCGATTGGCAATACCATATTGACTGTGATCTCGATGGCGGAGGTGACATTCCCCCAGGTTATGTGCAGCTGTATAGGTAAGTCTGTTGGGGGAAAAGTGTGTATTCGTTGTCTGGGCATAACAAAGTGTCGAATTGAGCTGAGAAAAATCGACAAAGAGAAATAGGCAAGCTCAAAATTTCTCTTCAAAACGGAACACATATCGATAAATTTGAAGAGAAGGAGATATCTGCGTATATACATATGTATAGTAAGTTGCCTTCAGTGTGCGTCAGGTGTAGCGATGTGCATAAATCTTTGGAATGTCCACATTCCAAAGAAGACTCTAGTGCAAAAAAAATGTAGTAACTGTGGCGAAAATCACACGGCAAATTATAGAGGCTGCCCTGTGTACATCCACATGAGAAAAGCCACCAACGCAACTAGACCAAAGCCTGTGTACTTACAGTACCAGCCTGCACCCTACCCGAACCTGAAGACCATAGCCCCTATGGTAAATGCTAGCTCTAGCAACAAGACTCTGTCCCGAGTCCAATCTAACACAAATCCTACTAATTTATCATACGCCCGTACGCTAAAAGAAGGTACTTCCGTAAGTCAAAATTTTCCCTCGGAAAATTCAAAGTCTGTGTACTCACAGTACCAGCCAGTACCCAATCTAAACCTGAAGACCAGATCCCCTATGGTAAATGCTAGCTCTAGCAACAATCTCTCGTACGCTTGTACGCAGCAAGAAGATGCTCCCTTAACTTCAAATTCCTCCCTGGAAAACTCAATTGAGAAAAATCCAAAAAAAAACCACCAAAAAATCGACATACTTCTTGTCTCAGAGACACATTTTACTATAAGGAACTGTTTTAGAATAAACGGATATTGTACTTACGACACAAAACACCCGAGCGGTAGAGCCTGTGGTGGCACAGCTGTTATTGTGCACAATAGGGTAAGGCATTGTCCAATACAGGAATATAGAACAGAGCACATACAGGCTACGTCAATCAACCTCACAGATATGAACATTGTGATATCAGCAATTTATTGCCCTCCGAGATATAATATAAACAGTGCTCAATTTGTAGACTTCTTCTCTACACTAGGGTCGAAATTTATAGCAGCTGGTGACTATAACGCCAAACATACCTATTGGGGTTCACGAATTACCCTTCCAAGAGGTAGGCAATTATTAAGTGCGATGTCACGCGCTAAACTAGACGTTATTTGAAAGATGGGACATTTTTGATTTGAATTTTGTAAAATTACACGTTTTCTTTGGATTTTCTGAGCACAATAGTAAAGAAATCTTACGAAGAAAGAAATATTCATTCGTCAATAGCCGCCTTAAGTGAAGAAAACGGAAATTATATTATTTTTTTTAGTTTTTGCGTTGTTTGATTAGTGAACAATTTGATTGCCTTTCTATGTGTTTTGAATGTAGATCATACGTAAGTTCTTCTTACGTAGGAAGTTTTTTGTTTTGACAATGGAAAGGACGAGAAACATTCTCAACCCAAAATCAATTTGATTTTTGACAACTCTTCCTTTATTCACCGTAAACTAAAGTTCTGTTCTTCAATATTATCCATGGAACATATCCATTTGTTTAGTATCTCAGGGAAGTATCTTGGCTATAAGTGGTAAATATATTAACGATCACATGAAAAACAATGGATAAGCGGGCGGGCGTTCAGCTAGTAAGTTTATAAATGTCTACTCAAAATGCCCCTTTCAGAATTGTAGTGCCGCTATTCTGACACAATCAAAAAGCCTTAATTTCTTAATAGTGTCAGTATGATGGGGCACCTATGAATTTACCACTTCATTTATGGCTAGCTGAAAATAAAATGGTTAGATCTTTGCTAAATCGCCAACAATGCACAGAGGTAACAAACGGCCAAAAGTCAAAACAAAATTATTTTTTTTTTTTAAATAAATTTTGATGTCAAATGAAAGATAACTATTGAAATAATACCATTTCATATTAAAAATATATATATATTTTTTAATATGATATATATAGGGTCCGCCATCTAACATTTTTTTCCAACTATTCAACCGTTGGACTATTATTTGTGGGGTGCCCGAGGCAGCCATTTGAATGAAATTATTTTCCATTATTAACCGGAAGGATTGTACTTTAAAATAAAAAAGAAATTTGAGAAAATATTCAGTAGTTTTTTTATAGCATCTTCAAAAAAAAGTTATTTCGCGGACCCTTTATATATATCTTTTATAAAAAAGCGACGTGCAGTTTTCTATATACATAATTCATGGAACCGGCAATTGAAAAGCTTTCTTAAATACTTTATATAAACATCAAAATCCTCCTTATTCGTAAGTATTCAAATGTCTAAGACTAAGGATTTATTTCCCCGTAGAAAATATTTAATTTTATTTATTAAATTTACATTTTATATATTTATAAAAATATTTTTTAGACTTAAAATGATCGCTGCTGGTGTAGTTTTCTTCCTTTTGGTTGTCCGGTGGTCGCCACACTTCGTGGAATCAACTAAATGCAATTTCGAGGATACTGTTGATTTAACGCAGGCCTTTCGATTTCCAAACAGCTCCTATCTCTACGACAACCGTATAATAATAGCAGCCGAGCAAGTGGCTACCTATGACTATGTCGAGGCTACCGATGGCCAACGCATTGCCCATAAACCGCATCCTCGCGGTTGTCTGTGTCAGGAGCGCAGTTGCTTAAGGTTCTGCTGTCACCCGACCAAGGAACTGTTGGGTAATTCGGGTGACAAGTGTCGTCCACTGAACGGTGTGTTGAACTATGACCCGTATATAAATGTGATCTACAGAAATGGCAGCTCCTATCTTTACGACAACCGTATAATAATAGCAGCCGAGCAAGTGGCTACCTATGACTATGTCGAGGCTGCCCATGGCCAACGCATTGCCCATAAACCGCATCCTCGAGGTTGTCTGTGTCGGGAGCGCAGTTGCTTAAGGTTCTGCTATCACCCGACCAAGGAACTGTTGGGTAATTCGGGTGACAAGTGTCGTCCACTGAACGGTGCATTGAACTATGACCCGTATATAAATGTGATCTACAGAAATGTATGTAAATATGATTGAATCCAATTTAAAAACACTGAATGAAATCCAATATGACAAAGTTTATTAATTAATTAATTAATCAATTAATTAATTTCTTAATAGTGTCAGTATTATGGGGCACCTATGAATCTAGCACTTAATTTATGGCTAGCTGAAAATAAAATGGTTAGATCTTTGCTAAATCGCCAAGAAAAAAGATAAATATATATTTATTTATATATATATATATATATATATATATATATATATATATATATATATATATATATATATATATATATATATATATATATATATATATATATATATATATATATATATATATATATATATATATATTTATTTATTTATATATCTTTTATAAAAAAGCGATGTGCAGTTTTCTATATACATAATTCATGGAACCGGCAATTGAAAAGCTTTCTTAAATACTTTATATAAACACCAAAATCCTCCTCATTCGTAAGTATTCAAATGTCTAAAAATAGGGATTTATTTCTACGTAGAAAATATTTAATTTTATTTATTAAATTTACATTTTATATATTTATAAAAATATTTTTTAGACATAAAATGATCGCTGCTGGTGTAGATTTCTTCCTTGTCCTTGTCCGGTGGTCGCCACACTTCGTGCAATCAACTAAATGCAATTTCGAGGATACTGTTGATTTAACGCAGGCCTTTCGATTTCCAAACAGCTCCTATCTCTACGACAACCGTATAATAATAGCAGCCGAGCAAGTGGCTACCTATGACTATGTCGAGGCTGCCGATGGCCAACGCATTGCCCATAAACCGCATCCTCGCGGTTGTCTGTGTCAGGAGCGCAGTTGCTTAAGGTTCTGCTGTCACCCGACCAAGGAACTGTTGGGTAATTCGGGTGACAAGTGTCGTCCAGTGAACGGTGCATTGAACTATGACCCGTATATAAATGTGATCTACAGAAATGGCACCACGGTCCGGCGTAATGCAATCGAAGACTTCACCGTGCTACACGACGTTTTGCCCTGTGCGTATCCTTTGGTGGCGGAAACCGATGAACGTGACAAATGGGATATGCTCGAGAATGGCATGATGATGCGTCACTACGACAGGGCGCTTCTTTCGCGGAGGGACTATTGCCTGACCCCATTTCAGCGGACAGACGACCAACGCCAGCTGTTTTTGACGCCCCTGAACTGTCCCATATTGAATACGGCCTCAACTCTCTACAATATAAGTATGACCAGTGTCCTTGGCTTTGGCGCATAAATGGTTTAATTAAATTAAATTATCTCTTTAGGTGACATTATATCGAATCTCTTTGTAGTCCTGACCGTGCTGGTCTTTCTCTATATACCCGCACTTCGAAATCTTCGAGGCAAATGCATTGTTTGCTGTCTAACCTCGCTGGCGATTGGCAATACCATATTGACTGTGATCTCGATGGCGGAGGTGACATTCCCCCAGGTTATGTGCAGCTGTATAGGTAAGTCTGTTGGGGGAAAAGTGTGTATTCGTTGTCTGGGCATAACAAAGTGTCGAATTGAGCTGAGAAAAATCGACAAAGAGAAATAGGCAAGCTCAAAATTTCTCTTCAAAACGGAACACATATCGATAAATTTGAAGAGAAGGAGATATCTGCGTATATACATATGTATAGTAGGCTGGGTCACGAAAATAAATTATAGCGGTCACTACCCAGAAATGAAGATTGGATTGTTTAATGGCGATCAGCAAAATATTTCGTCACGCTCCTGAAAACGCCTCTAAAATTCATGTGTTTCTCGTGTATTTTTTTTACGTTATACTTTTGTTCAACATTTTTTTTCTGAATTAAACTTTTTTTAATTAGATCAAAGAAAGATTTTATAGTATTAAAGAAATAATTCTTAAATATTATGAAATATGTCATAACCAATAAAATAGTTATGTTGTTGAAATGTCTTCATAAATATAATAAAGGATTTCACAGTTTTTATGAAATGTTTCAAAACTTACAACTACACATTTAATGTGGCGACTTTATACGATTGACTGTTAGCAATCCTCGTTTGTCCTCTGTTAACTCTGGTATTTACCCTGATTTTGGTCAAAGACATACTCATTAAAATGACTCTCGACAATGATGGTGTGTGTTGATTGGTTAGTCAACAAGTCACACCATTTTGGTTTATATTGTAGACTTCGGTATAAATTATGCAACTTTTTCATAAAATTAATGCAGTTTCTTTATAAAATCTATGCAAATTGTCATAAACCATATTATGAAAAATAATGAATTCGTATGAAAAAGTTCATCGAATGTGAACTGCATTTCATACTTTCTTGAAATGTTTCATAAATTCTATGACACTTTTCATTGATTTGTGCTTTATGAAACATGTTTCATAAATTTTATGAAGTGTTTCTTTGGTGACTTTTTAATGAAAATCTTCACTAAGGTTAAGACCAAATCATAAATATTATGAAGATTATTCTTTCAGTGTACATAAGAAAAAACCATTTCCAGTCACCCCACGAAAATAAAGTTTGGATTGTTTAATGATGATTTGCAAAATATTTTGTTCCTAGATCCAGCCGTCTATGAGCTAGACGCTTGTGAAAACAACTCTAAAAATAAATATATAAAATTTTGCCCGTGTATTTTTTAATGTTGCATTTTTGCCAAAAATTTTGTCTGAATTAATGATCCTTGAAATCGCTTTAAATATAAATTGTTAATCTTGTCTTACAGTAGCTTATTGGTCGAATTATTGGACCTTTATATTTTTTTGTGTTTTTTTTTTGTTCATAGCAACTGGCTACTTTTTCGTATATGGTGTTAGTATTTTATAAAAAAAATAAATGAAAAGAGTTTGGGAATTTTGGCGCTGGAAATACATCTCGTGTAATAAATTATTTCACAAAAAATGGAGTCAGTGATGTAATTTTTCGTTCGATATTAATTATTTAGGAATCATTCGAAAGGTTTGATTTGATTGATTCCTTCTATTTTTTTATAACACCTTTTACAAAATGTTTCCAAGAATGATGAATTTTTAGCTGTCGCACAAAACAGTCAATCTAAACGTCAAAAATTACGACTAATGACTTCTTATTATATTTTAAGTGCTTCCAAGGGACTATTTCAGATTTTTTTGAAAAAAAAGTGCAACAAAAACCAGGTAAGGAAAGGCTAAAGTCAGTCGAGGACGACTATATGATACCCTACACTTTCTACTCTACTACAATTCAATTCGGTGAAAATCGAGAACGACATTTGTATGGGAGCTATATATAAATCCGATATTTCAAGGTGTTACAAACGGAATGACAAAGTTAGTATACCCCCATCCATGTGGTGGTTGGTATAAAAAAACCTTATTCTATTTTTTATAGCTCTATATAAATCTATTGATAAATGTAGAAATTATGGTTCTTATTGTAAAGGGGTTTTTGAGATGTTTAAAGAAAATTGAAAACAGATATTTTTTTTTTGTTTCTAAAAAATTTTTAGCATTACCTAGTAATGACAGCTCGTTACGTCCTGCATTATTTTGAATTACGAAATAATTACTTCCTTATAATGGTTTAAATAAGTACTTATTGGTAAGTTAAATTTCATAGATTAAAAAAATGAATTTTCCACATTTTTGTAGTGAGTCAGAGAATAGCAGTGCTGTTGTTATCGCAGCCTTGTTATCCAGGTTTAAAGAAAAACAGCCTTAAATTCTGGATTCAGATTGTTAACAAGTCGTCACAAAATAAATATTATATATTTTATAAAAATGTTGTTTTCATCACTTATTAAGCCCATTATTGATAATACATTATTTGGCTAGTTATCAATAATGACTTGTTTTATGTCGTCCTGAGGCCACTTATTTTACAACTCGTTTAGAAGTACATATTTATTAACTTTTTGTAAGCGTGTTCTCAACTTTTTGTAACTAGAAACGGATCCGAAAAATAAGTAGTGGAGGTTTTTTAGTTTTGCCTTATTACTTGGGAATGAGAGTTTTTACTGGGTAGTTTTGGCGTTATTAAAAACTAGAACAAAATATTTTCTTCTACTTTTTATGACTTTTTTGTGGCGGCAAAAAAAAACATAAAAATAGAAAAGAAATTATTCTATTTTTATAGATGTATATATATCTATTGATAAATGTATAAATTATGGTCCAAAAAAAAATTGAAAAAAAAAAGATTAAAAAAATCTTTTGTTTCTAAAAATAACTGCATAGTTTCGGCGTTATTAAAAACTAGAACAAAATATTTTTTTCCTATTTTTTATAATTGTAAAGGGGTTTATGAGATATTTAAACAAAATTGAAAAAAAGATTAAAAAATTCTTTTATGATTTTTTGTGGCGGCAAAATGGAAAAAAATCATAAAGAATAGAAAAAAATGTTATTCTATTTTCTTATAATTGAATCTATTGATAAATGTAGAAATTATTAAAGAAAATTAAAAAAAAGATATTTTTTTTGTTTCTAAAAAAACTTCATACCCAGCATAAACTTGACAATTTTACCTTTTTTAGTTATTTTTAGCATTACCTAGTAATGACAGCTCGTTACGTCCTGCATTATTTTGAATTACGAAATAATTACCTCCTTATAATGGTTTACATAAAAATATATTCTATTTTTTATAGCTCTATATAAATCAATTGATATATGTAGAAATTATGGTCCTTTTATTGTAAAGGGGTTTTTGAGATATTTAAACAAAATTAAAAAAAAAAGATTTTAAAATTCTTTTGCTTCTAAAAATAACTTCATAATTTCGGCTTTATTAAAAACTAGAACAAAATATTTTTTTCCTATTTTTATGATTTTTTTTTTGTGGCAGCAAAAAAGAAAAAATCACAAAGAACAGAAAAAATTTTATTCTATTTTTTATAATTGAATCTACTGATAAGTGTAGAAATTATGGTCCTTTTATTGCAAAGGGGTTTTTGAGATATTTAAACAAAATTGAAAAAAGATTACAAAATTCTTTTGCTTCTAAAAATAACTTTATAATTTCGGCGTTATTAAAAACTAGAACAAAATATTTGTTTCCTATTTTTATGATTTTTTTTTGTGGCAGCAAAAAAGAAAAAATCACAAAGAACAGAAAAAATTGTATTCTATTGTATCTACTGATAAGTGTAGAAATTATGGTCCTTTTATTGTAAAGGGGTTTTTGAGATATTTAAACAAAATTGAAAAATAAAGATTAAAAAAATCGTTTGCTTCTAATAATAGCATCATAAATTCGGCGTTATTAAAAACTAGAACAAAATATTTTTTCTATTTTTTATAATTTATTTTGTGGCAGCAAAAAAGAAAAAATCATAAAAAATTGAAAAAATATTTTATTTTTTATAGCTTTATATAAATCTATTGATAAATGTAGAAATTATGGTCCTTATTGTAAAAGGGTTTTTGAGATATTTAAACAAAATTAAAAAAAAAAGATTTTAAAATTCTTTTGCTTCTAAAAATAACTTCATAATTTCGGCTTTATTAAAAACTAGAACAAAATATTTTTTTCCTATTTTTATGATTTTTTTTGAGGCAGCAAAGAAGAAAAAATCACAAAGAACAGAAAAAATTTTATTCTATTTTTTATAATTGAATCTACTGATAAGTGTAGAAATTATGGTCCTTAAAAGGGGTTTTTGAGATATTTAACCCTGCACCGTCATCCTTCGTCAAAATGACGACGCGCAGTGTACAAACGTTAGTGTACAAAAAATAAGGATGACTTTCTAGGGTTAAACAAAATTGAAAAAAAAGATTAAAAAATCTTTTGTTTCTAAAGATAACTTCATAGTTTCGGCGTTATTAAAAACTAGAACAAAATATTTGTTTCCTATTTTTTCTATTTTTATGATTTTTTTTGTGGCAGCAAAAAAGAAAAAATCATAAAAAATAGAAAAAAATGTTATTCTATTTTTATAATTGAATCTATTGATAAATGTAGAAATTATGGTCCTTTTATTGTAAAAGAGTTTTTGAGATTCTTAAAAAAAAAAATGAAAAAAAAGGTTAACAAATTCTTTTGCTTTTAAAAATAACTTCATAATTTCGGCGTTATTAAAAACTAGAACAAAATATTTTTTTCCTATTTTTATGATTTTTTTTTGAGGCAGCAAAGAAGAAAAAATCATAAAAAATAAAAAAAATGTTATTCTTTTTTTATAATTGAATCGATTGATAAATGTAGAAATGATGGTCCTTTTATTGTAAAGGGATTTTTGAGATATTTAAACAAAATTGAAAAAAAAGATTTTAAAATTCTTTTGCTTCGAAAAATAACTTCATAATTTCGGCTTTATTAAAAACTAGAACAAAATATTTTTTTCCTATTTTTATGATTTTTTTTGAGGCAGCAAAGAAGAAAAAATCACAAAGAACAGAAAAAATTTTATTCTATTTTTTAAAATTGAATCTACTGATAAGTGTAGAAATTATGGTCCTTTTATTGTAAAGGGGTTTTTGAGATATTTAAACAAAATTGAAAAAAGATTACAAAATTCTTTGGCTTTTAAAAATAACTTTATAATTTCGGCGTTATTAAAAACTAAACCAAAATATTTTTTTTCCTATTTTTTCTATTTTTATGATTTTTTGTGGCAGCAAAAAAGAAAAAATTATAAAAAATAGAAAAAATGTTATTATATTTTGATAATTGAATCTATTGATAAATGTAGAAATTATGGTCTTTTTATTGTAAAGGGGTTTTTGAGATATTTAAACAAAATTGAAAAAAAGATTAAAAAATTCTTTTGCTTCTAAAGATAACTTCAAAATTTCGGCGTTATTACAGACTAGAACAAAATATTTTTTCCTATTTTTATGATTTTTTTTTGTGGCAGCAAAAAAGAAAAAATCATAAAAAATAGAAAAAAATATTATTCTATTTTTATAATTGAATCTATTGATAAATGTAGAAATTATGGTCCTTTTATTGTAAACGAGTTTTTGAGATACTTAAAAAAAATTGAAAAAAAAAATCTTTTGCTTCTAAAAAAAACTTCATAACTTCGGCGTTATTAAAAACTAGAACAAAAATTTTTTTTTCTTATTTTTATGATTTTTTTTTTGAGGCAGCAAAGAAGAAAAAATCATAAAAAATAAAAAAAATGTTATTCTTTTTTTATAATTGAATCGATTGATAAATGTAGAAATGATGGTCCTTTTATTGTAAAGGGGTTTTTGAGATATTTAAACAAAATTGTAAAAAGATTAAAAAATTCTTTTGCTTCTAAAAATAAGTTCAAAATTTCGGCGTTATTAAAAACTAGAACAATATATTTTTTTCCTAAAATCATAACAAATAGAACAAAATGTATTCTATTTTTATAGATCTATATAAATCTATTGATAAATGTAGAAATTATGGTCCTTGTTGTAAAGGGGCTTTTGAGATATTTAAACAAAATTGAAAAAAAAAGATTTAAAAATAACTTTTGTTTCTAAAAACAATTTCATAGTTTCGGCGTTATTAAAAACTAGAACAAAATATTTTTTCCTATTTTTATGATTTTTTGTGGCAGCAAAAAGAAAAAAATCATAAAAAATAGAAAAAAAATATTCTATTTTTTACAGATCTATATAAATCTATTGATAAATGTAGAAATTATGGTCCTTATTGTAAAGGGGGCTTTGAGATATTTAAACAATATTGGAAACTAGTAAATCAAAAAAAATTTTTTTTCAAATCCATGCTTTATGCAAGCAGAATTCTATTGGGCCTAGAAATTCTTTTTTAGTTATCTTTTGTAGAAGGAAAAATTACTGCAAAATTTCAGTTTTTTATCTGCCATAGAAGGGCATATATTCGAAAATCGGTTTTAACTTCGTATGGGAGGTGCCACGCCCACATTTCCATTACCGCCCATTTTTGTCACAACTACGCACATTAATGCTAGATGCACTTACACAAAATTACAGCACTCTAGGTGTCATAGAACTGACAATATTCGATAATAGGTTTTAACTTCGTATGGGAGGTGCCACGCCCACTTTTCCAATACCGCCCATTTTTGGCACTACTATGCACATTGATGCTAGATGCACTTACACAAAATTACAGCACTCTAGGTGTCATAGAACTGACTATATTCAATAATATGTTTTAACTTCGTATGGGAGGTGCCACGCCCACTTTTCCAATACCGCCCATTTTTGGCACAACTATGCGAATTGATGCTAGATGCACTTACACAAAATTTCAGCACTCTAGGTGTCATAGAACTGACAATATTCAATAATAGGTTTTAACTTCGTATGGGAGGTGCCACGCCCACTTTTCCAATACCGCCCCTTTTTGGCACAACTATGCGAATTGATGCTAGATGCACTTACACATAATTTCAGCATTCTAGGTGTCATAGAACTGACAATATTCAATAATAGGTTTTAACTTCGTATGGGAGGTGCCACGCCCACTTTTCCAATACCGCCCATTTTTGGCACAACTATGCGAATTGATGCTAGATGCACTTACACAAAATTTCAGCACTCTAGATGTCATAGAACTGACTATATTCAATAATATGTTTTAACTTCGTATGGGAGGTGCCACACCCACTTTTCCAATACCGCCCCTTTTTGGCAGAACTATGCGAATTGATGCTAGATGCACTTACACATAATTTCAGCATTCTAGGTGTCATAGAACTGACAATATTCAATAATAGGTTTTAACTTCGTATGGGAGGTGCCACGCCCACTTTTCCAATACCGCCCCTTTTTGGCACAACTATGCGAATTGATGCTAGATGCACTTACACAAAATTTCAGCACTCTAGGTGTCATAGAACTGACAATATTCAATAATAGGTTTTAACTTCGTATGAGAGATGCCACGCCCACTTTTCCAATACCGCCCATTTTTGGCACAACTATGCGAATTGATGCTAGATGCACTTACACAAAATTTCAGCACTCTAGGTGTCATAGAACTGACAATATTCAATAATAGGTTTTAACTTCGTATGGGAGGTGCCACGCCCACTTTTCCAATACCGCCCATTTTTGGCACAACTATGCGAATTGATGCTAGATGCACTTACACAAAATTTCAGCACTCTAGGTCTAATAGAACTGACAATATTCAATAATAGGTTTTAACTTCGTATGGGAGGGGCCACGCCCCTTTGTCCGATTGGTCAAATTTTTCCATTTCCTTGTATTGTCATCGAAAATGATTAAGTGTGCAAAATTTGAGCAAAATTGGTTGAGAAAAAAGCTTTCAAAAATTGATTTCAAATTTTGTGGCACACATAGAAAGTAACCTTATATAAAGCATGGAAAAAAGATTAAAAAATTCTTTTGTTTCTAAAAATAACTTCATAATTTCGTCGTTATTAAAAACTAGAACAAAATATTTGTTCCTATTTTTCCTTTTTTTGATGATATTTTGTGGCAGCAAAAAAGATTTTTCTTTTTGCGAAAAAATCATTTTTATAATATGGTTTTTGAGTTTACAACACGATTCGAAATTTTTTTGTGTCATTGTATAATTTAAAAGTCAAAATAATTGAAAAAATTTAGAAAAAAATTAAATGACAAGACATACAACATAATAGACCAACAATACATACAAACAACAAAATATATTTTTTTACTAAATCTCCAACTTTTAGAATGTTGGATATAAAAAACTAGAACAAAATATTTGTTTCCTATTTTTTCTAGTTGTGATGATTTTTTTTGTGGCAGCGAAAATATTGTTTTTGCTAAAATTTTTTAAATCTTTTTTGAGTTTGTATAATTTAAAAGTCCAAACAATTGAAGAGTTTTAATAATAGTCCCAAGATATAGATGAAATAGTGAAATTAACAATTGTGGAAAAAAGGTAAAAATGTAACAAAAAATTTATTAAACATTTGAAATTATAAAAAAAACGTTCCACATTACCTTTGAAATTATCGGTTTCGTCCAATCCATAGCAGCAAATTTGTTCCTAAAATAAAAATTTCATTAATTTTCAATATTTTTGTAAACTAATTAAGTTTAAAGAAAACTAACGATAAAAATATGCCTTTATAACAAATTATTTTCCAGGTTCCGTGGCATATTTCTTTTACGAAAGTGCCTTTCTCTGGTTGACCATAATTGGCTACGATCTGTGGCAGACGTCCAAAACTCTGGGCGCAATCTATAATGACCGAAGGCGTTTTCGGAAATATTCCGCATATGCCTGGGGCATCCCATTGTTCTTAACAGCGGCATTGATGGTTATCCAAGGTTCGGATATTCCGGACGCATATAAACCGGGTATTGGCGTCGAGTATTGTTGGTTGAATGGTGAGTTGTAGAAAAATGAAACAAGTTCGAAATTAAGTTGTGATTTTTTTCTTTTCCACCCATCTTCCAGTTCACATTTGGTCCGCTTTGTTGTATTTCTTCGGATTCAATGCCATCATTTTTGTTTGCAACATTGTCTTCCATTGTCTGACGCTGTGCAGAGAAATGCCGGTTCTCAAGAAAGACGTCGAACTGAGGAAATTTGTGAGGGCACATACGGAAATGTACGTACATACAAAATCAAGAAATCAAGACAATAGCCGAAGGAAAAAAACCCCAAATCCCTGATTTATGGGGAATATACAAAGTATCAGTATTTCATGTCATTGCTTTAATTGCAGGTTTGGAATGTTTTCAACTTTGTTGCTCATTTTTATTACTTCGTATTGTTTGAATTTATTGGCCTATTTCGAGGAAATGTTCAGACTCAAGACAAACAATATTGTGTCGTCCTTGTCCGATTGCATGCACTTCTTTGAGGGTCCCCTAATATTTTTGTTGTTGGTGGTGCGGCCTAATGTCATGTCGTTTTTGAAACGCAGGTAAGCTTTGTTCAGACATTGAGATCTATCCCACGGATGATATTAATGTTATATTTTCACCATAAAGGAAATCGTCCATGGACAGTGAATGTGAATCGCAGTGTACCCAATATTCCGAAGATGATTCGGAAATGATTCGATAATGTAAGTTTGTCGAATAATAACCATGGACACACAAAACAGAAATGATTTATGTTGGGATCTAGTTTTTACAATGTATCTAGCGTTTAGGCTCGGTTCGGGTTCGGACAATCCCGAGCCGAATTTACCGAAATTCGAATTAAAATTTCCCGTCAAAACGCGAAATATTAAAAACAAAATATTTGATTTATTATTTTGAGTCCTTAGCTTAAGTGAAGTAACTAAAAAATATAAATATTATTTAATATTTATTAAATATATCCGTTTCTCATGAGGTTTAAGGGGTTGTTATACCACCCTCATTTTCTTCTTCTTCTTGTTTCTTGTTTTCTCTATTTTAAGCGTCTTCGCATAGAGAAATGGAAGTTTTTGCCGAAGTTACAGCGCTGTTGTGCTTTTCTCGGAACGATTATGTTCAAACTGGTGTACATAATATCTCCGAATCTACTGAACCGATTTGGCTCAAATTGTTTTCTAATGGTGCAATCTCACACTACAAAAATGAATAAAATTAAATTTTTCCTAACCAATTTTTTTCTTGGATTTTTCATTGTTTTTATACCTTGTGTTTATGAACAAATGAAAAAAATTACAATTGTTTTAGCTTTTCGTTTGCATTTTTTGTTCTGTAATCAATATTTGATTTGAACTGGGATATTGTCCTGGCTCAAGACCATTATGCTTCTATATTTAATAAAATGCAAATTTATTTACAAATGGCATGGTGACATTTGTTACTTGGCTGCAGACTACCACGATCATGATTTCGACCATGTCAAAAGTCTCTTCAAGTGGCTTCGCAGCTACTTTTCAATATCAAACCCGGCCTATATAAGGAGATGATTCTCACAAACGAACGAGAAGCAAAACTCACTTGCCGAATTTGCGTTTAAAAAATGATTTTTCACATCCAGAAGATGATTTTGTAAAAAATAAATCGAAAAAAATCGTAAAAAATTAATAATTGCAAAAACTTGTAGTGAACAAATACTCATGGACTGCGGTAATTAACTGTTCTTTTATTAAGTTTGTTTTCTACTCCGAGAATATAATGCGCGTTAATGTCTGTTTGGTACCAATTATGACTCCTCTTGCATTCTCAAGGAGAGTGCTTGAGAGGTACGCAACAGCATAACATAAACGAACACTATTATTCTTCGGACATACAATGTTATTGTTACATTCTACTGTTGTTCTAATTACACTCTACTCTTAAATGCTAATGCTTATGTACTAGTTTACATACTACAAACTTTAAAAAATCTAACCCTGCTATAACACACCACTACAATATGTTTAAAGTAATTGAAATTACCTTCAAAACAAGGTATAACACCTTAAAATCGGTAAAGTATTTCAGGAGTTACAGGCGATTGAATCAACACACCTTTAGAAAAAAATAGTTTTTTTTTTCACAATTATATTGGTCATAACTCGTGAAAAAAAATTTCAGATTTTTTTCCAAAAATACAATATTTTTATGAGAAGAATACATACACAAACTTTCAAAACAATCGGAGCTATTGAGGTCAAAAACCGTACCACTTGACATGGAATGACTCATATATATTCTGTATCCTTGTAAAATTCTAAGACGATTTAGCCATGTTCGTCCGTCTGTCTGTTTCAAAACATGCTAGCTTCCGAACGAAATGAGCTAGCAGGTTGACATTTTGCGCAAATGTGTCTTATGGTTGCATATCGGTTGGAATTGAAAGTGCGCGATATCGGCCCAGAGGGAAAAGCAATTTTTTCAAAATTTTTATACACTTGTAATTTGTCTCGTACCTTCCTCTAGTAACGTGTAATCACCAAAAAGTACAAAAAGTATTTAGCGGGTGAAATAGGACAAAGGGGATAAAAATGGTACCAATGATACGACAAAAGCCAGAAACATGAAATTCGGTGTGTACGTCCCTATAATTACGTAGACACGTAAGATAGAGAGATTTTTCGAAATTTTACATTTGGAAAAGAGGGATAAAAATGGTACCAACCAAAGCGATGTAGATAAAATCCTGAAATTCGGTGTATGCATTTATCTGAGTGTGTATATGCGAAACATAAATGATTTCTTCGAAATTTACACTTTTAGGCGGAAAAAGGGGGCGGAGGGGATAAAAATGGTGCCAATCAAACGGTTGCAGTTAGAATAGTGAAATTCGGTGTCTACATTGCTGTGTAGACATGAAAAAAAAAGATATCTTTCGATATTCGTACCTTTAGGATCAAAATGGGATAAAATTGCTACCACGCGAACTGATGTAGCTAGAATCATGAAATTCGGTCGTTACTAGGGTTTGGGGTTTCCCAAACTTTTTTCATTTCCCGGGAATGAAATTTTTCATTCCCGTTTTTAATATGGTATTTATAGGTATGTTCAATATGGTTTAAAATATCAACATTTAATAACTGGTGTGTTTTTTTTTTCAATACAGTCATATTACAAATTAAAAACGAATGTATTATACAATGTATTTTACAAATTATTTTTCATTTTCAACACCTTTTCAAGATTATATTCGGAACATACAAATTTATATTGAGAAATGTAAATTCATATTAGGGGCATATAAATTCATAATGGGTAATGTAAATTTATAATAGGAACATGTTAATTCATAATGAGATATATAAATCATAATTCATTGAGAACAATTAATTCATAATAGGAACATACCAATTCATAATGAAATATACAAGTTTGCAATCAGAAAATCCATATTCATAATCAGAAAATACGTTTTCATATTCAGAAAATAAGAATTCATGATGAGAAAATATAAAATCATATTGAGAAAATGTAAATTTATAATGAGAACATTGATAAAATATGTGTGTGTCTTATTCTGAATTTATATTTCTCAATATGAATTTACATTTCACATTAAGAATTTACAGTGCTGATTATGAATTATCTTGCTCCTATAATGAATTTACATCTCATCGTGTACTTACATATTCCGATTATAAATTACATTTTCTCATTATAAACTTGAAAAGTTGTAGACTAATCGTCAGAATTGGGCATTTATATCGCAGGTAGAAGTGACTGACACCTACACTAGATTCAAAATTGAAAACGATTAAGGAAACAAATAACTCATATGACGGAGAATGTTATGACGCATTTAATTTAGAATATTCATTCGCCTGGAGACAAAAATATTTTATAGAAACAGGAGGGGGGGGGGGAATATTCTAAACTGTAAAAACAATAGAAACATAAAAAAATTAAAATTAATTTAATAAATTCATAAAAAATAAAAATATTGAAATAGTCCAGTCATTAATTCTTACAAAGGGCCATTTAAATACATCGTAGCATATATTTATATTCCTATTAGATTTCTCTTGAAAGTTTCCAAGCGAACAATTTTTATTGTATTCCTATTTTTAGACTATTTCTTTCTGGCTTCATATGTGAAGTAAATTGTTTTTGAAGAAGCTATTCACCTCGATTCTTCTAGGAAAACAAGAAAATTTACATTATGTAAGCCATAGTATTGTCGGCATGATATTTTTATTTCACAATAAAGATCCTGCAAATAGCCTCACAAAAATTGTTATTCCCCTAGCTGGGTTTCGCATAAAATGGCTATTTAGCGAATTTAAAAAGTTTTGTTTGTAGTAATATAATATAAACAAATACTCAACAAATACTTATTATTGTCAGTAATGCAGTAAATCGCAAAGAATTTGAAATACATCTAAAAATTCCAATTTATATAGTAGCATTAAATTATTGATCAACATAATAAATAAATTATTTTTTTAATATTTCCCGTATTCCCGGGAAATTGAAAATATTTTCCCGGGAATACGGGAATTCCCGGACCCCAAACCCTAGTCGTTACACTCGTTTGTCTGTCACAGACATGCAAAATATTTCCCAAAATCGTACTTTTAGGGCAACATTATAAAAGTGGTACTAAGCTAACGGCTCACAGTGTACTATCAGCGGCAAAAACTCCCAAATTGCATGCGCCTAAATCTCAACTTTACTGATTGAATTTTGCAAAGAACATTCCTATTAAGCATATTCTAAAAGATTTTGCCAATATCGCGGTAAATTTTAGCTGTGGATACATTTAAAGTTCATAAATGCTAAAATAGTTGAAAATTTCGACATAAGAGAGGTTTTTTATTGGGATTTATCTCGGAAACCATGCATCGTATTGCAATTTCGTTTAATTCGTAGAAAATGGGAGCTCGTGAAGTATTCTTTTTTATTTAAAAAATTTTTAATTACGTTTTTGCTTTCCTTTTCAGTCAGAGGTTTGTCGGTTGGCCTCGGCATTTACAAATATTGTTAAACTATTGTCTTATTTATTCATTTTAAAAAGAATATTCTGCTTATATCTGCCAACATCGATTTTATTACTGAAATGGTAAAACCTCCTAACCCAAAAATGAAGCTAATTTTCTTCGTTGTTCTCAGATAATGCACTTAGGAACTTTTATTTGAAGCATACTTCAGGAATGCAAGGTTCTATGGCATGATAGCGTGTGTAAATATTGGGTCGATAATGATCTTAGTTGAGTATAAAGCTATAATAGCCGTGTGTCATCGATTAAAAAATAAAATAATTTTTATAAAAAATTTCGAAAATCGCAAAAAACCAAAAATTGTATGGGTGTGGCACTGACAATTTTTATTTAATTGTGGACTTAAGTGAAATCACTGGTAATGAATTGTATTCACATATATATTAAAAAAGGAAATTTATGACATTTTTTTCACTTTTAACTTACATGGGAGGTGGGCGTGGTTGTGGGCGGATTTAAACAAAAAAATTGTTTTTGATCTAATTTGACAATATAAGGGATGTGTGCGAAATTTCAAGGTCTTAGCTCTATTTCTAATAATTTTTGCCGCAGCTTGTATGCAAATGTTCCACTATGCGGCCCACAGGGACAAAAGACAGAAAACTGATTTTTGGAAGTGTATTTTTAAGAACTTCCTCAAATGCGGGAAAATTGCGCATTTGGATTTTGAGATGCGATAAAAATGTACTTCCTACGGAAGTACTTCCAATTTCTGCTAGTTGTCGTTTAAATTTGTTCTCAAACTACTACTACTACTACTTTGATCTAAGGCGAACGCCATATAACCCACAGGGACTAAGTGATTATATACACATGTCCCAAATTTCATCAACATCAGATTCCACATCACGCCAGCCAATGTTAAAATACTTCGAAACACTGGTCATTGTTGTGTTGCTATGATACACAGAGGAATGTCGGATTGATTGCTACGTCATAGGTACAGCACAACGTAGCGTATGTACAGTTGCGGTCAAAATAATAGCAGCGCACCACAGCTTAGCATACATTTTCATATATTTATTTGTGTGATAATTTTTTATTGCTACTACTCAGTTCGATGCTGAATCTCTCAGAGAACAGACGTCTCTTCAAACAAGCGGATAGTTATTTTCAAAACAAAAAACTTTAAAAACAAGTGTTTGTCTGTGTAATAGTCTTTTTTGTTCTCGTTGAACTCAATCGTAAGACAATTTACACCCCACTTATTGTGAAAGAAGTTTAGAGATGGCTCCGGGGGCCAAAACGTTTCCTCGGAGTGTAAGAAGATCCATTATCACGCGACAACATAATTTGTCTCGCCCTCTTCCACTAGACATGCTTTCGAACAAGCCATCAACCTCAAGAAATCGATACAGCGATTTAGCCGATCTCAATGACACAGACATGGAATCTGAGTCCAACATCGTTGAGCCAAAAACAACCAAACCACCACCACTTGTTGTGGATGATAAGACATCTCTGACCGAGCTCCAAGTTTTACTGGGTAAGGACACGTTCTTCAAACGCACTTCTATCGGAACCAAAGTATTTACTCAAAGTAATGAGAAATTTGAATTCTGTAAAAAAGTCTTATTGGACAAAAAAATTGAATTTCACTCATTCAACTCCAAAGAAAATAGGTTGTATACTATATTTCTATATGGGCTTCCGAAAATCAGTACAGAAGACATCAAGAAAGAAATACTCAGTTACAACCTGACACCTTCATCTGTTTCGGAAATAAACACCAAATTCAGCTCAGCCAACAATGCGGTATATAAAGTACAATTTGCACGAAAAAATTTCAACCCGAAATCACTGAATAACGTAAAAGCTATTTGCAATGTTATAGTAACATGGAAAAAGTACAAACCGAAGAAAACAAACAATCCAACTCAATGTTGGAATTGTCTTATGTACGGACATGGAGGAGAACACTGCCACCGACTAGCAGCTTGCATGGTCTGCGCGAAACAACACCACACTAATGAGTGCCCACTCATGAATCAACAAAATACACCAGCCGTCTTCTCTTGCTTTAACTGCAAGAAACACGGAAAAGAACGAACCGATCACGCCGCTAACGCAATTGATTGACCCCTGCGCTCACATTATTTGGAGACCGGAGAAAGAGCAACAACAAAGAACTCGCGAAAACGCAACGCAGTACAGCAACACACATCTCAATACATTGGTACTACTCAGCCAGCAATCATGACTTCCAACAATAACAACAACAACAATAGATCCAGTAATACTATCTCATATGCTGACCAAGCGAGAGTACGGGATGATCTATTCAGCGTAGATGAACTGTTCAACATATTTATGTCAGCATTGGAAGACCTTCAGAGCTGCACAACAAAAATACAACAAACCCAAGTAGTTATGTCGATGGTAAAGTATGCATATGGCTTGCGATAATTTAAATTTATTCAAAATTCTTCATTGGAATGCAAATAGCATTGCTAACTTCTCTCATGCTAGACAATTTGAGTATTTACTTGAAAAAGAAGGCATACATATAGCTTGTTTAAATGAAACACATTTAAAAGAAAATGACAGAATGTGTTTTAAAAATTATTTTATATATCGTAACGACAGGCTATCTAGAGGTGGTGGTGTTGCCTTGTTCGTTCGCAGATCCATCAAACATAAATTATTAACCATATTAAATACGCAGAAAATAGAGAGCTTGTCCGTAGAGATTTTGATCCTAAATACGCACCAAGATTTGCTAACGATATCACAATACTAACATCATTTAGTAGAGAATTCATAACCATAGGAGATTTCAACGCGAAACATCCGTCATGGAACTGTCAATCGAGTAACACTGCAGGAAATGTGCTACATAACCTACAACAAAACTTAAATTTCTTTGTACATTACCCAAACACCCCGACACATCATCCATATCAACGAAATCGCAGGTCATCTGTAATTGACATAGCCTTAAGCAATAGCACACTGGATATAAAACTGGATGTACTAGGCTTCGAAATTCCATCGGATCATCGCCCTGTTGTGTGTACTATTGAAAACTCATCGACAGATGGATTAGTTTCTGAATTTTACAATTATAAACTAACTAACTGGGCGACTTTTAGAAACACTATTGAAAACAGAATTAACATATGTACGGAATTGTACGGAACTAAGGAGTCAATTCACAAGTTCATCAGATTAACTGCAGAAGCCCGTGACCATTCAACACCAAAAGAGAGTCATAGTGGAAATTTGAGCCTACCGGTAGATATAATCAAGTTAATAAAGACGCGAAGGACATACAAAAGGAAAAGCCAAAGAACTTCCGACACCACTCAAGTTAATTTCTATGAGCAGTGTATCAAACTCTTGACCATAATGATCAACAACAAAATCAATGAGGAACGCAACAATAAATGGAACAACATGCTATCTAAATTAAAACCCGGTGATAGATCAGTTTGGAAAATTAGCCGTAATTTAAGGGGGAAATCTAATAGGAAAATTCCACATTTTACACAAGGGAACAGGAAAATTAACACCGATGTTGAAAAGGCAGAGATGTTGGCCGATACATTTGTGAATTCAAATAGTATTACCTCCAGCTTCAAACATTCTATAGACAGAACTGTCAACACAAGAGTCAAACATTTCAAAACCGAAGTCGTGAACGCGGAAGAAGATGTGCACACCTCGTTGGAAGAGTTGTCCGAAATAATATTGTCACTTAAGGCATCCAAATCACCTGGTCTGGATAATATTTCGAACAGGTTAATTAAAAACCTACCTACTAGAGCAGTAGAATTGTTGGTTAACATTTTTAACAGTTGCATTAAGCTAAAATACTTCCCACAACATTTCAAAACGGCAAAAGTTATTGCTATCCCAAAACCGAATAAACCAAAACACGACCCCAACAATTACAGGCCCATCAGTTTACTCAGCAACCTGGGAAAACATTTTGAAAAAATAATTCATCGTCGTCTATGTGAGTTTGCTACTGATACATCTATAATAGCCAATGAACAATTTGGATTTAAAAAGGAACACAGTTCTGTTCACCAGGTCAACCGAATCAAAAATATTATTACAACAAATAAGCGTAGATGACATTCAACTGGTCTTATAATTTTAGAAAAGGCCTTTGATACAATTTGGCACAATGGCCTAATATATAAACTAATTCAGGCTAACATACCCAAATATTTATGTAAGATTATTACGGAATTTTTAAATGAAAGACAACTAATAGTATCCATAAACAAATCACTATCATCGCCAAAAACAATCGTAGCAGGACTACCACAGGGTTCGATATTATCACCTATACTATATTCGATTTACACATCAGATTTTTCTGCGCCATCTTATATGAAAACGGCCTACTACGCAGACGACACGGCTCTAATAACATCGAACAAACTCACTAAAGCTCTTCTAACCAAAATGGAAAAAGGATTTGCGGCTTGTAATAAATACTTATACAAATGGAAGATTAAAATTAACCCAAGCAAAACACAAGCCATTATATTTCCCTTTAATAAGTCGCCTAAGCGATTTCCGCATCGCCAACTCAGTATAGGGAATCAAGGCATTAATATTCAAAACCATGTAAAATATCTTGGAGTAGTTTTAGACAAAAAGATGAACTTTGGAAAACATATTGATGAGACTTGTAAAAAATCGATGCGAACAATCAAAGCATTATGGCCAATATTGGGTAAACGATCCTCACTTAATCTGCAAAACAAAAACCTAATCTTTAAAAATGTAATAAGGCCAGCAATTACATACGCATGTCCAATATGGTACAAAGCTGCAAAAACTCATACAAAAAAACTTCAAGTTCTACAAAACAAATGCCTTAAAATCATACATAATAAAAACTGGCGATACTCTACGAACCTCCTTCATGCTGAAACAGGTTATGAGAAACTGTGCGATTTCATACAAAGACATACTACCAAATACTTGGAAAATATTGAAAATTCTCCTTATCAACTGATAAGAGAATGTAAAGAATTATCTTGAAATATTAAGTACTAACAAATAATCAACATGAAAATGATATGCTTCTACTGTATTATTGAAATAATACAAATATAGGCATTTATATTTTCTAAAAATATTGTAACATTCTATTGTTTTCATATAAAGGTTTACCTAATTTCCCTTTAAAATATCAAAATTTAAACTAAAGTTCAAATCTATGATAAACAATTTTACTTGCTGTAATATCTATTGATAAAATCTCAAACCGTTTTAAATATGTAAATAAAAACTATAAATAAAGATGAATTTAAAAATAAAAAAAAAATATTGCTACTACTGCATTAAATGCTGTGTAATGAGGTTGCAAACACAAAATAATTGTTTATTTGGTGATATGATTTTAATTGTTTTAGAAATTTCACATTTTTTGGACTATTCGACATTTTGGACCGGTCAAAATAATATCAGCATTCAAAAAATCTCAAGAAAAAGGAATTTTAACTCATTTTTTCAATTCGATTTGATGTTATAAATAAGATATTATGAAATGTACACTATTTCTGAAATGTTATTGTTTTATTTTTCTTCATGAGAAGGGCGAGGAGAGCACTGTGGAGAATCATTATGTGGGTAAATCATATAGCGAAGTTCGATTTTTTTCAGTTTTCAATTAAGATGATCAGAAATTCGATATTTTAAGGAGAAAAAACCAAAACACGTCAAAAAAATCAGTTTTTATCACCTGGAACCATTCGCCGAATAGTAACGTCTAGTACAAAAAACCGACTTACGCCCGCCACCGAAATAAAAAACAATTTCTGTCCATATTTGAGAGTTTAAAATGTTCGTAGAATACTAAGAAAACATAATCTGTAAGCCAGAAGTCCGAGAAAAGTCCCACTTAAAAATAAGATACATGTCACAAAAAAATTCGCAAAAACACACCCGCAGTAGCCAACCAAAAAGTGGGTGCATGTTTTATGGTCAATTGAATCGAAAATTGATTTATATGGTGGGACAGTCCCTCGACAGTTTGTAAGACGTCCACAGAACACGGAATACATCTCCAGGTATAGTACCGAAACAGTCAAATAGGGAGGATCAAGCGTAATGGCTTGGGCGTGTTTTTAATATTATGTAGTTGAGTCAATACATTGGCCCAGAACTACCATGGACTCTACCCAGTACATGAAAATACTACATAATATTATGCTTACGTATACAGAATACGGAATACCTCTTAAATGGGACTTCTAGCAGCTCAATTATCCCGAAAACACCAGCCGACTCGCAAACAGGTGGATTTAAGTTAATAATATCGATGTTATGGAATGGTTCGGCCAGACACCGCACCTAAATATGATCAACAATTTTAAGTGTGATGACTAAAATGGGATCTCACTAGCAATACTGAAAGACAATAACGATATTTGACATGAAATTATAGAGGCTGACCATGCCGCACGAAAGGTGCAAAATACTAGTTGATTCCTAAAAACGACGTTATGAAGCAATATTAAGCAATAAAGTCAGTAAATTCAAGAAAATATCGTTATTTAAGTAATTATTCAAAAAAGTTTTCAATTAAAGTGAATTGAAACAAAATATTTATAGTTTTTATTAGCGCTGCTATTTTTTATCTCGTCGCTGCTATTTTTTTGACCGCAGCTGTAGTTATTACACATCCAACTAGGAAGATCCAACCAACACTTATTTAATTTGATACATGGTAAATTAAAGAAGTCGTACCTTGCAAAATTTAATTTTAAACAAAAAATTGTTTTTGATCTAATTTGACGATATAAGGGATGTGTGCGAAATTTCAAGGACCTAGCTCTATTCCTTCTAATTTTTGCCGCAGCTTGTATGTATAAAATCATGAAATTAGATGTGTTGATTACAATATGGACGCGAAACAACGTGATACAGTGATACAGTCACTCTATTTGTAGCTGAATGAAGAAATTGCAAATGGGAGAAATTGGCCCTGAAGGAAAATGTTTCTCTATAATGACGACTGACAATACACCTAATATTTAGAGTACATTTTTGAAGAATGTTCCCTCATGTTCACTTTTTGACTATTAATATTATAATAATGAAGCAATGTTTTTTTTTTTTGATTTAAGGTCCTGTTCAAAAGTTATGCATTTTTTGTCCAAAATACCCTAAAATATTAAGACGGTCAAGAATATATAGGGCATTCCACGACAAATCGGTCAGTTAAAAAAATATATTTTTGATTTCCTCCATTTTTTTTACATTTTTAGTACCCTCGAAAAAACACCCCTTGGTATACTTTGATTACACGTTAAAAAGATATAGCTTTTTTAAAAATCGTTAAATAGTAGTTTTTTTTCAATCATTTGCTCATAACTTCGTCAATAATGGTCCGAATTGGATATTCTTTTTATTTTAATATTTTTGTTTTTTGAAGTACTTTTCAGAAAAAACATTAAAAATATTCACAATGTTTTTGTATACAAATTTTGATTTTTTAAATTAAAACTTTATTTTTTAAATGTTTGTACTCTTCGATTTTTTATTTAAACATCTATTTATTCTGTAAATTTTGAGGCTTGGTTGACATCTATTTACTGTGTAAATTTTGGTTGATAGTGGGCCCATAAAAATTACTGTTTTTTAATTTTTGGAAAAACACCAAAGACTTACCTATGTGTGTAGTTGTGTGTAAATAAATAAATAATTCACGAGATCGCCAAGTCTTATGGTATTTGGCAGCACAGGTAGCTTTTATACGATTTATGTTTCATTTAATGCATTTATGAGGAACTTGATAATGAAATAAACACTTTCATTCTTTGCAGCTATTCAGCAACGACAAGCAAGAAACCGCAATTTGTTTTGAAATATTATTTTTTTTTGCGACTGATCAAAATGTTCGTAGCATCGACCGACTGTTCCGGCGTTATAGAATACACTAAATAAATAATGATGTGTGATAATAATGCAGTGTGAATACCACTGCCATCTGCTGTTTGAATTGCCTCAACTTCGCAACAGTTGTTTATAGTTATCGATGACATTCTTATCGATAACCGAGTGACAATACAGTAGACTAAACAGAAAAATGAATAAATTGGTATTCAATTAATTCATATTATGAATACAAAAATATATTTTTAAATAATGTATGATTCGAAAAACACTGCAACAAAAAAATTTGTGTTCGAGAGCTTCAAAAAAATACGAATATTTTTTTATTTTTTTTTTTACAAAAAATAGCGATTAAATTCAAAAGTATATAAATGCAAAAATATATATTTAAAAAATTTATTGTTCTTGGAATCATAAATTTTTTAATATATATTTTTGCATTTATTTTTACATTTTGGTACCAAAAAATAAAAGTCTTGTGTCCGAGAGGTAAAAAATTATTTTTTGTGTGCATTAAGGCATAAACCAGCTTCAAAAAATTTTCACGCATATTTTTTTTACAAAAAAATAAATTTCTATTAATTTAAAATATATATAAATGCAAAAAATATATATTTAAAAATTTTATGATTCGAAAAACACTGCAACAAAAAAAACAAACGTTTTGTGTCAGACTATTATTATTAGATTATTTTTTGTGTACTTTAAGGCATACATCAGCTTCAAAAAGTTTTACGGCTAATAAATACGGATATAAAGAAATATATTTAAAAGAATTATGATTCGAAAAACACTGCAGCAAAAATTAAAAATTTTTTGCCGAGAGCTAAAAAAATATTTTGTGTCTACATTCTGTAAATCAGCTTCTAAAAATTTTTACGGATATGCAAAATTATATATTTAAAAATTTTATGATTCCAAACACTGCTACAAAAAATAAAAATCTGGTGTCCGAGAGGTAGAAAATTATTTGTGTGTGCATTATGGCATAAACCTGCTTCACAAAATTTTTATGGATAACTTTTTTATTTTTTTACAAAAAAAAATAAATTGCGATTAAATTAAAAAAAATTAAATTATATTAATAAATGCAAAATTATATATTTAAAAATTTTATGTTAGAATATTTGAATTTTATACTTTAGCCAATCCAACTGTATTAATATTATAGAATGTAAGTAGTAGTAGGCTTTGCATTATATTTTTCCTTTGTCTAATATTTTATTTGTAATTTGAATTCAGTCTAATAAAAACTTGAATCAACATTGGTTATGGGCCCAGTCACACACGCTGGTGAATATTTCAGTTGGTCTGAAATTGGTTATTAGATTCGTTTGTGGAACAATAAAAAGAATGAAAAATTGTGCGCAAGGAAATAAAGCAAAAGAAAATTTGTGTTGTGAATAAATAATAGAAAATTGTGAAAATGTCTGGACATATGGGACAAATTGAAAAGCTAAATGGAGAAAATTATGCAATCTGGTGTGTGCAGATGAAAAGTCTCCTGGTTACGCTTGATCTTTGGGAAGCGGTGAAAGGAGAGAATCCGGTGAATACAACAATTGATCAAAAGGCGTTGGCGAATATAACTCTGAGCGTTAAACCAACGGAACTAATACACATCAAGAATTGTGCGACTGCAAGAAGTGCTTGGGATACATTAAACCGTTTGTATCAAAGAGAGGAGCATCTCTGTTCAAAAGGCTGGTGAGATTCAAATTTAACAATTTAGAGAAGTATGCTTCACAACTGAATGAGTTCTATACGATGGTTGACGATTTGAAAGCTATTGGTGTGGTCATGCCGGAGGATTTTCTGAGCATATTGCTGTTGTGTAGTTTGCCGGAGGAAATGGAGAATTTCGTGGTAGCTATAGAAAGCAGAGATGAATTGCCGAAAATTGAATGTCTGAAATCCAAAATTCTTGAAGAGGAGCAACGTCAAGACAGCAAAGGTGAGAATACTGTTCCTGAAAATGTGTTTGCCGCTAAATCTCGCCCACAGAAGAAGAATGAAAGAGATAGTTCCAAGGGAAATGACTTCGGTTTCCACGGTAATAACGTTAAGTGCTACAAGTGCGGTAAAAGAGGTCACGTTCGTGCGCAATGTAAATCCACGTGCAATGGTTCATCAGATGAATATGCTATGAGTGCAGTGGGTAGTGGAATTTCGTCGAGTTCTGATAATTGGATCTTGGATAGTGGTGCAAGTTCACACATGTGTCGGGATTTGGACTGTTTTTCTAACATGGAACGAAAAAATCAAGATGTATTATTGGCATCCGGAGAAAGAATTGTAGCAGAAGGCATTGGTACCGTTCAGGTAAAATCAAATCTCTGCAATATTTCATTGAAGAACATGTGGTATGTACCGGAATTACATTCAAATTTTTTGTCAATAAGTAAGATGTTGAATGCTGGTCACATTGTTGAATTTAAATCGAAGAAGGCCGTTGTCAAAGCAAAAGACAATCAGGTTATGTTTTCGTCGGATTTGGTGAATGATATTTTTTACGTCAAATTGAAAAGAAATGCACAACAGGAAAATTTGAATACAATTTCAGTGGAGTCCGAAGAAAATTTGAAAAAATGGCATGCTCGGTTTGGACATTTAAATGTTCATGACTTGTATAAACTGTCGCAGAAAAATATGGTGCGTGGTCTAGATGTGAAACTGCCGGAAATTTTTGAATGTTCTACGTGTGCTGTTTGTAAAATACACAGACAACCATTTCCAAAATATTCGAAGATTAACACAACAGATGTATTGCAGTTAGTGCATACGGATCTGTGTGGTCCAATGCGTGTTACGTCGCAGGGTGGTTCCAGATATGTGATGACTGTTATAGATGACTATTCAAGATTCATGAACGTATATTTCTTGAATCAAAAGTCGGAAGCACTGGAAATTTTTAAAAAATTCAAGACACTAGCGGAGAAACAGACAGGTCGGAAATTGAAATGTATTCGCAGTGATAACGGAACGGAATATGTTAATTCTGCGTTTTCAAGATTCCTGGCTGAAAATGGCATTATCCATCAAACATCATGTCCACACTCGCCGCAGCAAAATGGGGTGGCGGAACGAGCAAATCGAACTCTCGTTGAAATGGCTCGGTGCATGCTAGAGGAATCGAATTCACATCAGTTTTTGTGGGCTGAGGCGGTCAATACGGCGTCCTATATCCGCAATCGTTCCCCAACAAAGGTTTTAGATGGTAAGACGCCATATGAAGTATGGGTTGGAAGAAAACCATCCGTAACTCACTTTAAAGTTTTTGGGTGTGAGGCTGTCGTTATGCAACATAATCAAAATAAAGGCAAGTTTGAACCAAAAGGTGATAAAATGATTTTTATCGGTTACGAAAAATATTCTAAAGGGTACAGAATGTTTGATGCTAAAATGAGGAAGGTGTGCAAGGCCAGAGATGTAATATTCTTCGAAAATTCGTTTGCAAGGACAATGAATAATGACAATGAACAAGAGGAAAACGATTTTTATTACGTCAACATCGATAATTCTTCAGCGGAAGATTCGTCTACTTTGGCTGACAGTGAACCTAATCTTCAAGCAGAGCAAGTGTCAGAACGTGTTCCAGAAATTGTTGAAGCGGGTAATGACAATGAGGAAAGTGTAAACGATGTTCCTAATGCAGCTGGTAAACGTTGTCGAGGCAGGCCACGAATTTGTAGGACTGGTGAAGTCGGTAGGCCGAGGAAAGTATACGCTACAGAACCTCGTGTGGAAGTGATAAGCGCGGTAATTGAAAATCCTTCAACAATTGCTGATGCATTAATATCCCATAATGTGGATCAGCGAAAGCAGGTTATGGAGTATGAATCATTAAATAAGAATGAAACCTGGATGTCCAAGAAACAGCATTTAGTTTCGCTCAGTTCAATGGAAGGTGCTAAGGAAATGGTATTCCAAAAAAGTTTTCTTCAAGAAATGGGTTTCGGTGAATGCGTGTCCGAAGCATCAACTTTGAAATGCGATGACCAAGAAGCTAAGACTGTACACAAGAGAAGTAGTAACATCGACATCCATTTTCATCATAACGGGGATAAATATAAACATAAGGATAGACATAAGAATTGCTGTAATCTATTAAATGTTAATTTTGTCACATAATGCAATTGGATTGAGGCGGAGATTGTTAGAATATTTGAATTTTATACTTTAGCCAATCCAACTGTATTAATATTATAGAATGTAAGTAGTAGTAGGCTTTGCATTATATTTTTCCTTTGTCTAATATTTTATTTGTAATTTGAATTCAGTCTAATAAAAACTTGAATCAACATTTTATGATTCGAAAAACACTGCAAAAAACATTTTGTGTCCGAGAGTTAAAAAAATATTTTTTGTGTACATTAAGGCATAAATCAGCTTCAAAAAGTTTTTACGAAAGTTAAAAAATATATATAAAAAAATACACACTGCAACAAAAAAAAATAAAAAGTTTGTGTTCGATAGCTAAAAATTTATTTTTTTGTACATTAGGGCATACCGAAAGGCACAATTTTTTCTACGGATATTTTTTTGAATTTTCCTTTTTATAAAAATTCTAATTTCCGTCAATGGTACGTTTAATATTTATACTGTCTTTTTGGAAATATAGATCCTATCGCACTGCCTAATATGTTAATATGCTATAAATCTTGTAAATTTCAATTAAAAACAGTGGCTTAGGGACAGTCTCCAAAAATGAGAAAAAATAGATTTTTGTTAGAATTTTTTTAATGGAACGAAAAAAATCAAAAAAAAAAAGAAAAAATGGGCGGAAAATAGTTTTTATTTATTTAATAGCTAACTTCCTACTACAAAAAACAATGTCTTTATGAGTCATTCCATGCCAACAAAATATCATCGATTTTTCACTGAAATTTTGGTGGATTTTGCAAAAAATATTTTGATAAAAAAAATCGTAAAAATAGAATCCAACATTTCATCACTACCAAACTCAAACAATCGCCAAAAAATACATCACCCTACTACAGAACACTACTTTAAAATTAAAAAAATAATCAATTAATGTAATCATTTCGAAAATCTAAATTAAAGAAATAAAATTTTAAAAACTCAAACAAATCTAAGGGGGTGATTATGTACTAGTTCAATTTCTTAAAAGTAATTGAAATTACCTTTAAAATAGGGTAAACACATTAATATCGCTATAGCATTTCAGGAGTTACAGGCGATTGATAACAACTTTCGTAATTCGTCAAAACTCATGAAAAACATTTTTCTATATTTTCCGACAATATGTATAAAATTTTTTATGAGAATAATACATACACCAATTTTGAAAACAATCCAAGATACTGAGACCAAAATCGTAACGCTTGGCATGGAATGACTCATATGTAAAAGATCTAAAGATCTGGAAGTTATGACACTTTTTGTTATTTCCAAAGATTTTTTATTTTCGTATAAATAGCCCCTTTACAAATTAGAAAAAGAATATTATGATATTTTGTTGCAAACAACTGGTATCTTAGCGAAGAAAACAATACGTATTTAAAAAAAATTCTTTCAATAAATATAGAAATTATGTTCCTTATTGTTTTTTTTTTTTTCAAAAAAAGTCAAAAAATATTTTCATCGAAATATTAAAAATCCTCTAAAAAAATGCCACCGCCATCTGTAGTGAAAGTCGTGTCGTGTAAAAAACATAGTAATTTGTATAAGCCCACTTTCAACCATCATTATTGAATGTAGAGACGATAGAGTGGCACAAATAGGTATTTGAGTGTTGTGGCATTAACTTTTCATATGCTGCCGCCCTCTTTTGCAAAGCAGCCGAACATTAGTGTTGGAGAATCTAGTTGTAAAGTCTCTTTGTAACAGTACCAAGTCGACACGACTTTCACTACAGATGGTGGTGGCATTTTTTAGAGGATTTTTTATATTTCTTTACAAACATGATCACAAAACGAAAAGGTTTTCGATGAAAATATTTTTTGAAAAAATAACAATAAGGAACATAATTTCTATATTTATTGAAAGAATTTTTTTCAAATACGTATTGTTTTTTTCGCTAAGATACCAGTTGTTTGCAACAAAATATCATAATATTCTTTTTCTAATTAGTAAATAAAAAATCTTTGGAAATAACAAAAAGTGTCATAACTTCCAGATCTTTAGATCTTTTACATATGAGTCATTCCATACCAAGCGTTACGATTTTGGTCCCAGTATCTTGGATTGTTTTCAAAATTGGTGTATGTATTATTCTCATAAAAAAATTTTATACATATTTTCGAAAAAAAAAAAGAAAAAAGTTTTTCAGAATTTTGACCAAAGGTGTATTCATTCAATCGCCTGTAACTCCTGAAATACTATAGCGATATTAATGTGTTTACCCTATTTTAAACGTAATTTCAATTACTTTTAAGAAATTGAACTAGTACATAATCACCCCCTTTGATTTGTTAGAGTTTTTACAATTTTATTTCTTTAATTTAGATTTTCGAAATGATTACATTAATTGATTATTTATTGTAATTTTAAAGTAGTGTTCTATAGTAGGGTGATGTTTTTTTGGCGATTGTTTGAGTTTGGTAGTGATGAAATGTTGGATTCTATTTTTACGATTTTTTTATCAAAATATTTTTTGCAAAATCCAAAATTTCAGTGAAAAATCGATGATAATTTGTTGACATGGAATGACTCATAAAAACATTGTTTGTTGAAGTAGGAGGTTAGCTATTAAAGAAATAAAAACAAAAAAATTCGAACAAAAATCTATTTTTTCTCATTTTTGGAGACTGTCCCTAAGCCACTGTTTTTAATTGAAATTTACAAGATTGTAGCCATCGTAAGTAACTTTAACTGAACATATTAGGCAGTGCGATAGGATCTATATTTACAAAAAGACAGTATAAATATTAAACGTACCATTGACGGAAATTAGAATTTTTATAAAAAGGAAAATTCAAAACAATATCCGTAGAAAATATTGTGCCTTTCGGTATGCTCTAATGTACACAAAAAATGAATTTTTAGCTATCGAACACAATTTTTTTTTTGTTGCAGTGTGTTTTTGAATTACAAAATTTTTTATATATTTTTTTTTAACTTTCGTAAAAACTTTTTGAAGCTGATTTATGCCTTAATGTACACAAAAAATATTTTTTTTTAGCTCTCGGACATGTTTTGTTTATTTTTTGTTGCAGTGTTTTTCGAATCATAAATTTTTTAAATATATAATTTTGCATATATTAATATAATTTATTTTTTTTAATTTAATCGGAATTTATTTTTATTTTTTTGTAAAAAAATTATCCGTAAAAATTTTGTGAAGCAGGTTATGCCTTAATGCACACAAAAATAATTTTCTACCTCTCGGACACCAGATTTTTAATTTTTGTAGCAGTGTTTGATCATAAAATTTTTAAATATATAATTTTGCATATCCGTAAAAATTTTTAGAAGCTTATTTACAGAATGTAGACAAAAAACAATTTTTTAGTTCTCGGCAAAAAATTTTTAATTTTTGCTGCAGTGTTTTTCGAATCATAATTTTTTTAAATATATTTCTATATCCGTATTTATTATCCGTAATGTACACAAAAATAATAGCTGTCTGACACAAAACGTTTGTTTTTTTTTGTTGCGGTGTTTTTCGAATCAAAAGTTTTTAAATATATAATTTTGCAGTTATCATTTTAATTTAATTTTTTAATTTTAATTTATAAATTTTCTGAAGCTGATGTGCACAATGTAAAACAAAAATATTTTTTTAAATTTTTTAATTTTTGCTGCAGTGTTTTTCGAATCATAAAATTTTTAAATATATATTTTTTGTATTTATACATATTTTAATTTAATAGATTTTTTTTGTATTTTTGTACAAAAATATGCGTGAAAATTTTTTGAAGCTGGTTTATGCCTTAATGCACACAAAAAATAATTTTTTACCTCTCGGACACAAGACTTTTATTTTTTTGGTACCAAAATGTAAAAATAAATGCAAAAATATATATTAAAAAATTTATGATTCCAAAAACAATAAATTTTTTAAATATATATTTTTGCATTTATATATTTTTGAATTTAATCGCTATTTTTTGTATTTTTGTAAAAAAATAAAAAATATATTCGTAATTTTTTTTTGAAGCTCTCGAACACAAATTTTTTTGTTGCAGTGTGTTTCGATTCATAAAATATTTAAATATATTTTGTATGCCTTAATGTACCCAACAAATATTTTTTTAGCTCACGGACACAAAATGTTTATTTTTTGTTGCAGTGTTTTTCGAATCATAAATTATTTAAAAATATATTTTTGTATTCATAATATGAATTAATTGAATACCAATTTATTTATTTTTCTGTGTAGTCTACTGTATAGTCACTCGGTTATCGATAAGAATGTCATCGATAACTATAAACAACTGTTGCGAAGTTGAGGCAATTTAAACAGCAGATGGCAGTGGGATTCACATAGCAGTGCATTCATTATTTATTTTGTGTGTTCTATAATGCCGGGACAGTCAGTCGCTGCTACAAACATTTTGATCAGTCGCAAAAAAAAATAATATTTCAAAACAAATTGCGGTTTCTTGCTTGTCGTTGCTGAATAGCTGTAAAGAATTAAAGTGCTTTATTTCATTATCAAGTTCCTCATAAATACATTAAATGAAAAATAAATCGTATAAAAGCTACCTGCGCTGCCAAATACCATAAGACTTGGAGATCTAGTGAATTATTTATTTATTTATACACAACTACACACATAGGTAAGTCTCTGGGGTTTTTCCAATGTCCATATGGCATATGTAGAATGCGTTCTTTTTCCAACATATGTTGACTACGTTCTACAAATTCAATTGGAAAGCGTACCAACGATTTTTCAAAACTAGCCCAGAACATATTTTCAATTTTAACATAAAAATCCAAGCAATGTATCGTGCTGATGAAATTCGTTTGTACACAACGACGTTGTAGTGAATTATTTTATTATTTTGTTATGGAAATCCCCGGATGATGATATGAATACATCGACAAGCTTTGAAATTGATGCTTTTATCAGCTTGAAAAATACAAAAAGTTGTTCTTTTATAATATTAGACAAGTGAAAACGGTGTTAAGTTCGGAACTTTATATACCCCCCACCATGGATTGCATTCCACAGAGGCGGTCGATTTTCGTAGAAGTGCAGTAACATTACAAATGTTAATTTTTTAGTGTTGCCAAACCAAAACAAATAAAAATATAAAAAAAATAATTTTATAAATACATATTAGCCAACGTTTATACTACATATATCGAAGTAATACTTGGTGTGTGCATTTTCAGCTACAGCCGTTTGGTTGGTTGTATTTTCCTCCTATATTAATTCCAAAAGTACAAATTTTGAGAATTCATTATCTCTTACGTACACAGTGCAATATAACCTATCTTCAAGATTCTACGACATTTTTGCCGTAAAAGTAAAACAAGCACGAATTTTGAAAAATATTTTTATTTTGCGAGTCTATCAGTCAGATGAACGTATACACCGAATTCCATGATTCTAGCTGCGACCATTTGGTTGGTACCATTTGTATCCCCCTTTTCCATTTTACCTCCTTAAAAGTACGAATTCCGAAAATCTCTCTATTTTACGTGTCGTCTCAATTAGAGTTGTAGCCTTCTAGCTGGTACCATTTTTATCCCTCTGTTACCATTGTATCCCTTGAAAGTACGAATTTTGAAAAGCCTTTTCTATTTTCCGTGTCTACGCAGTCAGATGAATGCATACACCGAATTCCATGATTCTACCTGCGGCCATTTGGTTGGTACCATTTTTATCCCCCTTTTACATTTTATCCCCTTAAAAGTACGAATTTCGAAAATCTCTCTATTTTACGTGTCGACGAATTTCATCATTCTAGCTGTAGCCTTATAGCTGGTACCATTTGTATCCCTCTGTTCCCATTGTATCTCTTAAAAGCACTATTTGGAAAAAAATACTTTTATATTATGTATCTACTCAAATAGAGGAATATACACACCGAATATTGTGTTTCTCGCTGTTGTCGTTCGATAGGTACCATTTTTATCCCTTTTTAAATAAAAATCAAATATAAGCTGACATAATCAAAAAATATTATAAAATACTCTAAATATTAGAAGTTGTTAGCGGTATTTTCAGTCCTAATGAGGAAAAAATTTCCCTGTGGTCCGATTTCGGCCGCTTGCAAGCCCAACCGATCTACAACTATAAGACGTATTTTTTAAAAATGTGGACATCCTAGCTCCTTTCATTTAGTTGCTAGGATGCTTTCAACAGACGGACGGACATGGTTAGATCGTCTTAGAATTTTATGACGACCAATATACTCTATATACTTTATAGGGTCTCAGGTCGATATTTTATACCCCATCCTGTAGTGGAAGGTATAAAAAGATAAATATAAAATTTGTTATATATAAAATTTCGTGTCTTTCCACAACTACATTAATTGCAATATTTCTCATAAACTTATATCACATACAGTTTAATTTAATTAATATCTTTATCAACAGTTCCGTCGTCATGCATTTCATCCAAATCCCTGGGATTTTCCTACTTTTCATTTGGCTTTATCATGTACAAGGCGCAGACATATTAAATTGCAACTTCGAAGATACTGTCCGTTTGAAACGTAGAGCAAAACTGGCAAATGGTTCATATCTCTATGGGGACAGTATTGTAATACCACCCGATCAAGTTGGTTTTTATGACTACGAAGAATTGGCCAACGGCCAACGAGTGTCACGTATACGACACATTCGCGGTTGTTTGTGTAAAGATAGGAATTGCATACGATTCTGCTGTCATCCTACCAGACAACTATTTTGGACTTCAGACCGGGAATGTCATTCCGTTGACGAAGACTTAGACTATGATCCCGTTATTAATGTGATCCTTGCAGATGGCAGCAAATCGAGACGAAACGCAGTCAAAGACTACACGGTTGTGCGGGATACACCCTGTGAGAATGGCCTAAAAGCAGGCCATGATGATTGGGATATTCTAGAATCAGGTATGCTGCGTAGTCAGAACAATGTCATTCTCAGTAAAAGGGAATACTGCCTAACGCCACACGGCTTGCCCGATGATGAATGGAAACTGGTGCCAGTTATTTGTCCATCGTCCGATACATAAAAACGTTTCTATAGTGTTGGTAATGTACTTACCAGAACCATTGTATCAATATAAATATACAATACATATTCCATAGCTAGCATCATATCGATACAATTTGTCAGTCTCACCGTGCTGTTCTACTTTCTAACACCGAAACTTAGAAATATCCAAGGCAAATGCATAATTTGTTGTCTGGCATCGCTGGTCATTGGCAATACAATTTTGGCTACCGTCCCCATAACCGATTTTGTCTTCCCTTCAGTGAGGTGTCACTCTATGGGTAAGTCCCGAAGGGTAAATATCTAGAAATGATGGTAACTAATAACCGATTTACAGGTCTCATAGCGTACTTATTTCTCAAAAGCGCTTATGTTTGGTTAACGATAATTGGCTATGATCTGTGGAAGAATTCGAAGACTTTCTTGGCAATTCTTAATGAACGACAACGTTTCTTGAAATATTCAGAATATGGCTGGGGTATACCACTGGTGCTGACGGCAATTTTAATTATAATACAAAAATCAGATATAACCGATTACTTTAAACCAAATATTGACGAGGAATATTGTTGGTTGAGTGGTGAGTAATTCATTAAATTAATCAATTAATCAATTAATCAATTAATCAATTAATCAATTAATCAATTAATCAATTAATCAATTAATCAATTAATCAATTAATCAATTAATCAATTAATCAATTAATCAATTAATCAATTAATCAATTAATCAATTAATCAATTAATCAATTAATCAATTAATCAATTAATCAATTAATCAATTAATCAATTAATCAATTAATCAATTAATCAATTAATCAATTAATCAATTAATCAATTAATCAATTAATCAATTAATCAATTAATCAATTAATCAATTAATCAATTAATCAATTAATCAATTAATCAATTAATCAATTAATCAATTAATCAATTAATCAATTAATCAATTAATCAATTAATCAATTAATCAATTAATCAATTAATCAATTAATCAATTAATCAATTAATCAATTAATCAATTAATCAATTAATCAATTAATCAATTAATCAATTAATCAATTAATCAATTAATCAATTAATCAATTAATCAATTAATCAATTAATCAATTAATCAATTAATCAATTAATCAATTAATCAATTAATCAATTAATCAATTAATCAATTAATCAATTAATCAATTAATCAATTAATCAATTAATCAATTAATCAATTAATCAATTAATCAATTAATCAATTAATCAATTAATCAATTAATCAATTAATCAATTAATCAATTAATCAATTAATCAATTAATCAATTAATCAATTAATCAATTAATCAATTAATCAATTAATCAATTAATCAATTAATCAATTAATCAATTAATCAATTAATCAATTAATCAATTAATCAATTAATCAATTAATCAATTAATCAATTAATCAATTAATCAATTAATCAATTAATCAATTAATCAATTAATCAATTAATCAATTAATCAATTAATCAATTAATCAATTAATCAATTAATCAATTAATCAATTAATCAATTAATCAATTAATCAATTAATCAATTAATCAATTAATCAATTAATCAATTAATCAATTAATCAATTAATCAATTAATCAATTAATCAATTAATCAATTAATCAATTAATCAATTAATCAATTAATCAATTAATCAATTAATCAATTAATCAATTAATCAATTAATCAATTAATCAATTAATCAATTAATCAATTAATCAATTAATCAATTAATCAATTAATCAATTAATCAATTAATCAATTAATCAATTAATCAATTAATCAATTAATCAATTAATCAATTAATCAATTAATCAATTAATCAATTAATCAATTAATCAATTAATCAATTAATCAATTAATCAATTAATCAATTAATCAATTAATCAATTAATCAATTAATCAATTAATCAATTAATCAATTAATCAATTAATCAATTAATCAATTAATCAATTAATCAATTAATCAATTAATCAATTAATCAATTAATCAATTAATCAATTAATCAATTAATCAATTAATCAATTAATCAATTAATCAATTAATCAATTAATCAATTAATCAATTAATCAATTAATCAATTAATCAATTAATCAATTAATCAATTAATCAATTAATCAATTAATCAATTAATCAATTAATCAATTAATCAATTAATCAATTAATCAATTAATCAATTAATCAATTAATCAATTAATCAATTAATCAATTAATCAATTAATCAATTAATCAATTAATCAATTAATCAATTAATCAAGTTCAGCTGTAACAATCAACGTGAACGGTTGTGTCTCGGTACCGCGCGGATAATTTCGAAAATTAAAAGTACATTGTTAGTGTGAATAGTGAGAATGTCTTCAGCAAGAGAGCCCGAAGCCACGTCAAACAACAACATAATCTCAAACACAACAACGCAGACATCACATTTGGCAGAGATAAAAGCAGACATGTGTGAACTTCAAACGACACTACGACAAATTGCTGTGAATATGATCACAAATAATAAGGAAATGAAGGAAGAAATTAAAAATATTATCTCTTGTAATAATGAAATGAAAGAAGATTTGAAAACTGCTCTCTCCAAATTCAACCAGGCGCTGTCTACATTGACAGAAAAAGTCATCGAACTCGAAAAGCAAAACAATGAAAAGACCCAGCAAATTTCCGAAATGAACAAACGGCTACAACAACTAGAACAGCTCTCAATCTGCAACAACATTGAAATAACAAATGTAACAAACACAGAGCTTGAAGCAGCGACGGTCATAAAAAAAATATCGGCATCGGTAGGCGTCGAAGTGAGCGATTTGGACATAAGCAGCACACACCACATCCAAAAAAATAACAAAATCATTGTTAGGTTCAAAAATATCACAAAAAAGAAAGAGATAATGAGAAAACTAAAGGGACATAGGATTGAAGAAAGTGCAATAACCGGAGTGACGAAAAACCAAACGAAAAAATACATCTACATTAACGATGAACTTACACCGCATAATAGACGTGTTTTGTGGATGGCAAAAGTAAAAGCGAAAGAAAATAGTTGGAAGTTTGTATGGTCGCGAAATGGGTACATATATGCACGAAAAAATGAAAATTCCTCCCCAATTATTTTAAACAGTGAAAACAACATTAAAACCATAAACCAAACAATTTAAACTAAAAAAATTAATACACAAAAGCCAACAAAGCCAAAGTTATTCAAAAAGATTATAAATCAAGCTAAAAGCACCCTTCTTCATATTTTTTACTCTTTTTTATAGAAAAAAACGAAAAACACACAGTGTATTAACGAGCTATAATAAATAGCCAATACCATAATATTGTATATAAAATATACATAAAAATAACATAAGAATGAATTCCATTAATAAAATAATTACTAGCTTTAATGAAATTGATAAAAACTATTTAAATTATCCGGTCTCATTTATTCATATGAACATAAGGTCACTTAGAAAAAACTTCGTCCCGCTGTTAGCACACATTAAAAATATTTTAAACAAAACAAAGCTAATAATCCTAACAGAAACAAACATAACAAACGACGAAACACAACTTTATCCCATAAATGGGTATAATGCAATCTTCTTGAACAGACAAACCAGGGGAGGAGGAATCGCAGTGTACATACACGAGAGCATAAGCTATGAAGAAACAACAATAAATGCATCTTCCTTCGAAGCAATCAAAATAAACATGACAACAACAAACAAGCGAACTGCAACTGTCGTTACCGCCTATCGTCCCCCCAAACAAAACGTCAAAACATTCATAGAGGAGCTCGATATGATCACCAACAACATCAACAAGAAGAACGACGTGATTTTGGTGGGTGATATGAATATCGACATCAAGAAAAACAATGCAACAACAACAACATATCTGGACATGCTATCGTCAAGCGGACTGCAATCAGCGTTACCGTTGTGCCACTAAAGTGGCATTTTTGCCACTTTTTTTCTTCTCTGATACTTTTATGCAACTTTTTTTTTGTGATACTAAATGTGATACTTTTTAAGTTTTTGTGCCACTTTATTGTACATATGTGCCACTTTTTCAAAAAAATGTACTTCTTACGTTATGTGGTCAACTCTTTGGTTACGTACCACAAAAAGGTATGAAAACACGTCATGCGACGCGATTATGAATTAGGTGATCTAAGTGATGTGCGCATCTGTCAAAACGACATCTCAGATTTTTGTGTGTATGGGTGTGGTGTTGTCTTTTCTTCTTAAGAAATTTACATTGTGAAGAGATTCGTAAATAAGGAAAAATATATATTTGCTCTCAGACAAGCTGTTTCTTAAATGTAGTCTTTAATATATGGATAAGTAAATACTTTTTCTTTTGGATATTTGGCAAATTAATGGCTCTTATAACATATATGTAGGTTTATAGTGAAAACAAGAAATGTCCCTGGACATGAATCGTCCGAAAAACAACTTGAATCGGCAGTTGAAAAAGATCTTGACTTGCTTTTGCAAACGAGCAGTTCGGCATCGACAGATCTTGATTCAGAACCCGAAGAAATTTTCAACAGCAAGCCAAGAAATCCGTCCAAAAGGCAAAAAGTTTCCCGGACCTATTGCAAAGAGTGGGAAGTAAATTACAAATGGATCAAACAAGATGAGGAAACAAAACGGGCCGTTTGTATTGTTTGCAAACAACTGTTAATAAACCAAAAAACCCATATAGATCGGCATTCAAATACAAAGAAACACATAGAAAATTTAAAGAAGCAATCAGAAACAGCGAAGATGCAAATACTGGATTTTTTACCACAGCCCAGCACAGCTTTTCAAAATAATGTTGCAATAGCTGAAATCAAATTGGTGGTTCGAATGATTATTAAAAATCAGTCCTTTAAATCAATGGATCAAGTTGCCAAATTTCATTCCTCGATTTATCCAGACTCATTAATAGCTAAATCGGTTGGTATTATTAGTACAATATAACCTGAAATGCAAAATGTTTTTCAAAAGGAGAAACAAAGCATGTTGTAAACATGTAATATTCTTAATTGTAGACATATGTTTCTGGCTTCGATTTAGATTTTTTTTCATATTTCGTCATTTTGCATTTAGGTTAAAATATGTACATATATAAATAGTTCCTAATATTTGTATGTACTACAGGTAACTTGTGGTCGCACAAAATCGAAAGAAGTCGCACAGTTCCTTGGAAAAGAAGGATTCCTTTATATGGTTAAAAGGATGCAGCAACAAGTATTTAGCATGATTATCGACGAAACTACAGATATTTCCACTGAAAAATGTCTCGTAGTAGTAGTTAGACAATTCGATATACAACAAGGTAAAACTCAGGACTGTTTCTTTCGATTAGCGCAGCCACCAAATGGAACTAGTGAAAGTATTTGCAACGTTCTGCTATCTATGCTGGAACAAAATGATATTCCATTGAAGAATTTCATCGGATTTTCCACTGATAATGCTTCCAGTATGGTAGGAAGAAAGAGTGGAGTGGCTACTTTATTAAAAAGGAAAATACCTAACATTTTTCATATTGGTTGTGTTTCCCACTCCATTAACCTTATTAATAGTTCATCTTTAAAATGCATACCCAAAGATGTGGAGCAGTTGCTGAGAAATATTTATAACTACTTTAAGAGCTCAAAAAGGCAGTATGATTATAAAGATCTGCAGAGCATTTTTGACGTTCCTGAGCACAAACTTTTAAGACTGAGCGACACCAGATGGCTTTCATTTGAGTCTGTTTCAAATCGTATACTGGAACAATGGCCGGTTTTGCAACATTATTTTATTAGAGAGCAATTTGAGGAAAAATGTGAAAAAAATCTCCAAAAAATACGAAATATTCAAGAAGGACTGTCAACTATAAATAAAATATACTTGACATTTTTAGTTTATATTCTTAAAATTATGAATTCACTAAACAGAACATTTCAAAGTGAGTCTTCTCAAATTATATATCTAATTCCATTGACAAAAGAGATTTTAATCCAAATTTTTAGAAATTTTTTAAAGAAAGATTATATCACGCAAAGGGAATTGTGTGATATTGATTATAAAAATATTTCATATATCAAGGATGTAACTAAGATATATATAGGTCATGAAGCCGATACTATAATTTGTTCCGAAAATATATCAGCAAATGATATTACGATTTATAAAACAATTATATTGCTGTTTTACCAAACAGTATGTGATCAAATATTTTTAAGAATTGATCTGAAGGATAAAAAACTGAATACTTTAAGGTTTTTAGATCCATTTTATATAAAATCTAATGAAGATGTAAATTATATTGACATAGTTACAGAATTTAGTTACATAATAAACCAACCAGATACTTTTATTAATGAATTAAAATTACTGGAAAGTAAATCGGATGATAGATTATATCAACAGCTTTTCAAATCCACAAATGTTGAAGTTTTTTGGCACAAAATAGGAAATTTAAAAAATAATTTGAATGAACATTTATACCAAAATTTGTACCAATTTGCAACATATATTTTTACTTTGCCTCATAGCAGTGCTTGCGCAGAACGCGTATTTTCGAAGCTCACATTAATGAAAAATAAATTAACGAACAGGTTGAAAGTGGAGACATGTCATTCAATGCTTTCAACTCTTAATTTAGTAGACGTGGATTTGGAAAATTGGATTCCTAGTACAGATCTCATTAGAAAATATAGGAAAGAAGTTACCAAAAAGTAACTAAAAATTAATATGTGATTTAATTTAATTTTTGTATATACTATGTACTCAAATGAATTATTTATGTTTTTGTTAACCTTTTATTTTTTGTTGTTTTCTTAAAATAAAAACAGAAAAAGTGTGCCACTTTTTGTGCCACTTTTCCAAATTAAAGTTGCCACTTTTTTTTAAAAAATCCACTTTTTGTGATACTTTTTGAAATTTGCCAGCGGTAACACTGACTGCAATGTATGATGACCGAGACAACGAGGGAGAGCACAAACAACAACAACACAGGTACCTGCATAGACCATTTGTTTGTACGCTGTAACAATGCGACAGCGAATGCATTCGCAGCGGTAGTTACAACAACCATATCAGACCACTACGCTCTTTTTGGATGTATAAAAGAAGAAGAAAACAGAAGTACATTAGGCTGGCACGGCATAGATTCTAACACCAGAATAAGAATAAATAATGGAAAGGTTAACCGTCTTCTAAATGAAACAAACTGGAATGAGATAATTAATAATTCAAATAATACAAACGATATTTTTAATTCCATATTCAATAAATTTACTAATATTTATGAAAAATCTAAAGAATTACATACAAAACTTAAAAAAAGAAATCCCTACCCGTGGCTAACTGATGAAATTCTTAAATGCCGCGACATACGTGACAAACTTAATAAAAAATGGCAAAGAAACAAAAACAACGAAATCAATGAAAAAATTTATAAAACCTACAGCAATAAACTAAATATGAAAATAAAATATGCAAAAAATGCTTACAATATGGAACAATTTATAAAGAATAGAAACGATATTAGAAAGTCCTGGCAACTTATTAACGAAATTACAGGCAAAAAGTTTAATGATGTGAACAAAACAATTAAAAGAAACTTTCCTAATGAAGACACTCAAGAGTTAACAGAAGAATTTGCCAAACAATTTGATGAAAATGTCCAAAAAATAGTACATCATTGTGATATAAAAACTATAACAAATATACAAATAAACATTCCAAACACAATATACGTCAATTATCCAAGTGAGAATGAAATATTTAGCATTCTTACTAATCTAAATATAAGAAAAAGTGCGGGTGTAGACGGAATCAGATCCATAGACCTTAAAAACAATGCAATAATCCTAACTCCAATAATAACAAAATTAATTAATTGTAGTCTAGACGAAGCTAAGATACCAGACCTACTCAAAACTTCATTAATTCGACCAATATATAAAAATGGAACTAAATCTGATTGTAACAACTACCGACCAATTGCTATACTATCCGCTGTGGAAAAGGTTCTAGAGGAAGTAGTTTCTAGAAGATTAAATGAGTTTCTTGTTAAATACAAAATAATTCATCCAAGCCAATTTGGCTTCCAAAAGGGGAAAAACATTAATAAGCTACTTGGTTTATTTTCCAACCACGTGAATCAGAGTCTAAGCGAAAATATGCAATGCATAGCCTTATTCATAGATTTTAGCAAGGCATTTGATACGCTACCACACAACAAATTACTCCAAACATTAGAGAGATGCGGAATACGAGGTAATTGCCTCGAATGGTTCAAAAGCTATCTGCAATGTAGAACATTCAGAGTGCAAATTGATAACAACCTGAGCAAAAATACGGCAACAAAACACGGAGTCCCACAAGGATCCAAGCTAGGTCCGATTCTATATAATATATGCAAATGAGATGTTAAAACACCTAAAAGAGAGCAAACCATTCGCATACGCAGATGATACTGCAATCGTCGTCTCCAGCAAGAGTATAAATATTGCAACAGACATACTACAAAGGGAACTGAATGCTCTCACTAAATGGTGTCATGATAGCGGTCTAATCATAAATGCATCAAAAACCAAAATAATGCATTTTAGACCAAGACACGTTCCACACATAAACATAACATTAACATTTCACAATATTGATTGTCTACATGAAACACATACCAACAACAATGCTGCAACAGAAGACACTTGTTCAACTACTATAGAATTAGTTGATACTTATAAATATCTAGGAGTATACCTAGATACACAATTCAAATGGAAAACGCATATCGAAAACATACAAAAAAAATTACGCAAAACTATGTTCGCATTATATCAATTAAGTAAATGCTCCCCATTTAAAGTATTGAAACAAGCATATTTTGCAATGGCCGAATCATATCTCAGACACGGCATAACTGCATGGGGAAAAGGATATTCCAGAACTTTACAACAAACACAGGATCGTCTTTTGAAACTATTATACAAAAATCAAAATTATACAACAAATAATATAAATCAAATAACACCTAATCCAAACAATAATTTCACATACAATCATACAAGAGACAACATGCAAAGAAACAATACATACCAAACAACACGCTACCCCGATGACATATACAAGGAACTAAAAATTCTCGACATCGACGGAATATATAAGACCACAATCGTAAACGAATTTTTCAACGACACAAGTCTTTTACAACCCATTAACCACCAACAAACAACAAGAAGAAGAATAGAAGGACGATACAAGATACCGAAATTTCGAAATGATTACGGGAAAAATTCACTATCAGTTACCCTACCAACTACTTTGAATAAAATGCCAATACATTTGCTAAATTTACATCATACCAAAAATAGAAAAAAATTAATTAAACATCATTTTTTGCATTAATTTCTCAATCAAGTTGTTAAGTATTAAATCACAAAATTAATGAATATAACATATATACAATAATTAAAATCTTAATCTTAAAATAAGTACACAGCTGAACTAAAATGTACATACTAGCATATTATATAAATATTATTTTTCTTTCCGCAAACAAGCCGCAACGGCTTCGCGGGCTTAGAAATAAGATGAACTATATATGTACATAAATCAATCAATAAAGAACTGCATTAAAAAAAAAATTAATCAATTAATCAATTTTTTTTTTAAATTCATTTTCTTTATTGAGTAATAATATTTTACAGAGTATATTATAATTAAACCCGCGAAGCCTTTATGGCTTGTCTGCAGGAATATAAATATTTTTTGTAAATAATTAAACTAAAACTATTTTAATCCAGCTCAGCTGATTATTTGGCTAATATTATATGGTTTACAATTCATTTTAAATATTATAGAAAATAATTTTTAATTTTTTTCTTTCGGGAAATTTTATTTTGAATATTTTGCAGTTGTGTAGGCAATTTATTGAATGTTGTAGGCAGGGTAACGGAAAGAGAATTTTTTCCGTAATCATTTTTGAAATTTGGTACTTTATATCGTTTTTGGGCTTTACTTCTCGTGTTTTGTTGGTAGTCGATGTGTACTAGATATTTAGGATCGTTATAGAACTCGTTTACAATTGTTGTTTTAAAAATTCCATCAATATCTAGTATTTTCAGATCCTTGTAAAGTTGTTGTGAATTCCGTGATGTTTGCTGATTGTTTGTTTCTGAGATATTTCGTTGAATGTTGTTTGTTGTATGGTTGCTGGTACTGTTTGCGTTAAAATTAATTGGATTCAAGTTTCTTGTATATTGTTGATTTTTGTACAGTAGTTTGATGATTCTGTCCTGTGTCAGTTGTAACGTTCTGCAGTATGCCGCTCTTCCCCATGCCGTAATACCGTGCCTCAAATATGATTCAAATAACGAAAAATAGGCTTGTTTCATGACTTTATATGGGGAACATTTGCTAAGGTGGTATAGTGCGAATATTGTTTTGCGCAATTTTTTTTGTAAATGTTCTATATGTGTTTTCCACTTAAATGTAGAGTCCAAATATACTCCGAGATATTTGTAGGAATCCACTAGTTCTATAGCCGTTGGACATGTGTCATTTGTTTGCATGTTATTGTTGCTGTGGTTTTTATGTATACAATCTGTGTTGTGAAATTTTAGGGTGATATTTGTGTGAGGTATATGGCGGGGTCTAAGGTGCATTATTTTAGTTTTGGACGCATTTATTATAAGCCCATTATCATGACACCATTTCGTGATTAAATTCAATTCTCCTTGCATTATACTGGTTGCACTATGTAAAGATTCATTTGTTACTATTATTGCGGTGTCATCAGCGTACGCAAAAGGAGTGCTTTTTTTTAATTGGCTTAGCATTTCGTTTGCATAGATTATATAAAGAATAGGTCCAAGTTTTGAACCTTGTGGGACCCCATGTGTTGTGCTCATACTGCTACTTAGGTTATTCTCAATTTTAACTCGGAATGTTCTACACTGGAGGTAATTGCGAAACCATTCTAGGCAGTGTCCCCGTATCCCGTTTCTTTCTAAGATCTCTATTAAATTTGTGTGGGAAAGTGTATCGAAGGCTTTGCTGAAATCTATGAATAGAGCAATACAGTGCATGTGATTACTTAGACTTTGGTTTACATAGTCAGAGAATAAGCCTAGTAATTTATTAATATTTTTTCCTTTTTGGAAACCATATTGACTCTTATGTATGATATTGTATTTCTGAAGAAAGTTATTCAATCTTCTAGCTACAACTTCTTCTAATACTTTTTCCACAACTGACAGTATTGCAATTGGTCTGTAGTTATTGCAGTCTGTTTTGTCCCCGCTTTTGAATATTGGCCGAATTATGGAGGTTTTAAGCAACTCAGGGATTACTGACTCGCTCATACTACAATTAACCAGTTTTGATATTATAGCAGACAGGTATTGGGCATTATTTTTCAGGTCTACAGCTCTAATACATCTGCGCCTGCGCTTTTTTTAATATTTAAGTTTTTAAGGATATTGTATATCTCCTCTTCGTTGGTGTAATTCATATATACTGTGTTCTGTATGTTATTTTTTGGATTTTCAATTGTTTTTATGTTACAATGGTGAATTATCTTATCAACATTATCTTTGAAATTAATACCAAACTTTTCTGTTAACCTTTGTGTATTTTCGTTTGGGAAGCTTTTTTTAATTGTTTTATCTATATCGTCTATTTTTTTCCCGTTATTTCATTTATTAGCTACCATGTTGCTCTTATATTATTTCTGTTTCTTATAAACTGTTCCATATTATATGCATTCCTTGCTTGTATTATTTTCTTATTTAACTTATTACTATATGTTTTGTATATTTGTTCATTAATTTTATTATTTTTAATTTTTTGCCATTTTTTGTTTAGTTTATCCCGTATATTACAATAGTTCAATAATTCATCACTGAGCCACGGGTATGGGTTCCTTCTTCTAATTTTCTTTCTTTTTACATCACTCGCTTTACTATATATTTCATTAAATGTATTGTGAATGTTAATAAACATGTCATTTGAGTTGACTGATTTTTCTATTATTTTATACCAGTTTATATTTTTTATGAGACGATTAACTTTTGAGTTGTTTATTTTGGCGCATAAATCCGTGCCCTGCATATTTTGTGTGTTTTCGTTTGTTTTGCCCTCTGCTTTGATGCAACCAAACAGCGCGTAGTGGTCAGATCAAAGAAGGTAGACTACTAAGAAGGTTCATCCGACTCTTTGATTTCTGACAGTTACGTTAGATTAAAATGTAAATATAAGAGCGACACTCATTTTCCCACTCTTAGGTGAAGAATGGGTGTTTCAAAATGAATATTTTTCGTGTTTTTTGTTTAATTGTGAATGAACTAAAGAAAACAGCACAAAGCAACGACAAACAACATTAAAATACTAAGAAACTGTGTCGTATTTTACTCGAATTTTGTCACTATTTTACTTATTTAATTTTTTTTAACTAATTGCAAAAAAATTTATTGAAAAATAAGGCAAAAATTATCGTATTCTTCTTTGTTCCCGGCGTTCTTAATTTTGAAATTTTTATGTTATTTTGAATGATTTCTGTCAAAATCGACGACAGCTCGCTCTTAAATTTTATTTTTCACATTTTAATCTAACGTAACTCGCTCGATTTTTTAAATGAGTACGACGGAGCTTCTTGTTCGTCCACTTTCTTTGGTCAGATCCAAAGAAGGTAGACTACTAAGAAGGTTCATCCGACTCTTTGATTTCTGACAGTTACGTTAGATTAAAATGTAAATATAAGAGCGACACTCATTTTCCCACTCTTAGGTGAAGAATGGGTGTTTCAAAATGAATATTTTTCGTGTTTTTTGTTTAATTGTGAATGTTCGTCCACTTTCTTTGGGTCAGATATTGTTGTTGTGATGATCATGGCGTGTGTACTCAAAGAAAATAGACTTGAACAAGAAGCTCCGTCGTACTCATTTAAAAAATCGAGCGAGTTACGTTAGATTAAAATGTGAAAAATAAAATTTAAGAGCGAGCTGTCGTCGGTTTTGACAGAAATCATTCAAAATAACATAAAAATTTCAAAATTAAGAACGCCGGGAACAAAGAAGAATACGATAATTTTTGCCTTATTTTTCAATAAATTTTTTTGCAATTAGTTAAAAAAAAAATAAAATAAGTAAAATGGTGACAAAATTCGAGTAAAATACGACACAGTTTCTTAGTATTTTAATGTTGTTTGTCGTTGCTTTGTGCTCTTTTCTTTAGTTGATTCACAATTAAACAAAAAACACGAAAAATATTCATTTTGAAACACCCATTCTTCACCTAAGAGTGGGAGAATGAGTGTCGCTCTTTCATTTACATTTTAATCGAACGTAACTGTCAGAAATCAAAGAGTCGGACGGAACATCTTAATAGATTTTATTATTTTTGTGTCGGATTGATTGCTACGTCACAACGATCCAACTCGGCAGATCCAACCAACACTTATTTAATTTGATAAATGGTAAATTAAAGAAGTCGTACCTTGCAAAATTGTCACTTTCGAAATATGAACTTATGAACAATGACGATTGACGAGATTACTGAGGCTCACTGACGATTGAAATGACTAAATCGCACAAAGAAGAGAAACGATAACTAAGTAGTATTGCGAACCGACTACGTGAGGCGGTGAATTTAGAATGAACAAGAAGCTCCGTCGGGCATCATTTATACCGAGTTTTCGTACATGGAGAAAGGACTCATCTAGAATGCAAACAAAGGAATATAGACAAATTAAACTAGTAAATCAAAAAAAAAAGAGTGTCGCTCTTTCATTTACATTTTAATCGAACGTAACTGTCAGAAATCAAAGAGTCGGACGGAACATCTCAATAGATTTTATTATTTTTGTGTCGGATTGATTGCTACGTCACAACGATCCAACTCGGCAGATCCAACCAAAGAAAATAGACTTGAACAAGAAGCTCCGTCGTACTCATTTAAAAAATCGAGCGAGTTACGTTAGATTAAAATGTGAAAAATAAAATTTAAGAGCGAGCTGTCGTCGGTTTTGACAGAAATCATTCAAAATAACATAAAAATTTCAAAATTAAGAACGCCGGGAACAAAGAAGAATACGAAAATTTTTGCCTTATTTTTCAATAAATTTTTTTGCAATTAGTTAAAAAAAATAAAATAAGTAAAATGGTGACAAAATTCGAGTAAAATACGACACAGTTTCTTAGTATTTTAATGTTGTTTGTCGTTGCTTTGTGCTGTTTTCTTTAGTTGATTCACAATTAAACAAAAAACACGAAATATATTCATTTTGAAACACCCATTCTTCACCTAAGAGTGGGCAAAAGTGTCTCGCTCTTATATTTACATTTTAATCTAACGTAACTGTCAGAAATCAAAGAGTCGGACGGAACATCTTAATAGATTTTATTATTTTTGGATCCAACCAACACTTATTTAATTTGATAAATGGTAAATTAAAGAAGTCGTACCTTGCAAAATTGTCACTTTCGAAATATGAACTTATGAACAATGACGATTGACGAGATTACTAAGGCTCACTGACGATTGAAATGACTAAATCGCACAAAGAAGAGAAACGATAACTAAGTAGTATTGCGAACCGACTACGTGAGGCGGTGAATTTAGAATGAACAAGAAGCTCCGTCGGGCATCATTTATACCGAGTTTTCGTACATGGAGAAAGGACTCATCTAGAATGCAAACAAAGGAATATAGACAAATTAAACTAGTAAATCAAAAAAAAAAAAATTCAAATCCATGCTCTATGCAAGCAGAATTCTATTGGGCCTAGAAATTCTTTTTTAGTTATCTTTTGTAGAAGGAAAAATTACTGCGTTATCAGGAGCAGAAATAATAGATTTTTAATTTGTGGTTTGTATGGGAGGTACCACGCCCCTTTGTCCATTCCCGCTCATATTTGCAGCAGCACTTAAAAAATGCACACCAAACCGACGTACCAAATTTTGTTCAAATACCGTTATCAGGAGCAGAAATAATAGATTTTTAATTTGTGGTTTGTATGGGAGGTACCACGCCCCTTTGTCCAATTGGTCAAATTTTTCCATTTCCTTGTATTGTCATCGAAAATGATTAAGTGTGCAAAATTTGAGCAAAATTGGTTGAGAAAAAAGCTTTCAAAAATTGATTTCAAATTTTGTGGCACACAAACATATATAGAAAGTAACCTTATATAAAGCATGGAAAAAATACAAATACAAAGAATACAATACAATTCAATTCATCGAACAAAGAAGGTGGACCTAAAGAAGGTGGACGAACAAGAAGCTCCGTCGTACTCATTTAAAAAATCGAGCGAGTTACGTTAGATTAAAATGTGAAAAATAAAATTTAAGAGCGAGCTGTCGTCGGTTTTGACAGAAATCATTCAAAATAACATAAAAATTTCAAAATTAAGAACGCCGGGAACAAAGAAGAATACGATAATTTTTGCCTTATTTTTCAATAATTTTTTTTGCAATTAGTTAAAAAAAATAAAATAAGTAAAATGGTGACAAAATTCGAGTAAAATACGACACAGTTTCTTAGTATTTTAACCCTAGAGAGATAACCTACGTCTGAGAGTCGTATGCCTTTTTAATTTTTCGCTCTCCCTCTCTCGAATGTTTGTGCAACACGTTGCTGTTTTTGTTTTTCTCAGTCGTCTACAGCAAAAATAATAAAATCAAGTCTATTTTCTTTGCCCAATACATGATGTGAATGTTTTTTGTTGTTTTAGCGTATCAAAAAAGCTCACACTGAAAGAACTTTTTCTTCCAAAAAGATACATACGGGTGCATACATACATACAGATACATACGGTGCTGCCAAGTTTCTGCTGGCTTGTCTCCGGGTTTAAACAATTTTGTATGCAGACACTGTTAGCGTGAAATTGACTAAACGTAGACGCAACGTACGCGTTCGATTTGGGTCGTTAAATTTGACCGAGAAAACAAGACGCAAAACGAATATGTTTTTAAAACACATTTTTATACCCTCCACCACCAGGATGGGGGTATACTAACTTTGTCATTCCGTTTGTAACACCTTGAAATATCGACCTGAGACCCTATAAAGTATATATATTCTTGATCGTCATAAAATTCTAAGACGATCTAGCCATGTCCGTTCGTCCGTCTATTGAAAGCACGCTAGGAACTAAACGAAAGGAGCTAGGGTGTCCAAATTTTCCATAAATGCGTCTTATTGTCGTAGATAGGTTGGGATTGAAACTGGGCGAAATCGTCCCAAAGGGAAGAAATTTTCCCTCACAAGGACTAAAAATACCCATAATAATCCCTAATATTTAAGCGTATTTAAGCATGTTTTTTGGATATGACTGTTCATATTTGCTTGATATTTGGTATGCGCATTCCCCTTATAGCAAAAACGTGCAGCATAAAGTGATTCTTATTTGTAGGGTGTGAAATGGGGCAAAAAAGGGATAAAAATGGTACATATTAAACGACAACAGCTAGAAACACGAAATTCAGTGTGTACATTCCACTAATTGAGTAGATACATAATATAAAAAACTTTTAAGGTGTAAATAGGAAAAAAAGGGATAAAAATGGTACATACCAAACGGCTGCATCTAGAATAATGAAATTCGGTGTATACATTCCTCTGATTGCGTAGACACGTAAAATAAACGGATTATTCGAAATTCGTATTTTTTGTGGTTTAAATGCAAAAAGGGGATAAAAATAGTACCACCCAAATGACAGCTAGAGTCATGAAATTCGGAGTATACATTCCTCTGACTGCGTTGACACGTATTTTCAAGGGATAGCATTGGGTACAGAGGATTACAGTAAGGATTATGGAATTTGGTGTGTACGTCCATCTAAAGGGTGATTTTTTAGCTATTATCTTTTTGGCAACACTGGTTTAAACAGCTGACGCACGTTTCGTGTTTTGTTTCACTGTCAAACATCTTCAGTTTGGTCTATAATTTAACCATGCATCGTCTTACAAACGAATAACGCTTGCAAATTATTGAATTTTATTATCAAAATGCGTGCTCTGTTAAGAAAGATCATTGCGCGCTTCCATTTTATGGTCAGTTTAATCGACCCACTGAAGCGGCTATTCGGGCTATTGTGACTAAATTTCGCACCAAATTTACATTGTTGGACATTAAACCACCAACACGCTTACGTAGAGTGCGAACTGAAGAAAGAAAATATCGCAGCTGTATCGGTCACTGTTAATGATGAGCATCAATTATCGATTCGTCGCCGTTCGCAGCAATTGGGCCTCTGTTACTCCAAAACGTGGAAATGTCAAAATTGGACTAAGCGGATGGACCATTTGAGGCGCAGTCAAGGTCAACATTTGCATGAAATAATCTTCAAACATTGAATTATATGGACCGTACTATCGATTCAAATAAAGGTTTCATGTATTTTTCTGAATTTTATGTGTGTTTTTTTTTTGAAAAACTTTCCTATAGCTTTTAAAAAATCACCCTTTATATTAGGTTTGACAACGTTCTGATCTGCATTCATATTGTCCCGGCGCAAATTCTAGAGACCAGAAAAGAAGGAACGTGAAGTGTCCGGAAAAAAAGGTAGGCCAAATTGTAAGGAAGCATCATAAATAAAAGGTCAACTGACGGATAGTAGAAGGAAGTCTACTAGGTTTGGTACTAGTAGCGATCCAGTTGTAATTCGATATCCAGTAGATGTCGTGGAACAACCACTATTGCCAGCCAGTTTTGCATAAACTATAAAATCTCTCCAAAATAAGCAGAGACTCCCACCATAGCCTAATATTTGAATCCGGTGGTATTTAAACTATTTACCTCCGCACTGAACCGCGGCGCTATTAAATCTATGAGAAAGTCACCAAACAAGACGTTTCCGTCTACAAATATTCAAAAAATTACCAAACCAGCGAATATATTTTTAAGTTAAGTTAAGTCTTGGTATTGTAACTGTTTTATGTAATATTGTTTAAGGCACCATTTTCTTTATATATAGGGTGTTTTTTATTGAGGTATAGAACTTCGAATTGAAATAAAACACAAGAAAATCGTTTTAATGTCCATCAATTTGGCTTTATTGGAAGGATAATTTTATGCCATTAATGTTTAAATATGATTTCGGGCATGTGGCCGCCGCGGCTGGCTCGAATATAGCCAATTCTACAGGTCCAATTTTCAACCACTTTCTCCAATTGCTGTGCAGCTCCAATTGCTGTGCACGGTGGCGAATCGTTTCATTCGGGTCCTCTTCAACACTTTGCTCTACAGCGGCAATTGTTTCTTCGGTGCGCACTGTTCGACGTCTCTGCGGATGCGTATTATCACATAGAGTAAACGTAGTGCGAAAACGATCCATGGTTAACCGAATTAATTGCTCTGATGGACGATTAAGTCGACCATAAAATGGTGAACTTCGCGAACTGAACCATTACTTTCGAAATAAATTTGCACGATTTGCAAGCGTTGTTCTTTTGTCAACCTGTTCATGATGAAATGGCAAACCAAACTAAATATTAATCACTTGACAGCTGACAAAATGGCCGCCAGTTAAAAAAGTGATACCAACTTAAAGTTCTATACCCCAATAAAAAACACCCTTTAGATTTAATTTTTTTAGACTTTGGTGTGACTGAAGGTAGCCATGGTAAGAATTTTTGTAGGTTCTATTGGTAGGAAATTTGGAATGTTTAATTAGCATTAGAGTTTTCATACACTCCACGAGAGTATTATGTCTTTGTGCATTTGTTTGTAACACCCAAAAGGAAGCGAGATAGACCCATTGTTAATTATACCGATCAACTTAGAATCACTTTTTGAATCGATTTAGCAATGTCCGTCTGTCTGTCCATCTATTGTTGTAATCAAAGTTCAGGTCGCAATTATAGCCAGAACCAAACGAAACTTTGTACAACGCAGTTTTTCGGGATAAAGACGAACGCTATTTAATTTGAAGAAAATCGGTTCAGATTTAGATATAGCCCCCATACGAATTTCACTCCCGATTTGACTTTTTCTGTTGTAGAAATCACATATTTTAACAGATCTTCTTCAAAATTGGCAAAACATCTTATGTTTCAACTAGAGACACCCATGGCAGAAATAGTTCAAATCGGTTCAGATTATATATAGCTCCCATACAAATTTCACTCTCAATTTGAGTTGTTTCCGCTCTAGAAACCACATATTTTATCGGATCTTCTCCAAATCTTGCAAGATATCTTATATTTCTAGTAGAAACACCCACAGTGAAAATAGGTCAGATCGGTTCAGATTTATATATAGCTCCCACAGAAATTTCACTCCAGATTTGACTTTTTCCACTCTATAAACCACATATTTTAATAGATCTTCTTCAAATCTTGCAAAATATCTTAAATTTAAACTAGAAACATTCGTGGTGAAATTGAGTCAGATCGGTTCAGATTTAGATATAGTCCCATACGAATTTCACTCCCGATTTGACTCTTTTCACTCTAGATACCACATATTTTAACAGATTTTCTTCAAATTTGGCAAAACATCTTATATTTCAACTAGAAACACCCATGGCAAAAATAGCTCAAATCGGTTCAGATTTATATATAGCTCCCATACAAAATTTCACTCTCAATTAGAGTTTTTTCCGCTCTAGAAACCACAAATTTTACCACATCTACTTCAAATCTTGCAAAAATCTTATATTTCAAGTTGAAATACCCATGGTGAAAATAGGTCAGATCGGTTCAGATTTATATATAGCTCCCATACAAATGTCGCTCCCGATTTGTATTTCGCCGCTCTAGAAATCACATATTGTACCCGATTTTCTTCAAATTTAGCTTAACATCTTATAATCCAACTAGAAACACTTATACAGAAAGTGGGTAAGATCGGTTCAGATTTAGATATAGCCCCCATACAAAATGGGAAGGGCGACTGAGGGGTAATATCTCGCTCCGTTCTGTGGTGCGTGATCATGTGTAAGTGTAGAGTAATTATTTGTCCGTGAAGGGATGGGACACTATCTGAGGAACAGCCGAAATTGAGCTAACCGGTCTTTTCACCCATTTGCCGCTGAGGTATCCTTAACAAAAGTAACATTTTTTATACCCTCCACCTCCAGGATGGGGGTATACTAACTTTGTCATTCCGTTTGAAATATCGATCTGAGACCCTATAAAGTATATATATTCTTGATCGTCATAAAATTCTAAGACGATCTAGCCATGTCGGTCCGTCCGTCTGTTGAAAGCACGCTAGCATCTAAACGAAAGGAGCTAGAACGTTCGAATTTTCCATAAATGCGTCTTATAGTCGTAGATCGGTTGGGATTGAAATGGGGCGAAATCGGCCCAAAGGGAAGAAATTTTCCCTCACAAGGAGTAAAAATACTCATAATAATCCCTAATATTTAAGCGTATTTAAGCATGTTTTTTGAATATGTCTTTTTATATTAGCTTGATATTTGGTATGCGCATTCCCCCTACAGCAAAAACGTGCACCATAAAGTGATTCTAATTTGTAGGGGGTGACATGGGACAAAAAAGGGATAAAAATGGTACATATTAAACGACAACAGCGACAACACGAAATTCGGTGTGTACATTCCTCTAATTAAGTAGATACATAATGTAGAAGTATTTTTTCCAAATTCGTACTTTTAAGGGGTAAAATGGGAATAGAGGGATAAAAATGGTATCAACCAAACGGATGTACCTAGAATAATGAAATTCGGTCTATACATTCCTTTGACTACGTAGACATGAAAAATAAAAGGTTTTTTTTCCAAATTCGTACTTTCAAGGGATACAATGGGTACGGAGGGATAAAAATGGTACCAACCAAACGGCTACACCTGGAATAATGAAATTAGGTGTATACATTCCTTTGATTGCGTAGACACTTAAAATAAACAGATTTTTTTAAATTCGCACTTTTTGGGGTTAAAAAGAAAAAATGGGATAAAAATAGTACCAATCAAATGAGCGCAGCTAGAGTCATGAAATTCGGAGTATACATTCCTCTGACTGCGTAGACGCGGAAAATAGACGAATTTTTCCAAATTCGTACCTTTTGGGGTTAAAAAGGAAAAATAGTACCAACCAAATGACCGCAGCTAGAGTCATGAAATTCGGAGTATACATTCCTCTGACTGCGTAGACACGAAAAATAAACGGATTTTTCGAAATTCGTACTATCAAGAGATACAATGGTACAGGGGGATAAAAAAGTACCAACTAAACGACTACAGCTAGAATGATGAAATTCTAATTGCGTAGAAATGTCCATATTTTTAGTTCGATTTGCGTTTTGTTGGATCGTTGAAGAGGTATTGATGACCAATTCCAATTTTTAGAACTTCCAAACCCATTAAGGGCTGACAATTTTTTTCTTACTGTTATTTCTCAGTGGATTAAATGTGATGTAAAAACTGAAATATGATGTTATTTGCATCGTAAACACATTCTAGTCTTACAAAAAGCTAATTTTTGAAAATTAACATCTGAAATTTTGGTCTTTCAATGGATAAATTGGGAGGAAAACTTCACATAAGATGTTACAATAAAACCGTGCGACATGAATTCCCTCCCAAGAACGCGATTATATAGAAGTGAAACTATAGGTCACTAATTGGAAAACTGATACTCACTTTTTTATTTCGTGGTCGTTTGTCTTTTTTACAAGACTTTTAATTTCCAAAGGATGTAAATGTTTCAATAATTTAGTTTCGTACTTTTGCGTATCATACAATGACGATATGGGTATCAAATGAAAGTGAAGAACATCTGCTAAATATACTTTTAATTTCATGCATCTATCTATGTTAATTTAGCATTAACAACCATTTCAATTTTTCCCCTTTATAAAGTTTATGTAGATTATTCATGTTTTATTTTTAAAGGAAATAAATTTGAAATGGTTGAATTTCTTTCCAAAAATTAGCTTTATATAAGACTAGAATGTGTTTACGATGCACATAACCCCATATTTCAGTTTTTACTTCACATTTAACCCACTGAGTATCAACAGTAAGAAAAAAATTTGCGGCCCTTAATGGGTTAGCAAATTCTACAAATTGCAATTGGTTATCAATATCTCTCCAACGAGCCCCTAAAAACATAAATCGAACTAAAATGTGGAACTTATTGCGGTTTTTATAAAAAATGCATCAAAAATAGCACTAAAATATTATAAATCTATCCTTTATATTGGGTCATATTGCAAGTTTTTAATATGGTTTGATAAGGCTCGGGTCGGATTTTAATTTCTATATTTCTATTCTTCAATACCATCTCATCGTGAACTTTATTCAAGAAAAACCTGATTTACTGAGGTTATTGTGAACGCGTCCAGCTAACGAATGGACAATGATAAAAGCGTAATATTTTGGGAGAACACATAAAACAAACCAATCTTTCATTTTAGTCGGGAACATCAACAACATTTTTTCCTTCCTCACAAAAGAAGCCACTCTAATAGGTAGCCTTACCTTATAAGTGTGGTTTGAAATAATAAAAATATTATATTTATTTATAAAATTATTTTAGTATTATATTAAAAAAATATATTTTTCTGTAATATTAATGCACTTCTACGAATATCGACAGCCTCTGTGGAATGCAATCCATGGTGGAGGGTATATACATTTCGGCCCGGCCGAACTTAACGCCGTTTTTACTTGATTTCTTTAAATTTGGTACAACATCTTAATCCAACTAAAAACACCTGTATTGAATGTGGGTAAGATAGGTTCAGATTTACATATAGACGCTCCCAGTATGACTTTCTTCGATCTAGAAACCACACAACACATTCATCTAGCAATATCTATGGTGAAAGCATACATTATCAGAGTGGGTCACAATGGTCCATGATTAGGACTCATACTAAAATCCTTCCCGATTTCACTTCTTTACCGAGTTGAATTGCAATGGGATAGAAAGTGGAGGGTATCATATATACAGGCCACGTCCACAATTGTTTATAATTTGATAGAGATACATTTCATTTAAGAAAAAAGTAAATTAACGCATATCTTATTTATAAAAGAGAATGCCGTACGTGTGAACACGCAAAACTTTATAACGGATCGTCTGATTTTCACGTTTTTGGGCTTGATGAATTCGTGTTGGCCCAAGGAAGGACATAGGATGTAGGACAATTTCCAGAAAAATATAAAATCCGGGAAGATTTTAACGAAAATTTTACTGTTTTTTTGTGAGTTTAACAAAACCAAACAATATTTCGAATTATAACGGATCGTCTGATTTTCACGATTTTGGGCTTGATGAATTCGTGTTGGCCCAAGGAAGGACATAGGATGTAGGACAATTTCCAATATGATTTTTATTTCCGTTTGTTTTTCTGCCTGGCGAAGCGGGCGGGGGTTCAGCTAGTTTTATATAAAAGTAAATTTATTATTTTTTTATCACTAAAATAAAAACGGTATCAAAAAATAAATATATAGACATATAAAGTAAAATAAATATACATTTACTTATCTAGTCTAATCTTAAAACTTAAAATACACTGTTGGTAATATTTCGTAGCGATGGCTTCCCACCATAGTATGCTAAGTCTGAGTTTTGCGCCCCTTTATATGTTTCTTAAAGTTTTTTTGTTTATATCCATCTGTGTTTTTAAACATAAGATTGATCTCGAAACTCCAGATTTACAGACAGAATTTAAGTAGAAGCAAACCTCAAAAATGCTACCTCTTAAACATATTATGGAATGAAGCCATCGATTTAGAAAGAATCGTCGAGATTAGGCAGCTGACATGCTCCTTTCGGCCATCAACTCGACTCTTGTCGGGATTATTCTTTGTTGACATGCTCAGTCGTTGACGTCTAATAGGCCACTTCAGCCCAACACAATGGTAATACTCGAGATATGTTTTCTTATTCTCTTTCAGTACATCGAAGAACAATAGCCATAGAAACTATGTTGGTAAATAGTCTAGCTAACTTAAGAACTTAGCAAGCTTAATTTTATATAACGGAGATGTGCGAAATTTCATTAACACCGAATCAATAGGAAGGAAAAAGGCTGAAAATCTCTTGAATTGGTTGAAAACCTCTTGAAATTGTGTCAGATTATATAAATTATTTTGGACTTTCGGTATTTACATTTATGGTTAAATTCTTAATAAGTTAAGATTAACTGTATACTAAGGTTCTACTGTAATTTCACTCAAGTTCTGAAATGCTTTGACTGGACTGTCTGAAGGTCGGTGCTCCTCCTCCTCCCCTCTCCTCATCGTTCGAAGCGTAATTATTTGATTAATAAATACATTGAGTTTAAATGTTGTTGCTAGTTGTTATGCATTCAGTTTTAACGCGGTGTTAGTGGGCTCGATTGAATCTTTGATAGACTCAAATGTGATGTGGCTGTTCTCTTTACCATGGGTCTCATGTTAGCTCCTCCCTGCGTTGGCTGGAACCTGTAAGGATAAATAGCGATTAGGTTACATCGTTATTAAGTCATTTATTCCAATTAGTTTCTCAGGTGCTTCAATAGGAAAATGCATAGGAGAAAGAAATGCCATTAAAATTAAGATACAAGATGAAGGGGTATTAATAAACTTAACACACAGCAGTCCATCCCTTTGTTAATTGGTAATGATAAGTGCAAAATTAGATTAGAATTAGAATTAAACGACCAGTTAAAAACAATTCACAGTGGAAAGTATTATCTGCCCAGCAATGATGTATGAAATGAAACACTATACCTATAGCTTCCTATACCAATATTCAAAATAGTTAACCACTATTAAAAATAGTACCTCATGGAGAGTAATCGCGGAGACCTTTTAAATGAAAATATTGGTAATACAAAATTACGCAAAAATGTTCACAACACTCTAATTATCGATCTTTTCTCATGGCACCCTCAAACGACAAACTAAAGAGATGTAACAGAAGGTTTAACAAACAACTTCGATTCCAAGAATTTTTACAACACCAATGTTGTTGTTAAAGCTGTATCGCTTTGAAAATACATCAGCCACGCGGACAATAGATAATATGATTTCAGATTCGGAGTGTATAAAGATTTCGGGTGTAGAAATAACGCATATGTAAATTTGAATATACGACTAACAGGCGCGCCACTGATGAGTTATCCCCACACAGTATATGAAATATGCTTGTGGCCGTAGTATGTATAAGTTAGTGTGGTTCTCCTCCTTTCCATTGACCGAAAAGAAAAAAACCTTCGTAAATAGAAAGGACCTGATGGAATTAGCTGGAATTCAAATGTATTACATTCAAGAAACTTCTAAATCAAAATCGATCACTAATGAAACAACTCCTTTGTTAGATCGCTAGATTTACGATATATGTATATATATATATATATATATATATATTGGTCGCACTACGCTCAACATCAGTCACAATATTCACAATTTGGTAATGAGCGATGAAGCACATTCTCAATATTCACAATTTCGTAATGAGCGATGAAGCCCATTTCCCATTAAATGGACATGTCAACAAGCAAAACTGCAGGATTTAGGCTATGGAAAATCCAAGAGCAGTTCATCAGCGGCAATCACACCCACATAAGTGTACTGTTTGGTGCGGTGTATCCTCCGAAGGGATAATTGGCCCACTTTTTTATGAAATTTTGCGAAAAGTTATGGAAAATATGCTAAAAAGAGCATATATATATATATATATATTGGTCGCACTACGCTCAACAACAGTCACAATTTGGCAATGAGCGATGTAGCCCACTTCCCATTAAATGGTTATGCCAACACGCAAAACTGCAGGATTTGGACACGCATGTGCGAAGCAGAAAATGGATACACTTACAGGATATAATTTTTTAAAGGTAATTGCAAAAAATCCCCAATAATACACTGTATTTAAAAAAATTATAATAATCGAATGAATAAAAAAGTTATAAACAATTTAAACCATATAGCTCATTCTGCGTCACCCTGCATAAGAAAATAATCATCAGTCACACATTATGATGTTTCCTTTAAAAGAAACAATCATCAAGCCTCTGATGATGACTTATCTTATATTGTTAAGATGACGACTTTTCCATTCTTTCTTTTATTTTCTCTTATACAATAAATATATATATACCAATGTTAATGTGGTATATATATATATATGAAATCAATCATCATTCAAATATGATGACTTCTAATATTAAGTAGAACTATCATCGGCCTATGATGATGACTTAGGAAAACGGGCGTCAGGTACTGATGACCAACTTTTCCATAAAAGAGAATAACATCAGACATTAATGTCAATCTAGTATATTTTATAAGAAATTATCGTGTACTGAGAATAAAGAGAATATCATCAGACACTAAGAAAAAAATTCATTTGCCTCAGATAATGATGACTCCTACTATATAATAAATTATCATCCGACATTAGTGTTAATCTGGTATATATAAGGAAATAATCATTACACAAAGATAACAACTTCTATTATATACGAAAACCACTATAATCCAATTGTCTAGTATAGTTAGTGGATTCTCTTATATAAGAAAACAATCATCAGCTATATATGACGACATCTCCTATAAAATAAACTATCATCATTCAGTGATTCACTGATGATGAATTATCTTATTTAATAAAACTATCAGACACTGGTTATGACAGTATATTCTAATCCACAGATTATACCTATATAAGAAAGCAATCGTTAGCCACTGAAGGCGACATACTCTAGACGATATCATTATATCGCCAAGTAAATTCTCTTACATTAGAAAATAATCATCAATTAAAAATTATTATTTCCCCTATAAACTTCGCCTATAAAATAAACTATCATAAGATGCTAATGTTAATCGGTATACATATATATTAAAGCAATCATCATTCACAGATGATGACTTCTCCTATCGAACAGAACTATCATCAGCTTCTGATGATGAATTATCCTATATAGGAAATCTATTGTCGGGTACTGAGAATAAAGTGTATATCATCAGACACTAAGAAAAAAATTCATTTGCCTCAGATAATGATGACTCCTACTATATAATAAATTATCATCCGACATTAATGTTAATCTGGTATATGTAAGAAACTAATTATCACCCACAGATGATGACTTCTCTTATATACGAATAGTTAGTTAGTTTTCTTATATAAGAAAACAATCCTCGGCAAATATGATGATATATCCTATAAAATTAATTATATAGGAAAACTGTCGTCGGGTACTGATGACGACTTCTCCTATACAAGGTGATGAATTCTTCTATACAAGAGTATATCATCAGACATTAAAGTTAATCTGGTATATATATGAAAATGATCATTACACAAAGATAATAACTTATATTATATACGATGACCAATTGTCTAGTATAGTTAGTAAGTTCTCGTATATAAGAAAACAATAATCATGATTACATCTCCTATAAAATAACTGACTGTATACCTTAGTCCACAGATTGTACCTTCTTCTATACAAGAAAGAAAGTATTAATTAGGTAATCCTAAGGTAACTATCATTCTATCGCCAAGTAAAGGTAGGTCAGACGCTAATTTTAACCTGATATATATATATATATATATATATATATATATATATATATATATAGTCATGAAGCAAAAAAAGTTTTTTTTTAATAATTTTTTCTCAAATTTTTAGAAGGTGAAATTATTATTAGCCATCAAAAATTACAAGTTTAAATGTGATTATTTTTATTGAACATATAATATGGTGTCATTAGACCTTTATTTTCAAATTCAGAAGACAAATTTTAAAGGTATCTCAGCGTAAATTGGAATTTTTGCTAAATAAAATTAAATTAATATCGCTTTCGAATTTAAAAACCCAAAATACATCTTATAATCCTTCAACAAAATGTGTGATGATTAGATGTTTCCATAGAAGTCAATAGAAGCATTTACTAAGAAGCGCCCATTAACGAAAATTCGCAGCTCAAAGTTTTGCCTACAAAAAGCAACATCAAATCTACAAGCTACACAACATATGCGAAATTAGTAATTAGAAGTGAAAACATACAAAAAAACATTACAAATATTGTTAGCCTGTAAATCGAACAGAAATCCAATTCAAACGCCGATGTTGTTAATAGAAATTTGAAATTAGTTTTCCTGAAAAATTAGAACAATACCAAAAAGAGTGCAATCGACCGAGTGAGTGCCACCGCCACCAACACCAAAAAGAAAAACCAAAACATGCCATGCAAATCAATTTTGAAATAACGATCAAACTCTGTACCTGTTCCAATACCATTCAGTGAAATTTCCTCTTCCTCACATTCTGATTGGGTGTAGTTGTCAGTTTCATCTTGCTTACCGAATAATCTTTTGGCGCATTATTTTCGTTTTGATTTGTTTTGGTGTTTAAGCAGTTTATAAAATGATCGTAGAGAATTTTCAAAATAAGGCATAAATTGTAGATTGTAATCGACATCATCGGATACATACCTCTTTTTTATCAGCGACAACACTTTCGGTTTCAGCACAAAGCATACAAATATCAGCAAACCCTGTATGGCGTTCATAAAGTCCGACACATAATAGATGGGATTGACGACGCCCGGATGCAGCAGTGTTTCTATATAGGAGGCTATGTCCAACAGCCAAGATACGCCCATAATCAGAAATAGCCGCAGGAATAGACCAAAACTGAAAAAAGCACACACACACAAAGTTATTCAAAAAGTTGTTTCATGGTGCCGCAAACTTACTTGTTCTTATGTGTGCGCAATTTGTGCCGACCCTCGTTGGTGTCATTCCTTATGATTTTGTCGATGTCCCTCTGCATGACGGTTATTTTGTAGTAGGTCATGGAAAAGAAGGTTATGTCGATAAGCACGATTACAAGATTTATACCAAAAAAATAGATCATGGCCGACCAGTCATAAGCTGAAAACGAAAAAGCGAATTATTAATAATATTCCTACAATGAACGGGTTATTTCTGTATGGGAAAAATATATTTATTAATGAAATTTCAACTGCTTCGAGTTGTTCAAAATGAATCGAAAAAATCCGCAAATATATGGAGCACTACTATGAACCCATTGTAAAGATATTTTGCATAGTGGTGGTGCTGGTGAATAACTACACGCATAGAAGAGATATGCTTGCTGTAATCATATTTGAAGAGCATCATATTATGATTGGGATTATGGTTAAGATAATCATAATGTAGCTTTAGCTAATCATAATATGTTCATTATGACTATTTCATGTTTAGCTACAACTATATTTTGAATAACCAAAGTCATAATTTTCAACCATAATCAGATGCATTTGCCCTAGCAGTAGTCATATTATGATTGCAGGAATGTCTTATGACTATGATGACTTATCCTTTATCTTCTTTCTATAGCCAAGCAAATCTAACAAAATGAATCATACTACATCGACATCTGCAAAAAATAGTTTGCTAAGTCAAATTATTTTTTTGCAAGCTATTTACATTTTAAAATTCTAAGGACTTTAACTTACATTATCTCCAATTATGGTAATGAACAGTTAATCCAATTACCAGTTATGCTCAGTTATGTTATAGTTTTATAAACCTATATACAATGAACATCTTCTCTGCAAAACTCACTTGTCAGACTCAGTATACTATTGTTCGGAGGTGTCGATATAGGAAAATTATTATCGGTGGGCATCGGTGCTCTTTTCATTTCTTAACACTTTCATTTCTTATGTGTGTGAAGATAAATGTGAATTTAACTAACAAAGACACAAACCACTTTTACATCCAGCGCGCTGTTATGGAGTTAACAGAGCTATGTTAAATTGTTATCAGAGTCAATAAATTAATATAAACGCGATATTTGACCCGAACTGACAAAGAACTATAGCTGAAAATAATAAAATATACCTACATAAGCGTATTCTTACACAAAATAAATTAAGTTTTCTGGTTCGGATTTTCGTCCACTGTGCCCAAACGGAGGAGGGTGCGTCCACTTTGTGGGTGCCCAGGGGTAGCTCTTGGGGAGCACAATTACTGATGATAATTACTTTTCCTTTCCAAATAAAATCAGCGAGTTCTCGTACATAATAAACTAATTCTTTTATTTAAGAAGACCATAAATGAATTATCATCATCCACTAATGATGACTATATCTATATAAGAAAACTCTAATTCACAGACTATATGTTCTCCTATATAAAGGAAAACAATCGTAAGCCACCAAAGGCGACTTAACCTAGGGAAATGATAACTACTTCGCCAAATGAAGTTAATGAGTTATCTTATTTAAGAAAATAATCATCAGTCACAGATTATTGTTTCTCTTATAATAGAACTATTATCAGATGATGACTTCTCCTATAAAATAAACTATCATCAGACGCTAATGTGAATCTGATATATATATATATATGGAAGCAATAATCATTCGCAGATGATGAATTATCCTATCGAACAGAACTATCATCAGCCTCTAATGATGAATTATTCAATATAGGAAAAACTATTGTCGGGTGATGGCGGAGGTGACGACTTCTCCTAAAAAAGATAATATCATCAGACACTAAGAAAACACTCATTTGCCTCAGATGATTATGACTTCTCCTATAAAAGAAAATATCATCAGACATTGATGTTAATCTGGTTTATACAAGAAAATAATCATCATTCACAGATGAAGACTTCTCTTATGTACGAAGACTACCATCATACAATCATCTCGTTAGTTAGTTGACTTATATTAGACAACAGTCATCAGCTACATATGATAACATATCATATAAAGGAAACTACCATCATCCAATGATGATTAATTATCCTACATAATAAAACTGTCAGACACTGATTATGACTGTATAATCTAATCTACAGATTATAACTAATTCTATATAAAAAAGCAATTAGGACGGAAGTCGTCCTAAGGAAACGATCATTCTATCTTTAATTGAAATTAGTGAGTTCTCTTATATAAGAAAATAATTATCAACCACAGATAATGACTTCTCTTTTATAAAAGAAACTATCATGAGTGACTAATATTAATGTGTTATATAAAGGGTGGTTAAATTGTAAGGTTGAGTGTGAAACACACCTAAACGTCAAGTTTAAGCATATCGTGCACTTCGTGATTTTTTCGGTCAATTTAATCGCCTAAATGTGCGTACAATCGGAAAAGTCGTGCAAAAATTTGAGCAAATCGGGTCTGTAGGAGATGTGAAAACACCAGTGCATGCTCGTACTGCAGAAAATATTGCTGCTGTTCGGGATAGTGTGGCTGAAGAGCCGTCCACCTCAACTCGTCGTCGTGCCCAACAATTACACCTCTCACACTCGTCGTTGATGAACATTATGCATAAAGACTTGGATTTACACGCTTATAAAGAGTGACAGACGGCAGCATCATAGGACCGTATTTTTTCCAAAATGAGGCCGGCCAGGCAGTTACTTTGAATGGTCTTCGCTAACGTGAGACGATAACGAACTTTTTATGGCCCTAATTGGAAGATATGGATATGGACATATATTTGTTTTCAACAGGACGGAGCCACTTGCCGCACAGCTAACGAAACAATGGCTCTTTTGCGCGACAAACTCAATTGGCGTTTTATCTCACGTGGTGGCGATGTCAATTGGCCGCCACGATCATGTGATTTGACACCGTTGGACTTCTTTCTTTGGGGTTATTTGAAAGAAAAGGTGTACGTCGATAAGCCAGCAACAATTCAAGAGCTAAAGGATGAGATAATTCGCCACATTAACGGCATAGAACCTCAATTATGCCTTCGACCATCGGATGGAGGTGTGCCGACGAGGTCGCGGCGGCAATTTGGCCGATATTTTGTTCCATACGTAATTGAACCATACCAATATTATCAAATGAAAAGATATGACAGTAATTTCCTTAATAATTTGTGTTTTATTCAAAATCAACATCGGCCCTTAAAATTTTACCACCTTTATATCTCAATGTCATTCTTCAGAAAAACAAAGTACGAATTTCGGAATTCCATTATCTTTCGGATTCACAATGGAATGTATGCACCTAATTTTCAATTCTTTTACCCTGTTTTATCCCTAAAAGTAGGAATTTGACTTTTGTTTTGTGATTTATAAATATAACTGCATGCTTCTAGCTGCAGCTGTTTGATAGTTACCATTTTTATACTCTTTTGCTGCATTTTCCATAAAAGTAAAAAAATCCGAAAAATCCTTTATGTTGCGCGTCTACAAAATAAATTTCTTTGATTTTGCACGTCTATACAATCAGAGGAATATACAAACCGGTTTTCGTTATTCTAGCTGCAGCCATTTGGTCGGATTCAATTTTATTCCTTTTTCCACATTTTCCCCCGAATTTTGAAAACCACCTTATTTTACGTGCACACTAGGATGGATCATGAAAATAAATTGCAGCGTTCACCCCCCAGAAATGAAGATTGGATTGTTTAATGATGATCCACAAAATATATCGTCACTTGGTCAAGCCATCTGTGAGCTAAACGCTCTTGAAAACACAAAAATCTTGTTTTTCCCTTGTAATTTTTGTATGTTGCATTTTTGCCCAACATTTTTTTCTGAATTAATAGACCCTTGAAAGCACTTTAAATAAAAATGTGTATTCTTGTCTTAGAATAACTCATCGGCCGTATTATTGGACGTTTATATTGATTTTGTTGGGTGTTTTTTCAAGGTGACAGCTAAAAACTCATATTTCTTGGAAATATTTTGTAAGAGGTGTTATGAAAAATAAATAGAAGGATACATAAATGATGAATATCGGACGAAAAATGACGTCACTGACTCCTTGTTTGTAAAATAATTTAATACAGGAGATGGATTTCCAGAGCCAACAATTTCAAACTCCTTTTACAAAAATGAGCGCTGCGGCGTCAATTTAATTCCGACGTTTATCATTTAGGCATCATTCGAAAGGTATTAACTGCCGCTATATATTTTTTATAAAATACTAACACCAAAGACGAAAATTTTTTCAGTTGTCACTATGAAAAAACACAACAATTACTATAAAGGTCTAATAACACTACTCAACAAAATGAAAAAAAATTTCATGTACTCCGGATGCGATAATTTTTTCTGTGTAGATAACCTTGACATGAGCTCGAAAAACGCAATAAATTTTTTTTGTTTTCGTTTGGTTTTTGTTTTATTTTTTTTTTTAAATTTAAAAAATTTTTTTTTTTGGTTAATTTGTTTCGTCCGGCATAACTCGGGAACCACTAGCCCGATTTAATTGAATTAAATTTTAAAAAATTTAAAATTACAATTCCCTTAATCTGTTCATATATTGTTTTCCTATACAAGCAACAGTTTCCAAGTTAAAAATGAATATATAAAGGAAAAAACTTATTTTTTGCCTAAAGATTTAAATTTTTTTTTTTTAAATCCATAAAAAATCCAAAATGAAAAAAAATGTCAAATCTTATTACTTTTACGTAAAGTCACATAACCTATGAGCAAAATGAGACAAAGATCATGAAAATCGATGCACGCGTTTCGCTTTTATTCGCAATTGAGTAAAGGTATGAATTTCAAAAATTTGCTCGACATATGCACAACTTTGTCTATGGTAAGGTTTTTTCTTTTTTATTACAAAAAAAAATTAAAATTTGTTGGGTGACAAAAATATATGACTTTAAATTAAAAAACAATTCGATATATGTACAAGAAATTATCCTAAGGATATCAACATTAATTAATTATAAAAAAGTTTTAAAAAAAATATCTAAACACAAAAATAAAAACCTTCAAATTAAAAATAATTATGTGCTTTTGTCTTTCTTTTATATTGTTGTGGGTCTGTTTCTCTTATCAGGAACCAGATATAGTCCCCCATAATAGCTTCGTTCCAAAATCCTTGGTATCGGTGCTCAATTTCTTTCATTTGCTGATGAAAACGCTCACCATGCTCGTCACTCACATCGCCCAGGTTGTCCGGAAAGAAGTCCAAGTGCGAGTGTAGAAAATGTATCTTAAGCGACATATTTGCTCTAATTTTTTTATAATTTTGGAGTAGTTGTTCGACGATCTCTCTGTAATTTGAGCTTTTGTTGTTTCCAAGAAATCCGGAAACAATTTGCCGAAATGAGTTCCAAGCTGCAGCTTCATTTGGTGATAAAATGTGCTCAAACTGTTGGTCTTGCAACAACTTTTTAATTTGCGGACCGTCGAAAACGCCTTCCTTAATCTTTGCCGATGAAAGGTGAGGAAAAATGGTTTTTAAATAGGCGAACGCTTCGCCATCTTTGTTGATAGCTTTCACGAAGTTTTTTATGAGTCCGAGCTTTATGTGAAGAGGTGGGAGAAAAACATTTTCCTTTTTTATGAGTGGTGTATATTTCACGTTGTCGCTGCCGGGGATGAAGTTAACTCTTTCTGTCCAACTCCTCCTGGTGTAATGATGTTGACGATCGCGGCTGTCCCAAAGGCAGAGAAAACAACAGTACTTTGTGAATCCACCTTGTAATCCACAAAGGATACCGATAACCTTAAGGTCGGCACAAACTTTCCAATCGTGCCTCTCATAGTTAAGGCACTTTAGTAGATTGTCCATGACTTCGTATGTTTCCTTGGTGTCAACGGCATGAGCAATTGGAATCGAAGGTTTCTCGTAGCCGTTGTGCAGTAAAATTGCTTTAAGGCTCTGCTTGTTGCTGTCGATGAAAAGACGCCACTCTCCTGGATCGTAAGAGTACCCGAGTTCACCAAATAATCCGGGAATGTCCTTACAAAAACAGATGTTGTCTTTTTTTGTGTAGTACCTTGCGTATGGTTCATGACGCTTCCTGTAGATTGTTGTCACCACACCAGGAGCCAAGAAACCGAACTGTCGCATGCGCGATGCATGCAACTCTGCATCTTCCTTGGAGAGTTTCAATTCTCTAACCCAATCGTTCAGTTCTGCTTGGGAACATAAGCGTTGACCTCCATGCAATGTATATGTTGACTCGCATTCTGATGTGGTTTCTACTGTCTCCGGATCTGATGTTGGATGTATCGCCTCATTATTAGATGCCCATCTTGAAACGGACGGTTGCGGGTCCACTGGTTCTTCGGAAAATGGCACTGGAAAATTCACTGTTGAAACAGCAGCGTAAGTCCATCGTATATTTTTTCCCACGCCTGTTTTTTGCTAAGACAGAAGTAGCAATCTGTTACATGGCAAAGCGGAGCTCTCCAAAGCATTGGCATGATGATTCTCGGCTGTCGTCTGAAAGAATTTCAATAATAAGTTATATATGTTCTTGAATTTCGTAATCTACACTTACCTTGAGTCAGCTAGCTGTACGTAGCACCTTGGACATAGAGCACTTGGTGTCCACCGCTCATCTATGTTTGAGACCTTTAAATTGAAGCTCTCTTCAAATGAATCTCTCAATTTAGGTGAAAAACAACGCTTGTTTTTTTCAGAAACGTATTCTCCGCACATGTAACAAAAATTACTTGGATTGCATTCAAATCCTCGCGAACGTTTGCTCATTTTAACTATCGCGTTCGTCGACACTTGTTGAATGAGTAAAATCGATCAATGAAGACCTATTTATACTGTGTATTGTTTAGTATTTTACTGACAGGTACTTATAAATGGGTGTATATTTTTTTACGGTGGCTACATACCTGTTTCACCATGTGTGAGTCTTAAATTTTCCGAATAATGACCACCCTTAAATGTGGGTTGCATTTCTGTAAAAAAATCATACAGGTAGCCAACGGAAAACCCAAATAATTAAAAAAGTCCCCTTTCCTTTTTTCCTTTTAATTGTTCACGCACATTTATTAGCGTTTATTACTTTGCTTACGCAATCATAAAAATTAAATAACCCTTTGTTTATTCCGTTTTGTTAATTCTGAGAATCAAAAAAAAAAAGAAAAACCTTACCATAGACAAAGTTGTGCATATGTCGAGCAAATTTTTGAAATTCATACCTTTACTCAATTGCGAATAAAAGCGAAACGCGTGCATCGATTTTCATGATCTTTGTCTCATTTTGCTCATAGGTTATGTGACTTTACGTAAAAGTAATAAGATTTGACATTTTTTTTCATTTTGGATTTTTTATGGATTTAAAAAAAAAAAAAATTTAAATCTTTAGGCAAAAAATAAGTTTTTTCCTTTATATATTCATTTTTAACTTGGAAACTGTTGCTTGTATAGGAAAACAATATATGAACAGATTAAGGGAATTGTAATTTTAATTTTTTTAAAATTTAATTCAATTAAATCGGGCTAGTGGTTCCCGAGTTATGCCGGACGAAACAAATTAACCAAAAAAAAATTTTTAAAATTTAAAAAAAAAAAAAATAAAACAAAAACCAAACGAAAAAAAAATTTTTATTGCGTTTTTCGAGCTCATGTCAAGGTTATCTACACAGAAAAAATTATCGCATCCCGAGTACATTTTGACTGTTGACTAGTGTAATTAGACCAATAAGTTACTCTAAAACAAGAATCAAAATTTATATTTAAAGTGCTCTCAAGGATCTATTATTTCAGAAAAAAATGTCAAAACAGCAGCACTAAAAACAAGTAAGAGAACGTCAGTCGGCTGAACCGACTTATATAAACCCTCACTTGCATAGAAGATGTCTATGGAAATTATAATAACTTGAGTTTTACGTAGGGCAAAATGATTTGTGTAGAAAGTGGTAGAAGGTCCATGACATTTGGTCCTAGCTTGCACAGTTATAAAACAAGTGCAAAAACATGATCAAATATCAAGTCATAGTGGATTCCATAGAATTTATGAAGGATTTCATTTTACCTAGGATATAGACAATTGTGTGGGAGCTACAAGAAGGGCGTGGCTAAACCATAAATACCAGAAGGGGTGTGGCAATATCGCCCATATTCCACATGAATGCAGTATATATAAAAGCATTGTCAATACCCGCCATATTTTGCAGGCTTAAAGTGATTAAAAAAACTTTATCAAATACCAAATTATAGACGATTTCGAATATCCGTGTGGAAGTTACATTGGTTTTAATCTGACACAGGAATATGGGCCATTTGTGTGGGAGGTACCAGAAGGGGCGTGGCAATTTCGCCCATCTTCGAACTTAAACTAAGTTTGGGAAAAAATTACCATATGCAAAGTTTGAATTGATTCCTTAACTCCTTTCGAGAGTGTACACCAGCCAGACGGGCGGACGGACAAGGCTTAAACAGCTTAAAAAGTCGTGAAACGGATTTGGTCCAAACATACTTGGGGTCTTATGTCACTCCTTCAATGCGTTCCACTTTTTTTCTGTACCAAATGATATATTTCCTCCTACTCTGTAGAGTGAGGGTATAAATACACGGGAAAACATGATTATTAGGGGTATTTTAGCTCACAGACGGCTCGATCTAGGAGCGAAATATTTTGCACATCATCATTAAACAATCCAAACTTTATTTTCGTGGGGTGATCGTAACGATGTAACGTTTCTCTTTAGTTTTGACATTTCATAGATCTCAATTCATATCTGGTACATTATTTAATAAGTTTGTGTAGTGCAAATTTTTGTTCATTTCCAAAGGATTTTTATATCAACTATTGCAAAACTCATGGGATAATAACTTTTTACACTTTTTCTTCTTGTTACAAAAAAAAATACTTCTTCAGCACAACCTACCGAAATGTACTTCCATCTACCGCCCTACCAAACCCAAGCCCCAAACGGCAACACTGCTTGAAAATCAACAACAAGAAATTTACTCTGAGTAGCTGCAGGAGAAAATCTAAAAGGCCGCTAAGCCTTATCCAATTCCGTTTCATTTAAAAACCCACTCATAAATGTAGGTTCAGACCACCACCACAAGATGCCAAATTTCGATTTCATAGGACACTTTGGTTCTCGCCACATAAAATGCAATTTTGCCTTTTTGAACAATTTGCGACATTTTTTAGTGACTTTTTTGGGTTTGTTGTCATTTATTTTGGTTCAAGACCAAAGGTTGTGCTGAAGTCTTCAGCAGAACCCAAAATTAGCAAAAAGGCAAAGTGAGACCTTTATTGTTGCAGCTAAAAGTTGACTGCGCAGTTTCGATGGGCGCTACCTCATCTCGTCAGAACTTTCGCAACGAATGTATGTCTTTGACTTAAATCAGGGTTCATATTAGTACCAGCGGTCACATATGACAAATGAGAAGCGCTGATAAACAAAATATTCTACCAAACTAAGTGGACACACTAAAAATCTTACTTTGCCAATGCAATGTTATGCATGTGCTCGCATCGCTCGCAACAATGCAAAGGTTGTTGTTGTACGGTATGTCACGTCTTCACTGTAGCTCGGGTTTTTTATTTTTATTTTTTTTAGTTCTTAATTTCATTTTTCATGTCGTTGGCCCCCTCTTTTTGCTCGATAATTTCCCGACATTTTTAGTGATTTTTTTGGCGATTTTTTTATTTATTTTTAGGTCTTAATTTCATTTTTCATGTCGTTGGCACCCCTCTTTTTGCTCGATAATTTTTCTTTTGGAAAATTTTTAAACTTTAGCCTTCTTTTTGAAGCGAAAATATGCATGAGCATTTGTTAATCCATAAAAAGCATATTAAAAAACTGAATTTGGCAGAAAATTCTTATTATATTGAACTCACTTTTCAGCCAGCAAAAATCATCTCCGATGCCGGGTTTATACAAATCATCCATATTCGAATTTTGTATGGCAATTACGATGAGCGTCAAACAGGCCGGTATGCCCCAGGCATAGGCGGAATACATGGCGAAACGTTTGCGCTGACCAAAACGTATGGATCCTGTCAGACGGAAATTCTGCCATAAATCGAAACTTATCACACTCAGCCAAAAGAAGGCGCTCATGAAACAATAATAGCCAACATACCCTAAGAAGAATTTTAAATTTTATTAAATTGCAAAAAGCAATTACCCTTACCCTTACACACTTACCCATACTGCTGCACAGCCAATTGGGGAAAACCACATCGGTCAGTGATATCGTGCTCAAAATCGTATAGCCAATGGCCAGCGGCGTCAAGTAGGAGGTTAGGCATTTCCCATGGAGATTTCGTAGCTCCGGTATTAGGCCATACACCAGCACGGTTAGAATGATGAACGGCACCGATATGGCCATGGCTAAAACCCTAAAGATTATTTTTACGAATGATTTGCAATTGCGCCAATTACTCACCTATATTGTTGATCTGAATCGATATCGAACCGTGATCCATAATGGGGCAGTTCATGGGATTCAACACCCATTCGCCTGTGTCCAATTCAATGGGCATAAAGCAGTAGTCCCGTTTGCTTAGCAAAGCTTCGTCATAGTGCCGCAAGAGGGTGCCATTTTCGAAGAGATCCCATTGGTCCTCCTCGAATTGCTGCGGCACCAAGTGATAGGCTCCCTCACATGGCACACCCTGGACAACAGTGAACTCCTGTGTCACATGCCTTCTGACCGCGGTGCCATTGGCCAGGACCACGTTAACATAGGGATCGTATTCGAGCTCGGCATCCAGCTCCGCGCCCGAACATTTGCGGCTTGCATTGGCTATTAGCTCTTTGGTGGGATGACAGCAAAAGCGAATGCAACTGCGTCCCCTGCAGATGCAGCCGCGTGGATGTGGTGCTCGGGGGAGGCGTACACCATTGTTGATTTCTTCGTAGTCGTATAGACCCACCAGGTCGGCGGGTATTATACTCTTGTCATACAAATAGGAACCATTAGGGAATTTTTGAGCATTCGTCAAGTCGACGGTATCTTCGAATGTGCAATTGGCAACATCGACAGCCAGATGTGGAACAAGCGCGGCACATGCAAGGAGTAGCTGGAGGAGTGTTTTCAGCGACATAATCTAAATGCTAAAATGGGTAAAGTTTAAAAGTTTTAATTAAAGAACAAGGGCCGAACTTTACTTTAGGCTGGCGATTTTCGTAGAAGTGCAGTAATATTACAGGGAAATATAAGGGGCATTCCACGACAAATCGGACAGTTAAAAAAAATATTTTTGATTTCCTCCATGTTTTTTTACATTTTTTAGTACCCACTAAAAAGAAGAGATCCCATTGGTCCTCCTCGAATTGCTGCGGCACCAAGTGATAGGCTCCCTCACATGGCACACCCTGGACAACAGTGAACTCCTGTGTCACATGCCTTCTGACCGCGGTGCCATTGGCCAGGACCACGTTAACATAGGGATCGTATTCGAGCTCGGCATCCAGCTCCGCGCCCGAACATTTGCGGCTTGCATTGGCTATTAGCTCTTTGGTGGGATGACAGCAAAAGCGAATGCAACTGCGTCCCCTGCAGATGCAGCCGCGTGGATGTGGTGCTCGGGGGAGGCGTACACCATTGTTGATTTCTTCGTAGTCGTATAGACCCACCAGGTCGGCGGGTATTATACTCTTGTCATACAAATAGGAACCATTAGGGAATTTTTGAGCATTCGTCAAGTCGACGGTATCTTCGAATGTGCAATTGGCAACATCGACAGCCAGATGTGGAACAAGCGCGGCACATGCAAGGAGTAGCTGGAGGAGTGTTTTCAGCGACATAATCTAAATGCTAAAATGGGTAAAGTTTAAAAGTTTTAATTAAAGAACAAGGGCCGAACTTTACTTTAGGCTGGCGATTTTCGTAGAAGTGCAGTAATATTACAGGGAAATATAAGGGGCATTCCACGACAAATCGGACAGTTAAAAAAAATATTTTTGATTTCCTCCATGTTTTTTTACATTTTTTAGTACCCACTAAAAAACACCCCCTGGCATACTTTGAGTTTTTTCTGATTACTCGTTAAAAAGATATAGCTTTTTTAAAAATCGTTAAATAGTAAAGGGCGTTTTTTATTGGGGTATAGAACTTTAAGTTGGCATCACTTTTTTAACTGGCGGCCATTTTGTCAGCTGTCAAGTGATTAATATTTAGTTTAGTTTGCCATTTCATCATGAACAGCCGCGAGACCATGCAATGCGTCGTGATTTTGGTGCATTTGGTTCATGCATTTTTCTGAATTTTATGTGTTTGTTTTCGAAAAACTTTCCTATAGCTTTTAAAAAATCACCCTTTATATACATTATAGGGTCTCAGGTTTTTATTTCAAGATGTTACAAACGGAATGACAAAATTACTATACCCCCAAACCTGGAGATGGAGGGTATAATAAAACATAGACATATTGAGAAGCATTGACCTGATTTCTGTGCCGTGAGTAAAATTCGTCGCAAACGAATTTTTCAGTGATTAAAACCTACAACGTAATTTTCGAATAAAAGACAAAAGCGTTTGCACCAAGTAACAAGATATCTCTCCCATAACCATGTTTACAAGCCTCTCATCGAGTTGCATGACGAATCGTTAAAAAAAACGCTCGAGAAAAACAATTGTGAATGCCGATTACAAACAAACAGCATTGTTTATTTACCCAGCTTTTGTTTTTCTGTATAAAAATGTATGAAGTGATCTTGGGGTTTTTGATTGATTGATTTTTTCGTGAGTCGCACATATTTATTAATTATTATATTTTCATTATATTTTATTCAAAAATGTGAATATTTTCATTCAAAGTAAAATATATATACATATTAGACCGGACCTTATTTATATGGAATCGAATATATGTTACGGCAAGCGCTAAAAATATTCGTTGTCAATTTTTTTTATGCTTTTTGGGACTAAAACGAATATTTTTAGCGCTTGCCGTAACATATATTCGAGAAAATAAATATAAATATATATATATATATTAGACCGGTCCTTATTTATATGGACAAATTTATTTTATATGTTACGGCAAGCGCTAAAAATATTCGTTTTAGTCCCAAAAAGCATAAAAAAAATTTGACAACGATTGGATAATTTTTAGCCGTGCCCCAAGCACCTTTTTGTTTTTATTATGAGAAAAAAGGCAAAAATATATATATTTTTTATTTTATTTACATTTATTTGAAAATTAAGAATAAACTTAAATATTTTTATTAATTACATACTCATAGTAACATTAATATTATTTTAATTTAATAGTGAAGTCTTTTTAAAAGTGGGATAATTCATGTTATATTCTTTAACCACCTGAAAAAGGAATTGTTTCTCCTCTTCGTTGTGGGTTAATTTATTATTATAATCTGTAATGAATTTGGCGCCTCTTTCAGCTGCATCATTCACTACAGATAGGTTTTTACAAATTTGTGATCCGTGAGCGTAGTCAAATCTTTCATTCCAATCCGATGGATCGACTTGCAAAAATTCTTTTGAAATTTCTAAACGATCAAAGAATGCGTGTGTATTGGAATTTACAAAATCGCTTAAATCTTTTTGCGCAAATGTGCCGATATTTGTTGGATTAGTTATTATTCGCTTGCATTTTTCTGTATTTGCTTCAACATTAATTGCCTGAACCATTTTTTTTAATTGCAACACTTACATTAGGATCGAAGAATGAAAGACCGACTGCTTCTTCCGACAAATACCACAAATGATTGCTGATTTTTTGTAGCAAAGCAAGAGCTATATCCCTTTCAGGATAAGCCATAATATGCATCCAAACCAGGCTTTTACATAAATACGAACTACGAACAGACAGACACTACGTATACCGTCACTCTTGGTTGGTCATATTGAATTCATTACGAAACAAATACATTTTAAGTGCATAAATACATTTTGACATCCATCGAGCATGAGAAGTTGCACCAGGTATACGAAAGGTGTTAAAATTCGGCACCGTACCACCAAGAAAAGTGACAACTAATTGCAATAATTCTTTGTAGTCGCGTCTGCTATGAGCTTGTTTTAAGTTATCTAGACAGTAATTTAAAATTGTTCCACGTTTTTCAGCAGTCAATACTGTAATAATGTGTTCATCTTCTAAACAACTCTTGTAATTTAATTTGTCAATATTAATCCAGTATTTGCTAAAGCGATTAAAAATTAGCACTTCTGGACCGGCTGTAGTAGCCACTCTAATTTCAAACACTTTACGGATCAACAACTCGTAAATATGGTGTCTGCAGGGAAAATATAATAAATCGCGACCTAGTTTTCCTTCAAGCAGAGCAGCAGCACCGCTTTGAACTCCTGTATTATGAGCAGTTGTGTCGAAGCAGATTATTTGAACTAGATCAAGCATTTCATATTCATTTATTGAATTAAACACGGCATCTGATATTTCTTTTCCACTCGAAGATTTTAACTTTGGAATGCCAAGTAGTTTATCGATACCTTGAGATGAGACTATGATTGGCAAGCGGTCAACTTTTTCCCTGCCACTAATTTCTGGTAACATTGTACCATCCCAGTGCAAAACAAAACTACGTGGAATCTGGAAATAAAAACTCAAGTTTCTTAATTTATACTCAAAACATAAAAAAAGAAGCATAGGGAAAACCCACATTACAGTACTTACATCAAAGTTTGCTGCAATGTTTTGTGCTGTTGTTGCACGATGCTTCTGACGCATTCGACGAATTGATGATCTATTTAGTATAAGATCTTCGATATCATAGCCCAACGCGTCAGCAGTTGCGCTTAGGATATGAACTGCAGCACCATCAGTGATTTTCCACTTATCCAAAGTTGAAAGCAGTCTTGGTGTAAAAAAAATTGTTTTACCTCTGGAGATACCTGATATACCTGGATTTGGATTTGATACAGATGTTGATGTTGATGCTACAACTTCAATATCGTTTTCGTCGTCAATGTCAATCATACCTGTTTTACAACAATAATTCTGATTTGCTTAAAAGATAGAATATTTAATTGTATACCTCTTTGAATCTGTTGTTCATATAACTCTTTTCGTTCATCTTCTTTTATTCGACGCTGGTTTTCTTGTTCTTTCTGGACTGCCTTTCGCTTTTCTTTCTGCATTACAATTTTATCCGTTCCTAGCATACAACCTGGTCTTCCTTTTTCTTGTTGCTTTTTTAAGAACTCTTTGTCTTCTTGTATTTTAATTAATTCAAACGCGTTTGCATGTGCGATATCGAATAAATCATCTAATTTATCTTGAAATTCAGTTTCTTTCCTGTTTTGGCATTCTGTTTTTCGACCACGATGCTTTGTAATATCTCTCCACTTGTTGTATAATTTTTCCAGCTTCTCAATGCAGTGTTTTTCATGGTGTGTTGGAATTCGTGCTTTTTGCCAAAACGTGCTGACCTCAGCAACAACTAATCTAGAACTTTCTCTTAAATTTAAGCCAACTATTCTTAAATTATAAAATAAAACTTGTAGCACTTGTTTTCTTCCTGGTAATTTAGCTCCAGTAATTTGGTGGTCCATTACGCCAATTAACATAATGTCATCATCCGATCGAAGTCTTTTGGTTGTCATCGCTTTAGATTTTTAATTTTAAAATGTATTTGTTCGTTTTGGATTTTCTATGAATTTCAAAAATAAAAAATATTAATATTTTAGGCAAAAAATATTTATTTTCTTCATACATTTATTTTTACCGGCTAAACTGTTGATTACATAGAAAAACGCTATATATACACATTTTAAAGGAATTCTAATTCTTAATTATTTTTCAATTTATTTAAACAAAATCGGACTAGTGGTTCTCGAGTTATGTCAAAAAAAGAGCACCAAAGGTGATAATTTCCCCTATATGATAGTAACTAACTTTAATGACAAACAATTGTTGGCGGGGGCACGCCTAAAAATTGTCCAATCAAGCTCAATTTTTTTTTGTGTATTTTTAGGTTCAAATAGAGTAGTTTTAGCGCTTGCCGTCATACGAATTCAAAAAAAAGAAATAAGGACCGGTCTAATACATATGTATATTTATTTATTTCTAAAACAAAGTGCTTCGTATAATTTCTATTTTTTCTATTATTTAAGTAAGCATTCCATGCGCCAACACCAGACACTGCATTTATATGAGAAACCCCCTTAGTGTTAGTTCAATTAAAAAATTCACATAAGTGATGTCGTGGTATATGCTTAGTTTTCTACTTGGATTTTATGTCAGTGTCCGATTTTAACTTATTTTGCGTTAAACTAGACAATATATAAAAATGTGAATTTAAGACAAACATCTCACAAACGTAGAGCGATTTAAATAATATAATTTCGGATTTGCGCGGCGTTTGTCACGTGATCGTGAGCACAATTTATTTTACTCACGTGAGCGTGCGTGAACGTGAGCCAATAATCACTCACGCGCCCATCTCTAATTGGAAGTACTTCAGGAGGAACCACATGTGCATTTTCCATGTGCGTGAAGATAAATTCCGAATTTAACTAGCAGAGACACAAACCACCCATGTTAACAGTGGGCTGTTAATGGGTTAACAGAGCTATGTTAATATTGATAGTGGATGATAATATATACACAAAATCGGATCGGGAGAAGATATATTATCGAAATTGAAAATCTGAATGGAAAACATATCAATCTCGACATATAGAGAGAGAAAATGTTAAATTTTGTATTGCATATTTGTGTTTTTTCAACATAAAATTTTTTTATTAATTTTTAACGTAGTGGATAAACGGCAAAGTCTGGGTCCATGACTCGGGTTCCAAAAAATAGGTCTTCCGATGAGCTTTCAGAATATATATCCCACGTTTCACAAAACAATTTTGTATTATGAAAATACTCTGTTGCAAGTCTAAATTCTGTTTTTTATACATATATATGACCCCACTGTGCGCAATCCGCTAGGTCTGGGTCCATGACTTGGGTACCAAAAAATAGGCCTTCCAATGAGCTTTCAGAATATATATCCCATGTTTCCCAAAACAATTTTGTATTATGAAAATACTCTGTTGCAAGTCTAAATTCTGTTTTTATTGAAATATATGACCCCACAGTGCGCAAACCGCTAGGTCTGGGTCCATGACTCGGGTACCAAAAAATAGGTCTTCCGATGAGCTTTCATAATATATATCCCACGTTTCCCAAAACAATTTTGTATTATGAAAATACTCTGTTGCAAATTTAAATTCTGTTTTTTATACATATATATATATGACCCCACTGTGCGCAAACCGCTAGGTCTGGGTCCATGACTCGGGTACCAAAACATAGGTCTTCCACTGAGCTTTCAGAATATATATCCCAAGTTTCCCAAAAAAAATTTGTATTGTATATAGATGTGCAAAGTGCAAAATAACCTAACTTCATGATTCAACCAATTTTTGCCGTACAAGAAAAAGTACGAATTTGGAAAAAAAACTTTTTATTTTGCGTGACTATGCAGTCAGAGGAATGTATACATCGAATTCCATGATTCCAGCTGCGCCCATTTGGTTGGTACCATTTTTACCCCCTTGACATTTCTACGCAATTAGAATTTCATCATTCTAGCTGTAGTCGTTTAGTTGGTACTTTTTTATCCCCCTGTACCATTGTATCTCTTGATAGTACGAATTTCGAAAAATCCGTTTATTTTTCGTGTCTACGCAGTCAGAGGAATGTATACTCCGAATTTCATGACTCTAGCTGCGGTCATTTGGTTGGTACTATTTTTCCATTTTAACCCCAAAAGGTACGAATTTGGAAAAATTCGTCTATTTTCCGTGTCTACGCAGTCAGAGGAATGTATACTCCGAATTTCATGACTCTAGCTGCGCTCATTTGATTGGTACTATTTTTATCCCATTTTTTCTTTTTAACCCCAAAAAGTGCGAATTTAAAAAAATCTGTTTATTTTAAGTGTCTACGCAATCAAAGGAATGTATACACCTAATTTCATTATTCCAGGTGTAGCCGTTTGGTTGGTACCATTTTTATCCCTCCGTACCCATTGTATCCCTTGAAAGTACGAATTTGGAAAAAAAAAACCTTTTATTTTTCATGTCTACGTAGTCAAAGGAATGTATAGACCGAATTTCATGACTCTAGCTGCAGTCATTTGGTTGGTACTATTTTTATCCCTTTTTTCTATTTTGACCCCAAAAAGTACGAATTTCGAAAAATCAGTTTATTTTCCGTGTCTACGCAGTCAGAGGAATGAATACTCCGAATTTCATGACTCTAGCTGCGGTCATTTGATTGGTACTATCTTTATCCCCTTTTTTCATTTTAACCCCAAAAAGTACGAATTTTGAAAAATCCGTGTATTTTACTTGTCTATGCAATCAGAGGAATGTATACACCGAATTTCATTATTCTAGGTACAGCCGTTTGGTTGATACCATTTTTATCCCTCTATTCCCATTTTACCCCTTAAAAGTACGAATTTGGAAAAAATACTTCTACATTATGTATCTACTTAATTAGAGGAATTTACACACCGAATTTCGTGTTTCTAGCTGTTGTCGTTTAATATGTACCATTTTTATCCCTTTTTTGTCCCATTTCACCCCCTACAAATTAGAATCACTTTATGGTGCACGTTTTTGCTGTAGGAGGAATGCGCATACCAAATATCAAGCAAATATAAAAAGACATATTCAAAAAACATGCTTAAATACGCTAAAATATTAGGGATTATTATGGGTATTTTTAGTCCTTGTGAGGGAAAAAATTTTCCCTTTGGCCCGATTTCGCCCCATTTCAATCCCAACCGATCTACGACTACAAGATGCATTTATGGAAGATTTGAACGTTCTAGCTCCTTTTGTTTAGATGCTAGCGTGCTTTCAACAGACGGACGGACATGGCTAGATCTTAGAATTTTATGACGATCAAGAATATATATACTTTATAGGGTCTCAGGTCGATATTTCAAGGTGTTACAAACGGAATGACAAAGTTAGTATACCCCCATCCTGGAGGTGGAGGGTATAAAAAATGTTACTTTTGTTAAGGATACCTCAGCGGTAAATGGGTGAAAAGACCGGTTAGCTCAATTTCGGCTGTTCCTCAGATCGTGTCCCATCCCTTCACGGACAAATAATTACTCTACACTTACACATGATCACGCACCACAGAACGGAGGGAGATATTACCCCTCAGTCGCCCTTCCCAACCTCGGTCACGAGGTTTTCCCCTCTTTCATTATGGCCCCTAAATCCCGCACTACACCGTCCTCACTTACCTCGCTTCCTCTCTCCCCTAAACTAATTAATTTACTCCATATTTCTTTTCGATCTACGAAATCTACGATATGGTCTAATATAAAACAAATAAGGAAAGGCTAAAGACGGGCGCGGGCCGACTATATGATACACTCCACTTTCTATCCGAATGCAATTCAATTCGGTAAAAAGAGAAAACGTATCCTGTAAATGTATGTGTTTGACAAAAATGTTGAAGGAATGGGAAAGGACATTTGTATGGGGTTATACTGAAACCTGGAACGAAATAGGTGAAATATATATATATATATAGTTTGGCCAAAATCGGTTAAACATTTGGGAGCAACATTTGTATTTGGGCTATATCTAAATCTGCACCGATCTTACCCACTTAGTATTTTTACTTGAGTTATAAGATGTTGTGCCAAATTTAAAGAAAATCGGGTACAATATGTAAATTCTAGAGCGGCAACAGTCAAATCGGGAGCGACATTTGTATGGGGGATTTATCTAAATCTGAACCGATCTTACCCACTTTCTGTATAAGTGTTTCTAGTTGGATTATAAGATGTTAAGCTAAATTTGAAGAAAATCGGGTACAATATGTGATTTCTAGAGCGGCGAAATACAAATCGGGAGCGACATTTGTATGGGAGCTATATATAAATCTGAACCGATCTGACCTATTTGCACCATGGGTATTTCAACTTGAAATATAAGATATTTTGCAAGATTTGAAGAAGATGTGGTAAAATTTGTGGTTTCTAGAGCGGAAAAAACTCAATCTGAACCGATTTGAACTATTTTTGCCATGAGTGTTTCTAGTTGAAACATAAGATGTTTTGCCAATTTTGAGATCTGTTAAAATATGTGATTTCTACAACAGAAAAAGTCAAATCGGGAGTGAAATTCGTATGGGGGCTATATCTAAATCTGAACCGATTTTCTTCAAATTAAATATATATCTAAATCTAAATCTGAACCGATTTCCTTCAGATTAAATAGCGTTCGTCTTTATCCCGAAAAACTGCGTTGTACAAAGTTTCGTTTGGTTCTGGCTATAATTGCGACCTGAACTTTGATTACAACAATAGATGGACAGACAGACGGACATTGCTAAATCGATTCAAAAAGTGATTCTAAGTTGATCGGTATAATTAACAATGGGTCTATCTCGCTTCCTTTTGGGTGTTACAAACAAATGCACAAAGACATAATACTCTCGTGGAGTGTATGAAAACTCTAATGCTAATTAAACATTCCAAATTTCCTACCAATAGAACCTACAACGTTTCTTACCATGGCTACCTTCAGTCACACCACCCAAAGTCTAAAAAAAATAAATCTATATAAAGAAAAAGAAAATGGTGCCTTAAACAATATTACATAAAACGGTTACAACACCAAGACTTAACTTAAAAATCTATTCGCTGGTTTGGATATTTTTGTTGTTGAATATTTGTAGACGGAAACGTCTTGTTTGGTGACTTTCTCATAGATTTAATAACGCCGCGGTTCAGTGCGGAGGTAAATAGTTTAAATACCACCGGATTCAAGTATTAGGCTATGGTGGGAGTCTCTGCTTATTTTGAAGAGATTTTATAGTTTATGTAACACTGGCTGGCAATAGTGGTTGTTCCACGACATCTACTGGATATCGAATTACATCTGGATCGCAAATAACGACCTATCCAGTAGAGCGGGTGTCCAAACCTAGTAGACTTCCTTCTAATATCCGCCAGCAGGTGAGGTTGACCTTTTATTTCTGAGGCTTCCTCACACTTTGGCCTACCTTCTTTTCCGGACAGTGACAGTCCGGCGGACACTTCACGTTCCTTCTTTTCTGGTCTCTAGAATTTGCGCCGGGACAATATGAATTCTGTGTTACGATCCCCTTGCCTATCTTGGTGTTGTGTAGCCACCTCAGCTAGCTCAAGCTTATCGGTGTGAGTTCCCAACCCGCTAACACAACCCTCGGGAGCAACAATAAACACTAACAAACGTTAATGTTGAAATAACTGAAAATTACGAACATAACTACACTGACACAAAACTAAACAATTACCCAATTCACCCATGAACAAATATTCAACATGGAGTGATGTTATCTCTACTACGTTGCCCTTTTCCCATCCGATGTCATCTTCGGATTCCCGATGACCCCTTGCAAACACTCGCCAACAACTCACCTTTTATAATCTACCTTTTTTCATCCATCCGACCAACCATACCTGAAACCTTATCAAGAAATTCAGACACCAATCATCTTACAGTTTACTTTCACAACATATTTATTAAACACTAAAATACCTAAATGAACATAAATAAATGCAGACAAAAACTTAACCTATTCTTTATCTCAAAATTTACTTTAATTTTGGGCTTATTTCCCTACCAAACTTTTCTTAAAATGATGAACAAAAAAAAACAATCAACATCAAACAAAAAATATAACTAAAAATTAAATAGGTAAATGAATTTAAAAAATATAAAAAAAAATAAATTAAATTAAATTAAATAAAATAAATAAAATATCAATGCAAACAAACAAAAAAAAAAACACTCACTATACAGGATTAAACATTTCCTCAGTTAGGTTTTCAATTTCAACCTGTATAAGGACCCCTTATACCCTTATAATCCGCTCTTCCCTAATCTTTCCCTAAAAGAGCTCTCTGAAGGAAGATTGAATTAAAGGCTTATATTCTATACTGCCTTTTCCGAATCCAATACCACAATACTCTATTGTTTAATCCTCTACACCGTGTGAAATAAAAATACAAAAAAAAAATACATAAAACGTATAAAAATTAAGATAAAATAAATATTTATAAATAATTGAATTAAAATAGAAATATAATAAGAAAAACAATTTGCCACTAACATAAAACATTAACTTCTAGTTTTTTGATTATTTAAAATCGTTCTTTGTACTTATGTGTACGTACATTTGCTAACTTTCATACATATGTTCACAAGTATACCAGTATACCAACCGAAGCTGGTTTAAAACTCGGGGGAAATGTCCCCGCTAAGTGGAGAGTTCCTGCTATTCTCCAACTGGAAAGATCAGGTGAAATCGCTATAGACTGGTCAACACTATCACTATCGGTGTCCCAGTCCTGACCACTATCCAATTTTGTGGATATTGTGGTTACCACTTTGTCCACTCTATTTTCCTACAGGCTGCCACTTTACCCGTCAACATATATTTTCCGGGATCTTGCCGGATCAGGATACAAATAACATACAAAAAAAACGTTACCTTTACTTTAAATGATATCCTGTGACCTTTCTTGTGCTGGTTTCCTGGTCGTTTAACACTTCCACTTCCCCACTGGTCACACTATGCATAAAATATAAAACATTTTTATCTCCGTTTGCATTCATACTTAAGAGATCAACTTACGGATTATGTAAAGGTTCGTACGAATTTTGTCACAGATCCTTACACGGGAATATAGAATTCCTTGGAAAATTGCTTCCTAAAACGTTTTGTGATATTAAAATACGATCACTTGTTTTCTTCACTACACTTACTTCGTTTTTTAAACTTCACATTAACAATATAAAAACACTTGAACTTCGTACTTTTTTTAAAACTTCTTTTCTTATTTTATACTTCGAGTTGTTTCAACTTCAGCCACAGAACAAATGAACGTTTATTATCAAAACTAATCGTCGCTAAAGCTGGCCATAGACGAACGATAAATTCGAGCAATTTGTTGGGTTTGTGGTCGCTTTTTTACGTCTGTGGGGTAGTTTGCGAACAAATCATACGTGTGTGGGCTACTGCGCAAATTTTAAGCCATTTTGCCATTTCAGTTGCTCTTCAACCATTGTAACGAAAGGTCGTGTAGTACACACAAATGGTTATTTCTTTCGAGCAGCCACTCTTCACTCCATTTTCTTTTTCTTTTTTTTTCGATTTTTTTCTTTTCTAGTTTTTTATTTTCCATGTCGAAACATGTATATATAATTAAAAGCGCAGCTGCATCAGCCGCTGCTTCGTCGCACATGTTTTTCTTAAGTTTCCAATCAACAGAAAAAACCAATTGTTAAATAAAAAATTTTCTACCACAAAATTCTGACAGAAGCACAAACCGAAGTTCAAACACAAAATGAACATGCGTATATGTTTACTCATCAACGTCGGCCGAATTATGATTTGTTCGAGCGTGTGTGGAGAAACGATATGCAATAAATCGCAGCAATAAATTTGCAAATCACACCAATAAATCGTTCGTCTATGGCCAGCTTAAGCCTTGTTTTGTCTGCCATTTACTTAACTGGACAACACTACCAACAACTACTATTAAAACCCGAACAACATACCCGAACAACATACGAAATGCTATACATTTTCCATTTCCTTTTTTTCATGTATTTGGTCTTCCTTAAGAGAAGTAATTTTCTCTTTGACCCATTATTACAATAACAAATTCCCAGGCTCAACGGTAACCCTACTATATTCCTACTACATAAATACAACTCTGCACGGATAAAATTGATCTGACAGCTACAAGTACGAACATATGATACTGTGGCAGAGGGAAAAAATCATTTTGGCGTGCAGACGCATTTCTGGCAAAAATTTTACAAATCCAAAACAAAAAAAAAAACAAATAGATTTTAATAATATTTCCCTCTGCCTTCGCAAAACAGAAAGGAACAAAACGCTGAAAACAGACAAATCAATAAACACCGGCCTGCACTCCACCAAAACGAGGCACTAAAAAGAAACATCTATGTATGTCAACGAAAATAAAACCCACAACAGGCATAACAAATCGGACGTCACAACTACCATGAAATTTACCACCAAAACAACTTACAGTACAATCAAATCTAAAACACGTGATAGAAAGATCAGGTATGGAAGCCATCATCCGCCTCCCGTTCCCAATTTATGCCCGTCCCACATGCCTCCTCGTGGCCATAACCACAACGAGTTCCCCTCTTTTTCAGCTACTCCTTAACTTATCTCTCCAAACTGGTATACCACATCACCGATAGGTTTGCGACCGTGATGTGGTATACTCATAATCGTAGAACAGTTCAATATGACAGTCTACCCGTGATGTATGCTACGTTATTTGAACTGTTCTTTGTTGTTATTAAGGGGACCCTTACGATATTTGGGAACAATTCACTCACCACCAACCACTATAATAATTATATTTTCTTTTGTCTAAAATAGCTTTTTTTGCACCAAAGATATTTCTCTACTCCGTCATGCTCGCACCCTCAACATCTGTGCCCACAGATCTAGCCCAACTCCTGACTTTTTGTTGTTTCCGACGGGCTGCTGTTGACTGTGCACCTTCTTCAACCTAAAATGATGCCCTTTCTCCTAATAAGAGAAAACCATTATTACCAATACACGCAGACCGCGTATATATTTTTAAACTTACTTTAATTTGTTCGCACACAGAAACTATTATATATTCATAAGAGGCTATGAACAAAAACATAACTTTTAAGGAGAGCGAAAAAAACTGATTTTCTCCTTAATTTGAAGAGAAATTATTAATCGTTCTTCTAGAGTTTAATCTAAAAAGGATTACTATTGCTACGATTAAAAACTTTTCGAAATTTCCTTTTATTCGCGGTTTCATGGTTCATAACCACTTTTGTATGTTTAAAATTAAGCACTATGAATGTTAAAATAAGAAGAAAATTATTGTTTATTCATCCGTCAGATTGGTCGCTTGTAACATATATGTAGCCAGTCGCGAAAATCGCTGCAATTGATGAAAATCCAAAATTCGCCGTTGCAATTCCTTATATTTTAACTTTCTTCATTAATAATTCTGAAACTTTTCATACACAAATATTCCCCATGAAGTCAGCAATCACATGCCAAAGAATTATTTTGGTATTCTCAATATAATAAAAAGTTACGCCGGTTTTTCTAAATATACTTTTCACAATTTTTGACTTTACTGGGAATCAAAATGTTATTAACGCGAAATGATGGAATTTGATAGTACGATATGCCCTAAATCTAGAAAAATGTTTTAAACAAAATCGTTGTAGCGAATTATAACCTTCGGTTTTATGCTGCTCCATTGTTGAACTATTTTATTTCTATTATTTTTATGTTCATAGCCACTTATGCAGTCACAAACTAACGTGAGAGGGGATAGCCAAATCAGAAAATTATAAAAAATGGCTTTAGAAAAAAATCTTTTCCAAATTTATACGACAGATGACATCCAAATCTGAAAATAGTTTGGCATCAAAAACTCATTTTCGAGAAAATGGTTCATAGTCACTTTTGAATATAAGCCCTCGATATATATTTTGAAGAAAACGATCAAATTCCTCGGCGATAAACCCTTCAGTCCCGCATTTTTTCTATGATAAATGCAGATAATTGGATATGCTTTTTGACAAAGTATGGGTCTAAATAGGATGTCTAAAGAGTTTTGGTTTTTTTTAATTTATATAGGACATGAGTAACAGGATGTTTACTCAAAATCTTTATACTCATATTCCGATTAAATAAAAAATATTTGTAAATGTTTCTTCATTTTTATAATCTTAAATATGAAAATATTCGAATAACAAATACAGTTTTTTGTATTCGATGGAATGCAAGAAGAAACAACTAGAAATTTTAATGCAAAAATCCAAATAATTATTATTTTAGAGTTTCGTTTTCCTACGTAGATCCAAGTTACTGAATTTGTTGTTTCTCTTTTGAATATTACTTGTTACATATGTACAAAAAATACTACCTCTGAAAAATATTTGACATAAGTGATAATATAACAAAAATTGTAGTAAGTTAAAACTCATTTCTTATTGTTTCGCAACTTTAAAGTAGATTTTAAAATAGAGATCTACACGCAGAGAAAAAATGTATTTCGTAGAAACGAAATTTTAAACAGGTGAACATCGTTTTTGAGTTTCTTTTGTGGGAAAAATTAGTTTGTTTGCGGTAAACATGTCATTAGTTGTTGTAAATGAACAAAGAGAAATAAGTATGTATATAACAGTTTTCTTCGTTTGTCGAAATGGATTTGTATTATAATTGCAAACTCCCAAAACATTGGAAGTAACAGAAACTGTTGTTGTTGCATCTATGATGAAAATAGGTCACATCGGTTCAGATTTAGATACAACTCCATAAAAATGTCGCATCGCAAATGTTGCAAACGGAATATACGAATAGCCACACCATATTAAATTTGACCTAAGAACATCTGTTGTGGAAGTGGAATATGTGGGTCATTGTTTTGATATAGACCTTATACAAATGTCCCACCCGATTTCTATACTCAGAAATTTAAAAATGCAAATTGTATTTTATTTAAAAATTAAAGTATACTTTCTTTTGTATAAGTAAAAAATGTCTCCATAAAAAATTCTTGGGTTAACTTCAATACTTTTTCGCAGAAAGCAAAAATTTCGTCTCGCCAATAGATTTTTACATAATTATTAATTTAGATTCCAATTAGATATACTACAAATTTGTCCAAAGTTTGGCACTCATAGTTAAGATACGGGTTACCATCAAGCAAATTATTTGCTTTTATTAAGAATATTTTATATTTCATTATGATATCATAGTGATTCTTATCTACACTTTTTAAATTACTAAACGATTTTGTTATTAAATTCCCAAACTTTTATTGCAGTACACAATTAATAGTTCATAAGATATCGCTCTAGTCGAGTGTCAAGAAGTGGTATCGGTTAATAAAAATGAAAATTTTCCGAACAATTTGGTGTCCATTAGCGAAATTAGCATTGCACAATCTTGAAATTGGCACAATTCGTTTATTTTGTTTGTAGTTTTCATAACCTTTGTCCGAAATTCAAGAAAGTGTCCATGATTTTTCATTTTCATGTAATCATATTTTCATGATTTTACTGCAAAACTTCCATTTCACGACGAGTTATTTTAAAAAGACCTTAAAAATTATATATTTTATTGCTTCAGAAAGTCGAAAAGGTTTTAAAAAGTATATGTTCGAAACCTCTCTGGGGGGGGTTTTTCTGAATTTTATGTGTATTTTTTTTTTTTTGAAAAACTTTCCTATAGCTTTTAAAAAATCAACCTTTAAATGCGTAGACACGTAAAGTAAAGAGATTTTAGAAAGTCGTACTCTTAAGGGGGGCAAAATAGGAAAAAGGGAATAGTACCAACCAAATGGCCGCAGCTAGAATCATGGAATTCGGTGTTTACATTCCTCTGACTGCTTAGACACGTAAAATAGAAAGATTTTTCCAAATTCGCAAGCGTTGTTCGTTCATGGTTAAATTATAGACCAAACTGAAGATGTTTGACAGTGAAACAAAACACGAAACGTGCGTCAGCTGTTTAAACCAGTGTTGCCAAAAAGATAATAGCTAAAAAATCACCCTTTAGATGGACGTACACACCAAATTTCATAATCCTTACTATAATCCTCTGTACCCAATGCTATCCCTTGAAAATACGTGTCAACGCAGTCAGAGGAATGTATACGCCGAATTTCATGACTCTAGCTGTCATTTGGATGGTACTATTATTATCCCCTTTTTCTATTTTAACCCCAAAAAGTACGAATTTCGAATAATCCGTTTATTTTACGTGCCTACACAATCAGAGGAATGTATACACCGAATTTAATTATTCTAGATGCAGCCGTTTGGTATGTACCATTTTTATCCCCTTTTTTCCTATTTACCCCTTAAAAGTACGAATTTAGAAGAATACTTTTATATTATGTATCTACTCAATTAGTGGAATGTACACACTGAATTTCGTGTTTCTAGCTGTTGTCGTTTAATATGTACCATTTTTATCCCTTTTTTGCCCCTTTTCAAACCCTACAAATAAGAATCACTTTATGCTGCACGTTTTTGCTATAAGGGGAATGCGCATACCAAATATCAAGCAAATATGAACAGTCATATCCAAAAAACATGCTTAAATACGCTTAAATATTAGGGATTATTATGGGTATTTTTAGTCCGTGTGAGGGAAAATTTTTTCCCTTTGGGCCGATTTCGCCCAGTTTCAATCCCAACCTATCTACGACAATAAGACGAATTTATGGAAAATTTGGACACCCTAGCTCCTTTCGTTTAGTTCCTAGCGTGCTTTCAATAGACGGACGAACGGACATGACAGATGGTCTTAGAATTTTATGACGATCAAGAATATATATACTTTATAGGGTCTCAGGTCGATGTTTCAAGGTGTTACAAACGGAATGACAAAGTTAGTATACCCCCATCCTGGTGGTGGAGGGTATAAAAATGTGTGTTTAAAAACATATTCGTTTTGCGTCTTGTTTTCTCGGTCAAATTTAACGACCCAAATCGAACGCGTACGTTGCGCTTTCGTTTAGTCAATTACACGCTAACAGTGTCTGCATACAAAATTGTTTAAACCCAGAGACAAGCCAGCAGAAACTTCGCAGCACTGTTAACCGTATGTATCTTGTTGGAAGACAAAGTTCTTTCAGTGTGAGCTTTTTTGATGCGCACTAAAACAACAAAAGCTTTTCAAACCTTCACATCATGGTACTGTGTTGGCAAGTATACAAATTATTTTTTGATAAGAATTCTGACTGATTGGCTGTTTCAAAGCAAATTAACAAAGACACAGTTTTATGAGTTTAAGCTCAGAATTTAAGAAACAGAAACAAGAAAATTGTGCATATTTATGCCCTGGTTTGGTAGACTTATTGTTGTCTTGTGATTTACAAAATTATTTGGGTTTAATTGGCGGAGCATACAAAACTGTACCCTCATGTTTGGGCGTATCCATGACAATGTTTGTATTTCACAACGATTGCAGCTGTACCTCATTCTAAATTTGCAATGGGATTGTTGTCAAGGCATCATATAAACGAGTGCAAAAAGTCGATTATCGAAAAATGAGAAAGTCATCTTTTCGATTTCTCGATTATATGAAAAGTGGACTTTTCGATTTTCTTAATTAAATGAGAAATCGGCTATACAAACTTTAAAAACTAAAATATTGTAACAAATATTATTTTATTTATTTAAATTTTCAATAATTTAAATTATTTTCAACTAAATTATTGTTCATTGCATGTTGTTGCTAATTACACTAGGCTACAAAAATTTTGTCGAAGGGTCATGCATGGCACATTCTGATGTATTTTGGCTTTCTAAACTAATAAACAATTTTATGCCATTTTTTTTAATTTTTTACTAAAATTCCAATTTTCGGCGAATATTTTACATAGAAAACGTGGTCTTCAAACATTTGTGAAAAAATATTTTTTTTAAATCTATTTTTGCAGGCCCGAAAAACAAATTATAAAAAATAGAAAAAAGACAGATTTTTTCTAAAGCTAACATCCTAACGCAAAAAAAAAAAAAAAAACAATGTTTACATGTAAAAAATCTAGGGTTAATTGTAGAAGTAACGCAAGTAGAAGCAAACGATTTTTTAAATCATATTTTTTATTTTTTTTTTAAATAGCGCGAAAAATTACAAATTAGATAACAGAATATTTTATTTCAGTTTGGAGCAGCTGACGAAAAAACAAGGCCTAGTTAAAGAAAATCTATGGATAAATGTAGAACTTATGGTTCTTCTTGTAGCTAAAAATGTAAAAAACGATACGATTTTTTTTAATTCCATTACTTCTACATAAGGATCACAACTTCTACATTTATTCATAGATTTTTATGCATCAATATTGTTTTTAGCGTTAGAATGTTAGCAATTAAAAAGTAAAACAAAATACCTATTATACCCTTCACCTCTAATTTTGTCATTCCGATTGTAACACCTTGAAATATCGACCGAGACCCTATAAAGTATACATATTCTTGATCGTAATAAAATTATAAGACGATCAAGTCATTTCCGTCCGTCTGCACGCTAGCATCTCAACGAAAGGATCTAGGATGTCCAAATTTTCCATAAACGCGTCTCATAGTCGTAGGATTGTAACTGGGCGAAATCGGTCCAGAGGGAAAATTTTTTCCTTCACAAGGACTGAACATACCTATAATAACAGCTAATATTTTAGAGTATTTAAGCATAAGTTTTCAATATGTCTGCTTGTACTTACTTGATATTGGGCATGCGCATTCTCCCTATAATAAAAAACGTGCACCATAAACCGATTTTTATTCGTAGGAGGTGAAATGGGGCGAAAAGGGATACAAATCGTACCTACCAAACGACAACTGCTAGAAACACGAAAATCGGTGTGTACATTCCTCTAATTGAGTAGATAAATGATAAAAAAAGTATTTTTTCCAAAGTCGTACTTGTATTTTTCCAAATTCGTATTTTTTTTTCAATCATGAAGTAAGGTTATCTTGCACTGTGTACATGAGAGATAATGGATTTTCAAAATTTGTACTTCTGGAAATGAAATAGGATGGAAATACAACCAACTGTAGTGTTTAAGGTTTTTTGAAGATTGATGTCTTATATTTACTTTTTGAATTGACTTGAAGTATTATTTCTATATATACATATATTATAAACGTATTGTTAGCCCATGCCTGCGTGTTTTTGAAATAATAAAAATTTTATATTTATTTCTAAAATTATATTTTCAATATTTATACACTCCATGAGAGTATTTTGTCTTTGGGCATTTGTTTGTAACACCCAAAAAGAAGGGAGATACACCCATTGTTAATTATACCGATCGACTTAGAATCACTTTTTGAATTGATTTTTGTAATCTCGATACAGGTCGCAATTGCGGACAGAACTAAATGAAACTTTCCACAACGAAGTTTTTCGGGACAAGGACGAACACTATTTAATTTGAAGAAAATCGGTTCAGATTTAGTTATAGCCCACATACGAATTTCATTCCCGATTTGACTCTTTACACTCTAGATACCAGAGATTTTCTTCAAAATTGGCAAAACATCTTATATTTCAACTAGAAACTCCTGTGGTGAAAATGTGTTAGATCGGTTCAGATTTATATATAGCTGCCATACAAATTCCGAATTTCTTCAAAGTGAGCATAACACGTATATTTGAACTGGAAGAACTTATTGTAAAAGTTTGTCATGTTTGGATATAGACCCGATACAAATATTCTTTTCGATTTGACAAATTCGACCAGGTCATATTAGCCTATGATTAGGAAACACACAAATATTCTTCCCGTTTTAAGTTTTACCGAATTGCATTGTATTCGGATAGAAAGTGGAGTGTTTTTGTTTTGGTTTGGTTTTATTAAAAACTGAAATTTTTCTGTAATGTTACTGAACTTCTACGAAAATCGACAGCCTCTGTGGAATGCAATCCATGGTGGAGGGTATATAAAGTTCGGCCCGGCCGAACTTAACGCCGTTTTTACTTGTTTTCAATTTTCTTTTCTATTTTTTTCGAAAAGAAAAAATATTTTTCCTTTATATCCAAAATGAGAACATAAATATTAAAGGTAGCTACGACGAAAATTTTAATTTTGGTAAAATAAAAATAAAATAAAAATATTTATTCTTTTCGGTTCGGACACGATTTTTTTCTTTTTTGTTGCTTTTTTGTGTTATATACCGGTGCTGTCCGGATTCTAAAGGAAATCACTCCTCAACATCTAAGATTATAAGATATCTTCGGCAAAATGTTGTAAATTGTTTTTAAACCAATTCATATTTTATGAAGAAAAATATTAATTTAAAAAATAATTCATATATCGAATATTTTTGCAACATTTATTAAATAATATTTATTTATTCAAATTAGGATTTGATTTATAATGTAAAATAAAACACATAAATTTGAAAATGAACTTAATATTTTTATTATCGGTTCAAAGAACAGTTTATGACATTTACAATTTGAAAATTATATCATGTAAATGTTGGCCACGACTACGTCTGAGATGGTCCATTCGGATGGTTCAATTTTGGGCGACTCGTTCGAGCATAGCGACTGGAGAGGTCATTCACTGAAAATAACACGGAAATGTAAGTCGACTGGTTTCAATTCTTGCTCGAGTTGAATTTTGTACGCTTTAGGGCCGAGATCCTTACGCCTTAAAATACGCCAAGTTGTCGAATACGACAATCCAAGCTGCTGAGAACGACGACGATCGATTCGCTAACGGTATTCTTTCTCACATAACGCTATTCTTCGTAAAACAGCTGAACAATTTGCGCTGTTAACGTGTGAGACTCTCCATGATGACTTGCCAAACGATACTGAACAAAAAAGAAAATTTTTTTGTCAAAAATTTTCTCTGAATTAATAGATAGCACTTTAAATATAAATTTTTACTCGTATCTTTGAATAACTCCTTGGTCGTATATAGGACGATATATAGCACGTTTAGAGTCATATTTGTGGTATTGAAAGTGACAATTAAAAACTCATATTTCTAGGGAAAATTTTGTAAAAGATGTTTGTTTTGAAATAAATAGAAAAAGTCGATACCTTTCGAATGATGTCTAAATGATGAATGTCGGATGAAAAATGAGGCCATCATTTCACCACTTCTAAACTCACACAGTCAATAAAGAAGACATCTAAGAATACCACTTTAAAGATTCAAAAAGATGGATTGATTAATGTAATAATTTTGAAAATCAAAATAAATGAAATAATATTATAAAAACTTTAGAAAATATAACGCGGCTATATTCCACATTCCACTTCAATATTCTAAAAGTAATTGAAATTGCCTTCCATACAAGGTATAGTACATTAAAATCTGTCCAGTATTTCAGGAGTAACAGGCGATTGAATGAACACACCTCTTTGAAAAAAAATGTATTTTTTCGTGATTTTTTTTCTATTTTTTTTTTTTTAAAAATACGTATGACAAGAATACATACACAAACTTTTAAAACAATCGCAGCTATCGTGGTCAAAAAACCGTACCGCTTGTCATGGAATGACTTAGATTTATTTTATACAAAATACGAACAAATTATAATTGGTCGGAAATCAAATGCAAAAAAATCGATTATACCAAATTTGTGTTCATACAATCGATTTCAACTTTTACAGATTTTGCAAAAAAAATCGATTAATGGAATCGCGAACCATTTATTATTATATCTCGTACCCTATGTTCGGCGCGCGTAGTTACTTACTGATTGAGTCAATCTAAAGATGTCTACCCGACATACGAACCTGTCGCAATTGTCCGATCTTCATGAAATTTTGAGTAAACTTTGAAGTTGAAGAAAATAGATTAAATAGCATCCATCCTTGTGTCATTTTTTTTGGACAATAATAAAATTGTTTCCATTCAATCCTGGTTAAATAAAATTTGGACTTTTTAATGATGTTTTGCAAAATATTTCGTCCCTAGTTCACAGCTAAACACTCCTGAAAACACCGCTAAAAATCATGTTTTTCCAATGTTGTTTTATATATTATTGATATATTCTTTAGAGACCCCTTAAAGTATATATATACATATATACTTTGGGTGGTGGTCAAATTTTAAATCTTCTGTCTGTATGTTGAAAACATGTTAACGAAATGAGCTAGGGGATTACATGTTGCAGCTATAGGGTGTCAATTCTTTATTGGAAATATATGAAAGATCTTCTGGTTGTTTCACTTTTTTCTCAAGAAATGTGTGTTCTACACCCTCACCCTACAGAGTATGAGTAACATATTGACGGTGTGACTTAAGACCCTAAGTGTGTTTGGATCAAATAGGTTTTACGTCTATTTAAGCTGTTTGAGTCATGCCTGTCCACTGCTGTATTGGCACACACCTTCAGGTGCCAGTAGAGGTTCGCTTAAGATAAAACTCATAGAATTTCCATATGATAGTCAAAATCAGTTGGAATGTGAAAAGATATTTATATATAGGGTCCGCCAAAAAACTTTTTTTGGAAAATGCTATAAAAAAACTACTGAATACTTTCTCCAATTTCTTTTTTACTTGAAAGTACAATCCTTCCGGTTAATATTGGAAAATAATTTCATTCAAATGGCTGCTGAGGGCACCCCACAAATAATAGTCCAACGGTTGAATAGTTGAAAAAAAAACGTTAGATGGCGGACCCTATATTTATTTTATACTTATTATTATTTTATTTTATTTTTATACTTATTTATTTATGATATAAATTATTCATGCACAAACTCCCACTCAAAGCATTCCCTATCTTAAGAAAATTAAATCCTTTATAACTTCGTATTTGATTAAGTTTTTACAATTGTTTCCTAAATATGGAAGCTGGGCTCAGTTGCCACGAACCTTCTAGTATGTGCGTCCACATAAATAATTCGGACCTAAATAAAATTATCCCTAGTCCTGATAAATTCCATACAGATACTCTCTGAGAGCGACGAGGAATTTTCAATTTGACGAATTTTTCAAAAATATTGAAAACAGTGGCATATCCCTAACATGTAAGTATTACATAGCTTTTATTCTGACAGAGATATTGAGACAATATTTTTTGGCAGCAGCATTGCAAATAGAAATTAAAAAAAATATTTATAATATAAACAAATATTGAAATACACTTTTTGAACAAATATTGAAATTAATTTAAAAAATCTCCTTTTTATTTGTTCACAGCAAATAGCTACTGTCAGCCAAAAGAGAGCACCCAAAGAAGTGAAAAAGATGTTCATCCGGTGATTCGGAAGTAGTGAAAATTGGGATCTTCACCAAGGAATTTAACATGGACGTCTCATAGGAGGAATGCCCTTTATTTTGAAGGACTTACAAGTTATTTTAAAGTGTTGCCAAGGAAACACTTTTTCGCTAGTTTCCATTAAAGTTTTCAAAAATCCGCCGCTACCGGTGGCTAGAACAGCGGTCCTAGCGGTTGGACCTACAGCACGCTAACCATCTCAGCTATCCTCTGCTGTGAATGGGATGAATACCTAAAGCAAACCATTTTGTTCGCTAGAACTGACAATAGGAAATTTAACAAAAATTTATTTAATATGAACCAATGTATAATGCAAATAAATATAATAAATATTAATTTAATTTAAAAAATTAACACTACTCAATTTTACTAATATTAGGTCTGTTCGATTGGGCTTACCAGCCCAATTTTTTTGCTGGGATATAAATTAAATAAATATAAAATTAAATTAATATTAAATGCAAATATATTTAACTTCACTGATATTACTTAATATTTGGTAATATTTAATAAAAAAATTAAGTATTTGTGGTACATTAATAAAGTAATAAATTTGTATTTTTTAAGCAAACATAAATTGTAAAATTATACAAAATCCAACATTGTTTATAAAGAGTGGTTACATTTTAAGGGTCGATGTTGATTTTGAATAAAACACAAATTATTTAGGAAATTATTGTCATTTCTATGGTTCAATTATGTATGGCACAAATTATCGGCCAAATGGCGTCCGCGACACACCTCCATCCGATGGTCCAAATTTTTTATGCTGAGGCATAATTGAGGTTCTAGGCCGTTAATGTGCCGAATTATCTCATCCTTTAGCTCTTGAATTGTTGCTGGCTTATCGACGTACACCTTTTCTTTCAAATAACCCCAAAGAAAGAAGTCCAACGGTGTCAAATCACATGATCTTGGCGGCCAATTGACATCGCCACACGGCCATTGAATTTGTCGCGCAAAAGAGCCATTGTTTCGTTAGCAATGTGGCAAGTGGCACCGTCCTGTTGAAACCACATATCGTCCACATCCATATCTTCCAATTCGGGCCATAAAAAGTTCGTTATCATCTTACGGTAGCGAAGACCATTCACAGTAACTGCCTGACCGGCCTCATTTTGGAAAAAATACGGCCCGATAATGATAATCCATAAACAGCGCCAAACAGCCACTTCTTGTGGGAGCATTGGTTTTTCGACAAACTCTTGGATTATCATACGCCCAAAAGCGGCAATTAAGCTTATTGACGAATCCATTGAGGTGAAAATGTGCCTCATCACTGAAGATGATTTTCTTCGAAAATTGATCATTCACTGTTGCCATTTCTTGCCACCATTCTGACCATTGACGACGTTTGGAATGGTCAAGAGGCTTTAGTTCTCTAGTCAATTGCACCTTGTAAGCGTGTAAATGCAAGTCTTTATGCATAATGTTCATCAACGACGAGCGTGAGAGGTGCAATTGTTGGGCACGACGGCGAGTTGAGGTGGACGGCTCTTCTGCCACAATATCTCGAACAGCAGCAATATTTTCTGCAACGAGCATGCACTGTTGTTTTCACATCTCCTACAGACCCGGATTGCTCAAATTTTTGCACGATTTTTACGATTGTACGCACATTTGGGCGATTAAATTGACCGAAAAAATCACGAAGTGCACGATATGCATTTTGATTTGAACGCCCATTTTCATAATAAGCCTGAATAACTTTAACGCGTTGCTCGATTGTGTATCTTTCCATGGTTCAACTTGAGTTAGTCTGAAATTGAGAAATGTCAAATGAAATGCAGAAGAAAACTTGGTTCATATTCATCTTCGAAAATTTTTCGTTGATTTTACATGGAATTCCTCATATAACGTTTAGTTATTTTACTGACTGAAATTTTTAGGTTTTCATTGGCCAGAAATTGCCAAATTTGTATATCCCCATTCGAAGATAAAATAATGATTTAAAAATACATATATATATATTTTTAACGCACTGAGAGTCCCTTTTGTGCGCGATATGCTCTTTTGAGTTTTTATTATTGTGCAGCAGCGTACCGCCTCACGTAGTCGGTTCGCAATGCTATTTAGTTATCGTCTCTGTTGCTTCTGTACTTAGTCATCATCATCAAATGCAGTGCTCCTAAGAAATTTCTTCAATCGCCATTGTTCATAAGTTCGTATTTCGAAAGTGACAATTTTGCAAGGTACGACTTCATTAATTTACCATTTATCACATTATGTAAGGGTTGGTTGGATCTATTTTATGTGTTTCCTAAAATTATATTTCTTAATACCTACATACGGTACGTTGTGCTGTACCTGTGACGTAGCCATCAATCCGACATTCCTCTGTGTATCATAGCAACACAACAATGGCCAGTGTTTCGAAGTATTTTAACATTGGCTGGCGTGATGTGGACTTTGACCCTATTCGATGTTGATGAAATTTGGGACATGTGGACATAATCACTTAGTTCCTGTGGGTTATATGGCGTTCGCCTTAGATCAAAGTAGTAGTAGTAGTAGTAGTTTGAGAAAAAAATAAACTACAACTAGCAAAAAATTGGAAGTACTTCCGTAGGAAGTAGATTTTTATCGCACCTCAAAATCCAAATGCGCAATTTTCCCGCATTTGAGGAAGTTCTTAAAAATACACTTCCAAAAATCAGTTTTCTGTCTTTTGTCCCTGTGGGCCGCATAGTGGAATAATTGTCAGTGCCACGCCCAACAGCCAAATACAATTTTTGTTTTTTACGATTTTTTTTTTATAAAAATTATTTTGTTTTTTTAATCGATTAATCGATTTTCATACAAGCAGCGGCAAAAATTACAAGGAATTTGAAATTTCGCAGACATCCCTAAGTTAAAATGAAAAACAAAACTTCATAAATTTCTTATTTTAATATATATGTGAATATAAATCGTTACCATAGATTTCACTTTAGTCCACAGTTAAATGAAAATTGTCAGTGCCACACCCATACAATTTTTGTTTTTTTGCGATTTTCGAAATTTTTTATAAAAATTATTTTATTTTTTAATCGATGACACACGGCTATTATAGTTTTATACTCAACTAAGATTAATATCGACCCAATATTTACATGCGCTCGCATGCCATAAAACCTTACTTCCCTAAAGTATGCTTTGAATAAATTTTCCAAAATACATTAACAGAGAACAACGAAGAAATTATTGCTACATTTTTGACTTAGAAGGTTTTACTATTTCAGTAATTAAATCGATGTTGGCAGCTATAAGCAGAATATTCTTTTAAAAATGAATAAATAAGTCATAAGTTTAACCATATTTGTAAATGTTGAGGCATCGGTAGGCCTCGCGAATATAGTTTTATACTGTAGAAAATTAGCAATGCTAAATAAATTCAATTTCAGGTAAACGAATGTCTGAAAAGGAAAGCAAAACCGTAATTACATTTTGTTAAATGCAAAATAACATCTCCTATTTTCTACGAACTGAACGAAATTCCAATACGATACATGATTTCCGAGATACATCCCAATAAAATAATAGAGGTTAATTATGAAAATAGACATTATAGTAATTTTTCAACAGCTAAATTTAGCCGCGATATTGGCAAAATCTTTTAGAATATGCTTAATGGGAATATTCTTTGCAAAATTCAATCAGAAAAATCGAAATTTGGGCGCATGGAACGACTGTGCGTCGTTGGCACAACTTTTTAGTTTTCTTTGAATAATTATTCTTTAGTCTTTTGTATACATTTTTGGGGCTGGTTTTTTGGCTCACCTACCACGTGATAGCCAATGCTGCTACCTTTATAAAACACTATTTGTGAGCCTTATTTGAAGAAAAATTTTCCTGCGGAAAACGAAATGAATGAAATGAAAATCTTAACAAAATTATTAAATTATAAATATATACACACATTAAGAGTTTTTTTTTATTTTAGGTCTCCTACTGCAATATAGAAAATGATGTTCTGATTTAAAAGGTAAGTGCATTTTCTTTTTTTTTCTTTACGAAAGTTGAAAATTATGTGCATTTTTATATATTTAAAATTTTTATATTTATATTTAAAAATGTAACATATCAAATTACTTTATGTCATACCATAATATCATCCAGACAAACTTAAAACCAATTTCCGGCGGAACCCAAGGCCGTTTTTAAAGGATTTATCCATTGTCTATACGATTTTGCTAGAGACGATTCCGAATTTTGTGAAGATGCAAAAAAACTCAAAACTCATGTGCGTGAAAAAGCGGAGAAACAAAACACATATATGAACAGTTCGCTGTTAACGGGTTAACAGAGCTATGTTTAACATAGACTTACAACTTATAATATCTTAATACCCTCCACCTCCAGGATGGTGGTATACTAACTTTGTCATTCCGTTTGTAACACCTTGAAATATCGACCTGAGGCCCTATAAAGTATATATATCGTCATAAAATTCTAAGACGATCTAGCCATGTCCGTCCGTCTGTTGAAAGCACGCTAGCATCTAAACGAACGGAGCTAGGATGTCCAAATTTTGCATAAATGTGTCTTATAGTCGTAGATCGGTTGGGATTGAAACTGGGCAATATCGGCCCTAAGGGAAAAAATTTTCCTCACAAGGACTGAAAAAACCCATAATAACCCCTAATATTTCAGATTATTTAAGCATATATTTTCAATATGTCTGCTTGTACTTACTTGATATTGGGTATGCGCATTCCCCCGATAACAAAAACGTGCACCATAAACGATTTTTATTCGTATGGGTTGATATGGGGCAAAAAGGGATTAAAAAGGTACACATCAAACGACAACAGCTAGAAACACGAAATTAGCTGTGTACATTCCTCTAATTGAGTAGATACATAATATGAAATTATTTTTTCCAAATTCGTACTTTTAAGGGATAAAATGGGAATAGAGGGATAAAAATGGTACCAACCAAACGATTGGACCCAGAATAATGAAATTCGGTGATAGCATTGACACGTAAAATAAACGGATTTTTCGACATTCGTACTTTTTGGAGTTAAAATGGAAAAAATGGGATAAAAATAGTACCAACCGAATGACCGTAACTAGAGTCATGAAATTCGGAGAATACATTCCTCTGACTGCGTAGACACGGAAAATAAAAGTTTTTTTTCCACATTTGTACTTTCAAGGGATACAATGGGTACAGAGGGATAAAAATAGTAGCAACTAAACGAATACAGCTGGAATGATGAAATTCGGTGTGTACATCCCTCTAATTGCGTAGACACGTAAACTAAAGTGTTAGTTTGAGAGTGGTCTAAGAGTCACACTATATCCACTGACGTTGATGTGTGGAGATGTAAACAATTTTGTCCACTTTAAGTGATTCAGATAATTTGAATAACATATAAAATTAAATTATTTGAAAGAGTAGTGTACTATGATGTACAAATAAAACACTTCACGTTTGAATTTCCACGTCAATCAATGATCTTACTCTATTCAACTCACATAACAGAGAAAAGTAAATACTAATTTCAATATAAAGTTTCTGGACGAACAACCTTTATATTAGGGCGGGTTGACTTTTATTTTCGAATAGCAAAAACGTAAACTAGATAAAATTCTATGAAAATTCTACGAAGAAACCCTGGGTCTAAAATCAAATCCTAATCCGCACCTCTCGACTTGAAAATTTATATGCCGGCCTTTGCCAAAAAATAAATGTTAGAAAAAATAGCTTTTTCAAAAAAGAAATCGAATTTTCTAAATTAAATTGTTTAGTAAGGTAGTTATTTTGCACTTTATATTTTTTATTTATTTAATGTAGAATTTTTTCCATCCATACAAATCAACCCTCCCTACTGTATAAATATTGTTGTCCATTTTGTTATAAAAGTTCGATATAGTAGAAGGATTTTCTAAGAAAAAACTTTTGTGCTTCGGTAGGGAAATATTTTTCAATTGACCATATTTTCATGAACCATTGCATATCTCAAAGCGGATAAAGTGTGACTCTAAGTCTACCATTCTAACTGACACATATAAGGTCTTTATAAGGTCTCAGGTCAATATTTCAAGGTATTACAAACGGAAATACGTTTCGTCACATCGGTTTCATTACTTCAAGAAAACATTGAGAGCAAGGTTTTATTAATTGATTTACTTTTCAATCTATATTATTTAATATTTTCAATTTTCTGAACAAAAACTACAACTTACACTTCACTCGTATCCGAAAAAGAAAAATTTCCCGAAAAAAATGGAAATTTTGACTCACTTCCACGGGAACGACATTGCACGGCGATATTTCGATAATAGTGCGACCCCTCCCAAAGAGGTCTTTATTGCTCGACATCAGCAAACATTTATCGCTTAGCTAGCATCTATGCGAGTCTTAAATATATGCAGACTACCCAACATACCAAATGACTTGAGAACAATATTATAATAAGCTTGCCAACACAAGCCTCAAGCTTGAAAAAGAGTTGAGAATCCATTTGAAAATGCTTGTATAACAATTGTAGAAAAATCTAAATCGAACCCTCTTGATAATATTAAATGTGTACGCTTACTTTAAGCTTATCCTTCCTTATAATTGTAGAATAAGATTACATTAAAATTTCGTTTTTTTTTTGGTAATTTTCGTTAATATTAATTAATTTTATTAATTCAGTCCATTTTTTGTACATTTCAGTTGTAATTTAAAATTAGTTGTAAACAAAATAAGCCAGAACAATATCCCAGTTCAAATCAATAATTTTAATGTTCATATTCACATTTTGGGCAATTGTTTCGCAGCTTAATACGATTTTTAGCGAACGTTCGCGTGTCTTTTATAGGGTTTGGGGTTTCCCGGACTTTTTTCATTTCCCGGGAAAACGGGAATGAAACATTGCATTCCCGGAAATTCCCGGGAAAAAGTAATTTAGTTATGGGTATGTCCAATATGGTTTATGGTGTCATATTACAAATTAAAAACGAATGTTATTGTCAAAATATTTTACAAATTATTTTTCATTTTACAAATATTTTACTCTACACCTTTTCAAGATTATATTCGGAACATAAAAAATCTATATTGAGAAATGTAAATTCAGATTAGGAACATATAAATTCATAATGGGTAATGTAAATTTATAATAGAAACATGTTAATTCATAATGAGAAATATAAATTCATAATGAAAATTGTTAATTTATATTGAGAATAATTAATTCATAATAGAAACACAATGAAATATACAAGTTTGTAATCAGAAAATCCAAATTCATAATCAGAGAATACGTTTTCATATTTAGAAAATATGAATTCATAATGAAAAAATATAAATTCCTGATTATGAATTTATATTTTATGAATATATATTCCTGAATAAGAATTTATATATTCTCATTATCATTTTGGATTTTCTCATTTTGTATTTATATATCTCATTATCAATTTGTATGTTCTTATTATGATTTTATATTTCTCAATATGAATTTACATTTCACATTACGAATTTAGAGTGCTGATTGTGAATTATCATGCTCCTATTATGAATTTACTCTCATCATGGACTTACATATTCTGATTATAAATTACATTTTCTCATTTTAAACTTGAAAAGGTGTCGACTAATCGTCAGAATTGGACATTTATATCGCAGGTAGAAGTGACTGACACCTACACTAGATTCAAAATTGAAAACGATTAAGGAAACAAATAACTCATATGACGGAGAATGTTATGACACATTTAATTAAGAATATTCATTCGTCTGGAAACAAAAATATTTTATAGAAACAGGAGGGGGGAATATTCTAAATTGTAAAAACAATAGAAACATAACAAATTAATATTAATTTAATAAGTTCATAAAAAATATTGCAATAGTCCAGTTACTAATTCTTACAAATGGCCATTGAAATACACCGTAGGATATATTTATATTCCTATTATATTTCTCTTTAAAGTTTCCAGGCGAACAATTTTTATTATATTCCTATTCTTAGACCATTTCTTTCTGGCTACATATGTAAAGTAAATTGTTCTTGAAGAATATGTTCACCTCGATTCTTCTAGAAAACAAGAAAATTTACATTATGTAAGCCATAGTATTGTCGACATGATATTTTTATTTCACAATAAAGATCCTGCAAATAGCCCCACAAAAAGTTTTTATTCCCCTAGCTGGGTTTCGCATAAAAAAGTTTTGTTTGTAGTAATATAATATAAACAAATACTTATTATTGTCAGTAACGTAAATACATATATGAATTTGAAATACATCTAAAAATTCCAATTTATATAAATTATTGATCAACATAATAAATAAATTATTTTTTTAATATTTCCCGTATTCCCGGGAAAAACTATTCGGGAATTCCCGGACCCCAAACCCTAGTCTTTTATGAACTTGTCCTCCGTGTTGCCCACTGATAAAGCTGTATCTATGACATGTAGAAATTTATTGTTTAATATTTTCATTTAATATTTTTAATTGAACTTACTTACTTATAGCAACACTCGATGGTATTATTTTCAGCTGGGCTGCTATTAAATCTTCATCCAATACATTCGTTTTTTGGTTTTTTATTATTAAAAAGAAGTTCAATTATTTCATTTGTTTCTCTTCGAACACTTTTTTATATTTATTGTGTATTGTTGACACTTTTCACCAAATGAAACACTACAAGAGAGGAAGAAAGTTCGTGTGCGAACTTGAGAAACTGTTGTGTATTATAAGAATTCCTCAAGCATTGTTAAAAAACTCGAAGATAGGAGTAAAGGAAGAATACAACAATATTCACAGAAGACAGACTGAATGAAACAGCTTCTGAGTTTATATCAGAAAAAGCTTTACGTTAATTTGACGGCATGATATACGTAACACAACTGAATGGGCAGGGAGTAGATACATACAAAAATATGATCTTGTGCCAGGGTTTAGAGAATAAAGGTTACGCAAAGAAGCGTGCAACTTATTTCCTCTCTCTGCGCATGACGTCACAGTTTCAGTTTGGTTTGTGAGAACATTGCATGCTAAGATAATGGAAATACATAGATAAAATAGTTGTAGTTGTAACCAAGACTACTAGGTGGCGAATGTGTAAAAAGTACATTCTATTCTACAACTATTTTATCTACATATGTATTTCCATTATCTTTGTTGCATGTCCCAGATCAGTGATACCAACTCCAAAGAACCAAAATCAATAAAAATATTATTTCAATTATCAAAAAAATGTTAAATTAGTTTGTTATCAATATAACGAAAACAAGACCAGAAACTTCAAAACTACAGGGTGGCTGATGAATGACACTACATTAAGAAACTAAAATAACTTTTTGTTTAATTCATGTAAATTACTTTTTCTTTGTTCATTTGACAACCGATACATTTTTATTAAACCTTTTTAACGGGTTTAAAAATAAAAGAATTTAAATGACATGACGATAGCCGGTGACGTATGTGCAAAATTCATTATTCATTACATCCTGCAGAGTTGCAGTAAGAATTGTCTCAATTGTTGATCGAATGCATTGCTTTAAATCATCAATTTTTTTGATTTGGTTTGTAAACTTCCAGATGAAATAACCCCACAAGAAAAAGATAGGTGCAGTGAGGTCACGAGACTTTGGGGGCCATCGAAATGTCGAGTGTCTAGAAATCACCTTCTTGGGAAACTTTCGCAGCAATTCTCTCTCATAGCAGGACCTGGCTATGTGACAAAGTCGCATCATCCTGTTGAAACCACACAGTGTTGAAAGGGATCCACTTTCGATGCAGTTCTGCAAAGAATAAGTCCTTTAACAACAGCATTAAGTAGCATGGTAGCAGTATTCATCAGCCACCCTGTATATACCAAAATTGTCAATTTAGGAATAGTGAACTTGACTTAATTTAGTGTTATTGGATCTGCAGTTTAATAAAAATGTAGTTTTGTTCGTGATCAACAATTAATTTTTTGTTATGCAATTTTTTAAAGTGTCCTCTTTAATTTCGCGTTAGTAGGACTGGCAGAAAAGTACAAAAAATACAATTTGAATAATTATATCCCTCAGAAATGACAAGTTCTTATAAATGCAAACTCTACCAGAAAGTAAAGAACTGAGTACACAGATTTGTTATATTTGACGTCTACTTTTAGAATTTTATACCCATTTATATAACACATCATTTTATCGCACAGTATTATATTTAGAATTTTTATAAGTTGCATTTGTATTGATTTAAAAAAAAATCTGGTAATTCGCAGTTTAAACATCAATGATTTTATCTTTTTAGGCTATATTGAATATATATTAGGCAGTTGAATATGGTAAAATGCAAGCATTTAATTCAAAGCTGTGTAGCATCGTTCTACTAAGAAGCTTGCGTATGAACCGATGCTATCTAATTTTGTTTTTCTTTATTGGTATGGAGCCTATAACGGCATCAGTAAACACAATGTTGCAATACTCATAAATAGAGCTGAAAGTGCTAAACCAAAAAGTGAAAAAGGGCTAAATTTACGCGTTTTTTAGTTTCGGGCTAAAAATATTTTTTCGAGTTTCGGACAACCCAAAACTTAGCCCGAAAGGGGCTAAGGTGGCATCACTGTGCCAGATGTTGAAAATGCCATTTTCGAATTTCGAAAAAACAAAAGTTGTGCTTGATTGTGCTAGCGGGGTACATAATTGTGCCGATTTTAAAAAAGTTCTATCTCAAGCCGTTTTGGAAAAAAACGCTATTTTCCAAAAAAATTTAGAATTGTCATTTTGTTTTTTTTTTCGCAAAAACAAAGGTTGTGGTGAATTGTGCCGCAAAATGTTTTTCGAAAAAATGAAAATTGACAGAGATATAGCGAAAAAACTTTTTGCAACAAAAATCGCTGAAATATTCATTTTAATTAGCGATTTTCTCGAAAACGGTATCAGCTTGAAACGGCACAATAACACCCTCCTCTAAAATAACCTAGCACAACTTGTACTTTCAAAAAAACCAAAAATGAAAATCTCAGCGATTATTGTTGCAAAAAGTTTTTCGCTATATCTCTGTCAATTTTCATTTTTTTTTTTTTCGAAAAACGGCACAATTCAGCACAAAAAAAAAAACAAAATGGCAATTCTAGGATTTTTTCGAAAATAGCGATTTTTTTGGAAACGGCTTGAGATAGAACTTTTTTAAAACGTCACAATTGTGTACTCCGCTAGCACAATGCAGCGCAACTTTTGTTTTTGAAAAAAAAAAAAAAAAACAATATCGCAATATCTCGGTCAACTATCAATTTTTCGAAAAAAAATTTACGGCATAAATACATATTGATTAAAATACTGCTTACCAAGATCACACTGATTTTTCCTATAAATTCCATGATTTGCCAAAAAAAAAACTAGCCACTTCTTTTGCATTTTTTTATCTTTTGGAAACCCAAAAAATGTAAACAAGAAATGTTGAAACTGTGACGTAGTTGTTTACTCTCATGATCTACCATCGAATAACGGACCTGCGCAATGTGCAACCTATTATTTTCTCAACCGTGATCTTGTGCCAAGCCAACTTTGGCAACTTACGGCCAAAACGCTATACCTATTTATTTAACATCATACAATTCTGAAATTTGGCAGTTTGATATGTAACATTATTTCTGATTTGTATACCCTCCACCTAAGGATGGGGGCCATTCATTTTGTCAAATCTTTCTATTTGGCGCGCCTATGCAATCGGACGAATGTGTGCACCGAATTTCATGATTCTATCTGCGGCCATTTGCTTGGTACCATTTTTATCCCTTTTTCCCATTTTAGCCCCTTAAAAGTATGTAGATACCCAATTTCATCGTTCTATCTGCAGGCGATTGGTTGGTACCATTTTTATTCCTATGTTCCCATTTTATCCCTTGAAAGCATGAAATAAATATATTTTATTCAAAGTGATTGAGTGTTGGATATTGGCTTGCCTCTATGGGGTGAGTTGATAGTCGGTTTAAGTTGATCGGGAACTCTCTGTAGCTTGTAGTAGTATATTCTGATTCGGTAGCAGTATAGGCTAATGTAGTAGATTCGGTGTTTGATGAAGACAGACTCGGGTGTCGGTAGTAAACGTGGCTACTTCGGCCGTAGACTCGGTTTGCCAGGTTCTGTAGTAAGCTCGGCTACTTCAGGTTCGGTGATAGACTCGACCCTATTGGGCTCGGTAGTAGACTCGGCTGATTCGGGTTCGGGTATATAATCGGCTACTTCAGGTTTGGGTTGACTCGTTCTTCATTACGAACTAATTATTTATTTACATTCTGCTAATCTAACTACTGGTTGAACAGTGAACCGAAGTCCCTGTATTGGAACAGTGAACCAAAGTGCCTGTGTTGGAACAGTGAACCGAGCCAATTTATTTCCCGAAGTAAAAAATGAGCAAGGCAGCAAGACTTATGAAAGGCCAAGCTGACCGTTGTGACACGCTGTTTCAAACAAACGCTGAAATGGATCACTGTGGTGCTTGCTGCCTATGGTGTCCCAAGGCTCGTCTCTTATACGGTTTGACACATAAGCCTAATGAGAATTGCTTTACTGTTGTGTGTTTTCCGTACACACTGAGTGCTTGAATTCTATGATCACTCACTCTTGTTGTAGGCAGTAGTGTGTGTGTGTGTGTGGTGGGGCCGACTTGTTGATTGATCGCTCGTGGCATGTGTATTTGTAATTCCTCTTTGTCTGCCGTGTTTGTACGTTTGTTTGTATGTTTGTGACGTCACTGGCACAGCCACACTATGTACGGAGATTTTCTGAGGAGAAATTCGGCACGTTACACCACTCTAAAAGGAAACTCAACCCAACTGGACAATCTATATATATATAGAAACTGAATCTGAGTTTGTGTGTTTTTTGTATGGACCGATCTAAACTATTGGACCGATCTTCTTGAAATTTTCACAGTATGTTCATGCTGAACCGGTAGTGAAAATAGGCTATATACATTTTTGATATTTTCAGTGGGTGTGGCACCTCACACACAACTTGGGTTTTATTATTTTTTTTTATAAATTAGCATATTCGGAGTACTGTTAGAGTCTTTAATTTTTGTGAAAGTTCACTAATTGTTTGTCTGCAAAATTGTGCAAAAAATCAGCGGTATTGGAAAGGTTAAAACCTATTATTGAATATTGGCAATTCTATGACACCTAGAGTGCTAAAATTTTGTCTAAGTACATCTAGCATCAATGTGCGTAGTTGTGCCAAAAATTGGCGGTATTGGAAAAGTGGGCGTGGTACCTCCCATACAATGTTAAAGCCTATTATCCAATATATTCCGTTCTATAACAGCTACAATGTTGAACTTTTGTGTGAGTGCATCTAGCATAAACCTGCGTAGTTGTGCCAAAAATGGGCGGTATTGTGAAAGTGGGCGTGGTACCTCACATACGAAGTTAAAACCTATTATCGAATATTGTCAGTTCTATAACACCTAGAGTGCTGAAAATTTGTGTCAGTAGATCCAAAGTAAATTGTTGTGCAAAGATGGGCGGAAAGTGGCAGTGACCCTTCCAATTCGAAATTAAAACCAGTTTTAGAGTATATCCGAGATTCCTATATTGTTGTGTGAGTTAATTTATTTGCAACCTGCTTATACAATATACAAATGGGCGGGATTTGAAAGATGGGATATTTTTGATTTGAATTTTGTAAAATTACACGTTTTCTTCGGATTTTCTGAGCAAATAGTAAAGAAATTTTACAAAAAAAAAGATTTTTTAAACGCAAATTCGGTAAGTGAGTTGTGATTCTCGTTCGTTTGTGTGAATTATCTCCTTATAGAGACCGGGTTTGATGTTGAAAAGTCGCTGCGAAGCCACTTGAAAAGACTTTTGACATGGTCGAAATCATGATCGTGGTAGTCTGCAGCCAAGTAATAAATGTTACCATGCCATTTGTAAATAAATTTGCATTCTATTAAATATAGATGCAAAATGGTCTTGAGCCAGGACAATATCCCAGTTCAAATAAAAAAAAAATATTCATTCGTCAATAGCCGCCTTAAGTGAAGAAAACGGAAATTATATTATTTTTTTTAGTTTTTGCGTTGTTTGATTACACAGTGCAACACGAAAAAAAAAAACCATATACGGACACCGCTACATGATAAAAGACCAAAAAAAAAAGACCCGTGTTTTTTTTGTTCCCCCAAAGTCATGCACTTTTTTTATGGGCCCCCAGAGATTTGAGGCCTCGGTGTAATTTTTGGAAAAAAAGTGATCATATTCTCAGGCTCATATCTTGCAAACCGTTCGGAATTTTGATTTACTCTCGGAGGCAAAGTTCTAGCTCTTGTCATAAAGAACAAAAATTGTGAACATATAAAATCAAGGTCAAAATCGCAAAAAACTTAAAAAAATTCGATTTTTTTTAACCTTTTTTCCCCTGTTCAGGTCCATAGGTAGCAAACCGTTGAAAATTCAGGGAAACAATCAACTACAAAAATGTACCTAAGATCTCAATAAACAACTTTCTAGAACATATGAACTTCCTAGGAATTATTCTTAACACCGTTTAGGTAGCGCTTAGGTAGCCGCAAAAGTGAAAAATTGTTTATTCCAGTATTTCTTACCCACACGACATCATCGATGCCATTCAACAAACAACAACAAAGTCGTCGGTCCAAAAATTTGCACTAACAAAACACATGACAATTCAAAGCAGCGAAGTAGTCGCAATCCATTTGTACCAACAACATTAACAACACATATGTAGCCGCAGCACACAATATAAAAGCGACACGACGCTCACATTGAGGCAGTACACAGCGCGACGTCAACGAGAACTCAGCGGACAAAGTTATAGAAAAAGTGCTACAGCATAATTCACACACAACATTGGCAACTAACAATTTCAATATGCAATGTGAAAAAATTGATTTATTTTGCTACGTTTGCGGTCATCAAATCAGAAAACAAAATTCTAAAAGATTTCAAAAGCAAAAGAATCTTTTAACTAGTGAATTCATTATAGCATATAAGTTGTTTTTCGACGAAGTAGACTTGACCGGTGAAAATTACACACCTAATACAGTGTGTCGTCAATGTTATAACAATCTCATGGCATGGTTGAGTGGAGGAAATGTTAGTATGAAGTATTGTAAGCCGGTAAACTGGATTAATCACCCAGGTGATCATGATGCAACCAGTTGCTATGCATGCGTAAATTATACATGTCGTCTAAATCGACATGCTGAGAAGAACAAAATCTATAAAGCAACTGCAACAGCAACACTACCAGTGCTTGCACCTGAAGATTTTGTATCACCAAGGCCGCCAACTCCAGATCGTTGGACAGAATTAAGAGAAGGAATGAGTAGATCAAGTAGTGTTACTTATGAAGATCCATTTGATACCGATTATGAGCTCCAACAGGGAAGAGATACACTACGTTAATGTTTTCTTTTCTGTCTTTATTTTTTGTCTTCATTTAACAGGCGTACTTAATGGCCCTGACATTAGAAAGTTATTCAAGAGTAACTTTGATTCATCGCTTGATGAAAATCATTCAATGGATTTACCTTCAGCGTGTATGCACCAGGGTCTTGGGAGGGGATCGAGACGCGGAACCGGAAGCAAGAGAATGGGTGAAAGAAATACTGTATTATTTTGAGAAAATCGGCACATCGATGATCTTAAAGCTGCATTTTCTTCATTTTCATTTTGACGTTTTTATTAAACAACTCCCTACCGAATCCGATGAGCAAGGAGAACGGTTTCACCAAACCACAATGCCCATGGAAAAACGGTACAAAGGCAAAAAACTCGACGCATTGCTTGCAGAGGTAATATCAATTTTATTGATCATTGTTTTGCATTCCTTTTTTGATTTCTTTTCTAATTCATTTCAGGTATGTTGGTGGAGTCACAAGATCACCCTGTATGATGTTAATGAAGTATATGAAGAAGAAAAAACTGATGGTGGAGGGCAGTCTGGAAGCAACGTGCCTCTGCACACCATAAGTTCTGAATCAGAGTCAGATTCGGACGATTCGGAGGACGATTTGGATCCACAACTTAAGAGAGTGCGATATGCAAGTCCAGGGCCATCAACATTATAAACATAATACGAATATTTTTTTATTATTTTTGTATTAGATAGCATAGTATGTCAATGTTGAAGTAAAGAAAAAACAAATGAAATTAAAGCGCTACCTAAACGGTGTTAAGAATAATTCCTAGGAAGTTCATATGTTCTAGAAAGTTGTTTATTGAGATCTTAGGTACATTTTTGTAGTTTATTGTTTCCCTGAATTTTCAGCGGTTTGCTACCTATGGACCTGAACAGGGGAAAAAAGGTTAAAAAAATCGAATTTTTTTAAGTTTTTTGCGATTTTGACCTTGAAGATGAAGTTTTTTTGATTTTATATGTTCACAATTTTTGTTCTTTATGACAAGAGCTAGAACTTTGCCTCAGAGAGTAAATCAAAATTCCGAACGGTTTGCAAGATATGAGCCTGAGAATATGATCACTTTTTTCCAAAAATTACACCGAGGCCTCAAATCTCTGGGGGCCCATAAAAAAAAAAGTGCATGACTTTGGGGGAAAAAAAACACGGGTCTTTTTTTTTTTTGGTCTTTTATCATGTAGCGGTGTCCGTATATGGTTATTTTGAAATGACTTCAAAAATGTTGCACAGTGTTATTGAACAATTTGATTGCCTTTCTATGTGTTTTGAATGCAGTTCATTCGATTAAGTAAGTTCTTCTTACGTAGGAAGTGTTTTGTTTTGACAATGGAAAGGACGAGAAACATTCTCAACCCAAAATCAATTTGATTTTGACAACTCTTCCTTTATTCGCCGTAAACTAAAGTTCTGTTCTTCAATATTATCCATGGAACATATCCATTTGTTTAGTATCTCAGGGAAGTATCTTGGCTATAAGTGGTAAATATATTAACGATCACATGAAAAAACAATGGAGAAGCGGGCGTGCGTTCAGCTAGTAAGTTTATAAATGTCAACTCAAAATGCCCCTTTCAGAATTGTAGTGTCGCTATTCTGACCCAATCAAAAAGTCTTATTTTTTTCATTTCATTTCATTTATTCAGTCTATGGAAATACAATATTTCTTACAGACTACAATATAATACTAAAAATAAATGAATTCGAAAAATCTAAATTAAAATTAGATATACGATTAAATTCTTTCAAAGCCCTTGCAATTGGTTCAAATACAAAATAGTTAGATCTATGATGCGGAATAAAAAATACATTATTATTTCTTAAAATGCGAGAAGGAACTTTAGAATTTACGAGTTGCAGTAATTCCGAACAATCAACTAAGCCACAAATAATTTTGAAAATAAACACTTGCGAAAGGAGAGTTCTCCTATTCTCGAGGGTTTCCAAACCAATAAGCCTACATTTATCGACATAGGAAGGTTAAGGTTCAGTAAAATGAATAGAACGTAGAGCAAACTTCATGAATTTTTTTGAATACGTTCAATTCTACATATATGGTTAGCACAAACGGGATTCCAAACAATACAAGCAAATTCCAGCTTAGACCGGACTAAAGATGAAAAAATTAACTTCGCCGTATAAGGATCCGAAAATTCCTGACAATTTCTCTTCACAAAAGCGAGCAAAGAATATGCTTTAGGAATGATGACATTTAAATGATTAATAAACGTAAACTTGGCATCAAAAACAACACCCAAATCAACTATTTCATCTACGGATTTAAGTTGAAAGTTATTAATGAAGTAGTCATAATAAACCATTTTTGCCAAAAGAAACTTTAAAACATTTAGAAACATTAAGACACAAAAAGTTGTTTGAGCACCATTCCGAAACTCAGTCCAAATCACTTTGGAGACGGAAAACATCTGCAATAGAGTTAATTCGCAAAAATATCTTTAAGTCATCAGCGTATAATAAAACATTCGACCATTTAACAAAAGACGATATATCATTAATAAATAAAATGAACAATATTGGGCCTAAGATACTGCCTTGGGGAATACCAGAAGTAGCTTTGTAAGAAAACGAATCAACAGAGTCAATACAAAGAAAACAGGTTCGATCCTGTAAACATGATTGAATCAAATTTAAAAACACTGAATGAAATCCAATATGACAAAGTTTTTTAATTAATTAATTAATCAATTAATTAATTTCTTAATAGTGTCAGTATTATGGGGCGCCTATGAATCTAGCACTTAATTTATGGCTAGCTGAAAATAAAATGGTTAGATCTTTGCTAAATCGCCAAGAAAAAAGATAAATATATATATATATATATATATATATATATATATATATATATATATATATATATATATATATATATCTTTTATAAAAAAGCGATGTGCAGTTTTCTATATACATAATTCATGGAACCGGCAATTGAAAAGCTTTCTTAAATACTTTATATAAACACCAAAATCCTCCTCATTCGTAAGTATTCAAATGTCTAAAACTAAGGATTTATTTCCCCATAGAAAATATTTAATTTTATTTATTAAATTTACATTTTATATATTTATGTGGGAGCTGGGCGTATAGGCTCAGGCCGCTATCGACGGACGCCTTCGTTGTGTCTTGCATGACATGCGCGACGGCGTCATGCAGACACACCGACGCACATACTTGCATACGAATACACTGACTTACACACTCGGACGGACGGACGATGTCAACAGTTCAGTTGTCGTATAGATGTGAACAAGAATAGACGTGTTGACGAACTCAAGCCGTTCTGTATTGAATCATTAATTAATCTCACTCTTACTAATAATAATTATAATTTAATTAATAAGTTATTTAATGTAATAAACATTAAAAAACTAGACGTGTCAAGTGTTTCATTCATTCGAAGGCAAACCCACCCCTACATCTTGGGAGCTCGTCCGGGATTTGTGAAAAAAAAAGAAACACAAAAAGAAGTTGAATAAGCAAGCGCGAAGCCCTAGACAACAAAGAGAAAAAAAAGAAGGACAAAAAAAAACAGCAGAGAGTGTGCATGTGCAAAATAACAACGGTTGCAAAAACTGAGAGTGAGAGTGAGAGAGAAAAGAAAAAAAGAAGAAGAAAAAGCTGGAAGTATTTCGAGAGAAGAAGAACAAGAAATACAGTTTGAGTGGAGACGTAGTTTGCTGTTTGTTGGAAAATTTTTTTCCCCTCGCCGACACAAACACATAGACGAAGGGCCACAGTCATTAAACAAGTGGTAGAGCAGATCACCAAGCAAAGCCGTGCTGTGGTGTTAGATGGTAACAACAGTGAGAGTGGATTGCCGAGACTTGCCGAAACTCTCGATAGTGACGACAACGCAAGACGTACATCTTACAGAGGAACAGCTGCACATATTCAACAACAACAACAGCACGTATGCGATAACTAAATCCAACGGAATTGTATGTATGTAGTATATGTAGTGGTAGTTATTTATAGACGTATGGACGATTGTTGTACGATACATGTTAGACGGTACATGTTAGATGATACATGTTAGACGGTACATGTTAGATGATACATGTTAGACGGTACATTTTAGACGGAACATTTTGGACGGTACATGTTGGACGGTGCATTTTAGACGGTACATGTTAGATGATACATGTTGGACTTCAGATTTTTTTTATTGATTGTGTGTATTTAGAAGTTGGACGGATCGATTCTTTGTGATTTGTTGTTTTGTAAAATTGTATTGGAGTACATTTTAATTATTTTGATTGTAATTCTGAATTTGATTTTATTTAATATTATTTGCATTCGAACATCAATTCAAGTTGAATAGTTTTAAGTATTTTAGTTCCAGTTATTAGAAGTTTTTTTTACTTGAATTGTAAGACACTGTTCTTTGACGACATGGACAGGAATGTAGTTTTGACATTGACGGTGGATGGTTTGAAGACGGAGTTGGACAAGTTGAGACTGGCGAAGACTGGAAATAAGGCCGAACTACAAACTAGGTTGCTTGCCCACCACGGTATTGCTAACGATGGCGCAACGGGATCGGATTACGGCGATGCTTCTTCGGATGTTGGTCATACGTTTGACCGCGCGAGTATGTTTTCGCTGCGAGATATACGAGATTTAGTTTCATCGTTTGATGGTGAGGGATTGCCTGAAGTTGAGCAGTGGCTGGCAGAATTTGAGGATTGCGCTTGTACAGTGGCATGGAACCAACTCCAGAAATTTATTTATGCGAAGCAGTTGCTGACGGGAGCTGCTAAGATTTTTGTCAGAAGTCAATCTGTCATAAGAAATTGGGACTCTCTTAAGGAAGCTTTGCGTGAAGAATTTGGGTCGAAGCTGTCTTCTATTGAAATTCACAGGATGTTGAGCAGCCGAAAAAAGAGAAGCGACGAGACGTACCGCGAATTTTTATATAAAGGGTGATTTTTTAAGAGCTTGATAACTTTTTTTTTTTTTAAAAACGCATAAAATTTGCAAAATCTCATCGGTTCTTTATTTAAAACGTTAGATTGGTCCATGACATTTACTTTTTGAAGATAATTTCATTTAAATGTTGACCGCGGCTGCGTCTTAGGTGGTCCATCCGCTTAGTCCAATTTTGGCATTTCCACGTTTTTGAGTAACAGAGACCCAATTGGTGCGAACGGCGACGAATCGAAAATTGGTGGTCATCATTAACACTGGCCGATACAGCTGCGATATTTTCTTCAGTTCGCACTCTACGTAAGCGTGTTGGTGGTTTAATGTCCAACAATGTAAATTTGGTGCGAAATTTAGTCACAATAGCCCGAATAGCCGCTTCAGTGGGTCGATTAAACTGACCATAAAATGGAAGCGCGCAATGAATAATAAAATTCAATAATTTGCAAGCGTTGTTCGTTTGTAAGACGATTCATGATGAAATGTCAAAGCATACTGAGCATCTTTCTCTTTGACACCATGTCTGAAATCCCACGTGATCTGTCAAATACTAATGCATGAAAATCCTAACCTCAAAAAAATCACTCTTTACGTTGCAGGAAATTGGAAACCGAATTAGAATCGACGATCGCAGTTTAATCGAATATTTCGTGGACGGCCTAGACGATTCGATGGCGAATAAGACTATACTCTATCATGCGCAGACACTAGACGATCTGAAAGAGAAATTAAAGGTGTACGAGAAAATTCGAGGCCCCGGAGAATCATCAAATTCGAAGGGAGCATGTCCGAAAGTTGAACCGAGAGAGAACAATATAGACCATAGACGTGAGAAACGGTGTTACAAATGTGGGGAACACGGTCATTTCTCTAGAGAGTGTAAAAGTTCCGAGCCGAGATGTTTCAAATGTAAAAACTTTGGACACAAGTCATTTGAAAGTCATCAGCGTATAATAAAACATTCCACCATTTAACACAAGACGATATATCATTAATAAATAAAATGAACAATATTGGGCCTAAGATACTGCCTTGGGGAATACCAGAAGTACCTTTGTAAGAAAACGAATCAACAGAGTCAATAGAAACAAAACAGGTTCGATCCTGTAAATATGATTGAATCCAATTTAAAAACACTGAATGAAATCCAATATGACAAAGTTTATTAATTAATCAATTAATTAATTTCTAGCACTTAATTTATGGCTAGCTGAAAATAAAATGGTTAGATCTTTGCTAAATCGCCAAGATAAAAGATATATATATATATATATATATATATATATATATATATATATATATATATATATATATATATCTTTTATGAAAAAAGCGACGTGCAGTTTTCTATATACATAATTCATGGAACCGGCAATTAAAAAGCTTTCTTAAATACTTTATATATACATCAAAATCCTCCTCATTCGTAAGTATTCAAATGTCTAAAAATAAGGATTTATTTCCACGTAGAAAATATTTAATTTTATTTATTAAATTTACATTTTATATATTTATAAAAATATTTTTTAGACATAAAATGATCGTTGCTGGTGTAGTTTTCTTCCTTTTGGTTGTCCTGTGGTCGCCACACTTCGTGGAATCAACTAAATGCAATTTCGAGGATACTGTTGATTTAACGCAGGCCTTTCGATTTCCAAACAGCTCCTATCTTTACGACAACCGTATAATAATAGCAGCCGAGCAAGTGGCTACCTATGACTATGTCGAGGCAGCCGATGGCCAACGCATTGCCCATAAACCGCATCCTCGCGGTTGTCTGTGTCAGGAGCGCAGTTGCTTAAGGTTCTGCTGTCACCCGACCAAGGAACTGTTGGGTAATTCGGGTGACAAGTGTCGTCCAGTGAACGGTGCATTGAACTATGACCCGTATATAAATGTGATCTACAGAAATGGCACCACGGTCCGGCGTAATGCAATCGAAGACTTCACCGTGCTACACGAGGTTTTGCCCTGTGCGTATCCTTTGGTGGCGGAAACCGATGAACGTGACAAATGGGATATGCTCGAGAATGGCACGATGATGCGTCACTACGACAGGGCGCTTCTTTCGCGGAGGGACTATTGCCTGACCCCATTTCAGCGGACAGACGACCAACGCCAGCTGTTTTTGACGCCCCTGAACTGTCCCATATTGAATACGGCCTCAACTCTCTACAATATAAGTATGACCAGTGTCCTTGGCTTTGGCGCATAAATGGTTTAATTAAATTAAATTATCTCTTTAGGTGACATTATATCGAATCTCTTTGTAGTCCTGACCGTCTTTCTCTATATACCCGAACTTCGAAATCTTCGAGGCAAATGCATTGTTTGCTGTCTAACCTCGCTGGCGATTGGCAATACCATATTGACTGTGATCTCGTTGGCGGAGGTGACATTCCCCCAGGTTATGTGCAGCTGTATAGGTAAGTCTGTTGGGGGAAAAGTGTGTATTCGTTGTCTGGGCATAACAAAGTGTCGAATTGAGCTGAGAAAAATCGACAAAGAGAAATAGGCAAGCTCAAAATTTCTCTTCAAAACGGAACACATATCGATAAATTTGAAGAGAAGGAGATATCTGCGTATATACATATGTATAGTAGGCTGGGTCACGAAAATAAATTATAGCGGTCACTACCCAGAAATGAAGATTGGATTGTTTAATGATGATCTGCAAAATATTTCGTCACTGGGTCAAGCCATCTGTGAGCTAAACGCTCCTGAAAACACCTCTAAAAATCAAAATCATACTGACTGTAATCTCGTTGGCGGAGGTGACATTCCCCCAGGTTATGTGCAGCTGTACAGGCAAGTCTGTTGGGGTAAAAGTGTGTATTTGTTGTCTGGCCATAACAAAGTTTCGAATTGAGCTGAGAAAAATCGACAAAGAGAAATAGGCAAGCTCAAAATTTCTCTTCAAAACGGAGCACATATCGATAAATTTGAAGAGAAGGAGATATCTGCGTATATACATATGTATAGTAGGCTGGGTCACGAAAATAAATTATAGCGGTCACTACCCAGAAATGAAGATTGGATTGTTTAATGGCGATCAGCAAAATATTTCGTCACGCTCCTGAAAACGCCTCTACAATTCATGTGTTTCTCGTGTAATTTTTTTACGTTATACTTTTGTTCAACATTTTTTTTCTGAATTAAACTTTTTTAATTAGATCAAAGAAAGATTTTATAGTATTAAAGAAATAATTCTTAAATATTATGAAATATGTCATAACCAATAAAATAGTTATGTTGTTGAAATGTCTTCATAAATATAATAAAGGATTTCACAATTTTTATGAAATGTTTCAAAACTTACAACTACACATTTAATGTGGCGACTTTATGCGATTGACTGTTAGCAATTCTCTTTTGTCCTCTGTTAACTCTGGTATTTACCCTGATTTTGGTCAAAGACATACTCATTAAAATGACTCTCGACAATGATGGTGTGTGTTGATTGGTTAGTCAACAAGTCACACCATTTTGGTTTATATTGTAGACTTCGGTATAAATTATGCAACTTTTTCATAAAATTAATGCAGTTTCTTTATAAAATCTATGCAAATTGTCATAAACCATATTATGAAAAATAATGAATTCGTATGAAAAAGTTCATCGAATGTGAACTGCATTTCATAGTTTCTTGAAATGTTTCATAAATTCTATGACACTTTTCATTGATTTGTGCTTTATGAAACATGTTTCATAAATTTTATGAAGTGTTTCTTTGGTGACTTTTTAATGAATATTTTCACTAAGGTTAAGACCAAATCATAAATATTATGAAGATTATTCTTTCAGTGTACATAAGAAAAAACCATTTCCAGTCACCCCACGAAAATAAAGTTTGGATTGTTTAATGATGATTTGCAAAATATTTTGTTCCTAGATCCAGCCGTCTATGAGCTAGACGCTTGTGAAAACAACTCTAAAAATAAATATATAAAATTTTGCCCGTGTATTTTTTAATGTTGCATTTTTGCCAAAAATTTTGTCTGAATTAATGATCCTTGAAATCGCTTTAAATATAAATTGTTAATCTTGTCTTTTTTCTGTTTTTTTTTTTTGTTCATAGCAACTGGCTACTTTTTCGTATTTGGTGTTAGTATTTTATAAAAAAAATAAATGAAAAGAGGTTGGGAATTTTGGCGCTGGAAATACATCTCGTGTAATAAATTATTTCACAAAAAATGGAGTCAGTGACGTAATTTTTCGTTCGATATTAATTATTTAGGAATCATTCGAAAGGTTTGATTTGATTGATTCCTTCTATTTTTTTATAACACCTTTTGTTTCCAAGAATGATGAATTTTTAGCTGTCGCACAAAACAGTCAATCTAAACGTCAAAAATTACGACTACTGACTTCTTATTATATTTTAAGTGCTTCCAAGGGACTATTTCAGATTTTTTTGAAAAAAAAAAGTGCAACAAAAACCAGGTAAGGAAAGGCTAAAGTCAGTCGAGGACGACTATATGATACCCTACACTTTCTACTCTACTACAATTCAATTCGGTGAAAATCGAGAACGACATTTGTATGGGAGCTATATATAAATCCGATATTTCAAGGTGTTACAAACGGAATGACAAAGTTAGTATACCCCCATCCAGGTGGTGGTTGGTATAAAAAAATCTTATTCTATTTTTTATAGCTCTATATAAATCTATTGATAAATGTAGAAATTATGGTTCTTATTGTAAAGGGGTTTTTGAGATGTTTAAAGAAAATTGAAAACAGATAAATTTTTTTTTGTTTCTAAAAAAACTTCATACCCATCAAAAACTTGGCAATTTTACCTCATTATTTTTAGCATTACCTAGTAATGACAGCTCGTTACGTCCTGCATTATTTTGAATTACGAAATAATTACTTCCTTATAATGGTTTAAATAAGTACTTATTGGTAAGTTAAATTTCATAGAACTTCAGATTAAAAAAAATTAATTTTCAACATTTTTGTAGCGAGTCAGAGAATAGCAGTGCTGTTGTTATCGCAGCCTAGTTATCCAGGTTTAAAGAAAAACAGCATTAAATTCTGGATTCAGATTGTTAACAAGTCGTCACAAAATAAATATTATATATTTTATAAAAATGTTGTTTTCATCACTTATTAAGCCCATTATTGATAATACATTATTTGGCTAGTTATCAATAATGACTTGTTTTATGTCGTCCTGAGGCCACTTATTTTACAACTCTTTTAGAAGTACATATTTATTAACTTTTTGTAAGCGTGTGTGGAAGTACTTTTTTCTCAACTTTTTGTAACTAGAAACGGATCCGAAAAATAAGTAGTGGAGGTTTTTAGTTTTGCCTTATTACTTGGTAATGGGTAGTTTTGGCGTTATTAAAAACTAGAACAAAATATTTTTTTCCTATTTTTATAATTGTAAAGGGGTTTATGAGATATTTAAACAAAATTGAAAAAAAGATTAAAAAATTCTTTTATGATTTTTTGTGGCGGCAAAATGGAAAAAATCATAAAGAATAGAAAAAAAATTTATTCTATTTTCTTATAATTGAATCTATTGATAAATGTAGAAATTATTAAAGAAAATGAAAAAAAAAGATATTTTTTTTTGTTTCTAAAAAAAACTTCATACCCAGCATAAACTTGACAATTTTACCTTTTTTAGTTATTTTTAGCATTACCTAGTAATGACAGCTCGTTACGTCCTGCATTATTTTGAATTACGAAATAATTACCTCCTTATAATGGTTTACATAAAAATATATTCTATTTTTTATAGCTCTATATAAATCAATTGATATATGTAGAAATTATGGTCCTTTTATTGTAAAGGGGTTTTTGAGATATTTAAACAAAATTAAAAAAAAAAGATTTTAAAATTCTTTTGCTTCTAAAAATAACTTCATAATTTCGGCTTTATTAAAAACTAGAACAAAATATTTTTTTCCTATTTTTATGATTTTTTTTGAGGCAGCAAAGAAGAAAAAATCACAAAGAACAGAAAAAATTTTATTCTATTTTTTATAATTGAATCTACTGATAAGTGTAGAAATTATGGTCCTTTTATTGTAAAGGGGTTTTTGAGATATTTAAACAAAATTGAAAAAAGATTACAAAATTCTTTTGCTTCTAAAAATAACTTTATAATTTCGGCGTTATTAAAAACTAGAACAAAATATTTGTTTCCTATTTTTTCTATATTTATGATTTTTTTTGTGGCAGCAAAAAAGAAAAAATCATAAAAAATAGAAAAAAATGTTATTCTATTTTTATAATTGAATCTATTGATAAATGTAGAAATTATGGTCCTTTTATTGTAAAAGAGTTTATGAGATACTTAAAAAAAATTGAAAAAAAAAATCTTTTGCTTCTAAAAAACTTCATAATTTCGGCGTTATTAAAAACTAGAACAAAATATTTTTTTTCTATTTTTATGATTTTTTTTTTTGAGGCAGCAAAAAAGAAAAAATCATTAAAAATTTGAAAAAAAATATTCTATTTTTATAGATCTATATAAATCTATTGATAAATGTAGAAATGATGGCCCTTATTATAAAAGGAATTTTTGAGATATTTAAACAAAATTGTAAAAAGATTAAAAAATTCTTTTGCTTCTAAAAATAAGTTCAAAATTTCGGCGTTATTAAAAACTAGAACAATATATTTTTTTCCTAAAAATCATAAAAAATAGAAAAAAATGTATTCTATTTTTATAGATCTATATAAATCTATTGATAAATGTAGAAATTATGGTCCTTTTATTTTTTCCTATTTTTATGATTTTTTGTGGCAACAAAAAAGAAAAAAATCATAAAAAATAGAAAAAAAATATTCTATTTTTTACAGATCTATGTAAATCTATTGATAAATGTAGAAATTATGGTCCTTATTGTAAAGGGGGCTTTGAGATATTTAAACAAAATTGAAAAAAAAAAAGATTAAAAAACTTTTGCTTCTAAAAATAGCTTCATAAATTCGGCTTTATTAAAAACTAGAACAAAATATTTTTTCCTATTTTTTCTATTTTTATGATTTTTTGTGGCGGCAAAATAGAAAAAAATCATAAAGAATAGAAAAAATTTTATTCAATTTTTTTTATAATTGAATCTATTGATAAATGTAGAAATTATGGCCCTTTTATTGTAAAGGGGTTTTTGAGATATATAAACAAAATTGAAAAAAAAAATTAAAAAATTCTTTTGCTTCTAAAGATAACTTCAAAATTTCGGCGTTATTAAAAACTAGAACAAAATATTTTTTTTATTTTTTATGATTTTTTTGTGGCAGCAAAAAAGAAAAAATCATAAAAAATAGAAAAAAATATTATTCTATTTTTATAATTGAATCTATTGATAAATGTAGAAATTATGGTCCTTTTATTGTAAACGAGTTTTTGAGATACTTAAAAAAAATTGAAAAAAAAATCTTTTGCTTCTAAAAAAACTTCATAATTTCGGCGTTATTAAAAACTAGAACAAAATATTTTTTTTCCTATTTTTATGATTTTTTTTTTTTTGAGGCAGCAAAGAAGAAAAAATCATAAAAAATAAAAAAAATGTTATTCTTTTTTTATAATTGAATCGATTGATAAATGTAGAAATTATGGTCCTTATTGTAAAAGAGTTTTTGAGATACTTAAAAAAAATGAAAAAAAAAGTTAAAAAAATCTTTTGCTTCTAAAAATAACTTCATAATTTCGGTGTTATTAAAAACTAGAACAAAATATTTTTTTTCCTATTTTTATGATTTTTTTTGAGGCAGCAAAGAAGAAAAAATCATAAAAAATAAAAAAAATGTTATTCTTTTTTTATAATTGAATCGATTGATAAATGTAGAAATTATGGTCCTTTTATTGTAAAGGGGTTTTTGAGATATTTAAACAAAATTGAAAAAAAAGAACCAAATATTTTTCTATTTTTTATGATTTTTTTTTGTGGCAGCAAAAAATAAAAAAAATCATAAAAAAAAGTTTATTCTATTTTTTTAGATCGATATAAATATTGATAAATGTAGAAGTTATGGTCCTTATGCGGTTTCTAAAAATAACTTCATAGTTTCGGCGTTATTAAAACTAGAACAAAATATTTGTTCCTATTTTTTCTTTTTTTGGATGATTTTTTGTGGAAGCAAAAAAGAAAAGCGAAAAAATCATTTTTATAATATCGTTTTTGAGTTTACAAGACGATTCGATTTTTTTTTGTGTCATTGTATAATTTAAAAGTAAAAATAATTGAATAAATTCATGTACACTCTGAAAATAGCATTCTTAAATCTGAGTTACTCCAGATTAGGTAAAATTTCCTTACGAGAAGGAAAATTAAATAGATATGAGTACATTTTCCTTATTTCAAAGCCAGAAAAAATAGTACATATACTCAAAATAGTGTAGTAAATTTACTTAGAAACATTTTTTTGGATCTACTAAAAACTTCTTACAATTAAGTATATTCATACTTGTGCGGAAATTTACTAGCGTTTAAGAAAGAAAATAATGCAGAATTTTTTTGTATGGAAAAATTCCAGTTAGGATGTTTTTACTTAAAATTGTGTTTATTACTTCAAATAAAGTAAATAAATGTAATTAAATTTATGCCATGTTCCTCATACATTCAAGTATAAATGAACTTATAAAAAATACTTCAGAGTGTTTAGAAAAATACATGAATAGTAGACTAAGAAGCAATTCTCGTTCGTTAGCCGAGACTTTCTTCATAAGTAATTCAAATATTACTCTAAACAATCACTGCGAACGCGCCTATCTAGCCTCCGCAGCTGTCATGGTGAAATATCTCAACTCTTTATGGTATAAGTAAGATGAAACGTTTGAGAACTATACCATGCTGTCATTTTTCATATAAGTGTTGCATACTCTGAAGCGAAAAAATTTATTTCAATTAGCAAGTATAGTCGTAGTCAGGCTGAGTACAAACTTACTTGAATTAAGGAAAAAAATTCCGAAAAATTTCCTCAGATTGAGTATAAATTTACTTGGCATGACTACAAATTTACTTAGTTTGAGTAACAATTTACTTGGATTTAGGAAACAAATCGGAATATTTTCCTCAGTTTGAGTATAAATTTACTTGATTTGAGTAAAATTTCTTAAAAATTTTCCTCAGATTAAGTAAAGATTTACTTGATTGAAGAAAAATGTTCCTGAGTTTGAGTAAATTTTACTTGCTTTGAGGAAAAGTTGAACTGGGATCAAGTTCAAAGCATGTCTTATTTTCAAGGAAAAGTTTGTACTTGATGTGAACAAATTTTGCCTTAGCGCTATACGAAGTTCAATTTTCCTCAGTTTTAGTACATATTTACTTAATCCGTGGCATACTTTTTTCTGAGTGTATAACATGTATAACATTTTCTGATGTATTTTGGCCTTCAAAACTCAAAAACGATATTAAAAAATATATTTTGTTAATTTTTTTACTAAATCTCCAACTTTTAGAATGTTGGATATAAAAACTACAACAAAATATTTTTTCCTATTTTTTCTAGTTGTCATGATTTTTTTGTGGCAGCAAAAATATTTTTTTTTGCGAAAATTGTTTAAATCTTTTTTTGAGTTTGTATAATTTAAAAGTCCAAACAATTGAAGAGTTTTAATAATAGTCCCAAGATATAGATGAAATAGTGAAATTAACAATTGTGGAAAAAAGGTAAAAATGTAACAAAAAATTTATTAAACATTTGAAATTATAAAAAAACGTTCCACATTACCTTTGAAATTATCGGTTTCGTCCAATCCATAGCAGCAAATTTGTTCCTAAAATAAAAAAATAAAAATTTCATTAATTTTCAATATTTTTGTAAACTAATTAGGTTTAAAGAAAACTAACGATAAAAATATGCCTTTATAACAAATTATTTTCCAGGTTCCGTGGCATATTTCTTTTACGAAAGTGCTTTTCTCTGGTTGACCATAATTGGCTACGATCTGTGGCAGACGTCCAAAACTCTGGGCACAATCTATAATGACCGAAGGCGTTTTCGGAAATATTCCGCATATGCCTGGGGCATTCCATTGTTCTTAACAGCGGCATTGATGGTTATCCAAGGTTCGGATATTCCGGACGCATATAAACCGGGTATTGGCGTCGAGTATTGTTGGTTGAATGGTGAGTTGTAGAAAAATGAAACAAGTTCGAAATTAAGTTGTGATTTTTTTCTTTTCCACCCATCTTCCAGTTCACATTTGGTCCGCTTTGTTGTATTTCTTCGGATTCAATGCCATCATTTTTGTTTGCAACATTGTCTTCCATTGTCTGACGCTGTGCAGAGAAATGCCGGTTCTCAAGAAAGACGTCGAACTGAGGCAATTTGTGAGGGCACATACGGAAATGTACGTACATACAAAATCAAGAAATCAAGACAATAGCCGAAGGAAAAAACCCAAAATCCCTGATTTTAGGGGAATATACAAAGTATCAGTATTTCATGTCGTTGCTTTAATTGCAGGTTTGGAATGTTTTCACTTTTGTTGCTCATTTTTATTACTTCGTATTGTTTGAATTTATTGGCCTATTTCGAGGAAATGTTCAAACTCAACACAAACAATATTTTGACGTCCTTGTCCGATTGCATGGACTTCTTTGAGGGTCCCCTAATATTTCTGGTGTTGGTGGTGCGGCCTAATGTCTTGTCGTTTTTGAAACGCAGGTAAGCTTTGTTCGGACATTGAGATCTATCCCACGGATGATATTAATGTTATATTTTCACCATAAAGGAAATCGTCCATGGACAGTGAATGTGAATCGCAGTGTATGAAAAATTTCATTCCCGGGAATCCCGGTAATTTATTATAGGCATGTCCAAAATGGTTTAAAATATCAATATTTAATAACTGGTGTATTTTTTCAATACTGTCATATTACAAATTGAAAACGAATGTTATTGTCAAAATATTTTACAAATTATTTTTCATTTTACAAATATTTTACTCTACACCTTTTCAAGGTTATATTCGGAACATACAAATTTATATTGAGAAATGTAAATTCATATTAGGAACATATAAATTCATATTGTGTAATGTAAATTTATAATAGGAACATGTTAATTCATAATGAGAAATATAAATTCACAATGAGAATTGTTAATTTCTATTGTGAACAATTAATTCATAATAGGAACATACCATTTAATAATGAAATATACAAGTTTGTAATCAGAAAATCCAATTTCATAATCAGAAAATACGTTTTCATATTCAGAAAATATGAATTCATAATGAGAAAATATAAAATCATATTGAGAAAATGTAAATTTATAATGAGAACATTGATAAAATATGTGTTTCAATGAAAATATCCATAGAAGAACGTACATACATTCTGATTATGAATTTATATTTTATGAATATATATGAATAGGAATTTATTTTTTTATTTTTATTTATTTACTAGCTGAACCCCCGCCCGCTTCGCCAGGCAAAAGAACAAACGGAAATTAAAGGTTTTATATTGTTTTTCTTGTGATCGGTAATATATGTACCACTTATAATCAAGGTACTTCCCTAAGATACTAAAAGAATGGATATGTTCCATGGAGAATTTTGAAGAACAGAACTTTAGTTTGCGGCGAATAAAGGAAGAATTGTCAAAAATAAAATTGATTTTAGGTTGAATGTGATTCTCCTCCTTTCCATTACCAAAAAAAAAATTCTACGTAAGAAGAACTTACTGGAATACGGAATACCTGGAATTCGAATGTACAACATTCAAACACACATAAAAACTCAATCAAATTGTTCACTAATCAAACAACACACAAACTAAAAAATTAATATAATTTCCATTGTGCTAAAAAAAGAAAAGGTGTAATTTTACAAAATTCTAATAAAAAATTCCCCATCTTTCAAATCCCGCCCATTTGTATATTGTATTGTATAAAGGGTGATTTTTTAAAAGCTATAGGAAAGTTTTTCAAAAAAACACAAAAAATTCAGAAAAATGTATGAAATCTTTATTTGAATCGATTGTACGGTCCATATAATTTAATGTATGAAGATTATTACATGCAAATGTTGACCTTGACTGCGCCTCAAATGGTCCATCCGCTTAGTCCAATTTTGGCATTTCCACGTTTTTGAGTAACAGAGGCCCAATTGCTGCGAACGGCGACGAATCGAAAATTGATGGTCATCATTAACACTGGCCGATACAGCTGCGATATTTCCTTCAGTTCGCACTCTACGTAAGCGTGTTGCTGGTTTAATGTCCAACAATGTAAATTTGGTGCGAAATTTAGTCACAATAGCCCGAATAGCCGATTCAGTTGGTCGATTAAACTGACCACTGAAGCGCGCGAGGAACTCTCTTAACAGAGCACGCATTTTGATAATAAAATTTAATAATTTGCAAGCGTTGTTCGTTTGTAAGACGATTCATGGTTAAATTATAGACCAAACTGAAGATGTTTGACAGTGAAACAAAACACGAAACGTGCGTCAGCTGTTTAAACCAGTGTTGCCAAAAAGATAATAGCTAAAAAATCACCCTTTGTTATTTCTATATTATATTTGTATTAACTCACACAACAATATAGGAATCTTGGCGTCGAATATACTCTAAAACGGTTTTTAATTTCGAATGGGAAGGGTCACGGCCACTTTCCGCCCATCTTTGCACAACTATTTACACTGGATCTACTAACACAAATTTTCAGCAATCTAGGTGTTACAGAACTGACAATATATACGAACGTATGTGAGTTAGCACGTCCATTTTTCCAATACCGCCCATTTTTGGCACAACTAAGCAGGTTTATGCTAGATGCACTCACACAAAATTTCAGTATTGTCTCTGTCATAGAACTGAATATATTCGAAAATAGGTTATAACTTCGTATGGGAGGTGCCACACCCACTTTCCCAATAGCGGGCATTTTTGGCACAACTACGCACATAAAATTTCAGCACTCTAGGTGTCCTGGAACTGAAAACATTCAAAATTGGGTTTTAACTTCGTATGGGAGGTGCCACGCCCATTTTCCAATACCGCCCATTTTTGGCACAACTACCCACATTGACGCTAGATGCACTTACACAAAATTTCGGCACTCTAGGTGTCCTAGAACTGACAATATTCAAAATTGGGTTTTAACTTCGTATGGGAGGTGCCACGCCCACTTTTCCAATACCGCCCATTTTTGGTACAACTACGCACATTGATGCTAGATGGACTTAGACAAAATTTCAGCACTCTAGGTGCCATAGAACTGACATTAGTCAATAATAGGTTTTAACTTCGTATGGGAGGTGCCACGCCCACTTTTCCAAGACCGCCCATTTTTGGCAAAACTACCACATTGACGCTAGATGCACCTACACAACATTTCAACACTCTAGGTGTCCTAGAACTGACAATATTCAATATTGGGTTTTAACTTCGTATGGGAGGTGCCACGCCCACTTTTCCAATACCGCCCATTTTTGGCACAATTACCCACATTGGCGCTAGATGCACCTACACAACATTTCAACACTCTAGGTGCCATAGAACTGACAATAGTCAATAATAGGTTTTAACTTCGTATAGGAGGTGCCACGCCCACTTTTCCAATACCGCCCATTTTTGGCACAATTACCCACATTGACGCTAGATGAACCTACACAAAATTTCAACACTCTAGGTGTCCTAGAACTGACAATATTCAAAATTGGGTTTTGACTTCGTATGTGAGGTGCCACGCCCACTTTTCCAATACCGCCCATTTTTAGTACAACTACGCACATTGATGCTAGATGGACTTACACAAAATTTCAGCACTCTAGGTGCCATAGAACTGACATTAGTCAATAATAGGTTTTAACTTCGTATGGGAGGTGCCACGCCCAATTTTCCAATACCGCCCATTTTTGGTACAACTACGCACATTGATGCTAGATGGACTTGCACAAAATTTCAGCACTCTAGGTGCCATAGAACTGACAATAGTCAATAATAGGTTTTACCTTCGTATGGGAGGTGCCACGCCCACTTTTCCAATACCGCCCATTTTTGGTACAACTACGCACATTGATGCTAGATGGACTTGCACAAAATTTCAGCACTCTAGGTGCCATAGAACTGACAATAGTCAATAATAGGTTTTACCTTCGTATGGGAGGTGCCACGCCCAATTTTCCAATACCGCCCATTTTTGGTACAACTACGCACATTGATGCTAGATGGACTTACACAAAATTTCAGCACTCTAGGTGCCACAGAACTGACATTAGTCAATAATAGGTTTTAACTTCGTATGGGAGGTGCCACGCCCACTTTTCCAATACCACCCATTTTTGGCACAACTACCCACATTGACGCTAAATGCACCTACACAAAATTTTAGCACTCTAGGTGTCCTAGAACTGACAATATTCAAAATTCGGGTTTAACTTCGTATGGGAGGTGTCATGCCCACTTTTCCAATACAGCCCATTTTTGGCACAACTGTGCAGACTAACAATTAGTGAACTTTCACAAAAATTCAAGGCTCTAGCTCCAACAGTATTCCAAATATGCTACTTTATAAAAAACGACTAAAACCCCATTTTGTGTGGGAGGTGCCACGCCCACTGAAAATATCAAAAAATTATATAGCCTATTTTCACCACCGGTTCAGCATGAACATACTGTGAAAATTTCAAGAAGATCGGTCCAGTAGTTTAGGCTGCTATAAAGAACAAACAAACAAACACAGATTCATTTTTATATATATAGATTACACAGGGTGACAAAATTTCGATTATTTTCTGCGGTTCAACTTTTTGGAGTCAATTTAGTTTTATGAGATAGTGATATTCTTATCCTATAATTCACTTTTTTTGAATTGACTCTGGTTCTCGAGATAAACCGCTGTTTTAAAAATGAAGGAGGTTTCACCATATATTTTAGCATAACTCAGGAACAGTTTTTCCGATTTGGTTAAGATAAAAATTTAAAAATCCGCAACTAAATTACATTCAAGTTACCCCTACAATGTTTTTTGATAAAGTCAATAATTTCGAAAATATTCAATAAACTTCTTCCAAAAAAAAATTTTTCATGGAAAATTGAAAACTTTTTTCTATTTGTTAAATGCATATAAAATCAAAAAAGTTACAAATGCCAATTTTTGATCTTTAATTATAAACATAGATATGTTACAAATAAAAGTAGCCATATTTCAATAAAATCGATTAACAAGTTTTGGATTAATTCACAATTTAGTGATGGTAGTGATGGTTAATAACAGAAATATTCCATAGCTATAAAAAACACGACACATAATTATAACAACTTAAGTAGGCCGAAAAGACGATATGTGACAGACAAGTGAATAAATACGTACATATTTGGATGATAATGAAGTAAATACCGGTATTGGTAAATTTTCACTATGCAGCGTTGGTGGCTTAACGGATTGAACATTTGGGTACAACCAAGACCGCTTTTTATATCGGTTCATGCCTTTTACATTTACAGCGCAAAAGTAACAATCATCAAGGTGGCTTCTTGGCTCTGCCCACGTCATCGGTATTCCAAACGGAAGCCCTTTGCGTTCTCCTTTGCTCCAATATCGAAGAGACTCGACACAAGTTTTACAAACTTTATGTGGGACCCAACATTTGTCTTGTTGTTAATTTTAACATTAATATTATTTAGTTGCTTTTCTGCACAATATTTACCACATATGTAGCAGAAATGTTCAGGGTTATTAGCACAAGATTTACGTGAAGAGTTCATCATAAGCAATGCCTTATAAATTGAGAAACTTTATAATTTCTTAATATTTTTTTAATTTTATTGTGGATAAGTCTCACCTTTTCACTTTCAACACAACGATTAACGAGGTCTTAGATTTTTTTGACATACAGTGGCCGACAAAAGTCAACATACGACCCACATTTTTGCGATTTAGCGAGTTCCAAAACATATTTGGAAAAAGTAATGATGCGGTTTTGTTTGAAATCATGTTTTATTCATATAACAATAACAAAATGCATTACTTCAATATAAACACAAAAGATATTGACAGAATACGCAGAAAAAACCTTGACAAAAGTCTACATACGGTTTGAGATGAGACATAAAAAATGCAATTTAACGTGACAAAATGATACTATTATATAATTTAATATTTTGTTGGTCCACCATGAGCATCTACAACAGCCAGCAATCGTGTGGGCATTGATGCAACTAAGTTTTCCAATTCCGCAGGTGATATTTGTCGCCATTCCTCTTCCAGCTTGTTTTTTAGCGTTTGGGCGCTAGTTATGTGATGTTTTCGGATCCTGCGTTGCAGAATCTCCCACACATGTTCAATAATATTCAGGTCGGGGCTTTGTGGCGGCGAAAAAAGTTGTCTTGGAGCATGGTAAATCAGCCAATCTTTAACAAAATGGGCTGTGTGCTTCGGATCGTTATCTTGTTGGAAAATCCAGCGCTCTCCGAGGTTTAAATTATCGGCCGATGCCTTCAGATTTTGTTCCAATATGGATTTATATTGATAGCGATCCATGTTACCCTCAATAAACGCAAGATTTCCAACTCCAGACGCCGCGACGGCACCCCAAACCATTACGTTGCCACCACCATGCTTTACCGTAGCAAGTAAATTCTTCGGATTCATTGCCGTATTCGCTTTTCTCCATACTTTGGCTCTCCTGTCACTTCCAAATATATTATACTTCGACTCGTCCGTAAATAAAACCCGCTTCCAGAAGTCTAATCCCTTGTCCAAGTGTTGCTGGCCGAATTCAAGGCGAAGCTTACGATTCTTTTCACTTATAAGAGGTTTTTTGCGTGGCGTTCTGCTTCGGAAACCATTATTATTCAGACTTCTTTGAATTGTTCTTGGATGTACAATTGTATCCGACCTTTCTGCGAGTTGTTTGGACAACATTGTAGCATTCACTTTCTGGTTTTCATTAACTTCTTTTAAAATAAAGCTTTCATCTCGTCGACTAAGATTTTTTGGACGCCCACTTCTGGGCTTATTTTCAACAGTACCCGTATTTTCGAAGTTTTTGCATATAGTTTGGACAGTTGATTTACTTAAATTAACCATTTTAGCTATTTCGCCTAAAGATTTCCTTTCGTTTCTGCATTTTATTACTAAATTTCGAATATCAGTTGCAATTTCTTTACGAGAAGCCATTTTCGCGGACTAATGTTTCTTGAATTATATTTATTTAAAGAAGAGCAAGCACAAGACAAATGACAATACAAATTTCATCAATTCTCCTATAAAGTACATTATAAAAAATGACGTAAAGCATGGGATGCTATGTCGTATGTAGACTTTTGTCAAGGTGTTTTTTGTTTATTTTGCCAATATCTTTTAAGTTTATATTGAAGTAACGCATTTTGTTGTTGTTATATGAATAAAAAACGATTTCAAACAAAACCGCATCATTACTTTTTTCAAATATTTTTTGGAACTCGCTAAAACGCAAAAATGTGGATCGTATGTTGACTTTTGTCGGCCACTGTATGTACGTATTTATTCACTTGTCTGTCACATATCGTCTTTTCGGCCTACTTAAGTTGTTATAATTATGTGTCGTGTTTTTTATAGCTATGGAATATTTATGTTATTAATGTTCATTTAAAAAATTTAACACAATGAGATACCATCACTAAATTGTGAATTAATCCAAAACTTGTTAATCGATTTTATTGAAATATGGCTACTTTTATTTGTAACATATCTATGTTTATAATTAAAGATAAAAAATTGGCATTTGTGACTTTTTTGATTTTATATGCATTTAACAAATAGAAAAAAGTTTTCCATTTTGCATGAAAAAAAAATTTTTTTGAAAAAGTTTCTTAATATTTTCGAAACTATTGACTATATCAAAAAACATTGTAGGTGTAACCTGAAGGTAATTTAGCTGCGGATTTTTAATTTTTTACTTAACCAAATCGGACAAACTATTCCTTAGTTATGCTAAAATATGTGGTCAAACCTCCTTCATTTTTAAAATAACGGTTTATCTCGAGAACCAGAGTCAATTTAAAAAAAGTAAATTATAGCCTTAGATCTTCATCAACATATCCACCAAAATTTCCTTACAAACACCGCACCGCAGAATCACTGTTGCCTTGTGTTATGAATCATAATACAAAGTAAATTTATATTCTAATTTTGGGTCCAGGGATTGAGCCGGGGTGACTAAGACCATTATAGCTAGTTATTGCAGCGACAGACCAGAGCCACTGGTGGGAATCGAACCCACAACCCCCACGCTGATAGCCGATCACGCTACCAACTCGACTACCTGGGCGCTCCTAAGAATTTATATTTTCTCATTATCAATTAGGATTTTTTCATTTTGTTTTTATATATCTCATTATCAATTTGTATGTTCTTATTATGATTTTATATTTCTCAATATGAATTTACATTTCACATTACGAATTTACAGTGCTTATTGTGAATTATCATGCTCCTATTATGAATTTACATTTCTCATCATGAACTTACATATTGTGATTATAAAATACATTTTCTCATTATGAACTTGAAAAGATGTAGACTAATCGTCAGAATTGGACATTTATATCGCAGGTAGAAGTGACTGACACCTACACTAGATTCAATATTGAAAACGATTAAGGAAACAAATAACTCATATGACAGAGAATATTATGACACATTTCATTTAGAATATTCATTCGTCTGTAGACAAAAATATTTTATAGAAACAAGGGGGAATATTATAAACTGTAAAAACTATAGAAACATAAAAAATTAATATTAATTTAATAAATTCATAAAAAAATAAAATATTGAAATAGTGCAGTCATTAATTCTTACAAATGGCCATTGAAATACTCTTGAAAATTTCCAGGCGAACAAGTTTTATTGTATTCCTATTTATAGACCTCCACTTTCTGGCTACATATGTAAAGTAAATTGTTCTTGAAGAATATGTTCACCTCGATTCTTCTAGAAAAACAAGAAAATTTACATTATGTAAGCCATAGTATTGTCGGCATGATATTTTTATTTCACAATAAAGATCCTGCAAATAGCCTCACAAAAAGGTTTTATTCCCCTAGCTGGGTTTCGCATAAAATGGCTATTTAGCGAATTTAAAAAGTTTTGTTTGTAGTAATATAATATAAACAAATACTCAACAATATCAAATTGTCAGTAATGTAAATGCATATATGAATTTGAAATACATCTAAAAATTCCAATTTATATAGTAACCTTAAATTATTGATCAACATAATAAATAAATTATTTTTTTAATATTTCCCGTATTCCCGGGAAATTGAAAATTTTTTCCCGGGAATTCCCGTCCAAATTTTTCCGGGAATTCCCGGGAAAAACGATTCGGGAATTCCCGGACCCCAAACCCTATTCGGAAATGATTCGATAATGTAAGTTTGTCGAATAATAACCATGGACACACAAAACAGAAATAATTTATGTTTGGATATAGTTTTTACAATGTATCTAGCGTTTAGGGTTCGGAAAATCCCTAGCCGAATTTCACGAAATTCGAATTAAAATTTCTCGTCAAAACGCGAAATATTAAAAACAAAATATTTTATTAATATTTTGAGTCCTTAGCTTAAGTGAAGTAACTAAAAAATATAAATATTATTTAATATTTATTAAATATATACACAGGTCCGTTTCTCATGAGGTTTAAGGGGTTGTTACACCACCCTCATTTTTTTCGATTTTTTCTTGTTTTCTCTATTTTAAGCGTCTTTGCATAGAGAAATGGAAGTGTATTCATTTCGAAAATCAAAATAAAAGAATTAAATTAAAAAATTATTATGGGCTGCCCATGCACCTCTATATGGTATTTGTGTCTGTTGGAAGCCGTCTACGTCTTCTAACATATACCGATCGTTTCCTAAAACTTTCGTTATTTTGTAAGGTCCTTTGTACTTGCGTATCAATTTTCTCGCAACTCCTGTACTAGCATCGACATTTTTATACCCTCCACCTCCAGGATGGGGGTATACTATCTTTGTCATTCCGTTTGTAACACCTTGAAATATTGATCTGAGACCCTATAAAGTATATATATTCTTGATCGTCATAAAATTCGAAGATGATCTAGCCATGTCCGTCGGATTTTTCAAAATTCGTAATGAAATGAAAAAAGGGGATAAAAATAGTACCAATCAAATGACCGCAGATAGAGTCATGAAATTCGGAGTATACATTTCTCTGACTGCGTAGACACGGAATTTTTCGAAATTCGTACTTTTTGGGATTAAAATGGAAAAAGGGGATACAAATGGTACCAACCAAAAGGGCGCAGCTGGAATCATGGAATTCGGTGTTTTTTCCAAATTCCTAATTTTTCTTTTACGGCAAAAATTTGTTCAATCATGAAGTTAGGTTATTTTGCACTATGTACGTCTGATAATGGATTTTCAAAATTTGTACTTTTGGAATTAAAATAGAATGGAAATACAACCAACTGTAGCACCCACTATCTACCATTATTTATGATATTTAAGCTTTTTGAAAATATAAGTATAAGCATATTTATTTTTTGATTTGAAATAAATAATGGTTTGAAATAATTAAAATGTTACATTTATTTATAAAATTATTTTTTCAATATTTGTATTTGTTTTGGTTTGGCTATATTAAAAAAATTATATTTTCCTGTAATATCACTGCACTTCTACGAAATCCGACAACCTCTGTGGAATGCAATCCATGGTGGAGGGTATATAAAGTTCGGCCCGGCCGAACTTAACGCCGTTTTGACTTGTTTATTATCACATAATCACCTTCTGAGTAGGCAACAGAACACTTGGATGTTCATCTATCATTCTGTGTTTAGTATTGTTTAAAGTGAATTCTACTGATTCTATAACTTTTTCCCAAGATATGTTGCTCCCCGAGTCTGTAAGTTTCGCAATCATTGGTCCAAGATTTCTATTGACCCTTTCTACTTGTCCATTGGCCTGTGGCGAACCGGTCGCAATCCGAACGATGCACAATCTTTGGATGTAAAACTTGTACCTCTGTCCGAAATTATGTATGTAGGTCTGCTGTAGTATCTGAAATATTCCTGTAACGCTCTAATTACTTCGTTAGTTGCAGTAGTTTTCGTAGGGTACAATTTCACAAATTTTGAACACGCGTCTATAACTACTAGCAAATGTTTCTTAGAACTACTTCCATTTATAGGATCACTAGCTGAACCCCGCCCGCTTCGCCAGGCAAAAAAAAAAACAAATGGTTAAATAGCTCTCAATAACACTTTTGCCACGCCCACTCCACCCACAAAATGAAAATTCAAATTTCTACATCATATTTATCATTCTCGTGGTCAGTAGTATATATGTACCAATTTTCAGCCTTCTAGCTCCCAAAAACACTATTGCCACGCCCACTCCGCCCACAAAATAAAAATCCAAATTTCGGCATCATATTTATCATTCTCGTGTTCAGTAATATATACGTTCCAATTTTCAGCCTTCTAGCTCTCAAAAACACTATAGCCAAGCCCACTCCGCCCACAAAATGAAAATCCAAATTTCGGCATCATATTTATCATTCTCGTGTTCAGTAATATATACGCTACAATTTTCAGCCTTCTAGCTCAAAAAACACTTTTGCCACGCCCACTCCGCCCACAAAATGAAAATCCAAATTTCTACATCATATTTATCATTCTCGTGGTCAGTAGTATATATGTACCAATTTTCAGCCTTCTAGCTCCCAAAACCACTATTGCCACGCCCACTCCGCCCACAAAACGAAATTCCAAATATTGGCATCAAATTGATGTTTCTCGTGGTCAGTAATATATGTACCAATATTCAGCCTTCTAGCTCCCAAAAACACTATTGCCACGCCCACTCCGCCCACAAAATGAAAATCCAAATTTCGGCATCATATTTATCATTCTCGTGTTCAGTAATATATACGTTCCAATTTTCAGTCTTCTGGCTCAAAAACACTATTGCCACGCACACTCCGGCCACAAAACGAAAATCCAAATTTCGGCATCATATTTATCATTTTCGTGGTCAGTAGTATATATGTACCAATTTTCAGCCTTCTAACTGCCAAAAACACTATTGCCACGCCCACTCCGCCCACAAAATGAAAATCCAAATTTCGGCATCATATTTATCATTTTCGTGGTCAGTAGTATATATGTACCAATTTTCAGCCTTCTAGCTCCCAAAACACTATTGCCACGCCCACTCCGCCCACAAAATGAAAATCCAAATTTCGGCATCATATTTATCATTCTCGTGTTCAGTAATATATACGCTACAATTTTCAGCCTTCTAGCTCAAAAAACAGTTTTGCCACGCCCACTCCGCCCACAAAATAAAAATACAAATTTCTACATCATATTTATCATTCTCGTGTTCAGTAATATATATGTACCAATTTTCAACCTTCTAGCTCCCAAAAACACTATTGCCACGCCCACTCCGTCCACAAAATGAAAATCCAAATTTCGGCATCATATTTATCATTTCCGTGGTCAGTAGTATATATGTACCAATTTTCAGCCTTCTAGCTCCCAAAAACACTATTGCCACGCCCACTCCGCCCACAAAATGAAAATCCAAATTTCCATTTTTTTTAAAACCCGTGCTGAGAAAATACCTTTCCAACAAAGTACAAATCATCAAAATCGGTTTGGCCAATCTCGAGTTATGGGATTACATCGCTTCGGACACTTTCTTTTATATATATAGATAATGGTCTATATGTAACATTTCGAATGGTTTGTCAGGTTTAGGAATACTGTGCAAGTAACCTTTTTGACTGAAAATGCTATGCACTTTAAACAGTTCCTAATATGATCCCTTACTTTTTGTTTAAGGTGTGGAAACCAGTAACTTTTTTGTATCAATTCTATAACTGTGCTAATACCAACATGTCCCATTTCATCGTGATAGTGGTACAAAACATGAGATGATATTGCTACAGGTACATAGAATAATGATGTTTTCTTATCTATTTTTAATACCCTTCACCTACAGGAGGTATACTAACTTTGTCATTCCGTTTGTAACACCTTGAAATATCGACCTGAGACCCTATAAAGTAAAGGGTGATTTTTTAAGAGCTTGATAACTTTTTTTAAAAAAAAAAACGCATAAAATTTGCAAAATCTCATCGGTTCTTTATTTGAAACGTTAGATTGGTCCATGACATTTACTTTTTGAAGATAATTTCATTTAAATGTTGACCGCGGCTGCGTCTTAGGTGGTCCATCCGCTTAGTCCAATTTTGGCATTTCCACGTTTTTGAGTAACAGAGACCCAATTGGTGCGAACGGCGACGAATCGAAAATTGGTGGTCATCATTAACACTGGCCGATACAGCTGCGATATTTTCTTCAGTTCGCACTCTACGTAAGCGTGTTGGTGGTTTAATGTCCAACAATGTAAATTTGGTGCGAAATTTAGTCACAATAGCCCGAAAAGCCGCTTCAGTGGGTCGATTAAACTGACCATAAAATGGAAGCGCGCAATGAACTTTCTTAACAGAGCACGCATTTTGATAATAAAATTCAATAATTTGCAAGCGTTGTTCGTTTGTAAGACGATTCATGATGAAATGTCAAAGCATACTGAGCATCTTTCTCTTTGACACCATGTCTGAAATCCTACGTGATCTGTCAAATACTAATGCATGAAAATCCTAACCTCAAAAAAATCACTCTTTATATATATTCTTGATCGTCATAAAATTCTAAGACGATCTAGCCATGTCCGTCCGTCTGTCCGTCTGTTGAAAGCACGCTAGCATCTAAACGAAAGGAGCTAGAACGTTCAAATTTTCCATAAATGCGTCTTATAGTCGTAGATCGGTTGGGATTGAAATGTGGCGAAATCGGCCCAAAGGGAAAAATTTTTCCCTCACAAGGACTAAAAATACCCATAATAATCCCTAATATTTTAGCGTATTTAAGCATGTTTTTTGAATATGTCTGTTTATATTTGCTTGATATTTGGTATGCAAAAACGTGCACCATAAAGTGAGTCTTATCTGTAGGGGGTGAAATGGGGCAAAAAAGGGATAAAAATGGTACATATTAAACGACAACAGCTAGAAACACGAAATTCGGTGTGTACATTCCTCTAATTAAGTAGATACATAATGTAGAAGTATTTTTTCCAAATTCGTACTTTTAAGGGGTAAAATGGGAATAGAGGGATAAAAATGGTACCAACCAAACGGCTGTACCTAGAATAATGAAATTCGATGTATACATTCCTGTAATTGCATAGATAAGTAAAATACACGGATTTTTCAAAATTCGTACTTTTTGCGGTTAAAATGAAAAAAGGGGATAAAAATAGTACTAATCTAATGACCGAAGCTAGATTCATGAAATTAGGAGTATACATTCCTCTGAGTGTGTAGACACGGAAAATAAACTGATTTGTCGAAATTCGTATTTTTTGCGGTTAAAATGAAAAAGGGGATAAAAATAGTACCAATCAAATGACCGCAGCTAGAGTCATGAAATTGGGAGTATACATTCCTCTGACTGCGTAGACACGGAAAATAGACGAATTTTTCGAAATTAGCACTTTCAAGGGATACAATGGTACAGAGGGATAAAAATAGTACCAACTAAACGAATGATAAAATTCTAATTGCGTAGAAACGTCAAGGGGGTAAAAATGGTACCAACCAAATGGAATCATGGAATTCGGTGTATACATTCCTCTGACACGCAAAATAAAAAGTTTTTTTCCAAATTCGTACTTTTTCTTTTACGACAAAAATTGGTTGAATATTGAAGTTAGGTTATTTTGCACTATGTACGTCTGATAATGGATTTTCAAAATTTGTACTTTTGGAATTCAAATAGAATGAAAATAAAACCAACTGTAGCATCCACTATCTACCAATATTTATGGCTTTGAAAATATTTTTGAAAATATAAATATAAGAATATTTATTTTTTGAATTGACGTATTGGTAGCATTAGGTATAGGTATAAGCGTGGTTTGAAATAATTGAAATATTATATTTATTTATAAAATTAATTTTTCAATATTTGTATTTGTTTTGGTTTGGCTATATTAAAAAATTATATTTTCCTGTAATATTACTGAACTTCTACGATAACCGACAACCTCTGTGGAATGCAATCCATGGTGGAGAGTATATAAAGTTCGGCCCGGCCGAACTTAACGCCGTTTTTACTTGTTTATAGATCACACCATTTCTCATCTCATAATATTTGTGCTCTGCATTTTGTAATTGTTCTTTTCTTTGTGAAATCACAACGAGTTTTTAAATATGCTTGAGGAATTCTTATAATACACAACAGTTTTTCAAGTTCGAACACGAACTTTCTTCCTTTCTTGTAATGTTTCATTTGGTGAAAAGCGTCAACAAGGCACGCTTCATTTTTGGACAAAATTGTTTTGTGTTTAGTGTTCGATTTCAAAGTGAGTGTACGTGTAATTGTGTTGTGTTAAAAAGTTGGTAATATTTTAATAAAAAAATTAATAAAGCACAATGAATATAAAAAAGTGTTTGAAGAGAAACAAAATAAATAATTGAACTTCTTTTTAATAATAAAAACCAAAAAAAACTAATGTATTGGATGAAGATTAAATAGCACGTGAATACAACCTTCAGTATTTATTCAGTATTGGTAATTTTCTACAGTATAAAACTATATTCGCGAGGCGAACCTATGCCTCGGCATTTAAAAATATTGTTAAACTATTGTCTTATTTATTCATTTTAAAAAGAATATTCTGCTTATAGCTCCAAGCATCGATTTAATTATTGAAATGGTAAAACCTTCTAAGTCAAAAATGTAGCAATAATTTCTTCGTTGTTCTCTGTTAATGCACTTAGGAAATTTTATTTAAAGCATACTTTAGGGAAGTAAGGTTTTATGGCATGCGAGCGCATGTAAATATTGGGTCGATATTAATCTTAGTTGAGTATAAAGCTATAATAGCCGTGTGTCATCGATTAAAAAATAAAAAAAATTTTTATAAAAAATTTCGAAAATCGCAAAAAAAAACAAAAATTGTATGGGTGTGGCACTGACAATTTTCATTTAACTGTGGACTAAAGTGAAATCTATGGTAATGATTTGTATTCACATATATATTAAAATAAGAAATTTATGAAGTTTTGTTTTTCATTTTAACTTACAAAAAATTGTTTTTGATCTAATTTGACGATATAAGGGATGTGTGCGAAATTTCAAATTCCTTGTAATTTTTGCCGCTGCTTGTATGAAAATCGATTAATCGATTAAAAAAACAAAATAATTTTTATAAAAAATCGTAAAAAACAAAAAATGTATTTGGCGTGGCACTGACAATTATTCCACTATGCGGCCCACAGGGACAAAAGACAGAAAACTGATTTTTAGAAGTGTATTTTTAAGAACTTCCTCAAATGCGGGAAAATTGCGCATTTGGATTTTGAGGTGCGATAAAAATCTACTTCCTACGGAAGTACTTCCAATTTTTTGCTAGTTGTAGTTTAATTTTTTCTCAAACTACTACTACTACTTTGATCTAAGGCGAACGCCATATAACCCACAGGAACTAAGTGATTATGTCCACATGTCCCAAATTTCATCAACATCGAATAGGGTCAAAATCCACATCACGCCAGCCAATGTTAAAATACTTCGAAACACTGGCCATTGTTGTGTTGCTATGATACACAGAGGAATGTCGGATTGATTGCTACGTCACAGGTAGAGCACAACGCAGCGTATGTAGGTATTAAGAAACAACACATCCAACTCGACAGATCCCACCAACACTTATTTAATTTGATAAATGGTAAATTAAAGAAGTCGTACCTTGCAAAATTGTCACTTCCGAAGTATAAACTTATAAAATTAAGAACAATGACGATTAAGGAGATTATTGAGGCGCACTGACTATTGAGATGACTAAGTCACACAAAGAAGTGAAACGATAATTAAATAGTATTGCGAACCGACTACGTGAGGCGGTACGCTGCTGCACAATAATAATAACTCAAAAGTATATCGCGCGCAAAAGGGGCGCTTTACGTTAGCAAAAATATATGTAGTTGTCGTTTAAATTTTTTCTCAAACTACTACTTTGATCTAAGGCGAACTTCATATAACCCACAGGAACTAAGTGATTATGTCCACATGTCCCAAATTTCATCAACATCGAATAGGGTCAAAATCCACATCACGCCAGCCAATGTTAAAATACTTCGAAACACTGGCCATTGTTGTGTTCCTATGATACACAGAGGAATGTCGGATTGATTGCTACGTCACAGGTACAGCACAACGCAGCGTATGTAGGTATTAAGAAACAACACATCCAACTCGGCAGATCCCACCAACACTTATTTAATTTGATAAATGGTAACTAAATAGGACTTGGCAACTAAATAGGACTTCAAGAAGTCGTACCTGGCAAAATTATCACTTCCGAAGTATGAACTTATGAACAATGACGATTGACGAGATTACTAAGCCTCACTGACGATTGAAATGACTAAATCGCACAAAGAAGAGAAACGATAACTAAGTAGTATTGCGAACCGACTACGTGAGGCGGTAAAATTATCACTTCCGAAGTATGAACTTATGAACAACTAGCAAATACCCGCTACTTCGTATGCGGTGTAAGGATATTTATTTCAGTGTAAATCGCTTGTAAATGCTCACAAAATTTGAAAACATGCTTTATGTTTCCCAACTACGTATTCCCACCAAATTCTCGATTCCAAATCCTACGTAGCTGGAGGAATTTATACACCGAATTTTTGCCCCCCTTGCACAAATTAAACAAAAAATAATTTATATTGTGCCATCAATTTATACGCAGTCAAGTGATTAATTTAAATTGCAACAATTTTCTTAAAAAATCCGAGATAATTATACCCTCACTCTACGGAGGGTATAATTACCCTACGGAGGGTGATTTAATACCCTAAGTATTTAATAAATCCCTATCACGTCCGTCTGTCTGTCTGGCTTGCTGGTGTACACGATAACTCTCGAAGTTAATTAAGTAATTTATTCAAACTATGAACAAAGTATTATTTTTCTCAGACTTAGTTTAAGTTCGGAGATGGATGAAATTGATATACCCGTTATGGTACCCCCACACATATAGTCCATATTCCTAGTAAAATATTCGGAACCAGTTGTATTTTGATATTTGATAAAGTTTTTATAATCACTTAGAGTGTACCAAATATGCATGAATTTGCAGTGTTCCTTTTTGTACCTGCGACAAAAATTACCACTTCATACGTAAAATTAAACATTTTATAAATTCTATACGGATGATGGGAATCTTTGCCACCATCGCTGCACACACCTTTGTATATTATTTTATGTTGAGCATCTACTTACTCGGATAAATGTACACGCCAAATTTCTAACATTCTTTTCATATTCCAGCTAAAAACTTTGATTAGTACCATATTTATCCCAATTTCCCCAATTTGGTTTGTTCGATTTTTATCACTTTTGACCCGCTTCCACCTTTAAAGTACACATTTTGATGCAATACTTCTGTATTGCACGTCAGAGTAATATATACCTTACATTGGCGGGTACCATTTTAATCGCTTGTTGTTACGATTTCTACTTAAAAGTATACATTTACGTCTACACGGTCAGAGGAATATACACACCGAATTTCACAATTCTAGCTTCAGCCGTGGTACAAATTTAATCCCATTTAATCCCTTGAAAGTAAAAATTTCGAAAAATTCTTTCTCATCAGTGATCTGCGCTATAAAACGAATATACACACCGAATTTCATGATAGTAGCGTCAACCGTGTTCTTGGTACCTTTTTTATCCCCGATTTCCCGTTTACTCTTTAAAAGTAGGAATTTCGAAAAATTCCTTCAATTTGCGTTTGTAAGCATTTTCAGGGATACAGACCCCGAATTTCATGATTCCAGCTCCGTCTATTTGATTGGTACCAGTTTGCATCCCTTTCTACCCAGTTTCACTCACAAAAAGAACGCAATTTTGAAAAATTGTTTCGTGCTGTAATGTAATGCCCGTTCCGAATTTCATGATTCTAGGCCCAGTTGTTTGGTCTGGGCTATGGTACAATTTTTATCCCATTTAATCCCATAAAATTAAAAATTTCGAAAAATTACTTCTTATCACTGACTTGCGCTGTAAAACAAATTTCATTATTGTAGCGTCATCCGTGTTGTTGGTACCTATTTTATCCCCTTTTCAAAAAATGCGGTCATTTTGCGTTTCTAAGGCCGGCCGCACACTGGATGCGAATTCGTACGAATTTGAATCGTCCGAACACGCACGAACGAACCAAACATAAGAAGTACTATGAAACCGCGCACACTGTATGCGAATTAGTCGTACGTATACGTACATGCAGTTCAGATGTACGAATGCAATCCGAACTTGTTTGGATTTTTATACGTATTCGCACGAATATACTCAATATACTCAAAAGTTTCTTTCTTCATGCGTACGTAACCATGGAAAAGTATAGGATCATTATGTAAATCTTGCATGATATGATGAAATTCACCGAATTCATCTCTTCTTAAATATATTTCACGCACCCATTGGGTTCTACGATAGTGACGACGCCGCTGCAACTGTCTACGAATAAGAAGCGAATTTTCTTGTAGATACAGATTAATATTATTCATAGCGCACTGAAGAAACTTTCACGAATACGGTCTCACTGAAAAAACTTCCTACATTTAACGCAGAAAAACGTATTCAGTGCGCGCACTCAATTCGTACGACCAGAATCGTACGTTTACGTACGTTTTAAATTCGTATCCAGTGTGCGGCCGGCCTAAGGGTTTTGAGGTATGTACACACCGAATTTTATTATTCCAGCTCCATCCGTTTGATTGGTACCATTTTTATCCCTTTTTATCCGATATCACCCACAAAAAGTACGAATTTTGAAAAATATTTTCTTGGTCGCATTCGTGCTATAAAAGTAATGCCCGTTCCAAATTTCAAAATTCTAGGCCCAGCCGTTTAGTTAGGGCGGTGGTACAATTTTTATCCCATTTAATCCCTTAAAAGTACAAATTTCGAAAAATGCTTTCTTATTAGTGATCTGCGCTGTAAAACGAATATACATTATTGTAGCGTCATCCGTGTTGTTGGTACCTTTTTTATCCCTTTTCCCTTTAAAAGTACAAATTTCAAAAAATTCCTTTATTTTGCTATTCTAAACATTTTGAGGGATGTACACTAGGGCGTACCTCAAAAAAAAAGTTCGCCGTACACCTTCGAATATGAAGTATTATTGAAAGGTAGTTTCAAAAAAAATTTTTTTTTTTTTATGCCGAACGTAGGGGTCGCGCTTTTACATTTTTCTATATAACTTGTATTTATAAACGGATTTTAAAGTGTGATACATCGATGTTTTTGTCTCGACGAGGCCGATTTTTTTGTCTTTGAAGTCATTGAGCTCAAGCACCCCCTTCTGGTACTTACCCATCATTTCTCAGTTGCTACTACCCTAATGTACCACTCTAATAATCGAAAATTAAAGCTCGCATAAAATCATGAATCATGTTTGAGCTCAATGACTTCAAAGACAAAAAAATCGGACAAAAACATCGATGTATCACACTTTAAAATCCGTTTATAAATGCAGAAGTTATATAGAAAAATGTAAAAGCGCGACCCCTACGTTCGGCATAAAAAAAATAAAAAAAATTTTTTTGAAACTACCTTTCAATAATACTTCATATTCGAAGGTGTACGGCGAACTTTTTTTTTTTACTTGTAACCTGGTACGCTCTAATGTACACACCGAATTTTATGGTTTCAGCTGCATCCATTTAATTGGTACTATTTTTATCCACTTTTACCCGATTTCACTCCCAAAAAGTACGAATTATGAAAAAAAAAATTCTTGGGCGCGTTGAAGCTATAAAGGATTTTTTTTACAAAATTTCAAGATTCTAGTCCCAGCCGTTTGGTCATTGCGGTGGTACAATTTTTATCCCTCTAAAACTCCGTTGAAATCTGATCTCTTCGCTGTAAGAGAAATGTACATACCAAATTTCATGATTCTAGCTTCAGCCATGATGTTGGTACAATTTTTGTCCCATTTAACCCCCCAAAGATACGAATTTTGCAAATAACATTTTTTGGGATGTCTTCATGCTGCAAGAGGAATGTCCATACCAAATTTCAAGATTCTAGGCCCAGCCGTTTGGTCATTGCGGTGGTACTATTTGTATCCCTTTCTACCCGATTTCACCCCCAAAAAGTACGAATTACGAAAAAATCACTTCAAATCTGATATCTACGCTGTAAGAGAAATGTACACACCAAATTTCATGATTCTAGCTTCAGTCGTATTGTTGGTATCATTTTCGTCCCTTTTTGGCTCATTTAACCCCCCAAAAGTACGAATTTTTAAAATACCACTTTTTGGTATGCCTTCATGCCGCAAGAGGAATGTCCATACCAAATTTCAAGATTCTAGCCCCAGCCGTTTGGTCATTGCGGTGGTACCATTTTTATCCCTTTTTAGCCCATTTTACCCCTTAAAAGTACAAATTTCGAAAAACTCACTTCATATCTGATATCTACGCTGTAAGAGAAATGTACACACCAAATTTCATGATTCTAGCTTCAGCCGTGTTGTTTGTACCATTTTTGCCCCATTTAACCCCCCAAAAGTACGAATTTTTCAAAATCCACTTTTCGGGTTGCCTTCATGCCGCAAGAGGAATACCCATTCCAAATTTCAAGATTCTAGGTCCAGCCGTTTGGTCATATCGGTGATACCATTTTTATCCCTTTTTACCCCACTTTACACCTTAAAAGTACAAATTTCGAAAAATATCGTCTTATCACAACTCTACACTGTAACATAAATGTACACACCAAATATCATGATTCTAGCTTCAACCGTACTGTTGGTACCATTTTTCTCCATTTTTGCCCCATTTTACCCCCCAAAAGTACGAATTTTGCAAATGCCACTTTTTGGTATGTCTTCATGCCGCTAGAGGAATATTCGTACCAAATTTCAAGATTCTAGGCCCAGCCGATTGTTCATTGCGGTGGTACTATTTTTATCCCTTTTTACCCGATTTCACCCCCAAAAAGTACGAATTTTGAAAAATATATTCTTGGGAGCGTTGAAGCTATAAGAGGAATTTTTGTACCAAATTTCAAGGTTCTAGTCCCAGCCGTTTGGTCATTGCGGTGGTACAATTTTTATCCCTCTTTACCCCATTTTCCCCTTAATAGTACGAATTACGAAAAACGTCCTTCAAATCTGATTTCTTCGCTGTAAGGGAAATGTACATACCAAATTTCATGATTCTAGCTTCAACCATGTTATTGGTACCATTTTTGTCCCTTTTTGTACCATTTAACCCCCCAAAAGTACGAATTTTTAAAATGTCACTTTTTGGGTTGTCTTCATGCCGCAAGAGGAATATCTATACCAAATTTCAAGATTCTAGGCCCAGCCGTTTGGTCCATGCGGTGGTACCATTTTTATCCCTTTTTACCCCACTTTACACCTTAAAAGTACAAATTTCGAAAAATATCGTCTTATCACAACTCTACACTGTAACATAAATGTACACACCAAATATCATGATTCTAGCTTCAACCGTACTGTTGGTACCATTTTTGTCCCTTTTTGTACCATTTAACCCCCCCAAAGTACGAATTTTTAAAATGTCACTTTTTGGGTTGTCTTCATGCAGCAAGAGGAATATCCATACCAAATTTCAAGATTCTAGGCCCAGCCGTTTGGTCCATGCGGTGGTACCATTTTTATCCCTTTTTACCCCGTTTTACCCCTTAAAAGTACGAATTTCGAAAAATCCCGTCTTATCACACCTCTACACTGTTAGAGAAATGTACACACCAAATTTCATGATTCTAGCTCTAGCCGTTTGGTCTGGGGAGTGATCAGTCAGTCACTCAATCACGCAACTCTTTTATATATATAGATGACGATTGACGAGATTACTAAGGCTCACTGACGATTGAAATGACTAAGTCACACAAAGAAGTGAAACGATAATTAAATAGTATTGCGAACCGACTACGTGAGGCGGTACGCTGCTGCACATAATAATAACTCAAAAGTATATCGCGCACAAATGAACTCTCAGTGCAATTTGCGTTAGCAAAAATATATGTATGTATTTTTAAATCATTATTTTTTCTTCGAATGGGGATATACAAATTTGGCAATTTCTGGCCAATGAAAACCTAAAAATTTCAGTCAGTAAAATAACTAAACGTTATATGAGGAATTCCATGTAAAATCAACGAAAAATTTTTGAAGTTGAATGTGAACCACACCTAATCGTCAAGTTTTTTTCTGCACTTCATTTGACATTTCTCAATTTGAGACTAACTCAATTTGAACCATGGAAAGATACACAATCTAGCAACGCGTTGAAGTTATTCAGGCTTATTATGAAAATGGGCGTTCAAATCAAAATGCACTTCGTGATTTTTTCGGTCAATTTAATCGTCCAAATGTGCGTACAATCGGAAAAATCGTGGAAAAAATTTAGCAAATGGGTCTGTAGGAGATGTGAAAACACCAGCTCGTACTGCAGAAAATATTACTGATAGTGTGGCTGAAGAGCCGTCCACCTCAATTAGTCGTCGTGCCCAACAATTGCACCTCTCACGCTCGTCGTTGATGAACATTATGAATAAAGACTTGCATTTACACGCTTACACGGTGCAATAGACGCAAGAACTAAAGCCTTTTGACCATTCCAAATGTCGTCAATGGTCAGAATGGTGTCAAGAATTGACAACAGTGGATGATCAATTTTCGAAGATCTTCAGTGATGAGGCACATTTTCACCTCAGTGGCTTCGTCAATAAGCAGAATTGTCGCATTTGAGCGAATGATAATCCAAGAGTGATTGTCTAAAAACCAATGCACCCACAAGGAGTGACTGTTTGGTGCGGTTTATGGGCTGGCGGCATCATCGGGCCGTATTTTTCCAAAATGAAGCCGGTCAGTCAGTTACTGTGAATGATCTTCGCTATCGTGAGATGATAAGGAACTTTTAATGGCACGAATTGGAAGATATGAATGTGGACGAAATGTGGTTTCAACAGGCCACACAGCTAACGAAACAATGGCTCTTTTGCGCGACAAATTCAATGGCCGTGTTATCTCACGTGGTGGCGATGTCAACTGACCGCCAAGATCATGTGATTTGACACCGTTGGACTTCTTTATTTGAAAAAAAGGTGTACGTCGATAAGCCAGCAACAATTCAAGAGCTAAAGGATGAGATAATAACGGACTAGAACCTCAATTATGCCTCAGCATAAAAAATTTGGACCATCGGATGGAGGAGTGTGGCGGCCGCCATTTGGCCGATAATTTGTTCCATACATAACCATAGAACCATAGAAATGACAGTAATTTCCTAAATAATTTGTGTTTTATTCAAAATCAACATCGACCCTTAAAATTGTTGGATTTTGTATAATTTTAACAATTTATGTTTGCTTAAAAAATACAAATTTATTACTTTATTAATGTACTTCAAATACTTCATTTTTTTATTAAATATTAACAAATATTAAGTAATATCAGTAAAGTTAAATAAAGTAGCTTTTAATATTAATTTAATTTAATATTTATTTAATTTATATCCCAGCAAAAAAATGGGCTGGTAAGCCCAATCGAAATAAAATTGAGTAGTGTTAATTTATTTAATACTAAATTAAATTAATATTTATTATATTTATTTGTATTATATATTAATTCATATTAAAGAAATATTTTGCTAAGTTTCCTATTGTCAGTTCTACCGAACAAAATGGTTTGCTTTAGTTATTCATCCCATTCACAACAGAGGATAGCTGAGATGGTTAGCGTGCTGTAGGTGCAACCGCTGTTCTAGCCACCGGTAGCGGCGGATTTTTCAAAACTTTAATGGAAACTAATGAAAAAATGTTTCCCTTGGCAACACTTTAAAATAACTTGTAAGTCCTTCAAAATAAAGGACATCCCTACTGTGACACGTCCATGTTAAATTCCGTGGTGAAGGTCCCAATTTTTACCACTTCCGAATCACCGGATGAACATCTTTTTCACTTCTTTAGGTGCTCTCTTTTGGCTGACAGTAGCTATTTGCTGTGAAAAAGGAGATTTTTTTTTAACTAATTTCAATATTTGTTCAAAACATTTATTTCAATATTTGTTTAAAAAAATATAAGATAAATATTTTTTTAAATTGTTATTTACAATGCTGCTGCCAAAAAATATTGTCTCAATATCTCTGTCAGAATAAAAGCTATGTAATACTTACATGTTAGGGATATGCCACTGTTTTCAATATTTTTGATAAATTCGTCAAATTGAAAATTCCTCGTCGCTCTCAGAGAGTATTTGTATGGAATTTATAAGGACTAGGGATAATTTTATTTAGGTCCGAATTATTTATGTGGACGCACATACTAGAAGGTTCGTGGCAACTGAGCCCAGCTTCCATATTTAGGAAACAATTGTAAAATCTTAATCAAATAAGAAGTTATAAAGGATTTAATTTTCTTTAGATAGGGAATGCTTTGAGTGGGAGTTTGTGCATGAATAATTTATATCATAAATAAATAAATAAGCATAAAAATAAAATAATAATAAGTATGAAATAAATATAGGGTCCGCCATCTAACGTTTTTTTTTTTCAACTATTCAACCGTTGGACTATTATTTGTGGGGTGCCCTCAGCAGCCATTTGAATGAAATTATTTTCCAATATTAACCGGAAGGATTGTACTTTCAAGTAAAAAAGAAATTGGAGAATGCATTCAGTAGTTTTTTTATAGCATTTTCCAAAAAAGTTATTTGGCGGACACTATATATATATATCTTTTCACATTCCAACTAATTTTGACTATCATATGGAAATTCTATCAGTTTTATCTTAAGCGAAGCTTTACTGGCACCTGAAGGGGTGTGTCAACACAGCAGTGGACAGGCATGGCTCAAACAGCTTAAATAGACGTAAAACGTATTTGATCCAAACACACTTAGGGCCTTAAGTCACACCTTCAATATGTTACTCATACTCTGTAGAGTGAGGGTGTAGAATACACATTTCTTGAGAAAAAAGTGAAACAACCAGAAGATCTTTCATATATTTCCAATAAAGAATTGCAGCTATAGGGTGTAACATGTAACATTTTAAATTCGAATCGGCTTTAAAAAAAGTAGTACCTATTTTTTCAAATCGCTGATTTTATTAGAAAGGTTGAACTTTATCATTTAATAATGGAATACAATATCATACATACGAATACCACGACTGACACGGCAGTAGCTCATCCGGTCAACACAAAATGTCAGTACAGCCCAAAATCCACACCTGACAGTGACTCATGGTAGATGCATTGCCGCATAGTGGGTTCTCTGTACCCCATATGCGCCAATTTTGCTTATTGACATAGCCACCGAGATGAAAATGAGCTTCATGAAGGCCGATCTCTTCTCGAAAATTTTCCACAGAAATTTCTTACAGTTTGCGCGTTAAAGATTCACTACTCTGGATGTACGTTTTTAATATTTCCCAAGTTTTGTTCGAGCGTCCCATTTTGCAAATATCAAACATAAACTGGAATTAAAAATCACTGTTATTCTACCTTTCGAAGACAAAATAATCGGTAGTTCAAATTTACTCTAAAGCTAAATTCTAAATTTATATTTAAAGTGCTCTCAAGGGTCTAAAGGGCCAAAAAATTTCACATAAAACAAGTAAAAGGGCATTAAGTTCGTCCCCCGTTATGTATACATCGAATTTCATGAAATTCTAAGGGCCGATGTTGAATGTGAACCACACCTAAAGGATTCTCAATTTCAGACTAACTCAATTTGAACCATGGAAAGATAAACAATCGAGCAACGCGATAAATTTATTCAGGCTTATTATGAAAATTGGCGTTCAAATCAAAGTTCATATCGTGCACTTCGCGATTTTTTCATCATCAGTGATGAGGCACATTTTCACCTCAGTGGCTTCGTCAATAAGCAGAATTGTCGCATTTGGGCGAATGATAATCCAAGAGTGATTGTCGAAAAACCAATGCACCCACAAAGAGTGACTGTTTGGTGCGGTTTATGGGCTGGCGGCATCATCGGGCCGTATTTTTTCCAAAATGAGGCCGGCCAGGCAGTTACTGTCAATGGTATTCGCTATCGTGAGATGATAACGAAATTATTATGGCCCGAATTGGAAGATATGGATGTGGGCGATATGTGGTTTCAACAGGACGGTGCCACTTGCCACACAGCTAATGAAACAATGACTCTTTTGCGCGACAAATTCAATGGCCGTGTTATCTCACGTGGTGGCGATGTCAATTGGCCGCCAAGATCATGTGATTCGACGCCGTTGGACTTCTTTCTTTGGGGTTATTTGAAAGAAAAGGTGTACGTCGATAAGCCAGCATCAATTCAAGAGCTATAGGATGAGGTAATTCGGCACATTAACGGCATAGAACCTCAATTATGCCTCAACGTAATCGAAAATTTGGACCATCGAATGGATGTGTTTCGCCGAGGTCGAGACGGCCATTTGACCAATATTTTGTGCCATACATAATTGAACCATACCACCAATATTATCGTAATAAAAAGAAATGACAATAATTTCCCAAATAATTAGAGTTTTATACAAAATCAACATCGGCCCTTAAAATTTAACCACCCTTTACATATTAGGGGGAACTTTTAGGCCTTGTTATGAAAAAACAATTCCCTCTGGACCGATTTCAATTCGCAGCGATCTGCAGCCATAAGACACACATATGGAAATTTACAACCCCCCAGCTCATTTCGTTCGGCAGTTAACATGTTTTCAACATACAGACGGAAGATTTAAAATTTGACCACCACCCAAAGTATATATATCTATATATATACTTTAAGGGGTCTCTAAAGAATATATCAATAATATATAAAACAACATTGGAAAAACATGATTTTTAGCGGTGTTTTCAGGAGCGTTTAGCTCACTCAATATATGAACTAGGGACGAAATATTTTGCAAAACATCATTAAAAAATTCAAATTTTATTTCCCTGGATTGAATGGAAACAATAAATGCTACAAGGATGGATGCTATTTAACCTATTTTCTTTAACTTCAAAGTTTACTCAAAATTTCATGAAGATCGGACAATTGCGACAGGTTCGTATGTCCGATAGACATCTTTAGATTGACTCAATCAGTAAGTCTTACAAACTCTACTCGCGCCGAACATAGGGTACGAGATATAAAAAATGTTTCGTGATTCCATTAATCGATTTTTTTGCAAAATCTGTAAAAGTTGAAATCGATTGTATGAACACAAATTTGGTATAATCGATTTTTTTGCATTTGATATCCGTCCAATTATAATTTGTTCGTATTTTGTAAAAAATAAATCTAAGTCATTCCATGACAAGCGGTACGGTTTTTTGACCACGATAGCTGCGATTGTTTTGAAAGTTTGTGTATGTATTCTTCTCATACGTATTTTTGAAAAAAAAAATAGAAAAAAAATCACGAAAAAATACATTTTTTTCAAAAAGGTGTGTTCATTCATTCGCCTGTTACTCCTGAAATACTGTTCAGATTTTAATGTACTATACCTTGTTTGGAAGGCAATTTCAATTACTTTTTGAATATTGAAGTGGAATGTGGAATATAGCTGCGTTATATTTTCTAAAGTTTTTATAATATTATTTTTATTTTCGAAATGATTACATTAATCAATCCATCTTTTTGAATCTTTAAAGTGGTATTCTCAGATGTCTGCTTTATTGACTGTGTGAGTTTGGAAGTGGTGAAATGATGGCGTCATTTTTCATCCGATATTCATCATTTAGACATCATTCGAAAGGTATCGACTTTTTCTATTTATTTCAAAACAAACATCTTTTACAAAATTTTTCCCAAGAAATATGAGTTTTTAATTGTCATTTACAATACCACAAATAATGACTCTAAACGTCCTATAATACGACCAATGATATTCAAAGTTACGAGTAACAATTTATATTTATTCAGAGCGACAAAAAAAAACTATTTTGTTTCTTTTTTGTTCAGTATCCTTTGGCAAGTCATCATGGAGAGTCACGTGTGAGACTCAAATTGCGCAAATTGTTCATCTGTTTTACGAAGAATAGCATTTTGTGAGAAAGAATACCGGTAGCGAATCAATCGTTGCCGTTCTCAGCAGCTTGGATTGACGTATTCGACAACTTGGCGTATTTTAAGGCGTAAGGATCTCGGCCATAAAGCGTAAAAATTCAACTCGAGCAAGAATTGAAGCCAGTCGACTTACATTTCCGTGTTATTTTCAGTGAATGACCTCTCCAGTCGCTATGCTCGAACGAGTCGCCCAAAATTGAACCTTCTGAATGGACCACCGCAGACGTAGTCGTGGCCAACATTTACATGATATCATTTTCAAATTGTAAATGTCATAAATTGTTCTTTGAACCGATAATAAAAATGTTAAGTTCATTTTCAAATTTATGTGTTTTATTTCACATTATAAATCAAATCTTAATTTGAATAAATAAATATTTTTTAATAAATGTTGCAAAAATATTCGATATATGAATTATTTTTTAAATTAATATTTTTCTTCATAAAATATGAATTGGTTTAAATACAATTTACAACATTTTGCCGAAGATATCTTATAATCTTAGATGTTGAGGAGTGATTTCCTTTAGAATCCGGACAGCACCAGTATATAACACTATGCAACAAAAAAGAAAAAAATCGTGTCCGAACCGAAAAAAATAAATATTTTTTGCGTAAATGTTGATAAAATCAACACAAAAAAAATTATGATTGTTTTCTTTTTAATTTTTACTAAAATTAAAATTTTCGTCGTAGCTACCTTTAATATTTATGTTCTCATTTTGGATATATAGGAAAAATATTTTTTCTTTTCGAAAAAAATAGAAAAGAAAATTGAAAACAAGTAAAAACGGCGTTAAGTTCGGCCGGGCCGAACTTTATATACCCTCCACCATGGATTGCATTCCACAGAGGCTGTCGATTTTCGTAGAAGTTCAGTAACATTACAGAAAAATGTCAATTTTTAATATAACCAAACCAAAACAAAAACACTCCACTTTCTATCCGAATACAATGCAATTCGGTAAAACTTAAAACGGGAAGAATATTTGTGTGTTTCCTAATCATAGGCTAATATGACCTGGTCGAATTTGTCAAATCGAAAAGAATATTTGTATCGGGTCTATATCCAAACATGACTAACTTTTACAATAAGTTCTTCCAGTTCAAATATACGTGTTATGCTCACTTTGAAGAAATTCGGAATTTGTATGGCAGCTATATATAAATCTGAACCGATCTAACACATTTTCACCACAGGAGTTTCTAGTTGAAATATAAGATGTTTTGCCAATTTTGAAGAAAATCTCTGGTATCTAGAGTGAAAAGAGTCAAATCGGGAATGAAATTCGTATGTGGGCTATAACTAAATCTTAACCGATTTTCCAAATTAAATAGTGTTCGTCCTTGTCCCGAAAAACTTCGTTGTGGAAAGTTTCATTTAGTTCTGTCCGCAATTGCGACGTGTATCGAGATTACAAAAATCAATTCAAAAAGTGATTCTAAGTCGATCGGTATAATTAACAATGGGTGTATCTCCCTTCCTTTTGGGTGTTACAAACAAATGCCCAAAGACATAATACTCTCATGGAGTGTATAAATATTGAAAAAATTATTTTAGAAATAAATATAAAATTTTTATTATTTCAAAAACACGCAGGCATGTCTAACAATACGTTCATAATATACATATGTATATATAGAAATAATACTTCAAGTCAATTCAAAAAGTAAATATAAGACATCAATCTTCAAAAAAACTTAAACACTACAGTTGGTTGTATTTCCATTCTTTCATTTCAATTCCAGAAGTACAAATTTTGAAAATCCATTATCTATCATGTGCACAGTGCAATTTAACCTTACTTCATGATTGAAAAAAAATACGAATTTGGAAAAATACAAGTACAACTTTGGAAAAAATACTTTTTTTATCATTTATCTACTCAATTAGAGGAATGTACACACCGATTTTCGTGTTTCTAGCAGTTGTCGTTTGGTAGGTACGATTTGTATCCCTTTTCGCCCCATTTCACCTCCTACGAATAAAAATCGGTTTATGGTGCACGTTTTTTATTATAGGGAGAATGCGCATGCCCAATATCAAGTAAGTACAAGCAGACATATTGAAAACTTATGCTTAAATACTCTAAAATATTAGCTGTTATTATAGGTATGTTCAGTCCATGTGAAGAAAAAAATTTTCCCTCTGGACCGATTTCGCCCAGTTACAATCCTACGACTATGAGACGCGTTTATGGAAAATTTGGACATCCTAGCTCCTTTCGTTGAGATGCTAGCGTGCAGACGGACGGACATGACTTGATCGTCTTATAATTTTATTACGATCAAGAATATGTATACTTTATAGGGTCTCGGTCGATATTTCAAGGTGTTACAATCGAGTGTTTGTCAGTCCGTCGTCCGATGCACTTGTGTTTCTCTGTCGTCCGTGTTGTGTGCCGTTCAGTTTTGTGTTAAAATAAAAAAGAAAGAATTACAGAAAATCAAAAACAACAAAATAGAACTAATGAAAAAACATGAAAAACAACCAATAACAATAACCGCACCGCGCCCAAAGAAGGTGGACGAACAAGAAGCTCCGTCGTACTCATTTAAAAAATCGAGCGAGTTACGTTAGATTAAAATGTGAAAAATAAAATTTAAGAGCGAGCTGTCGTCGGTTTTGACAGAAATCATTCAAAATAACATAAAAATTTCAAAATTAAGAACGCCGGGAACAAAGAAGAATACGATAATTTTTGCCTTATTTTTCAATATTTTTTTTTGCAATTAGTTAAAAAAAATAAAATAAGTAAAATGGTGACAAAATTCGAGTAAAATACGACACAGTTTCTTAGTATTTTAATGTTGTTTGTCGTTGCTTTGTGCTGTTTTCTTTAGTTGATTCACAATTAAACAAAAAACACGAAAAATATTCATTTTGAAACACCCATTCTTCACCTAAGAGTGGGCAAAAGTGTCTCGCTCTTATATTTACATTTTAATCTAACGTAACTGTCAGAAATCAAAGAGTCGGACGGAACCAAAAATAATAAAATCTATTAAGATGTTCCGTCCGACTCTTTGATTTCTGACAGTTATAATAAGGCAAAAATTATCGTATTCTTCTTTGTTCCCGGCGTTCTTAATTTTGAAATTTTTATGTTATTTTGAATGATTTCTGTCAAAACCGACGACAGCTCGCTCTTAAATTTTATTTTTCACATTTTAATCTAACGTAACTCGCTCGATTTTTTAAATGAGTACGACGGAGCTTCTTGTTCGTCCACCTTCTTTGGTCTACAGTAGCCAATAACGCATTTAAATAATAAAGAAATATATAAAAAACCCATGTAAGTACAAAAAAGGTAAAAAATATTTCCAAAAATGTTGTCACCATAAAGAAACCTATGATACGTCCCACAGACGTATGGTTATCTTTTCCGTAGCTTCCAATAGGGTTATCTTTCTAGGGTTAATGTTGTTTGTCGTTGCTTTGTGCTGTTTTCTTTAGTTGATTCACAATTAAACAAAAAACACGAAAAATATTCATTTTGAAACACCCATTCTTCACCTAAGAGTGGGAAAATGAGTGTCGCTCTTTCATTTACATTTTAATCGAACGTAACTGTCAGAAATCAAAGAGTCGGACGGAACATCTTAATAGATTTTATTATTTTTGGTTCCGGCACAATATAGTGTAGCCGCCGGCCTACTTTTGCCGGAAGGACGCTCAGGTTTATTGATGTATGTGAAAATAAATTCGAACACACCTAGCAAAGAGCAGAGCTTTGTTACGAGTTAACATCGGTAACAAATTCTGATTTGCGAGTTTATGTTGGGGAAATAGAAAATATAGTGTGAATGAAACTTATAGCACATATTGCCATGGACGTGCCCTTTCTGAATTTGGTCCCGACATATTGCAGACATTTAAGAAATTTGTACAATTTTGGGTTTGTGCCACTTATTTACGATTTCAAAAAAGTGAGCCCTCTGTGACCAAACGGAAAAAAATTGTGTGAATAAAATTTATAGCACAAATTTGAGCCCCACAAATTTAATATATTTAAAAATTAACACTATTTGGGGTTTGTGCCACTGGTGCACTTTTTTTTTAAAAAACAGCCTATTGTGTCCAAACGGAATGTATTGAGTGAATGAAATTTATAGCACAGATAGCTCTGGACGTGCATTTGGTTTATATAACTTTTTATAACTTGGCATGAAAGAGATAACAGATCTTCCACAGGCACTTCAATTGTGTCTCAAGATGGAAAATCAGTTTGCCAGGGCTCAATTTGCCAACGACCATAACCAAGCTGGTAGAAACAGCAAACTAAACTTTCAATCATACCCATCATTTCCTCCAAAACCTCAATATCAAAGACAATATCAGACTCCCTTTTACCCACAATTGGCACATTTGCCACAACCTTCTGCAAATATGCAACACTATGGTATGGATACGCCAAGGTATCAGCAAAATACTGTTCCTCATTATCAAAGCCGAAATCAACAATATCAACCACCTAGACCTATTGCACCAAAACCACAACCTAGACCCGAACCAATGGAAATAGACAAATCTATGCGGACACGAGCTATAAACTATATAAATCGTCCGACGCAGGATAAAGGATATTTCGGAAATAGACCTTCAGACCAATCAGATCAACTGCGAAAACCTGATAAATTTCAAAGAAATTACCATTTGGAAACAGAAGACGGACAGATTCAAACTCCGCAGGAGTACGAATCAACATTAAACGACTACGAAAATGAGGAAAAACTACCTCCACTGGACGATTATGTCCATGACCAATACGATGCTCTTGAAAAAGGCAATCAACTAGAAACACAAGATTTTGTAGATATCCATTTTTTAGATTAATGTATTCGTCTCTACCTTATTTTGAATGTAGGACGAAATCTGGAAAAGGCGTCAAAATTCTAATAGATACAGGGTCAAATAAGAATTATATTAAACCCACACTTGTAAACAAACCTTTGCAAAACGAAAACTCATTTTTCGCGAACTCAGTTGGGGGTAAAACACCAATTACACAGCACACATTAATTAATCTTTTTTATGAATCATGTGAACCACTAAAATTTTTTTTATTGCCAACTCTAAAATCATTTGATGGCATACTAGGTAATGATAGTTTGAAGAGATTAGATGCAGTTATTTATACATCAAAAGATTACATGATTATAAATAACAGAATTAAAGTAAAAGTAAAACAAGAGATATCTCAATCGGTGAATGCCATTAATATTAGGACTGATCATTTAACAAACGACGAAAAAAGAGAGTTGGACGTAGTCATTTCAGATCATGCAACATTATTTAATGAACCGAACGAAAAATTGACATTCACTACAACTGTGATCGCAGACATTCATACAAAGACAGAAGACCCCGATTATTCAAGGTATTATCCATATCCGATGCATTTAAAAGAAGAAGTTGAGAAACAAATTAAAGAACTTTTAGAACAGGGAATTATTCGACCTTCATGGTCCCCTTATAACTCTCCTATCTGGATTGTGCCTAAAAAAATGGACGCCTCAGGACAAAAAAAGTTTAGAATGGTCATAGACTATCGTAAATTAAACGAACAAACCATTCCTGACAAGTATCCAATTCCAGAAATTAATGAAATTCTCCCGCAGTTAGGGAAAAATAAATTGTTCTCCTTATTGGATTTGAAAAGCGGATTCCATCAAATACTACTTAGGGAAAGCGACAGGCAGATAACTGCATTCTCTGTCAATAATGGAAAATACGAATTTACCCGACTCCCTTTTGGTCTGAAAAACGCACCCTCAATTTTCCAACGCACTCTGGATGATATATTAAGAGAACATATTGGGAGAATTTGTTTCGTCTATATGGACGATATAATTATTTTCGCGGAAACCTTCGACTCACACATTAAGAATATAAGAACCATCTTCGGTACCTTGGAAAAAGCCAACATAAAGGTCCAGCTGGACAAATGCGAATTTCTTAAAAAAGAAGTTGAATTTTTAGGGTTCATAATCGCGGATACGGGTATAAAAACCAATCCAAAAAGAGTCGAGGCAATACAAAATGTCCCACTCCCAAAAACATTGAAAGATTTAAGGTCGTTCTTAGGTCTCTCAAATTTCTACAGGCGCTTCATTAGGGACTATGCTAAAATAGCAAAGCCACTAACTTTGCTCTTAAGAGGGGAGGCAGGACGCACGTCAAAACATTCTTCTAGCAAAATGGCTATAGATCTAAATCAGGATGCAGTGGATGCATTTAACAAATTGAAAATAACGTTATCATCAGGTGATGTTATTTTAGCTTATCCGGACTTTAGTAAGGGATTTGACCTAACGACTGATGCTTCAAATTATGCAATGGGTGCAGTACTATCCCAGGACAATAAACCTGTTGTATTCCTGTCTAAGACCTTTAGCAAAACTGAGGAACACTATGCTACCAATGAAAAAGAAATGTTAGCAATAGTTTGGACACTTAAGTCACTTAGGAATTACCTTTACGGTTCCACTAAGCTAAATATATTTACAGATCATCTCCCACTTACATATGCTTTAGGCAACAGGAATGTGAATTTTAAACTCAAGAGATGGAAAGCATTTCTCGAGGATTTTAATTACGAATTGAAATACAGACCAGGCAGCACCAATGTAGTAGCAGATGCCTTGTCTAGACTACCTAAAAATACAATACAAATCAACTTAATGACCTCAACGCAGCATAGTGATGACAGCTCGTCACCAAATTTGATACAGTACACGGACGCACCTATTAACGCATTCAAAAATCAAATTTTATTGTATGCAGACCGAGGTCAACCTTCCTATAAATTTGAAATAGTTTTTCCTACTTATCATAGACACACCATTCATGAACCTAATATAACACACGCAACTCTCACAAACATTCTGAAAAAATACCTTAACCCATCTGTAACAACTTGTATTAGAACGACCGACGAAATTTTAGGCAAATTACAGGACATTTATCGTGGCAACTTTTCCCGATTTAAAGTAAAGTATTCTAGGACAATGGTAACAGACTTAAAAGAGGAAGAGGAACAAAATGAGAAAATCATTAATGAACACAACAGAGCTCATAGAAACAGTGTAGAAAATAAGGTGCAAATATTGAACAAATTTTATTTTCCGCAAATGCATTCGAAAATAAAGAGAATAACTAACCAGTGTACGATTTGTAAGGAGAATAAATATGAATGGCATCCAAATAAAATTATCATTCAGGAGACACCCATACCCCAATATCCAGGACAAATAATCCACATAGACATGTACATTACCGAAAAGCGAACAGTACTTACCGCAATAGACAAATTTTCCAAATACGCTCAGGCAAAAATTCTCAATTCTAGAGCAATTGAGGACGTTAAAGAACCTCTGAGAGAATTTATTATTTCCTATGGTGTGCCGGAAAGTATAGTTATCGATAATGAAAAGTCTTTTAACTCAAATTCTGTTAAATTTATGTTGGAAAACCAATTTAACGTGAAGGTTTTCAGAATTCCTCCTTATAGCAGTAGTGTAAACGGTCAAATAGAGCGATTTCACTCGACTCTATCAGAAATAATGCGGTGTTTAAAAACGGAGAATGTTCATGCATCATTTTCAGAACTTCTTCACAGATCTGTTTATGAATATAACAATTCGGTCCACTCAACCACTAAAGAAAAACCAGTTGAAGCATTTTTTGGTAAAAGGGTTCATATACACCAACGGGATATTGAAAAGGAAAGACGGGAAACAATTCAAAGACTTAAAGAAAAACAAATAGACGATATAAATTATCACAATAAAAAGAAATCATCACCGAAGACTTACGAAATTGGACAAACTATTTTTGTGAAAGAAAACAGGAGAATCGGAACAAAACTTAGTAAAACATATAGACAGGAAATAATAAAAGAAGACAAAAACACTACAGTTATAACAGAATCCGGAAAAACAATTCACAAAAATAATATACGAAATTAATAAAAATTCAAAGGTACTTGGATAGTCTGAAATCTAAAATAGAAAGATTATTCAATTTTATCAGATCAGCATGGAACCGGATTGCGGGAGATCCTGATCATGATGTTAAGAAATCATAACATAGAGAACTAACCAAGTTCCTGTCAACAATAAGGAACAGGTTGTAATAAATAAATTATCAATCAAAAGGAATAATGAGTTCACTTGTTTATATAATAAATTTATCAGCTACAGATGAAACCCTATAAAATAAAATGTTAATCAAACTAGATAAATTTGTAAAATTTATAAACAAACTCTCACACAACAATGTAATATTATCTGTAATAAGTCAGACTTAAACTCTATAAATGGTAAAACAGCCAATAGTAATGTAATAAATGATAAGACACATTTTACCATCGAAGAAATATCCCCTGGAACAATTTTGCTTAACCAGTATAACGGCACAGATTACATTAATGGACAATCCCAGAATCTCAGCGGCACATACGTTTTGCAATTTCATAACGTGACAGTAAAAATTTCGGACAAGTCATACAATTTTTGAAGCAATGACTATTCAACCCTTACCAGCAATATTGCAGCAAAAGCTCAATATAGAGGAAACATTGTCTCTCTAAATAATTAAAGAACTTCACGCAAACACCATTGAAGCCATCGACTTATTAAGGGGAAAAATAAATGGAGTATTTTCAGTAACAATTGTGCTACTCATTAAATCTGAAATTCGAAGATTCTCACATGTTCCATACTTTTGACCTATCGAGGACGTTCGGTAATAAGAGGGGAGGTGTTAACACCAAAAATGATGATGATAGAATTAACTGGAGTTGCTTACCCGGAAATAATATTTAGTCATTTATTTACCATTAGAGCAAATATTGTTGTTATCATTTAGTTCTGTTATAAACACTGTAGAACACAAACACCTTAGTTAAAAACATATTCAATAGCATTAATCGAAAAACATTTCTTCATGTTTCACAATTTTTGGAAAATAAATTATTCTAATTCTGACATCAAAGAAAAGAAGTTCTACTTTTTATTATTTTATTAAAAAGGAACGAATAAAATATTAACTGGCGCCCAACGTGAATATCCAGCACCTCAATTAGCTGCACGGATAAATCCAACCTACACGGCACCATGTGCGTGAAGATAAATTCAGAATTTAACTAGCAGAGACACAAACCACCCATGTTAACAGTGGGCTGTTAATGGGTTAACAGAGCTATGTTAATTTTGATAGAGGATGATAATATATACACAAAATCGGATCGGGAGAAGATATATTATCGAAATTCATAATCTGAATAGAAAACATATCAATCTCGACATATAAAGAGAGAAAATATTAAATTTTGTATTGCATATTTGTATTTTTTGAACATGAAAAATTGTTATTAATTTTTAACGCAGTCGATAAACGGCAAAGTCTGGGTCCATGACTTGGGTACCAAAAAATAGGTCTTCCCATGACCTTTCAGAATATATGCCCCACGTATCCCAAAGCAATTTTGTATTATGAAAATGCTCTGTTGCAAGTCTAAATTCAGTTTTTATACAAATATATGACCCCACTGTGCGCAAACCGCTAGGTCTGGGTCCATGACTTGGGTACCAAAAAATAGGTCTTCCCATGACCTTTCAGAATATATAAACCACGTTTCCCAAAGCAATTTTGTATTACGAAAATACTCTGTTGCAAGTCTAAATTCCGTTTTTATTCAAATATATGACCCCACTGTGCGCAAACCGCTAGGTCTGGGTCCATGACTTGGGTACCAAAAAATAGGTCTTCCCATGACCTTTCAGAATATATTGCCCACGTATCCCAAAGCAATTTTGTATTATGAAAATACTCTGTTGCAAGTCTAAATTCAGTTTTTATACAAATATATGACCCCACTGTGCGCAAACCGCTAGGTCTGGGTCCATGACTTGGGTACCAAAAAATAGGTCTTCCCATGACCTTTCAGAATATATGCCCCACGTATCCCAAAGCAATTTTGTATTATGAAAATACTCTGTTGCAAGTCTAAATTCAGTTTTTATACAAATATATGACCCCACAGTGCGCAAACCGCTAGGTCTGGGTCCATGACTTGGGCACCAAAAAATAGGTCTTCCCATGAGCTTTAAGAATATATGCCCCACGTCTCCCAAAGCAATTTTGTATTATGAAAATACTCTGTTGCAAGTCTAAATTCAGTTTTTATACAAATATATGACCCCACAGTGCGCAAACCGCTAGGTCTGGGTCCATGACTTGGGCACCAAAAAATAGGTCTTCCCATGAGCTTTACGAATATATGCCCCACGTCTCCCAAAGCAATTTTGTATTATGAAAATACTCTGTTGCAAGTCTAAATTTAGTTTTTATACAAATATATGACCCCACTGTGCGCAAACCGCTAGGTCTGGGTCCATGACTTGGGTACCAAAAAATAGGTCTTCCCATGACCTTTCAGAATATATACCCCACGTTTCCCAAAGCAATTTTGTATTATGAAAATACTCTGTTGCAAGTCAAAATTCTGTTTTTATACAAATATATGACCCCACTGTGCGCAAACCGCTAGGTCTGGGTCCATGACTTGGGTACCAAAAAATAGGTCTTCCAATGAGCTTTCAGAATATATATCCCACCATTCCCAAAGCAATTTTGTATTATGAAAATACTCTGTTGCAAGTCTAAATTCTGTTTTTATACAAATATATGACCCCACTGTGCGCAAACCGCTAGGTCTGGGTCCATGACTCAGGTACCAAAAAATAGGTCTTTCAATGAGCATATTGGAAGGCCACTGAGTTCAGACAGTTTTTAACACCGATAAACAATTGTTTATGGTGTATTGGAGATTTCGCAAAGATTTGCTTCGTTCTGAAGAAACTACCTCCAGATCGAAGATCTTTCTCAGCTGATGATTAATCAGGATACGTCTGTTATCATAGCGTTGCTTCAAAGCATCCCATGCCATAGTATAATTTGCATCAGTCAAAGCAAATCTTTTAACAATTTGATTTGCTTCTCCTCGTGTTTTTTCCCGCAAATGAAATAGTTTTTGGGTGATTGCCGTAAATGGCAGAGAACATATCTCTGAAACTTGGCCATTTATCGTAACCGCCCGAAAAGAGTTCGGTATCGCACGGGGGAACCTTCAAAGAAAACCCACAATCATCAGATTTTTTCGTCTTTTGTTCGTCATTCGACCGAGCATCTGTAAGCTTCTGCCTCTCAATTTGGAGTAAATCCAGGATTGAAGCCTTACATTCCTTGTACGTCTTACACGACGCACAGAACTTGGAATGTGTGGATTCTCCTTGGTATAAGAAGAAGAATGTGGACCAACTGTCGCCAGCGTCGCTCCAAGTCATCCAACTCCACCTGTAAACTCGACACAGTGTGATCGTGGATAGGTATATTAGAAAACCCGGCACAAAAGGTGACCACTTGGTCAGAAAAGAAAATGAACTTATGAGAGCTCATTTTCGAAGTTCTGTCAATCCTATGATATGAATTTACTCCGTATATCTTAGGTGTTATCTAAATTATTCGCAAACTTGTCCAGGAAATTTTCACCTCGTCCACAATAATTTAAGTTATGTAATAACTTTCGAATTGTTTGAGTACGGACAGTGATATGCACTTATTCGAATTTCCCAAAATTGTGACAAAGCAGAAATGCTCTCACCTTGAAATAGAAACACTCGTGGAAACCAATTGAAGTTATGTAATAACTTTCAAATTGTTCGGATATGTTTACCTAGATATGACTTTCAGACCTCCTGAAAGGAAAACCCTGAATCGTACCAATAGTTTAATTTACGTAATAACTTTAACTCTGATCATGAGCCGGCAAAGCCACTTTAAAGTTCTAATCCCGATTTAAAATTCTTGGAAAAAGTAAGTTTCGCATGGAAAATTCCGCTTGAGTTTCAGAACGTTATGCACGTAGTCTTGAATAAGTTAAACCACGCTGTTTATCCACGTTGCGTTAATAGCACCCAAATGACCCCGAAATTAGGATAATAATTTTAAAATAACAAAATATGTACAATAAAGTCAAATTATCTCAAGATAATTTGATGTACCTAAAATTTCAAAATTACTGAAATATCTTTCGAAACTTGTCAGAATCAAAAAAAAAAACACACAATTTAGTCTCGAATTTCAAGAAATCCAGCACAATAATTTCAAAATTAATCAAATAATTTTGACGTACGGATATACTTTGCAATGTTCGTAGAACCAATCCAAACTTTATCAGGAACAACCTTAATTTTGCAAGAGCGCAAGCGAGCTTGTATTAACTTGTTTATTAGCTCGACTATTTTTTTCCCATATGCCTTTATGCAATTAAATTTTTCCCAAATAAAATTTAATACAAATGAGCCTCTTACTCCTTTAATCTTAAAATTATTGTCTCCAATCGTTGACCTGAACCAAGAAACAAAAATTCAAAATTCTATTACTAAAATAGCAAAATTCACGGTTGCGCTTTGACACACTTTCCCAATAACCAATAGGTTCTTTGCTTTTCCTCGTTCAAACAGAAATCACGTGACCGAATCAAATTTTCATCAAAAAGAAACCGAATTTGAATAAACAATTTCATTAAAAAAAGAGAATGATTTAATCGCATTTATTCTCCAGTGGTTATGTGCTCTTTTCCTCACTTTTCACACGCACCTCGTTTCTTTCCTTTTCTATCACCACTATTCTCTATATGTAACAGATCTACGCCATCTTAGTCAATAGTGACGAACCACATATTTCCATATGTTTTCGGGAGATGAAAAGTATAGTTATTTAATTTATTTTATTTATTTGATTTATTTATTTCACAAATTTCAATTTTAACTTCCAAATTATGTTTATTCGAAACCCCAATAAATATTTTATATGAGGAAGGAATTGCTTTAGTGTGTAAGTAATTTCCTGTTCTTTTACTTCTGACAGTTTTTCCCTTTTTCTTTACTTCCCCTCTAACTGTTCTAATCATTAAATTAAGTTCGGCGTGCATAAGAAGGTTGTGAGTGAATGCAATGAATGCAGTATTTGGATTCAGCGGGTAGAATAATAGGGTGGCGTTCGTGATAAGAAATATTTTATTCTGCAATTCTACCATTAGCTCTGATTATTCCACTGTTGTCAAGGAAGGGATTTAAGGCGAAAATCGAGCTTTTCTTATTGACAAGCCTTGAATCTGACAGAGAAGAATATTCCCGAAAATAATCATGTCGATTATGCACGCCGACGGATTTGCTGCGGATCGGATTGACTCGATCCGCACTCGACTCACTTTGTGAGGAAAATTGTATTATGTAATCCGTCGAATGACTGCATTACCAACATAAAGTCGATATTACATTGCAGCTGTCAAATTGACATTTATAAGCAAATGACAAACAAAAGTAACCAATAAAGTGCGCTGACATATTCTTAGATTTGAAATTAAATAAAATAATTGAAATTCTAACATTTTATAATGTATTCATCAATTGGTTTTTTTTATAAATTTGGAAGAAAAAAGTGGTAATACAAAAAAAAATCAAATCATTTAACATTTACATTTAATTTTTTCTCATCTTACCTCTTAGCTTCCATTAGAAATTAAAACAAATAAAAAAACAACCAAAAAGTACTTTATCCGCATCAAATCAGCGATGATTTTCTGTCGGATATTTTTGTATGTGAAGTGAGTCGCATGAGGAATACATAATACGAATTTTTCCGCAACGGCATTACCATCGGCTTATATAATACCAAAATACTCAACTGCGGAAAAAATCCGATCCGCAGCCATCCGTCGGCGTGCATAATCGACATGAATATCTCTTTTGAGTCAAGGCAATTAAACGGTTTCTAGTAGTACTAAATTCAGTGTGTGTGATTGTGACAGTGTTGCCTTGGCTCAAAACTTCTGCCTTCTTTGAAACTCTAGAGCAGAATCGAAATACATATGCCATGATTCGGATAGCTTTGTCCCATTTGGAAAAATCATCGAGAATGTCTGTCGTATCCGTGAACGAATGGAAGACTTCAATTTTTCTCATTTCAGGTGGTTCTTCTTGAATATTTATTGATTTTGGCCATTCGTCCGGGAGTTTTTGAGCCACTGAGGTCCGTTCCACCACAATGAATTATTCATCAGATCTTGGGGAGAACAACCTCGTGAGCCAAGGTCTGCAGGATTATCCACAGAGCGAACATGCCTCCACGAACAGTTTCCAACATTCCCAATAATTTTTGCTGTTCGATTTGCCACATACGTTTTCCAAGTGTATGGAGGCTTTTCCAACCATCCAAGTACGATCGACGAATCGCACCAGAGAAATGTGTCATAATTGTGAACAGGTAATGAAGCGACAATCTGTTTCACTAATTTCGAGAGGAGAACTGCACCACATAACTCTAATCTTGGTAAACTAATTGGGTCTAATGGAGCCACTTTTGTCTTTGAAACAAAGAGATGGGATTGTACAGAATTACCATTTTGTATCCGTAGATAGACAGTCGCGCAATAAGCCTTTTCAGAGGCATCACAAAAGCCGTATAATTGTGTCGAAAACAAAAGCGCAAAGCCAACCCAACGTGGAATTTTTATTTTGGGAATCTCAGTAAGATTTTCCACAAATGTGTTCCATTTGTACAGAGTGCAGTTTTTGACAGAATCATCCCAACCAGTGCCCTCTAACCACAAATGCTGTGATTATAATAGGTGATATCCAACCAGCTGGATCAAAGAGCTTTGATACTGCTGATAAAATTTGCCTTTTAGTAATAGAGAGTGTATTTTCTATGGGATCAACTTTATAAGAATAACAGTCTGTCAAAGCATTCCACTGTATACCAAGGGTTTTAGTGTCACTAGTTTCATAGAATTTGAGAAATTCCGAATCTAAGAGATGCTCCTTGGGCACTGACTCCAAAATTTCGGAGCAATTCGATGTTATTTTCTTTAGTGGAAATCCTGCCGAGTTAAGCAACTCTGTTAGTTGGGATAGAGATTCTATCGACGATTTGACAATATATCATCGACATACGTATCAGTTTGCAAAATTTGGGAAGCTTGTGGGAATTCTTGATCGGAATCATAGGCCAATTGTAGGAGGGTTCGGATCGCTAGGTATGGCGCACATTTCACCCCAAATGTGACTGTCTTAAGAGCGTAATCTTTCACAGGGAGAGTGAGATCGGGACGAAAAAGAATCCTTTGAAATTGAATGTCGTCAGGGTGCACTAAAATTTGGCGGTACATCTTTTCTATATCACCGCTGAACACATATTGATACAGACGCCATCGCAATATCAAGATCATGAGATCTGATTGCAACGTTGGGCCCACGTGAAGAATGTCGTTAAGGGATCGCCCAGAGGTGCTTCGACTTTCAGGTTTTATGACAGCATGGTGTGGTAAATAGAACGAGTTGAAGGATCCCTTTTCTGAAAGTTCATGAGAAGAAGTTGGCTGCATGTGATTTAGTGATATATATTCTCTCAAGACATCGTGATATGTCTCAGCAATATCTGGTTTTTTGCCAAATGATTTTTCCATTTGGATATATTGGATAATGGCCTGGGTACGCGAGGAACCTAAGGGTAATTCTTGTTGGAAGCCAGCTTTAAATGGTAATTTGACAACATAACGGCCGTCCGAGTTCCGAAATGTAGTTTTTGCGTAAAGTGATTCACAGTACTCGTCGTCCTTGGAAAGGGGCTGTTTGCTTGGGACCTCTTCTTGTTCCCAAAATTTACGCAATTGTTTTTCAATGATATCATCAGTTAATTCGCTAGTCTGTATTGAAAATGACGAGACTGTTTCCGACTCTACTGGCCTACTTATAACCCAACCAAATATTGTAGCCTGTGCAAGAAGGGAATTATCCAACTTCTTTACACCATCTAATAGCAAGCTAGGAAGAACATTACTACCAATCAGCAAATCTACATGTCCGGGGGAGTGAAACTCAGGGTCAGCCAGGTCTAACTCTTTGTATTTGTTGACAGAGTAATCTGACTGTGGAAGAAAGAAATTGGGGAGCAATCGGGTAATTTTTGGAACCACAATGGCTTTTATGGACAAGCATTGATCATGTTTTTCAGCATATAGCGTGATGTTACACAACGAGTTTGAGTTTGCCACAACATTACCTCCGATTCCACGAATTTGGAAGTTTTTGTTCTCAGTAGGAAGCATGAGATTTTGCTGCAATCTCTTCGAGATAAATGTTTTCTCTGAACCTTGGTCGAGAAAAGCACGAGCTTTAAACGTATCACCTCTACACTTAATGAGAACGATAGCTGTGGGGAGCAAAGTATTCTCAGAGACAGATTTTGTCCTTTCTGATATAAAATGAGAAGTAGTCTGGTTTACCTGTCTGTGGTACATTTGCTCAGGTGCACCTGAAAAACCAACTTGGGTTGGCTGATTGTTCGACGGTGGAGTTGGGCTAGATTGGTTTGGCGCTGAGAATCTTGCAGAGTTAGGGTAGTGTAAAAGGGTGTGGTGATTTCTTTTACAATCTGCACATCCAAATTTTTTCTTACATTCCTTCCTGATGTGATAATAAGACAGACAATTAAGACAAATCTTGTTTTTTGAAACAAAGTTATTACGTGAGAAGGGGTCAATACTTCCAAATTGAGGACAGTCCTGCAAGGCATGAGTCAAGCTGCACAGTTTACATTGCCGGCCCTCGGTGCTGAAGGTATTTATTTTGGAGTCTGACTTTTTTCGCGAATTCGATTTTCCACATTGGATTCTATTCAGTCGTTCAACTACCTCGTATCTATTCGAAAGAAACGCATCCATTTGATTCCATTTGGGTAGATCCTTATGAGACTTAAGGGATTGTTCCCATAGTGATAAAGTTTCATGAGGGAGCTTCGTAGAACAAAGATACACCAATATTGGGTCCCAATCTGTAGTGGGAATACCTTGTGCTTTCAGGGAGGCTAAACTGTCGTTTATGGTCGTTTGTATCTCTTGAAGGAATTCGCTGCTTTCTGAATTAATGGATTTTAAATTTAAATTGATCTTCAGCTGGTTATCGACGAGAATTCTCTTGTTCTCGTATCGAGTCTTTAAAGCTTCCCATGCCAAAGAGAAATTCTCCCCACACATTTCATATTTCTTTACGATACCTCCGGCCTGTCCACGAACTTTTAACCTAAGGTGGTACAGCTTTTGTACCGAGGACAAATTCGGGTGGTTAGCGTAAACGGCAGTGAACATATCTCGAAACGATGGCCACTCTTCGTAACCTCCATAAAATATGTCAGTGTCACATGGGGGTACCTTAATGCAGCCAAACGTATCGGAGATTTGGGGTTCTGAAATACTATCCTGGAGTGTGGGTTTGGGGCGTGGTACTAGGGATTTCTTCAAATCTAAAATTTTTGATTTGCATCGGTGAAAAGTTTTTGTACATGTCGAAAATTTAGCCTGAGCTGATTCTATTGTAGAGTTCTCAACATTCTCATCAGCGTGTGTGCAGAGATATCTGTACGATTTCTGAACATTTGTCCATCGATCTTGAAGATCGTTTGGAATACGCTCAAAGTCTGCGGAAAAGGTGACGAAATCGTCAGAGTCAAAAATGAACTCTTTCTCCATTTTGAAATTCAATATTCGTGAGAATTGAAATTTTTTTTTGAACAATTGTCACTTGGAACAAAAAATAATCATGTCGATTATGCACGCCGACGGATGGCTGGGATCGGATTTTTTCCGCAGTTGAGTATTTTGGTATTATATAAGCCGATGGTAATGCCGTTGCGGAAAAATTCGTATTATGTATTCCTCATGCGACTCACTTCACATACAAAAATATCCGACAGAAAATCATCGCTGATTTGATGCGGATAAAGTACTTTTTGGTTGTTTTTTTTTTATTTGTTTTAACCGAAATTGCTTCACAAACCTGTGGAAATATATAAAATTTATTCACTTTTCACTTAAGGAATTTTTCTACTTACATTACATCGGTTAACTTGAAAACACTTACGGCCCTGTTCCGTACCTGTCTTCTATTGCCACTTTTTTCTTCCAAATTTATAAAAAACCAATTGATGAATACATTATAAAATGTTAGAATTTCAATTATTTTATTTAATTTCAAATCTAAGAATATGTCAGCGCACTTTATTGGTTACTTTTGTTTGTCATTTGCTTATAAATGTCAATTTGACAGCTGTAATGTAATATCGACTTTAGGTTGGTAATGCAGTCATCCGACGGATTACATAATACAATTTTCCTCACAAAGTGAGTCGAGTGCGGATCGAGTCAATCCGATCCGCAGCAAATCCGTCGGCGTGCACAATCGACATGAATATTTGAAAATAAAGCCCAATGCGGTGATAAACGGAGATTAAAAACTAATGTTCAGCTTATTATAGTAGTATGAAAGATAAATAATAAATATATAAGCATAAAGAATATTAAGCTTAAAAAATATTGTAGTCAAGCCACGAATAGTTTTGGTGGTGAGTGCTTAATTCAAGTTTAGGTCCATTCAGGGTTCCTTTTCAATAAAAGAGATTACTGCATGATTTTCCTATTTGAAAATTAAAATCCTCAAATGACTGAAATGAGTTTCGTGTAAATATTTAGTTTCTTCCTATATGAGAGAAGAATATCTATATATTGTTGAACAAAGTTGAGGAGGACTTTGTGTATAATGTGGGGAAGGCTTGTAGTTTTCCGAGCGCAGAAAACTAATTACAAATACTTACAAATGTTTGAAGTCTTTGATTGCCTTTGCTAGAGATAAAAAGAGATTTTTATAGAGTAGGATATAAATTTTATACTTTATTTTTGAGTTGTGGTTCCTTCGGCTGACGTGAATAAAAGAGACCGATATTTGTTTTATTTAATAAAAGAAACCTCGGTTTGTGTACAAGAATGGAAGCAAAGCGAATTTAAACTTAAAAATAATGCCAAATTTACACAAATATCAGGGTTTGGAAAACCTCATTACAAATTAGTACATAAACTAAAATATGGTTAAACTAGGTTTAACAATTGTATATTAGATACAATTTTAATGTGTTTTATTTTGTAGAAATAAATTAGTTTTTAACCCGAGATTGTCCTTACTTGGTTTCAGTACGTTGATATTAAACTTTAAAATCGTTAGTTTTACTTAAAAGTAAGTAGCTTTCAACTACTAAAGTGAGTTAGATTTTATTTGGAAAACATGCGAAATGAAATCGAAATTTAATTTATTAATTTTTAAGATTAAGCACTGAGATTAGCAATAATTTCGTATTTGTATATTTTGAATTCCGTTATTCCATTTCAATTTTATTTACTTTTGTCTTAATAAACAATATATTTAAGGCGAGGTTTCGCTGTTTTAGCTCGTATGTGAAAATTGTTTAAATTAACATAAGAAGTTTTGTTTTCGAAAAGATGAGAAGAAAATACTAATGTATGGTATATCCGTTTAGTTTAAAATTTGTTTAAATGTTGATCTCATTCTCTTCATATTTGTTCTCGAGAACGGTGGAAGGCGTATATCCTTTCTTACGGGGCGGTCTTCTAAAGGTTCTTGGCCATTTTTTGATTATCTGAAATAACATGAATATATTTCCAATTATGATGTTATTGCAATTATGATATTATTATAAATATAATAGTATAATAGCCTTTTCGGACTGCATGCGAAATCGAGCTGAAATGACATAAGGTCGATTTTCAAATGTCAAATTTGTCTGGGATCTGACATTTGTAAATCGAAATTATGTCATTTCAGCTAGATTTCGCATGCAGTGGGAAAGTGGAAGTTTAGTTGCAAATATGTAACACTAGTAATTCTAATATCACTTTATTTTATGTATTGATCATATGAGAATTGTTTAAAAATTCCAATAATCAGATAATAGTATATATATATATATATATATAGACGTTAAAAATATAAATACCTCTTCTGGTATGCAATGACCATTATTGTTTACGTATTTACAGTTTGGCATGATTTTTCGAGCTCCTGTTCCACTTGTATCCCAATTGAAAATAATCATAACGATCATTATTATGATCAAGGCGTGTTTGATATTCATAATTGTTCGTTCAATTGTCGTCGCTCACAGATAATAATTAGCCAGATACCCAGATTAAGTAACCTGAAGAAAGAAAAAAAACAGAAAAATTATATTTATTGTATAGTGCATTGTGTAATTCAAAAAAAAAACACAATTTGAAATTCAAAAATTCCATTTGAAATTAAAAAAATATCAATTGAAATTCAAAAATTCCATTTGAAATTCAAAAAATATCATTTGAAATTCAAAACTCATCATTTGAAATTCAAAAGACACCATTTGAAATTCAAAAGTCGTCATATGAAATTAAAAACTGGTCATTTGTAATTCAAAACTCGTCACTTGTAATTCAAAAGACACCATTTGAAATTCAAAAGTTTTCATTTGAAATTCAAAAGTTTTCATTTGAAATTCAAAAGTTTTCATTTGAAATTCAAAAGTTTTCATTTGAAATTCAAAAATTATTCCATTTGAAATTCAAAAATTATTCCATTTGAAATTCAAAAATGTAAACAAACTTATTTAAGAAAAATATACATTGGTGGGTGGGGTAGCATTTATTTTTCCGGCAAATTTGGATATTCTGCTGATTTGGAAACAGATTTAATAAAATGATAAGCAACTAATAATTATAATGATGTAAAATGTCGGTAATTTCATATATAGTTTATGTACAGGGTAAATAGCTGAATTGCAGGAACTTGTGGGAGCAGATTAGACCTGGATGGGCAAAGAAACCATGGAACTCTCTTGAGCCGAAACAAAACCAAAGAATTGTATTTTCGTTGGTTTTGTAACTCCGTAGTAGTATTTAGGATTTTGCTTGGGAATTTAAGATTTATTTTTTTGGACAAAATCTTACCAGTAGGTTTGAATGTTGTGGAAGAATAGAATTAAACCAGAAACAAGTTTTTCGGAAGCTGTATTTGCAATATGGCTCCGTAATGTAGATAAATGTAATGCAGTAAAGTACTTCGATTACTTTACTGCACTGGCGTTTGGCGATTCTACACTCAGATGCATTTTAAATTGGGAATTCAGTTTAAATGAAATAGGAATTTACGGCGTACAACTCAAATATAGGGATGTACTGTTTTGACGTAAACATCACCGCCCGCCTTGCAGGATATCTGTAATTAGTGAAAAGGATAGAGAGTCATATTGCAGGTACAGAAGGAAAATAATAATGAAAAAAAAAAAACGTTTAAAAGTAGTGAGGTAACAATTTTCAGAATTCACATTTTTAATTGTATTGGAATTGTAGTTAAAATATATTAATTTACAAAACTTTTTTAAAAAAAAAATATGTAAAAAGTATTATATGCATAGTAATGGAATTCAAGTAGGTAATTTAATTATGTTATACTTAAATGTCAAGAATTCATTAGTGCGTTATGTGCGTGCAGATAAATTCCGAATTTAACTAGCAGAGACACAAACCACCCATGTTAACAGTGGGCTGTTAATGGGTTAACAGAGCTATGTTAATCTTGATAGTGGATGATAATATATACACAAAATCGGATCGGGAGAAGATATATTATCGAAATTCAAAATCTGAATGGAAAACATGTCAATCTCGACATATAGAGAGAGAAAATGTTAAATTTTGTATTGCATATTTGTGTTTTTTCAACATAAAATTTTTTTATTAATTTTTAACGTAGTGGATAAACGGCAAAGTCTGGGTCCATGACTCGGGTACCAAAAATAAGTCTTCCGATGAGCTTTCAGAATATATATCCCACGTTTCCCAAAACAATTTTGTATTATGAAAATACTCTGTTGCAAGTCTAAATTCTGTTTTTTATACATATATATGACCCCACTGTGCGCAAACCGCTAGGTCTGGGTCCATGACTTGGGTACCAAAAAATAGGCCTTCCAATAAGCTTTCAGAATATATATCCCATGTTTCCCAAAACAATTTTGTATTATGAAAATACTCTGTTGCAAGTCTAGATTCTGTTTTTATTAAAATATATGACCCCACTGTGCGCAAACCGCTAGGTCTGGGTGCATGACTTGGGTACCAAAAAATAGGTCTTTCAATGAGCTTTCAGAAAATATAACCCACGATACCCAAAACAATTTTGTATTATGAAAATACTCTGTTGCAAGTAAAAATTCTGTTTTTATATAAATATATGACCCCACTGTGCGCAAACCGCTAAGTATGGGTCCATGACTTGGGTACCAAAAAATAGGTCTTCCCATGACCTTTCAGAATGTATACCCCACGATACCCAAAACAATTTTGTATTATGGAAATACTCTGTTGCAAGTCTAAATTCTGTTTTTATTAAAAAGCTCAGTGGAAGACCTATGTTTTGGTACCCGAGTCATGGACCCAGACCTAGCGGTTTGCGCACAGTGGGGTCATATATATATATATGTATAAAAAACAGAATTTAAATTTGCAACAGAGTATTTTCATAATACAAAATTGTTTTGGGAAACGTGGGATATATATTATGAAAGCTCATCGGAAGACCTATTTTTTGGTACCCGAGTCATGGACCCAGACCTAGCGGTTTGCGCACTGTGGGGTCATATATTTCAATAAAAACAGAATTTAGACTTGCAACAGAGTATTTTCATAATACAAAATTGTTTTGGGAAACATGGGATATATATTCTGAAAGCTCATTGGAAGGCCTATTTTTTGGTACCCAAGTCATGGACCCAGACCTAGCGGATTGCGCACAGTGGGGTCATATATATGTATAAAAAACAGAATTTAGACTTGCAACAGAGTATTTTCATAATACAAAATTGTTTTGTGAAACGTGGGATATATATTCTGAAAGCTCATCGGAAGACCTATTTTTTGGTACCCGAGTCATGGACCCAGACTTTGCCGTTTATCCACTACGTTAAAAATTAATAAAAAAAAATTATGTTGAAAAAACACAAATATGCAATACAAAATTTAACATTTTCTCTCTCTATATGTCGAGATTGATATGTTTTCCATTCAGATTTTCAATTTCGATAATATATCTTCTCCCGATCCGATTTTGTGTATATATTATCATCCACTATCAATATTAACATAGCTCTGTTAACCCATTAACAGCCCACTGTTAACATGGGTGGTTTGTGTCTCTGCTAGTTAAATTCGGAATTTATCTTCACGCACATGGAAAATGCACATGTGGATGTTGAGATGCAATTAAAATGTGCTTCCTCCTGAAGTACTTCCAATTAGAGATGGGCGCGTGAGTGATTATTGGCTCACGTTCACGCACGCTCACGAAAGAAAAATATTGAATCACGCACGAAGATTTTTTCGTTCCTCACGTTCACGCACGCTCACGTGAGTAAAATAAATTGTGCTCACGATCACGTGAGAAACGCCGCGCAAATCCGAAATTATATTATTTAAATCGCTCTACGTTTGTGAGATGTTTGTCTTAAATTCACATTTTTATATATTGTCTAGTTTAACGCAAAATAAGTTAAAATCGGACACTGACATAAAATCCAAGTAGAAAACTAAGCATATACCACGACATCACTTATGTGAATTTTTTAATTGAACTAACACTAAGGGGGTTTCTCATATAAATGCAGTGTCTGGTGTTGGCGCATGGAATGCTTACTTAAATAATAGAAAAAAGAGAAATTATACGAAGCACTTTGTTTTAGAAATAAATAAATATACATATGTATTAGACCGGTCCTTATTTCTTTTTTTTTGAATTCGTATGACGGCAAGCGCTAAAACAACTCTATTTGAACCTAAAAATACACAAAAAAAATTGAGCTTGATTGGACAATTTTTAGGCGTGCCCCCGCCAACAATTGTTTGTCATTAAAGTTAGTTACTATCATATAGGGGAAATTATCACCTTTGGTGCTCTTTTTTGACATAACTCGAGAACCACTAGTCCGATTTTGTTTAAATAAATTGAAAAATAATTAAGAATTAGAATTCCTTTAAAATGTGTATATATAGCGTTTTTCTATATAATCAACAGTTTAGCCGGTAAAAATAAATGTATGAAGAAAATAAATATTTTTTGCGTAAAATATTAATATTTTTTATTTTTTAAATTCATAGAAAATCCAAAACGAACAAATACATTTTAAAATTAAAAATCTAAAGCGATGACAACCAAAAGACTTCGATCGGATGATGACATTATGTTAATTGGCGTAATGGACCACCAAATTACTGGAGCTAAATTACCAGGAAGAAAACAAGTGCTACAAGTTTTATTTTATAATTTAAGAATAGTTGGCTTAAATTTAAGAGAAAGTTCTAGATTAGTTGTTGCTGAGGTCAGCACGTTTTGGCAAAAAGCACGAATTCCAACACACCATGAAAAACACTGCATTGAGAAGGTGGAAAAATTATACAACAAGTGGAGAGATATTACAAAGCATCATGGTCGAAAAACAGAATGTCAAAACAGGAAAGAAACTGAATTTCAAGATAAATTAGATGATTTATTCGATATCGCACATGCAAACGCGTTTGAATTAATTAAAATACAAGAAGACAAAGAGTTCTTAAAAAAGCAACGAGAAAAAGGAAGACCAGGTTGTATGCTAGGAACGGATAAAATTGTAATGCAGAAAGAAAAGCGAAAGGCAGTCCAGAAAGAACAAGAAAACCAGCGTCGAATAAAAGAAGATGAACGAAAAGAGTTATATGAACAACAGATTCAAAGAGGTATACAATTAAATATTCTATCTTTTAAGCAAATCAGAATTATTGTTGTAAAACAGGTATGATTGACATTGACGACGAAAACGATATTGAAGTTGTAGCATCAACATCAACATCTGTATCAAATCCAAATCCAGGTATATCAGGTATCTCCAGAGGTAAAACAATTTTTTTTACACCAAGACTGCTTTCAACTTTGGATAAGTGGAAAATCACTGATGGTGCTGCAGTTCATATCCTAAGCGCAACTGCTGACGCGTTGGGCTATGATATCGAAGATCTTATACTAAATAGATCATCAATTCGTCGAATGCGTCAGAAGCATCGTGCAACAACAGCACAAAACATTGCAGCAAACTTTGATGTAAGTACTGTAATGTGGGTTTTCCCTATGCTTCTTTTTTTATGTTTTGAGTATAAATTAAGAAACTTGAGTTTTTATTTCCAGATTCCACATAGTTTTGTTTTGCACTGGGATGGTACAATGTTACCAGAAATTAGTGGCAGGGAAAAAGTTGACCGCTTGCCAATCATAGTCTCATCTCAAGGTATCGATAAACTACTTGGCATTCCAAAGTTAAAATCTTCGAGTGGAAAAGAAATATCAGATGCCGTGTTTAATTCAATAAATGAATATGAAATGCTTGATCTAGTTCAAATAATCTGCTTCGACACAACTGCTCATAATACAGGAGTTCAAAGCGGTGCTGCTGCTCTGCTTGAAGGAAAACTAGGTCGCGATTTATTATATTTTCCCTGCAGACACCATATTTACGAGTTGTTGATCCGTAAAGTGTTTGAAATTAGAGTGGCTACTACAGCCGGTCCAGAAGTGCTAATTTTTAATCGCTTTAGCAAATACTGGATTAATATTGACAAATTAAATTACAAGAGTTGTTTAGAAGATGAACACATTATTACAGTATTGACTGCTGAAGAACGTGGAACAATTTTAAATTACTGTCTAGATAACTTAAAACAAGCTCATAGCAGACGCGACTACAAAGAATTATTGCAATTAGTTGTCACTTTTCTTGGTGGTACGGTGCCGAATTTTAACACCTTTCGTATACCTGGTGCAACTTCTCATGCTCGATGGATGTCAAAATGTATTTATGCACTTAAAATGTATTTGTTTCGTAATGAATTCAATATGACCAACCAAGAGTTAAACGGTATACGTAGTGTCTGTCTGTTCGTAGTTCGTATTTATGTAAAAGCCTGGTTTGGATGCACTAAAGCAATTGAAGCACCAAATCAAGACTTAAATTTAATTAAAAATATTATGGCTTATCCTGAAAGGGATATAGCTTTTGCTTTGCTACAAAAAATCAGCAATCATTTGTGGTATTTGTCGGAAGAAGCAGTCGGTCTTTCATTCTTCGATCCTAATGTAAGTGTTGCAATAAAAAAAATGGTTCAGGCAATTAATGTTGAAGCAAATACAGAAAAATGCAAGCGAATAATAACTAATCCAACAAATATCGGCACATTTGCGCAAAAAGATTTAAGCGATTTTGTAAATTCCAATACACACGCATTCTTTGATCGTTTAGAAATTTCAAAAGAATTTTTGCAAGTCGATCCATCGGATTGGAATGAAAGATTTGACTACGCTCACGGATCACAAATTTGTAAAAACCTATCTGTAGTGAATGATGCAGCTGAAAGAGGCGCCAAATTCATTACAGATTATAATAATAAATTAACCCACAACGAAGAGGAGAAACAATTCCTTTTTCAGGTGGTTAAAGAATATAACATGAATTATCCCACTTTTAAAAAGACTTCACTATTAAATTAAAATAATATTAATGTTACTATGAGTATGTAATTAATAAAAATATTTAAGTTTATTCTTAATTTTCAAATAAATGTAAATAAAATAAAAATATATATATTTTTGCCTTATTTCTCATAATAAAAACAAAAAGGTGCTTGGGGCACGGCTAAAAATTATCCAATCGTTGTCAAATTTTTTTTATGCTTTTTGGGACTAAAACGAATATTTTTAGCGCTTGCCGTAACATATAAAATAAATTTGTCCATATAAATAAGGACCGGTCTAATATATATATATATTTATATTTATTTTCTCGAATATATGTTACGGCAAGCGCTAAAAATATTCGTTTTAGTCCCAAAAAGCATAAAAAAATTGACAACGAATATTTTTAGCGCTTGCCGTAACATATATTCGATTCCATATAAATAAGGACCGGTCTAATATGTATATATATTTTACTTTGAATGAAAATATTCACATTTTTGAATAAAATATAATGAAAATATAATAATTAATAAATATGTGCGACTCACGAAAAAATCAATCAATCAAAAACCCCAAGATCACTTCATACATTTTTATACAGAAAAACAAAAGCTGGGTAAATAAACAATGCTGTTTGTTTGTAATCGGCATTCACAATTGTTTTTCTCGAGCATTTTTTAGCGATTCGTCATGCAACTCGATGAGAGGCTTGTAAACATGGTTATGGGAGAGATATCTTGTTACTTGGTGCAAACGCTTTTGTCTTTTATTCGAAAATTACGTTGTAGGTTTTAATCACTGAAAAATTCGTTTGCGACGAATTTTACTCACGGCACAGAAATCAGGTCAATGCTTCTCAATATGTCTATGTTTTATTATACCCTCCATCTCCAGGTTTGGGGGTATAGTAATTTTGTCATTCCGTTTGTAACATCTTGAAATAAAAACCTGAGACCCTATAATGTATATAAAGGGTGATTTTTTAAAAGCTATAGGAAAGTTTTTCGAAAACAAACACATAAAAATGCATGAAATCTTTATTTGAATCGATAGTACGGCCCATATAATTTAATGTTTGAAGATTATTTCATGCAAATGTTGACCTTGACTGCGCCTCAAATGGTCCATCCACTTAGTCCAATTTTGGTATTTCCACGTTTTTGAGTAACAGAGGCCCAATTGCTGCGAACGGCGACGAATCGATAATTGATGGTCATCATTAACACTGGCCGATACAGCTGCGATATTTTCTTCAGTTCGCACTCTACGTAAGCGTGTTGGTGGTTTAATGTCCAACAATGTAAATTTGGTGCGAAATTCAGTCACAATAGCCCGAATAGCCGCTTCATTGGGTCGATTAAACTGACCATAAAATGGAAGCGCACGATGAACTTTCTTAACAGAGCACGCATTTTGATAATAAAATTCAATAATTTGCAAGCGTTGTTCGTTTGTAAGACGATTCATGGTTAAATTATAGACCAAACTGAAGATGTTTGACAGTGAAACAAAACACGAAACGTGCGTCAGCTGTTTAAACCAGTGTTGCCAAACAGATAATAGCTAAAAAATCACCCTTTATATTCTTGATCGTCATAAAATTCTAAGATGATCTAGCCATGTCCGTCCATCTGTCTGTTGAAAGCACGCTAGCATCTAAACGAAAGGCGCTAGGACGTCTAAATTTACCATAAATGAGTCTTATAGTCGATAGATTGGTTGGGATTGAAACTGGGCGAAATCGGCCCAAAGGGAACAATTTCTCCCTCACAAGGACTAAAAATACCCATAATAAGACGTAATATTTTGGAGAATTTAAGCATATTTTTTTAATATATCGGCTTGCACTTACTTGATATTGGGTATGCGCATTCCCTCTATAATAAAAACGTGCACCATAAACTGATTTTTATTAGTAGGGGATGAAATGGGACGAAAAGGGATAAAAATGGTACATATCAAACGACAACAGCTAGAAACACGAAATTCGGTGTGTACATTCCTCTAATTGAGTAGATACATAATATAAAAGTATTTTTTTCAAATTCGTACTTTTAAGGGGTAAATGGGAATAGAGGGATACAAATGGTACCAACCAAACGGCTGCACCCAAAATAATGAGATTCGGTGTATACATTCCTCTGATTGCGTAGACACGTAAAATAAACGGATTTTTCGAAATTATTACTTTTTAGGGTTAAAATGGAAAAAAGGGATAAAAATAGTACCAACCAAATGATCGCAGCTAGAGTCATGAAATTCGGAGTATACATTCCCCTGACTGTGTAGACACAAAAAATAAAAGAAATTTTCCATATTCGTACTTTCAAGGAATACAATGGGTACAAAGGGATAAAAATAGTACCACCTAAACGACTACAGCTAGAATGATGAAATTCGGTGTGTACATCCATCTAATTGCGTGGACACGTAAAATAAAGACATTTTAGAAAGTCGTACTCTTAAGGGGCTAAAATAGGAAAAAGGGATAGAAATGGTACCAAACAAATGGCCGCAGCTAAAATCATGGAATTCGGTGTATACATTCCTTTGACTGCATTGACAAGCAAAATAAAAATATTTTTCCTAATTCGTACTTTTTACTTTTACGGCAAAAATTGGAATTGAAAATTTTGGAATTCAAATGTAATGGAGATGCAGCCACTATCTACCGATATGTATGGTACTTACGCTTTTTTGCAAATATAAATATAAGAATATTTATTTGTTGAATTGTCTTGAAGTATTACTTCGATATATATAGTGTAAACGTATTGGTAGCCATGCCTTATTTATTTATAAAATTATTTTTTTAATATTTGTATTTGTTTTAGGTTTGGCTTTATTAAAATATTTATGGGGCATTCCACGACAAATCGGACAGATCAGAAAAAAATATTTTTGAATTCCTCCATTTTTTTAAATTTTTTAGTACCCACTAAAAACACACCTTGGCATATGTTTTATTTTTTATTTTTTTCGTGTTTCCAAATTTTCAAAAAATTGAAAAAATTAAAAAACATAGTAATTTTTATAGACCAACTTTCAACCAAGCCTCAAAATGTAGAGAATAAATAGATATTTAAATAATTTTTTTTTCTAGAAAATCGAAGAGTACTAACAATTAAAAAAATAAAGTTTAAATTTATTTTTGGTTTTCCAAATTTTCAAAAAATTAAAAAACATTTTTATAGGCCCATTTTCAACCAAGTCTACAAATTTATAGAATAAATAGATGTTTAAATAAAAAAAAATAAATAAATAAAAAATAAATAAATTTGCATTCTATTAAATATAGAAGCAAAATGGTCTTGAGCCAGGACAATATCCCAGTTCAAATCAAATATTGATTACAGACTAAAAAAAAAATGCAAACGAAAAAACTAAAATAAAAAAAAATTTGAGAAAATCGAAGAGTACTAACAAGTAAAAAATTAAGTTTTCATTTAAAAAAAAACAAATTTGTATAGAAAAACATTGTGAATATTTTTTTCAATATTTTCAAAAGTACTTCAAAAAACAAAAATACTAAAAAAAGAATATCCAATTCGGAACATTATTGACGAAGTTATGAGCAAAAAACTGAAAAAAGAACTAAAGGGTGTTTTTTATTGAGGTATAGAACTTCGAATTGAAATAAAACACAAGAAAATCGTTTTAATGTCCATCAATTTGGCTTTATTGGAAGGATAATTTTATGCCATTAATGTTTAAATATGATTTCGGGAATGTGGCCGCCGCGGCTGGCTCGAATATAGCCAATTCTACAGGTCCAATTTTCAACCACTTTTTCGAGCATATGGGGCCGTATGTTGGCAATAACGCCACGAATATTGGCTTCCAAGTCCCCTAACGTTTCTGGTTTGTTGGCGTAGACGAGCGACTTCACATATCCCCAAAGAAAATAATCCAATGGTGTCAAATCACAATTGACAGGTCCATTCCGCGAAATTATGCGCTCATCGAATGTTTCCTTCAATAATTCGATTGTGACGTGCGCTGTGTGGCATGTAGCGCCGTCTTGTTGGAACCACAACTCATCCACATTCATGCCATCCAATTCGGGAACAAAATAGTCGGTTATCATGGCTCTATTAACGGTAACTGACTCTCCAGCATTATTTCGGAAGAAGTATGGCCCAATGACTCCACCAGCCCATAGAGCACACCAAACAGTCAGTTTTTGTGGATGTAATGGCGTCTCAAGGGTCTCATGTGGATTCTCTTCACTCCAAATGCGGCAATTTTGCTTGTTGACGTAGCCATTCAACCAAAAATGAGCCTCATCACTGAACAAAATTTTGTAATGAAATCAGCATCGAGATGAATCTCATTTTCGGCCCATACACCAAAATCACGACGCATTGCATGGTCTCGCGGCTGTTCATGATGAAATGGCAAACTAAACTAAATATTAATCACTTGACAGCTGACAAAATGGCCGCCAGTTAAAAAAGTGATGCCAACTTAAAGTTCTATACCCCAATAAAAAACGCCCTTTACTATTTAACGATTTTTAAAAAAGCTATATCTTTTTAACGAGTAATCAGAAAAAACTCAAAGTATGCCAGGGGGTGTTTTTTAGTGGGTACTAAAAAATGTAAAAAAAACATGGAGGAAATCAAAAATATTTTTTTTAACTGTCCGATTTGTCGTGGAATGCCCCTTATATTTCCCTGTAATATTACTGCACTTCTACGAAAATCGCCAGCCTAAAGTAAAGTTCGGCCCTTGTTCTTTAATTAAAACTTTTAAACTTTACCCATTTTAGCATTTAGATTATGTCGCTGAAAACACTCCTCCAGCTACTCCTTGCATGTGCCGCGCTTGTTCCACATCTGGCTGTCGATGTTGCCAATTGCACATTCGAAGATACCGTCGACTTGACGAATGCTCAAAAATTCCCTAATGGTTCCTATTTGTATGACAAGAGTATAATACCCGCCGACCTGGTGGGTCTATACGACTACGAAGAAATCAACAATGGTGTACGCCTCCCCCGAGCACCACATCCACGCGGCTGCATCTGCAGGGGACGCAGTTGCATTCGCTTTTGCTGTCATCCCACCAAAGAGCTAATAGCCAATGCAAGCCGCAAATGTTCGGGCGCGGAGCTGGATGCCGAGCTCGAATACGATCCCTATGTTAACGTGGTCCTGGCCAATGGCACCGCGGTCAGAAGGCATGTGACACAGGAGTTCACTGTTGTCCAGGGTGTGCCATGTGAGGGAGCCTATCACTTGGTGCCGCAGCAATTCGAGGAGGACCAATGGGATCTCTTCGAAAATGGCACCCTCTTGCGGCACTATGACGAAGCTTTGCTAAGCAAACGGAACTACTGCTTTATGCCCATTGAATTGGACACAGGCGAGTGGGTGTTGAATCCCATGAACTGCCCCATTATGGATCACGGTTCGATATCGATTCAGATCAACAATATAGGTGAGTAATTGGCGCAATTGCAAATCATTCGTAAAAATAATCTTTAGGGTTTTAGCCATGGCCATATCGGTGCCGTTCATCATTCTAACCGTGCTGGTGTATGGCCTAATACCGGAGCTACGAAATCTCCATGGGAAATGCCTAACCTCCTACTTGACGCCGCTGGCCATTGGCTATACGATTTTGAGCACGATATCACTGACCGATGTGGTTTTCCCCAATTGGTTGTGCAGCAGTATGGGTAAGTGTGTAAGGGTAAGGGTAATTGCTTTTTGCAATTTAATAAAATTTAAAATTCTTCTTAGGGTATGTTGGCTATTATTCTTTCATGAGCGCCTTCTTTTGGCTGAGTGTGATAAGTTTCGATTTATGGCAGAATTTCCGTCTGACAGGATCCATACGTTTTGGTCAGCGCAAACGTTTCGCCATGTATTCCGCCTATGCCTGGGGCCGGCTGTTTGACGCTCATCGTAATTGCCATACAAAATTCGAATATGGATGATTTGTATAAACCCGGCATCGGAGATGATTTTTGCTGGCTGAAAAGTGAGTTCAATATAATCAGAATTTTCTGCCAAATTCAGTTTTTTAATATGCTTTTTATGGATTAACAAATATGCTCATGCATATTTTCGCTTCAAAAAGAAGGCTAAAGTTTAAAAATTTTCCAAAAGAAAAATTATCGAGCAAAAAGAGGGGGGCCAACGACATGAAAAATGAAATTAAGAACTAAAAAAAATAAAAATAAAAAACCCGAGCTACAGTGAAGACGGTACATACCGTACAACAACAACCTTTGCATTGTTGCGAGCGATGCGAGCACAGGCATAACATTGCATTGGCAAAGTGAGATTTTTAGTGTGTCCACTTAGTTTGGTAGAATATTTTGTTTATCAGCGCTTCTCATTTGTCATTTGTGACCGCTGGTACTAATATGAACCCTGATTTAAGTCAAAGACATACATTCGTTGCGAAAGTTCTGACGAGATGAGGTAGCGCCCATCGAAACTGTGCAGTCAACTTTTAGCTGCAACAATAAAGGTCTCACTTTGCCTTTTTGCTAATTTTGGGTTCTGCTGAAGACTTCAGCACAACCTTTGGTCTTGAACCAAAATAAATGACAACAAACCCAAAAAAGTCACTAAAAAATGTCGCAAATTGTTCAAAAAGGCAAAATTGCATTTTATGTGGCGAGAACCAAAGTGTCCTATGAAATCGAAATTTGGCATCTTGTGGTGGTCTGAACCTACATTTATGAGTGGGTTTTTAAATGAAACGGAATTGGATAAGGCTTAGCGGCCTTTTAGATTTTCTCCTGCAGCTACTCAGAGTAAATTTCTTGTTGTTGATTTTCAAGCAGTGTTGCCGTTTGGGGCTTGGGTTTGGTAGGGCGGTAGATGGAAGTACATTTCGGTAGGTTGTGCTGAAGAAGTATTTTTTTGTAACAAGAAGAAAAAGTGTAAAAAGTTATTATCCCATGAGTTTTGCAATAGTTGATATAAAAATCCTTTGGAAATGAACAAAAATTTGCACTACACAAACTTATTAAATAATGTACCAGATATGAATTGAGATCTATGAAATGTCAAAACTAAAGAGAAACGTTACATCGTTACGATCACCCCACGAAAATAAAGTTTGGATTGTTTAATGGTGATGTGCAAAATATTTCGCTCCTAGATCGAGCCGTCTGTGAGCTAAAATACCCCTAATAATCATGTTTTCCCGTGTATTTATACCCTCACTCTACAGAGTAGGAGGATATATATCATTTGGTACAGAAAAAAAGTGCAACGCATTGAAGGAGTGACATAAGACCCCAAGTATGTTTGGACCAAATCCGTTTCACGACTTTTTAAGCTGTTTAAGCCTTGTCCGTCCGCCCGTCTGGCTGGTGTACACTCTCGAAAGGAGTTAAGGAATCAATTCAAACTTTGCATATGGTAATTTTTTTCCCAAACTTAGTTTAAGTTCGAAGATGGGCGAAATTGCCACGCCCCTTCTGGTACCTCCCACACAAATGGCCCATATTCCTGTGTCAGATTAAAACCAATGTAACTTCCACACGGATATTCGAAATCGTCTATAATTTGGTATTTGATAAAGTTTTTTTAATCACTTTAAGCCTGCAAAATATGGCGGGTATTGACAATGCTTTTATATATACTGCATTCATGTGGAATATGGGCGATATTGCCACACCCCTTCTGGTATTTACGGTTTAGCCACGCCCTTCTTGTAGCTTCCACACAATTGTCTATATCCTAGGTAAAATGAAATCCTTCATAAATTCTATGGAATCCACTATGACTTGATATTTGATCATGTTTTTGCAATTGTTTTATAACTGTGGAAGCTAGGACCAAATGTCATGGACCTTCTACTACTTTCTACACAAATCATTTTGCCCTACGTAAAACTCAAGTTATTATAATTTCCATAGACATGTTCTATGCAAGTGAGGGTTTATATAAGTCGGTTCAGCCGACTGACGTTCTCTTACTTGTTTTTAGTGCTGCTGTTTTGACATTTTTTTTCTGAAATAATAGATCCTTGAGAGCACTTTAAATATAAATTTTGATTCTTGTTTTAGAGTAACTTATTGGTCTAATTACACTAGTCAACAGTCAAAATGTACTCGGGATGCGATAATTTTTTCTGTGTAGATAACCTTGACATGAGCTCGAAAAACGCAATAAAATTTTTTTTTTCGTTTGGTTTTTGTTTTTTTTTTTTTAAATTTTAAAAATTTTTTTTGGTTAATTTGTTTCGTCCGGCATAACTCGGGAACCACTAGCCCGATTTAATTGAATTAAATTTTAAAAAATTTAAAATTACAATTCCCTTAATCTGTTCATATATTGTTTTCCTATACAAGCAACAGTTTCCAAGTTAAAAATGAATATATAAAGGAAAAAACTTATTTTTTGCCTAAAGATTTAAATTTTTTTTTTTAAATCCATAAAAAATCCAAAATTAAAAAAAATGTCAAATCTTATTACTTTTACGCAAAGTCACATAACCTATGAGCAAAATGAGACAAAGATCATGAAAATCGATGCACGCGTTTCGCTTTTATTCGCAATTGAGTAAAGGTATGAATTTCAAAAATTTGCTCGACATATGCACAACTTTGTCTATGGTAAGGTTTTTCTTTTTTTTTTTTGATTCTCAGAATTAACAAAACGGAATAAACAAAGGGTTATTTAATTTTTATGATTGTGTAAGCAAAGTAATAAACGCTAATAAATGTGCGTGAACAATTAAAAGGAAAAAAGGAAAGGGGACTTTTTTAATTATTTGGGTTTTCCGTTGGCTACCTGTATGATTTTTTTACAGAAATGCAACCCACATTTAAGGGTGGTCATTATTCGGAAAATTTAAGACTCACACATGGTGAAACAGGTATGTAGCCACCGTAAAAAAATATACACCCATTTATAAGTACCTGTCAGTAAAATACTAAACAATACACAGTATAAATAGGTCTTCATTGATCGATTTTACTCATTCAACAAGTGTCGACGAACGCGATAGTTAAAATGAGCAAACGTTCGCGAGGATTTGAATGCAATACCAATCCAAGTAATTTTTGTCACATGTGCGGAGAATACGTTTCTGAAAAAACAAGCGTTGTTTTTCACCTAAATTGAGAGATTCATTTGAAGAGAGCTTCAATTTAAAGGTCTCAAACATAGATGAGCGGTGGACACCAAGTGCTCTATGTCCAAGGTGCTACGTACAGCTAGCTGACTCAAGGTAAGTGTAGATTACGAAATTCAAGAACATATATAACTTATTATTGAAATTCTTTCAGACGACAGCCGAGAATCATCATGCCAATGCTTTGGAGAGCTCCGCTTTGCCATGTAACAGATTGCTACTTCTGTCTTAGCAAAAAAACAGGCGTGGGAAAAAATATACGATGGACTTACGCTGCTGTTTCAACAGTGAATTTTCCAGTGCCATTTTCCGAAGAACCAGTGGACCCGCAACCGTCCGTTTCAAGATGGGCATCTAATAATGAGGCGATACATCCAACATCAGATCCGGAGACAGTAGAAACCACATCAGAATGCGAGTCAAAATATACATTGCATGGAGGTCAACGCTTATGTTCCCAAGCAGAACTGAACGATTGGGTTAGAGAATTGAAACTCTCCAAGGAAGATGCAGAGTTGCATGCATCGCGCATGCAACAGTTCGGTTTCTTGGCTCCTGGTGTGGTGACAACAATCTACAGGAAGCGTCATGAACCATACGCAAGGTACTACACAAAAAAAGACAACATCTGTTTTTGTAAGGACATTCCCGGATTATTTGGTGAACTCGGGTACTCTTACGATCCAGGAGAGTGGCGTCTTTTCATCGACAGCAACAAGCAGAGCCTTAAAGCAATTTTACTGCACAACGGCAACAAGAAACCTTCGATTCCAATTGCTCATGCCGTTGACACCAAGGAAACATACGAAGTCATGGACAATCTACTAAAGTGCCGTAACTATGAGAGGCACGATTGGAAAGTTTGTGCCGACCTTAAGGTTATCGGTATCCTTTGTGGATTACAAGGTGGATTCACAAAGTACTGTTGTTTTCTCTGCCTTTGGGACAGCCGCGATCGTCAACATCATTACACCAGGAGGAGTTGGACAGAAAGAGTTAACTTCATCCCCGGCAGCGACAACGTGAAATATACACCACTCATAAAAAAGGAAAATGTTTTTCTCCCACCTCTTCACATAAAGCTCGGACTCATAAAAAACTTCGTGAAAGCTATCAACAAAGATGGCGAAGCGTTCGCCTATTTAAAAACCATTTTTCCTCACCTTTCATCGGCAAAGATTAAGGAAGGCGTTTTCGACGGTCCGCAAATTAAAAAGTTGTTGCAAGACCAACAGTTTGAGCACATTTTATCACCAAATGAAGCTGCAGCTTGGAACTCATTTTGGCAAATTGTTTCCGGATTTCTTGGAAACAACAAAAGCTCAAATTACAGAGAGATCGTCGAACAACTACTCCAAAATTATAAAAAAATTAGAGCAAATATGTCGCTTAAGATACATTTTCTACACTCGCACTTGGACTTCTTTCCGGACAACCTGGGCGATGTGAGTGACGAGCATGGTGAGCGTTTTCATCAGCAAATGAAAGAAATTGAGCACCGATACCAAGGATTTTGGAACGAAGCTATTATGGGGGACTATATCTGGTTCCTGATAAGAGAAACAGACCCACAACAATATAAAAGAAAGACAAAAGCACATAATTATTTTTAATTTGAAGGTTTTTATTTTTGTGTTTAGATATTTTTTTTAAAACTTTTTTATAATTAATTAATGTTGATATCCTTAGGATAATTTCTTGTACATATATCGAATTGTTTTTTAATTTAAAGTCATATATTTTTGTCACCCAACAAATTTTAATTTTTTTTGTAATAAAAAAGAAAAAACCTTACCATAGACAAAGTTGTGCATATGTCGAGCAAATTTTTGAAATTCATACCTTTACTCAATTGCGAATAAAAGCGAAACGCGTGCATCGATTTTCATGATCTTTGTCTCATTTTGCTCATAGGTTATGTGACTTTACGTAAAAGTAATAAGATTTGACATTTTTTTTCATTTTGGATTTTTTATGGATTTTAAAAAAAAAAAAAATTTAAATCTTTAGGCAAAAAATAAGTTTTTTCCTTAACTTAACTTAACTTGGAAACTGTTGCTTGTATAGGAAAACAATATATGAACAGATTGAGGGAATTGTAATTTTAAATTTTTTAAAATTTAATTCAATTAAATCGGGCTAGTGGTTCCCGAGTTATGCCGGACGAAACAAATTAACCAAAAAAAAATTTTTTAAATTTAAAAAAAAAATAAAACAAAAACCAAACGAAAAAAAAAAAAAATTATTGCGTTTTTCGAGCTCATGTCAAGGTTATCTACACAGAAAAAATTATCGCATCCGGAGTACATGAAATTTTTTTTCATTTTGTTGAGTAGTGTTATTAGACCTTTATAGTAATTGTTGTGTTTTTTCATAGTGACAACTGAAAAAATTTTCGTCTTTGGTGTTAGTATTTTATAAAAAATATATAGCGGCAGTTAATACCTTTCGAATGATGCCTAAATGATAAACGTCGGAATTAAATTGACGCCGCAGCGCTCATTTTTGTAAAAAGAGTTAGAAATTGTTGGCTCTGGAAATCCATCTCCTGTATTAAATTATTTTACAAACAAGGAGTCAGTGACGTCATTTTTCGTCCGATATTCATCATTTATGTATCATTCGAAAGGTATTAATTCCTTCTATTTATTTTTCATAACACCTCTTACAAAATATTTCCAAGAAATATGAGTTTTTAGCTGTCACCTTGAAAAAACACCCAACAAAATCAATATAAACGTCCAATAATACGGCCGATGAGTTATTCTAAGACAAGAATACAAATTTTTATTTAAAGTGCTTTCAAGGGTCTAAGAATTCAGAAAAAAATGTTGGGCAAAAATGCAACATACAAAAATTACAAGGGAAAAACAAGATTTTTGTGTTTTCAAGAGCGTTTAGCTCACAGATGGCTTGACCAAGTGACGATATATTTTGTGGATCATCATTAAACAATCCAATCTTCATTTCTGGGGGGGTGAACGCTGCAATTTATTTTCATGATCCATCCTAGTGTGCACGTAAAATAAGGTGGTTTTCAAAATTCGGGGGAAAATGTGGAAAAAGGAATAAAATTGAATCCGACCAAATGGCTGCAGCTAGAATAACGAAAACCGGTTTGTATATTCCTCTGATTGTATAGACGTGCAAAATCAAAGAAATTTATTTTGTAGACGCGCAACATAAAGGATTTTTCGGATTTTTTTACTTTTATGGAAAATGCAGCAAAAGAGTATAAAAATGGTAACTATCAAACAGCTGCAGCTAGAAGCATGCAGTTATATTTATAAATCACAAAACAAAAGTCAAATTCCTACTTTTAGGGATAAAACAGGGTAAAAGAATTGAAAATTAGGTGCATACATTCCATTGTGAATCCGAAAGATAATGGAATTCCGAAATTCGTACTTTGTTTTTCTGAAGAATGACATTGAGATATAAAGGTGGTAAAATTTTAAGGGCCGATGTTGATTTTGAATAAAACACAAATTATTAAGGAAATTACTGTCATATCTTTTCATTTGATAATATTGGTATGGTTCAATTACGTATGGAACAAAATATCGACCAAATTGCAGCCGCGACCTCGTCGGCACACCTCCATCCGATGGTCGAAGGCATAATTGAGGTTCTATGCCGTTAATGTGGCGAATTATCTCATCCTTTAGCTCTTGAATTGTTGCTGGCTTATCGACGTACACCTTTTCTTTCAAATAACCCCAAAGAAAGAAGTCCAACGGTGTCAAATCACATGATCGTGGCGGCCAATTGACATCGCCACCACGTGAGATAAAACGCCAATTGAGTTTGTCGCGCAAAAGAGCCATTGTTTCGTTAGCTGTGCGGCAAGTGGCTCCGTCCTGTTGAAAACAAATATATGTCCATATCCATATCTTCCAATTAGGGCCATAAAAAGTTCGTTATCGTCTCACGTTAGCGAAGACCATTCAAAGTAACTGCCTGGCCGGCCTCATTTTGGAAAAAATACGGTCCTATGATGCTGCCGTCTGTCACTCTTTATAAGCGTGTAAATCCAAGTCTTTATGCATAATGTTCATCAACGACGAGTGTGAGAGGTGTAATTGTTGGGCACGACGACGAGTTGAGGTGGACGGCTCTTCAGCCACACTATCCCGAACAGCAGCAATATTTTCTGCAGTACGAGCATGCACTGGTGTTTTCACATCTCCTACAGACCCGATTTGCTCAAATTTTTGCACAACTTTTCCGATTGTACGCACATTTAGGCGATTAAATTGACCGAAAAAATCACGAAGTGCACGATATGCATTTTGATTTGAACGCCCATTTTAATGCTTAAACTTGACGTTTAGGTGTGTTTCACACTCAACCTTACAATTTAACCACCCTTTATATAACACATTAATATTAGTCACTCATGATAGTTTCTTTTATAAAAGAGAAGTCATTATCTGTGGTTGATAATTATTTTCTTATATAAGAGAACTCACTAATTTCAATTAAAGATAGAATGATCGTTTCCTTAGGACGACTTCCGTCCTAATTGCTTTTTTATATAGAATTAGTTATAATCTGTAGATTAGATTATACAGTCATAATCAGTGTCTGACAGTTTTATTATGTAGGATAATTAATCATCATTGGATGATGGTAGTTTCCTTTATATGATATGTTATCATATGTAGCTGATGACTGTTGTCTAATATAAGTCAACTAACTAACGAGATGATTGTATGATGGTAGTCTTCGTACATAAGAGAAGTCTTCATCTGTGAATGATGATTATTTTCTTGTATAAACCAGATTAACATCAATGTCTGATGATATTTTCTTTTATAGGAGAAGTCATCATCATCTGAGGCAAATGAGTGTTTTCTTAGTGTCTGATGATATTATCTTTTTTAGGAGAAGTCGTCATCTCCGCCATCACCCGACAATAGTTTTTCCTATATTGAATAATTCATCATTAGAGGCTGATGATAGTTCTGTTCGATAGGATAATTCATCATCTGCGAATGATTATTGCTTCCATATATATATATCAGATTCACATTAGCGTCTGATGATAGTTTATTTTATAGGAGAAGTCATCATCTGATAATAGTTCTATTATAAGAGAAACAATAATCTGTAACTGATGGTTATTTTCTTAAATAAGAGAACTCATTAACTTCATTAGGGGATGTAGTTATCATTTCCCTAGGTTAAGTCGCCTTTGGTGGCTTACGATTGTTTTCCTTTATATAGGAGAACATATAGTCTGTGAATTAGAGTTTTCTTATATAGATATAGTCATCATTAGTGGATGATGATAGTTGTATTATGTAGAATAAATCATCGTCAGTGGATGTTGATAGTCTTCTTATATATGAGAAGTCATCATCATCAGTGTATGATGATAGTTTTTATTTTATAGGAGATATCATCACAAACTGTGTATATAAAAGACATCATCTGTAGCTGATGATTGCTTTCATATACATGTCATCATCTTATAATAGTTCTTTATAGCAGAATTTATAATCTGCGACTGATGGTTACTTTCTTATATAAGATAACTTTCTCTAGGGTAAGTCGACTTCTGTATTCTTATACAGGATATAATATTATATAATCCGTGAATTAGAGTTATCTTATATAGATACAGTCATCAATACTACCTGATGATAATTCATTTATGGTCTTCTTAAATAAAATAATTGTTTTATTACATACGAGAACTCGCTACTTTTATTTGGAAAGGAAAAGTAATTATCATCATTAATTGTGATCCCCAAGAGCTACCCCTGGGTACCCACAAAGTGGACGCACCCTCCTCCATTTGGGCACAGTGGACGAAAATCCGAACCAGAAAACTTAATTTATTTTGTGTAAGAATATGCTTATGTAGTGATTAATTTTATTATCGCGCTTAAATATAATTATATTTATTTTATTTTTTCAGCTATAGTTCTTTGTCAGTTCGTGTCAAATATCGCGTTTATATTAATTTATTGACTCTGATAACAATTTAACATAGCTCTGTTAACTCCATAACAGCGCGCTGGATGTAAAAGTGGTTTGTGTCTTTGTTAGTTAAATTCACATTTATCTTCACACACATAAGAAATGAAAAGTGCACTGATGCCCACCGATAATAATTTTCCTATATCGACACCTCCGAACAATAGTATACTGAGTCTGACAAGTGAGTTTTGCAGAGGAGATGTTCATTATATATAGGTTTATATAACTATAACATAACAGAGCATAATTGGATTAACTGTTCATTACCATAATTGGAGATAATGTAAGTTAAAGTCCTTAGAATTTAAAAATGTAAATAGCTTGCAAAAAAATAATTTGACTTAGCAAACTATTTTTTGCAGATGTCGGTGTAGGATGAGTCATTTTGTTAGATTTGCTAGTTTTTCTCTGGCTTTCGTTACGAACGGTCGCAAGCTATCGCAACAAATAAAGAGTGCATTTAAAAACTTCTGTCACAACTGCTAGTTTGTTAAATAATTTTTATTTAAAGTTCTGTGCGTGCATTAAATTTCTATATTGGAAAACAAAATAAACAAATCCTACATGGCCCGCGGGCCTCCGAAGACTGGGGCTCGCCCAAAGAGCAGGGCAAATACTTTTAAACACATCAAGCCGTCTATGGTATATGGTGGTGGTATGGTTTCTGATCGACCATCGACATCAGGAAGTAACAGGTTCAGCATATTATCCCCTCCAGACGATATGGATGTAGCTACAAACTTTGTGGAGGAGGAAAGAACCCCAAAACCTCCCCCGATCGTGGCTGACATTAGCATTCCGCTTAGAGAGATACAGCACTTGTTAGGAAATGATTGCATCTTCAAACGTACATCAGTGGGAACCAAGATTTTCCCACAAAACAACGAGAAATACGAGTTTTGCAAGAAAGCTCTAACAGAGAACAAAATCGAATTTCACTCCTACAATTCGAAAGATAATCGTCTATTCACAGTGTTCCTCCATGGACTACCAAAAATGGATATCAAAGGTATAACAGATGACCTTAAAAGTTATAACCTTTCTCCAACTACAGTGACAGAGGTAAACACTAAATATTCCACAGTGGATGATGCTGTATACAAGGTACAGTTTCTTCGTAAAAACTTTAGCCCTTCTTACTTGCAAAACGTAAAAACAATAAGAAATGTTATCGTCTCATGGAGGAAACAGAAGCCTAAAAACAATAACAAACCCACCCAATGCTGGAACTGTCTAATGTACGGGCATGGTGGGGAGCATTGCAACAGACGCCCGGCATGCATGATGTGTGCAAATCAACATCACACGAATGACTGTCCATTCAACAAAAACGAAAAAAGGCCTGCAGTTTTTTCTTGCTTTAACTGCAAAAAGTTCGGTAGAGAGAGAATCGACCACTCCGCCAACGATATCAACTGTCCCCTTCGTGCACACTATCTTGAAGTTCGAGAGAAAGCAACAACAAGACAATCACGGTCAGCACCCACAACACGGAGAATATCGAGTACTCGAACACACGGACCCACTCAATCCACCACTAGCAGAAACAACAACACCAACCACTATCAACATAGCGAAGACCCGCGATCTTACGCTGCTCAAGTAAGAAACGATAATAGTAGCGATCTCTTTAATATCGACGAATTGTTTAATATTTTCACCTCTGCTCTTGATGAGCTTAGCAAGTGCACATCCAAAGTGCAACAGATATATGTTGTAATGCGTGCTTATGACATCAAATAACATCGCAAATCTCAATATTCTTCACTGGAATTCAAATGGAATTTCAAACCACTCTCTTCTAAAGCAGTTCGAACTTTTACTGGAGAGAAACAAAATTCACATTGCTTCATTGAACGAAACATTCTTCAATGCAAACCATAACCCATACTTCAATAATTACCTATTGCACAGAAATGATAGAACTGAATCAAGAGGCGGCGGTGTGGCTCTCTTGATTCACAAAACTCTTAAACACACCTTGCTCCCACTTTCAAAAACTTCAAATATTGAAAATTTATCGGTCGAAGTCTCCATCAATCAAAGACGGGTTGTCATAACTACAGCATATAGTCCAAGATACACCACCAATTTCAAAAATGACATAGTAGCTCTGACACCAACCAATAAGGAATTTATTCTTCTTGGTGATCTAAACGCCAAACACCCCACTTGGAACTGCCAAGGTAATAATCTTGCTGGCACCACCCTAAATACCTTACAACAAGCTCGAAATTTCTTCATTCATAACCCTGACAACCCAACTTTATACCCCCACCAGAGAAACCGCAATGCATCAACCGTAGACTTAGTTCTAAGCAACTCCGCACTATTAATGCATGTTAAGGCACTGGGATATGAGATTCCTTCAGATCATCGACCTATTATATGTACGGTTGAATGTTCATCCATTAGAACAATTGACCTTAGCAAGCACATATACAACCACTGCAACTGGAGATTGTATAAGGATGAAATCAATCGCAACATAAGAATTTCCATAAATACATACAATTCAAAGCTAGCAATAGACAATGTAATAAAGAGATTTGTAGAATTAATGTTGTCCGCCAGGGACATTGCTACACCAAAGAGAAGCCACTCTAATGTCACATCGCTGCCGAGAGACATTCGCAAATATATAGGTGAAAGGAACAAATTTAAGCGGAAACAACAACGTGCAACCGACAATCGCACTGAATTGTTCTACCTACAATGCACAAAGTTTCTGAATAAGTTTATTAATAAAAGAATAAATTCAGAAAGAAATCGAAAATGGTCTAATTTATTAGAAAATATGAGACCTGGAGATAAACGATTCTGGAAACTAAGTAAAAGTTTGCGAGGGAAGGGCAATAACCAAATACCCCACTTTGAAGTTGGTAGCGACAAACTGATCTCCGATGAAGAAAAGGTCGAGAGCTTAGCCAATATATTTTCCCAATCGCATTATCTAACGATGAATTATGTCCATCCATCTGAAAATAAAATTAACAATCATGTTAAAAAACTTAAACTTGAATCTCCAAATATAGACAACGCAAACTTTATAACTGAAAGTGAGCTGACCAATATATTAGCACAACTCAATTCCTACAAATCTCCGGGCTTTGATGGCGTTCCAAACATATTACTCAAAAATCTTCCAGAAAAAGGTATAAAAGTACTTGTATCCATATTTAACAGCTGTATCCGTTTGAACTATTTCCCACCAGCATTTAAAAAAGCCAAAGTTGTGGCAGTTCTTAAATCCAATAAGCCCAAAAATAATCCTAGCAGTTACAGACCAATAAGTCTTTTAAGCAACCTAGGCAAAATTCTCGAAAAATGCATCCACTCCAGACTAAACGAGTATATTTCTTCTAATAATCTACTGGCAAAAGAGCAATTCGGTTTCAGAAAAGAACATAGTACAGTTCATCAAATTAAGAGAATTCAAAACATAATTAATCGAAACAAACGGCGCAGAAAATCGACGGGTATTATACTCTTAGACATCGAAAAAGCGTTCGACACAGTATGGCACAACGGCTTAATTTTCAAGATGGTTTCTATGAATATTCCAAAATATCTATGTAAAATCGTTGCAGATTTTCTGTGCAACCGAAGTTTTTCTGTGGCTGTGAACAATGCCATATCGTCAACAAAAAATATCCCAAGTGGTCTACCACAAGGATCAATATTATCACCGATACTATATAATCTCTACACATCTGACTTCAAAGCCACACAACATTTCGATTTAGCATATTACGCAGACGACACAGCCCTAATTGGCACTAGTAAGTTAACTAGTGCACTTCTGAAGAAAATGGAGAACAGCTTAGCAGTTTGTAACAAATATTTTACGAAGTGGAAGATTAAGATAAATCACGAAAAAACGCAAACAATCATCTTCCCATTTAATAAATCCCCAAAAAGATTACCCAGACGGCAACTTATTTTTAACGGAAACATCATCGACATAAAAAATGTTGTAAAATACCTTGGTGTTATATTGGACCACAAACTGTTATTTCGCCAACATATTGATACTGCTTGTGACAAAACTATAAAATCCTTCCGAGCTTTATGGCCTCTGTTTAATAGACGTTCAACACTCAGTTTTAAAAATAAAAATTTATTGTACAAATGTGTAATAAGACCAATTATGTCATATGCTTCTCCAGTTTGGTACAAAGCTGCGAAAAGTCATATTAAGAAAATGCAAATAATTCAAAACAAATGCTTAAAAATGATAAATATTAAGCCATGGAGGTATTCTACTGCTGTACTACACAACGAGACCGGATATGAACTTTATACTGAATTTATAAAAAGACAAAATGTAAATTTTTTCAACAAAGTCAGAAACTCCCATTATGCCATAATGAGAGATTGTTTAGAATTAATGTAATTATTATTAACATAACCTGAAATTATCAAACCGAAAAGTTAATGATATATAGTTGATTATTTGAGAAAATAATCTATCTATATTCATCTACATTTCAGATAATGTTTGAACTTTTTTTCGGCAATCAAATTAAGGTCTTTTACCCATTTTTACCTATAAAAAATATTTATTTTGTAATACATAAAATACTTTTAAGTCTCTATAGATTTAAGTATAATTTGTTGTAATATCTTGTCGATATATCTCATAAAATTCCTGTACATACTCTTTGTAAAACTATGATATTTTGGATGAATAAATGAATTGAATTGAATTGTTAGATTTGCTTGGCTATAGAAAGAAGATAAAGGATAAGTCATCATAGTCATAAGACATTCCTGCAATCATAATATGACTACTGCTAGGGCAAATGCATCTGATTATGGTTGAAAATTATGACTTTGGTTATTAAAAATATAGTTGTAGCTAAACATGAAATAGTCATAATGAACATATTATGATTAGCTAAAGCTACATTATGATTATCTTAACCATAATCCCAATCATAATATGATGCTCTTCAAATATGATTACAGCAAGCATATCTCTTCTATGCGTGTAGTTATTCACCAGGTCCATCACTATGCAAAATATCTTTACAATGGGTTCATAGTAGTGCTCTATATATTTGCCGATTTTTTCTATTCATTTTGAGCAGCTGAAATATCGTTAATATATATATTTCCCATACAGAAATAACCCGTTCATTGTAGGAATATTATTAATTATTCGCTTTTCCGTTTTCAGCCTATGACTGGTCGGCCATGATCTATTTTTTTGGTATAAATCTTGTAATCGTGCTTATCGACATAACCTTCTTTTCCATGACCTACTACAAAATAACCGTCATGCAGAGGGACATCGACAAAATCATAAGGAATGACACCAACGAGGGTCGCCACAAATTGCGCACACATAAGAACAAGTAAGTTTGCGGCACCATGAAACAACTTTTTGAATAACTTTGTGTGTGTGTGCTTTATTCAGTTTTGGTCTATTCCTGCGCCTATTTCTGATTATGGGCGTATCTTGGCTGTTGGACATAGCCTCCTATATAGAAACACTGCTGCATCCGGGCGTCGTCAATCCCATCTATTATGTGTCGGACTTTATGAACGCCATACAGGGTCTGCTGATATTTGTATGCTTTGTGCTGAAACCGAAAGTGTTGTCGCTGATCAAAAAGAGGTATGTATCCGATGATGTCGATTACAATCTACAATTTATGCCTTATTTTGAAAATTCTCTACGATCATTTTATAAACTGCTTAAACACCAAAACAAATCAAAACGAAAATAATGCGCCAAAAGATTATTCGGTAAGCAAGATGAAACTGACAACTACACCCAATCAGAATGTGAGGAAGAGGAAATTTCATTGAATGGTATTGGAACAGGTACAGAATTTGATCGTTATTTCAAAATTGATTTGAATGGCATGTTTTGGTTTTTCTTTTTGGTGTTGGTGGCGGTGGCGGTGGCACTCACTCGGTCGATTGCACTCTTTTTGGCGTTGTTCTTATTTTTCAGGAAAACTAATTTCAAATTTCTTTTAACAACATCGGAGTTTGAATTGGATTTCTGTGCGATTTACAGGCTAACAATATTTGTAATGTTTTTTTGTATGTTTTCACTTCTAATTACTAATTTCGCATATATTGTGTAGTTTTTAGATGTGATGTTTTGCAGTGGCTTGCTTTTTGTAGGTAAAACTTTGAGCTGCGAATTTTCGTTAATGCGCGCTTCTTAGTAAATGCTTCTATTAACTTCTATGGAAACATCTAATCATCACACATTTTGTTGAGGAACTATAAGAAAGCGATATTAATTTTATTTTACTTAGCTTTACCTTTAAAATTTGTCTTCTGAATTTGAAAATAAAAGTCTAATAACACCATATTATATAGGGTCCGCCAAATGACTTTTTTTTTGAAAATGCTATAAAAAAGTACTGAATAGTTTCTCAAATTTCTTTTTTTATTTGAAAATACAATCCTTCCGGTTAATAATGGAAAATAATTTCGTTCAAATGGCTGCCTCGGGCACCCCACAAATAATAGTCCAACGGTTGAATATTTGAAAAAAAACGTTTGATGGCGGACCCTATATGTTCAATTAAAAGAAATTTTTGATGTCTAATAATAATTTCACCTTCACAGAGAAAAGTCTCTAAAAATTTGAGAAAAAAATTATTAAAAAAAAAACTTTTTTGCTTCATGACTATATATATATAGATATATATATCAGGTTAAAATTAGCGTCTGATAGCTTATTTTATAGGATAATAGTGTTTTATAGGAGTAGTCATCATCTGTTGCTGATAATATTATATTATAGAAGAGATACTCTTGTATGGAAGAATTCATCACCTTTTATAGGAGAAGTCGTCATCAGTACCCGACGACAGTTTTCCTATATAGGAGAATTCGTCATGAGTGCTTGATTATAGTTCTGTTCGATAGGTGAAGACATCATCTGCGGTTGATGGACGCTCTAATACATATATCAGATTAATATTAGCGTCTGATAATAGTTTGTTTTATAGAAGATGCCATCATCTGATAATAGTCCTTTTATAGGAGAAGGCATTATCTAAGGAGAACTAACTAACTATACAAGACGATTGTATGATGGTAGTCTTCGTATAAAAGAGACATCATCATCTATGGGTGATAATTTGTTTCTTACATATACCAGATTAACATTAATGTCGGATGATAATTTATTATATAGTAGGAGTCATCATTATCTGAGGCAAATTTATTCACAATAGATTTCCTATATAGGATAATTCATCATCAGAGGCTGATGATAGTTCTGTTCGATAGGAGAAGTCATCATTTGTGAATGATGATTGCTTTAATATATATGTATGTATACTGATTAACATTAGCATCTGATGATAGTTTATTTTATAGGCGCAGTTTATAGGAGAAATAATAATTATTAATTGATGATTATTTTCTGATGTAAGATAATTTACTTGGCGATATAATGATATCGTCTAGAGTAAGTCGCCTTCCGTGGCTAACGATTGCTTTCTTATATAGAAGAAGGTATAATCTTTGGATAAGAATATACATCCATAACCAGTGTCTGATAGTTAGATAGATAGTTCAGTGAATCACTGAATGATGATAGTTTATTTTATAGGAGATGCCATCATATATAGCTGATGATTGTTTTCTTATATAATAGATCTCACTAACTATTCAAGGCGATTGAATGATGTTAGTCTTCGAATATAAGAGAAGTCATCATCTGTGGGGGTATGATTATTTTCTTATAAAATATACCAGATTAACATTAATGTCTGATGATATATATATATATATACATATACATATTTGCAATATAAGATAAGTCATCATCAGAGGCTTGATGATTGTTTCTTTTATAGGAAACATCATAATGTGTGACTGATGATTATTTTCTTATGCAGGGTGACGCAGAATGAGCTATATGGTTTAAATTGTTTATAACTTTTTGATTCATTCGATTATTATATTTTTTTAAATACAGTGTATTATTGGGGAATTTTTTGCAATTACCTTTGCACATACGTGTCCAAAACCTGCAGTTTTGCTTGTTGGCATAACCATTTAATGGGAAGTGGGCTTCATCGTTCATTGCCAAATTGTGAATTGTGACTGTTGTTGAGTGTAGTGCGACCATTATATATATATGCTCTTTTTAGCATATTTTCCATAACTTTTCGCAAAATTTCATAAAAAAGTGGGCCAATTATCCTTTCGGAGGATACCACGCACCAAACAGTACACTTAAGTGGGTGTGATTGCCGCTGATGAACTGCTCTTGGATTTTCCGTAGCCCAAATCCAGCAGTTTTGCTTGTTGACATATTCATTTAATGGGAAATGGGCTTCATCGCTCATTACCAAATTGTGAATATTGAGAATGTGCTTCATCGCTCATTACCAAATTGTGAATATTGTGACTGATGTTGAGCGTAGTGCGACCAATATATATATATATACATATATCGTAAATCTAGCGATCTAACAAATGAGTTGTTTCATTAGTGATCGATTTTGATTTAGAAGTTTCTTGAATGTAATACATTTGAATTCCAGCTAATTCCATCAGGTCCTTTCTATTTACGAAGGGTTTTTCTTTTCGGTCAATGGAATGGAGGAGAACCACACTAACTTATACATACTACGGCCACAAACATATTTCATATACTGTGTGGGGATAACTCATCAGTGGCGCTTCTGTTAGTCGTATATTCATACACCCGAAATCTTTATACACTCTGAATCTGAAATCATATTATCTGTTGTCTGCGTGGCTGATGGATTTTCAAAACGATACAGCTTTATCTCTATGAAGTTTTTAGACAAACACCCGCAACAACAACATTGGTGTGGTAAAAATTCTTGGAATCGAAGTTGTTTGTTAAACCTTCAGTTATATCTCTTTAGTTTGTCGTTTGAGGATGCCATGAGAAAAGATCGATAATTAGAGTGTTGTGAACATGTTTGCGTAATTTTGTATTACCAATATTTTCATATTTTCATTTAAAAGGTCTCCGCTTTTACTCTCCATGAGGTACTATTTTTAATAGTGGTTAACTATTTTTAATATTGGTGTAGGAAGCTATAGGTATAGTGTTTCATTTCATACATCATTGCTGGACAGATAATACTTTCCACTGCGAATTGTTTTTCACTGGTCGTTCAATCCTAATTCTAATCTAATTTTGCACTTATCATTACCAATTAACAAAGGGATGCACTGCTGTGTGTTAAGTTTATTAATACTCCTTCGTCTTGTATTTTAATGGCATTTCTTTCTCCTTTGCATTTTCCTATTGAAGCACCTGAATAATTGACTTGGAATAAATGACTTAAGAACGATGTAACCTAATCGATATTTATCGTTACAGGTTCCAGCCAACGCAGGGAGAAGCTAACATGAGACCCATGGTAAAGAGAACAGCCACATCACATTTGAGTCTATCAAAGATTCAATCGAGCCCACTAACACCGCGCTAAAACTGAATGCAAAACAACTAGCAACAACATTTAAACTCAATGTATTTATTAATCAAATAATTACGCTTCGAACGAGGAGGAGAGGGGAGGAGGAGGAGCACCGACCTTCAGACAGTCCAGTCAAAGCATTTCAGAACTTGAGTGAAATTACAGTAGAGCATTAGTATACAGTTAATCAAACTTATTAAGAATGTAACCAAAAATGTAAATACCGAAAGTCCAAAATAATTTATATAATCTGACACAATTTCAAGAGGTTTTCAACCAATTCAAGAGGTTTTCAACCAATTCAAGAGATTTTCAGCCTTTTTCCTTCCTATTGATTCGGTGTTAATGAAATTTCGCACATCTCCCTTATATAAAATTAACCTTGCTAAGTTCTTAAGTTCGCTAGACTATTTACCAACATAGTTTCTATGGCTATTGTTCTTCGATGTACTGAAAGAGAATAAGAAAACATATCTCGAGTATTACCATTGTGTTGGGCTGAAGTGGCCTATTAGACGTCAACGACTGAGCATGTCAACAAAGAATAATCCCGACAAGAGTCGAGTTGATGGCCGAAAGGAGCATGTCAGCTGCCTAATCTCGACGATTCTTTCTAAATCGATGGCTTCATTCCATAATATGTTTAAGAGGTAGCATTTTTGAGGTTTGCTTCTACTTAAATTCTGTCTGTAAATCTGGAGTTTCGAGATCAATCTTATGTTTAAAAACACAGATGGATATAAACAAAAAAACTTTAAGAAACATATAAAGGGGCGCAAAACTCAGACTTAGCATACTATGGTGGGAAGCCATCGCTACGAAATATTACCAACAGTGTATTTTAAGTTTTAAGATTAGACTAGATAAGTAAATGTATATTTATTTTACTTTATATGTCTATATATTTATTTTTTGATACCGTTTTTATTTTAGTGATAAAAAAATAATAAATTTACTTTTATATAAAATATGCGTTAATTTACTTTTTTCTTAAATGAAATGTATCTCTATCAAATTATAAACAATTGTGGACGTGGCCTGTATATATGATACCCTCCACTTTCTATCCCATTGCAATTCAACTCGGTAAAGAAGTGAAATCGGGAAGAATTTTAGTATGAGTCCTAATCATGGACCATTGTGACCCACTCTCATAATGTATGCTTTCACCATAGATATTGCTAGATGAATGTGTTGTGTGGTTTCTAGATCGAAGAAAGTCATACTGGGAGCGTCTATATGTAAATCTGAACCTATCTTACCCACATTCAATACAGGTGTTTTTAGTTGGATTAAGATGTTGTACCAAATTTAAAGAAATCAAGTAAAAACGGCGTTAAGTTCGGCCGGGCCGAAATGTATATACCCTCCACCATGGATTGCATTCCACAGAGGCTGTCGATATTCGTAGAAGTGCATTAATATTACAGAAAAATATATTTTTTTAATATAATACTAAAATAATTTTATAAATAAATATAATATTTTTATTATTTCAAACCACACTTAAAGGAAAAAATGTTGTTGATGTTCCCGACTAAAATGAAAGATTGGTTTGTTTTATGTGTTCTCCCACAATATTACGCTTTTATCATTGTCCATTCGTGAGCTGGACGCGTTCACAATAACCTCAGTAAATCAGGTTTTTCTTGAATAAAGTTCACGATGACAATGGTATTGAATAATAGAAATATAGAAATTTAAATCCGACCCGAGCCTTATCAAACCATATTAAAAACTTGCAATATGACCCAATATAAAGGATAGATTTATAATATTTTAGTGCTATTTTTGATGCATTTTTTATAAAAACCGCAATAAGTTCCACATTTTAGTTCGATTTATGTTTTTAGGGGCTCGTTGGAGAGATATTGATAACCAATTGCAATTTGTAGAATTTGCTAACCCATTAAGGGCCGCAAATTTTTTTCTTACTGTTGATACTCAGTGGGTTAAATGTGAAGTAAAAACTGAAATATGGGGTTATGTGCATCGTAAACACATTCTAGTCTTATATAAAGCTAATTTTTGGAAAGAAATTCAACCATTTCAAATTTATTTCCTTTAAAAATAAAACATGAATAATCTACATAAACTTTATAAAGGGGAAAAATTGAAATGGTTGTTAATGCTAAATTAACATAGATAGATGCATGAAATTAAAAGTATATTTAGCAGATGTTCTTCACTTTCATTTGATGCCCATATCGTCATTGTATGATACGCAAAAGTACGAAACTAAATTATTGAAACATTTACATCCTTTGGAAATTAAAAGTCTTGTAAAAAAGACAAACGACCACGAAATAAAAAAGTGAGTATCAGTTTTCCAATTAGTGACCTATAGTTTCACTTCTATATAATCTCGTTCTTGGGAGGGAATTCATGTCGCACGGTTTTATTGTAACATCTTATGTGAAGATTTCCTCCCAATTTATCCATTGAAAGACCAAAATTTCAGATGTTAATTTTCAAAAATTAGCTTTTTGTAAGACTAGAATGTGTTTACGATGCAAATAACATCATATTTCAGTTTTTACATCACATTTAATCCACTGAGAAATAACAGTAAGAAAAAAATTGTCACCCCTTAATGGGTTTGGAAGTTCTAAAAATTGGAATTGGTCATCAATACCTCTTCAACGATCCAACAAAACGCAAATCGAACTAAAAATATGGAAGTTATTGCGGTTTTTATAAAAAATGCAATTCTCACCGTAAATTTTATTCAAGAACAACCTGATTTATAGAGGTTATTTTGAACGCGTCCAGCTCACGAACGGACAATGATAAAAGCGAAATATTTTGGGAGAACACATAAAACAAACCAATCTTTCATTTTAGTGGGGAACATCCACTACTTTTCTTTTGAAGCCACTCTATCGTTTACATATCGAAAAAATAATTCAAAAAATAAATATTCTTGTATTTGAGTCATTCCATTCCATTCCGGTAAGGTTTTTGACCTCGATAGCTGCGATTGTTTTGAAAGTTTGTGTAAGTATTCTTCTCATCAAAATATGTAATTTTGGAAAAAAATTGAATTATGACAAATTTAACAGTGAACAAGTAAAAACGGAGTTAAGTTCGGCCGGGCCGAACTTTATATACCCTCCACCATGGATTGCATTCCACAGAGGTTGTCGTAGAAGTGCAGCTATATTACAGGAAAATATAAATTTTGTCATATAGCCAAACTAAAACAAATACAAATATTGAAAAAATAATTATATAAATAAATATAATATTTTAATTATATCAAACCATTATCTATTTCAAATCAAAAAATAAATATTCTTATATTTATATTTTCAAAAAGCTTAAATACCATAAATATTGGAAGATAGTGGGTGCTACAGTTGGTTGTACTTCAATTCTATTTTAATTCCAAAAGCACAAATTTTGAAAATCCATTATCAGACGTAGATGTGCAAAGTGCAAAATAACCTAACTTCATGATTCAACCAATTTTTGCCGTACAAGAAAAAGTACGAATTTGGAAAAAAACTTTTTATTTTGAGTGACTATGCAGTCAGAGGAATGTATACATCGAATTCCATGATTCCAGCTGCGCCCATTTGGTTGGTACCATTTTTACCCCATTGACATTTCTACGCAATTAGAATTTCATCATTCTAGCTGTAGTCGTTTAGTTGGTACTTTTTTATCCCCCTGTACCATTGTATCTCTTGATAGAACGAATTTCGAAAAATCCGTTTATTTTTCGTGTCTACGCAGTCAGAGGAATGTATACTCCGAATTTCATGACACTAGCTGCGGTCATTTGGTTGGTACTATTTTTCCATTTTAACCCCAAAAGGTACGAATTTGGAAAACATTCGTCTATTTTCCGTGTCTACGCAGTCAGAGGAATGTATACTCCGAATTTCATGACTCTAGCTGCGCTCATTTGATTGGTACTATTTTTATCCCATTTTTTCTTTTTAATCCCAAAAAGTGCGAATTTAAAAAAATCTGTTTATTTTAAGTGTCTACGCAATCAAAGGAATGTATACACCTAATTTCATTATTCCAGGTGTAGCCGTTTGGTTGGTACCATTTTTATCCCTCCGTACCCATTGTATCCCTTGAAAGTACGAATTTGGAAAAAACCTTTTATTTTTCATGTCTACGTAGTCAAAGGAATGTATAGACCGAATTTCATGACTCTAGCTGCGGTCATTTGGTTGGTACTATTTTTATCCCTTTTTTCTATTTTGACCCCAAAAAGTACGAATTTCGAAAAATCAGTTTATTTTCCGTGTCTACGCAGTCAGAGGAATGTATAGACCGAATTTCATGACTCTAGCTGCGGTCATTTGGTTGGTACTATTTTTATCCCTTTTTTCTATTTTGACCCCAAAAAGTACGAATTTCGAAAAATCAGTTTATTTTCCGTGTCTACGCAGTCAGAGGAATGAATACTCCGAATTTCATGACTCTAGCTGCGGTCATTTGATTGGTACTATCTTTATCCCCTTTTTTCATTTTAACCCCAAAAAGTACGAATTTTGAAAAATCCGTGTATTTTACTTGTCTATGCAATCAGAGGAATGTATACACCGAATATCATTATTCTAGGTACAGCCGTTTGGTTGGTACCATTTTTATCCCTCTATTCCCATTTTACCCCTTAAAAGTACGAATTTGGAAAAAATACTTCTACATTATGTATCTACTTAATTAGAGGAATGTACACACCGAATTTCGTGTTTCTAGCTGTTGTAGTTTAATATGTACCATTTTTATCCCTTTTTTGCCCCATTTCACCCCCTACAAATTAGAATCACTTTATGGTGCACGTTTTTGCTGTAGGGGGAATGCGCATACCAAATATCACGCAAATATAAAAAGACATATTCAAAAAACATGCTTAAATACGCTAAAATATTAGGGATTATTATGGGTATTTTTAGTCCTTGTGAGGGAAAAAATTTTCCCTTTGGCCCGATTTCGCCCGATTTCGCCCCATTTCAATCCCAACCGATCTACGACTACAAGATGCATTTATGGAAGATTTGAACGTTCTAGCTCCTTTCGTTTAGATGCTAGCGTGCTTTCAACAGACGGACGGACGGACGGACGGACATGGCTAGATCGTCTTAGAATTTTATGACGATCAAGAATATATATACTTTATAGGGTCTCAGATCGATATTTCAAGGTGTTACAAACGTAATGACAAAGTTAGTATACCCCCATTCTGGAGGTGGAGGGTATAAAAAATGTTACATTTGTTAAGGATACCTCAGCGGCAAATGGGTGAAAAGACCGGTTAGCTCAATTTCGGCTGTTCCTCAGATAGTGTCCCATCCCTTCACGGACAAATAATTACTCTACACTTACACATGATCACGCACCACAGAACGGAGGGAGATATTACCCCTCAGTCGCCCTTCCCATTTTGTATGGGGGCTATATCTAAATCTGAACCGATCTTACCCACTTTCTGTATAAGTGTTTCTAGTTGGATTATAAGATGTTAAGCTAAATTTGAAGAAAATCGGGTACAATATGTGATTTCTAGAGCGGCGAAATACAAATCGGGAGCGACATTTGTATGGGAGCTATATATAAATCTGAACCGATCTGACCTATTTTCACCATGGGTATTTCAACTTGAAATATAAGATATTTTGCCAGATTTGAAGAAGATGTGGTAAAATTTGTGGTTTCTAGAGTGGAAAAAAACTCAAATTGAGATTGAAATTTGTATGGGAGCTATATATAAATCTGAACCGATTTGAACTATTTTTGCCATGGGTGTTTCTAGTTGAAATATAGGATGTTTTGCCAAATTTTAAGAAAATCTGTTAAAATATGTGGTATCTAGAGTGAAAAGAGTCAAATCGGGAGTGAAATTCGTATGGGGACTATATCTAAATCTGAACCGATCTGACTCATTTTCACCACGAATGTTTCTAGTTTAAATTTAAGATATTTTGCAAGATTTGAAGAAGATCTATTAAAATATGTGGTTTATAGAGTGGAAAAAGTCAAATCTGGAGTGAAATTTGTGTGGGAGCTATATATAAATCTGAACCGATCTGACTCATTTTCACCACGAATGTTTCTAGTTTAAATATAAGATATCTTGCAAGATTTGAAGAAGATCTGATAAAATATGTGGTTTCTAGAGCGGCAAAAGTCAAATCGGGAGTGAAATTCGTATGGGGGCTATATCTAAATCTGAAGCGATTTTCTTCAAATTAAAAAGCGTTCGTCTTTATCCCGTTACTGCGTTGTACAAAGTTTCGTTTGGTTCTGGCTATAATTGCGACCTGAACTTTGATTACAACAATAGATGGACAGACAGACCGGCAGACGGACATTGCTAAATCGATTCAAAAAGTGATTCTAATTCGATCGGTATACTTAACAATGTGTCTATCTCGCTTCCTTTTGGGTGTTACAAACAAATGCACAAAGACATAATACTATCGTGGAGTGTATAAAAACTCTAATGCTAATTAAACATTCCAAATTTCCTACCAATAGAACCTACAAAGTTTCTTACCATGGCTACATTCAGCCACACCAAAACACTATCTCAGTCTAACACCCAAAGTCTTAAAAAATTCAAATATATATAAATAACAAGTAAGGAAAGGCTAAAGTCGGGCGGGGCCGACTATATAATACCCTACACCACTCCCTGCGTATGTACCTCGCTTTGATTACTAAACCCAGGTATTTCATGGGAGCAATTTTATGTAGTTCATACAAATTATACAGTTACTATAAATTCATCTTTAGTCAAATTTAACGAATATGGTAAATAATATGGTAATTGATCCAATTGTCCGACAGACAAATACAAATTATACAGTAGAATACCAAAGTATGGACATATGGGCATCACCCAAACAATTCTCATTGAAATTCAATTCGGTAAAAAATTGAAATCGGGAAGGATTTTTGCATCCTGTAAATGTATGTGTTTGACAAAAAATGTTAAATCGGAAAGGACATTTGTATGGGGGTATATTGAAACCAGGATCGATGTGACGCGCTTTCACCACGTCTGTTTATTGGTGAAATATAATATGTAAAATTTGGCCAAAATCGGTTAAACATTCGGGAGCAACATTGGGGCTATATCTAAATCTGAACCGATCTTACCCACTTTCACCATTTGTTTTTTAGTTGGATTACACAGTACGACAGTGGTTGGTACACATGAGAAATGTTAACAGAATATGAAAATAGGCTTAAAATAAAGAAATACGTGTCTCGGCGATTTGCTGTAGCACGTCAGAATTTTGAGAAAATCGATTTTAAAAATTCGAAGGATCGTGGAGGTTCACTTGTAACGTAGTACTATTATAAAAAGTTCTATAAAAACAGAATGGGTGAACCGATTTAAGTGCTTGAGCCAGTTTTGAAAAGGGAATTAAATTTGGATTTGTTTTTATTATTTTTTTATTTATTTCCGCTAGATGGCGCTTTAATTTTTTAATTAAAGCGCCATCTAGCGGAAAAAAATATAAAATATAAAAATTTTTTAATAAAAACAAATCCAAATTTATTTCCCTTTTCAAAACTGGCTCAAGCACTTAAATCGGTTCACCCATTCTGTTTTTATAGAACTTTTTATAATAGTACTACGTTACAAGTGAACCTCCACGATCCTTCGAATCTTTAAAATCGATTTTCTCAAAATTCTGACGTGCTACAGCAAAACGCCGAGACACGTATTTCTTTATTTTAAGCCTATTTCCATATTCTGTTAACATTTCTCATGTGTACTCAAAAAAATTGATTTTGTCGTACTGTGTTATAAGATGTTGTGCCAATTTTAAAGAAAGACGGGTACAATATGTGCATTTTAGAGCGGAAAAAGTCAAATCGGGAGCGACATTTGTATGGTGGCTATATCTAAATCTGAACCGATCATACCCACTTTCAGCATAGGTGCTTCTAGTTCGATTATAAGATCTTCTGCAACATTTAAAGAAAATCGGGTACAATATGTCGTTTCTAGAGCGGAAAATGTCAAATCGGGAGCGACATTTGTATCGGGGCTATATCTAAATCTGAACCGATCTTAACCAATTTTGGCACAGGTGTTTCTAGTTGGATTATAAGATGTTGTACCAAATTTAAAGAAAATCGGGTACAATATGTGGTTTCTAGAACGGAAAATGTCAAATCGGGAGCCACATTTGTATGGGGGCTATATCTAAATCTGAACCGATCTTATCCAAATTTTGCATACGTGTTTCTAGTTCGATTATATGATGTTCTGCAGAATTTAAAGAAAATCGGGTACAATATGTCGTTTCTAGAGCGTAAAATGTCAAATCGGGAGCGACATTTGTATGGGGGCTATATCTAAATCTGAACCGATCTTACCCAATTTTTGCATAGGTGTTTCTAGTTGGATTATAATATGTTGTACCAAATTTAAAGAAAATCGGGTACAATATGTCTTTTCTAGAGCGGAAAATGTCAAATCGGGAGCGGCATTTATATGGGGGCTATATCTAAATCTGAACCGATTTCCTCCAAATTCAATACCGATGGTCCTTGGCCAGAAAAAATAACTTCTGCCAAGTTTCATGAGAATCGGACAACAATTGCGACCTGTAGAGTGCGAACAAGCTTAGATGGACAGCAGACGGACGGACGGACGGACAGACAGACATCGTTAAATCGACTCAGCTGGCGATTCTAAGCCGATCCGTATACTTGAAGGTGGGTCTAGCTCAATTATTTCTTGGTGTTACAAACATTTGGCGGAAAACTAACTTATAATACCCTAGACCACGAAGTGGTGTAGGGTATAAAAAGAAAATGGTGCCTTAAACAAAATTACATAAAACAGTTACAATACCAAGACTTAACGTAACTTAAAAATCTATTCGCTGGTTTGGATATTTTTGTTGTTGAATATTTAATGTTACGGAAACGTCTTGTTTGGTGACTTTCTCATAGATTTAATAACGCCGCGGTTCAGTGCGGAGGTAAATAGTTTAAATACCACCGGACTCAAGTATTAGACTATGGTGGGAGTCTCTGCTTATTTTGTAGAGATTTTATAGTTTATGTAACACTGGCTGGCAATAGTGGTTGTTCCACGACATATACTGGATATCGAATTACAACTGGATCGCTACTAGTACAAAAAAAAAAAAGAATTGAAATTGCAAAAACCTAAAAAAATCTAACCATGCTATAACACAACACATCAAAATTTTAAAAGTAATTGAAATTACCTTCAAAACAAGGTATAACACAATAAAATCGGCAAAGTATTTCAGAAGTTAAAGGCGATTGAATGAACACACCTTCTGAAGAAAGTGTTGCGGATCAGAACGTTGTCAAACCTAATATAAAGGGTGATTTTTTAAAAGCTATAGGAAAGTTTTTCAAAAAAAAAAAAACACACATAAAATTCAGAAAAATACATGAAACCTTTATTTGAATCGATAGTACGGTCCATATAATTCAATGTTTGAAGATTATTTCATGCAAATGTTGACCTTGACTGCGCCTCAAATGGTCCATCCGCTTAGTCCAATTTTGACATTTCCACGTTTTTGAGTAACAGAGGCCCAATTGCTGCGAACGGCGACGAATCGATAATTGATGGTTATCATTAACACTGGCCGATACAGCTGCGACATTTTCTTCAGTTCGCACTCTACGTAAGCGTGTTGGTGGTTTAATGTCCAACAATGTAAATTTGGTGCGAAATTTAGTCACAATAGCCCGAATAGCCGCTTCAGTGGGTCGATTAAACTGACCATAAAATGGAAGCGCGCAATGATCTTTCTTAACAGAGCACGCATTTTGATAATAAAATTCAATAATTTGCAAGCGTTGTTCGTTTGTAAGACGATTCATGGTTAAATTATAGACCAAACTGAAGATGTTTGACAGTGAAACAAAACACGAAACGTGCGTCAGCTGTTTAAACCAGTGTTGCCAAAAAGATAATAGCTAAAAAATCACCCTTTAGATGGACGTACACACCAAATTTCATAATCCTTACTGTAATCCTCTGTACCCAATGCTATCCCTTGAAAATACGTGTCAACGCAGTCAGAGGAATGTATACTCCGAATTTCATGACTCTAGCTGTCATTTGGGTGGTACTATTTTTATCCCCTTTTTGCATTTAAACCACAAAAAATACGAATTTCGAATAATCCGTTTATTTTACGTGTCTACGCAATCAGAGGAATGTATACACCGAATTTCATTATTCTAGATGCAGCCGTTTGGTATGTACCATTTTTATCCCTTTTTTTCCTATTTACACCTTAAAAGTTTTTTATATTATGTGTCTACTCAATTAGTGGAATGTACACACTGAATTTCGTGTTTCTAGCTGTTGTCGTTTAATATGTACCATTTTTATCCCTTTTTTGCCCCATTTCACACCCTACAAATAAGAATCACTTTATGCTGCACGTTTTTGCTATAAGGGGAATGCGCATACCAAATATCAAGCAAATATGAACAGTCATATCCAAAAAACATGCTTAAATACGCTTAAATATTAGGGATTATTATGGGTATTTTTAGTCCTTGTGAGGGAAAATTTCTTCCCTTTGGGACGATTTCGCCCAGTTTCAATCCCAACCTATCTACGACAATAAGACGCATTTATGGAAAATTTGGACACCCTAGCTCCTTTCGTTTAGTTCCTAGCGTGCTTTCAATAGACGGACGAACGGACATGGCTAGATCGTCTTAGAATTTTATGACGATCAAGAATATATATACTTTATAGGGTCTCAGGTCGATATTTCAAGGTGTTACAAACGGAATGACAAAGTTAGTATACCCCCATCCTGGTGGTGGAGGGTATAAAAATGTGTTTTAAAAACATATTCGTTTTGCGTCTTGTTTTCTCGGTCAAATTTAACGACCCAAATCGAACGCGTACGTTGCGTCTACGTTTAGTCAATTTCACGCTAACAGTGTCTGCATACAAAATTGTTTAAACCCGGAGACAAGCCAGCAGAAACTTGGCAGCACCGTATGTATCCGTATGTATCTGTATGTATGTATGCACCCGTATGTATCTTTTTGGAAGAAAAAGTTCTTTCAGTGTGAGCTTTTTTGATACGCTAAAACAACAAAAAACATTCACATCATGTATTGGGCAAAGAAAATAGACTTGAACAAGAAGCTGCGTCGTACTCATTTAAAAAATCGAGCGAGTTACGTTACATTAAAATGTGAAAAATAAAATCTAAGAGCGAGCTGTCGTCGGTTTTGACAGAAATCATTCAAAATAACATAAAAATTTCAAAATTAAGAACGCCGGGAACAAAGAAGAATACGATAATTTTTGCCTTATTTTTCAATAATTTTTTTTTGCAATTAGTTAAAAAAAAATAAAATAAGAAAAAAGGTGACAAAATTCGAGTAAAATACGACACAGTTTCTTAGTATTTTAATGTTGTTTGTCGTTGCTTTGTGCTGTTTTCTTTAGTTGATTCACAATTAAACAAAAAACACGAAAAATATTCATTTTGAAACACCCATTCTTCACCTAAGAGTGGGCAAAAGTGTCTCGCTCTTATATTTACATTTTAATCTAACGTAACTGTCAGAAATCAAAGAGTCGGACGGAACATCTTAATAGATTTTATTATTTTTGCTGTAGACCACGCCCAACAGCCAAATACAATTTTTGTTTTTTACGATTTTTTTATAAAAATTATTTTGTTTTTTAATCGATTTTCATACAAGCAGCGGCAAAAATTACAAGGAATTTGAAATTTCGCACACATCCCTTATATTGTCAAATTAGATCAAAAACCATTTTTTGTTTAAATCCGCCCACAACCACGCCCACCTCCCATGTAAGTTAAAATGAACTAGTAAATCAAAAAAAATTTTTTTTTCAAATCCATGCTTTATGCAAGCAGAATTCTATTGGGCCTAGAAATTCTTTTTTAGTTATCTTTTGTAGAAGGAAAAATTACTGCGTTATCAGGAGCAGAAATAATAGATTTTTAATTTGTGGTTTGTATGGGAGGTACCACGCCCCTTTGTCCATTCCCGCTCATATTTGCAGCAGCACTTAAAAAATGCACACCAAACCGTCGTACCAAATTTTGTTCAAATACCGTTATCAGGAGCAGAAATAATAGATTTTTAATTTGTGGTTTGTATGGGAGGTACCACGCCCCTTTGTACAATCCCGCCCATATTTGCAGCAGCACTTAAAAAATCCACACCAAACCGACGTACCAAATTTTGTTCAAATACCGTTATCAGGAGCAGAAATAATAGATTTTTAATTTGTGGTTTGTATAGGAGGTACCACGCCCCTTTGTACAATCCCGCCCATATTTGCAGCAGCACTTACAACATGCACACCAAACCGACGTACCAAATTTTGTTTAAATACCGTTATCAGGAGCAGAAATAATAGATTTTTAATTTGTGGTTTGTATGGGAGGTACCACGCCCCTTTGTCCAATTGGTCAAATTTTTCCATTTCCTTGTATTGTCATCGAAAATGATTAAGTGTGCAAAATTTGAGCAAAATTGGTTGAGAAAAAAGCTTTCAAAAATTGATTTCAAATTTTGTGGCACACAAACATATATAGAAAGTAACCTTATATAAAGCATGGAATAAACTACAACTAGCAAAAAATTGGAAGTACTTCCGTAGGAACATTAATATCGCTAGCATGCTATAAAACCTTGCATCCCTAAAGAATGCTTTAAATAAAAGTTCCTAAGTGCATTATCAGAGAACAACGAAGAAAGTATAGCATCATTTTTGGTTTTGAAGATTTTACCATTTCACTAATAAAATCGACATTGGCAGCTATAAGCAGAATATTATTTTTGTACATCAAAATTGTCTTTAGTGTTAGTTTGACAGTGGTCTAAGAGTCCCACTATATCCACTGACATTGATGTGTGGAGATGTAAACAATTTTGTCCACTTTAAGTGATTCAGATAATTTGAATAACATATAAAATTAAATTATTTGAAAGAGTAGAATAGAATTTCCACGTCAATCAATGATCTTACTCTATTCAACTCACATAACAGAGAAAAGTAAATACTAATTTCAATATAAAGTTTCTGGACGAACAACCTGTATATTAGGGCGGGTTGACTTTTATTTTCGAATAGCAAAAACGTAAACTAGATAAAATTCTATGAAAATTCTCCGAAGAAACCATGGGTCTAAAATCAAATCCTAATCCGACCTCTCGACTTGAAAATTTATATGCCTGCCTTTGCCAAAAAATAAATTTTAGAAAAAATAGCTTTTTCCAAAAAGAAATTGAATTTTCTAAATTAAATTGTTTAGTAAGGTAGTTATTTTGCACTTTATATTTTTTATTTATTTAATGTAGAATTTTTTCCATCCATACAAATCAACCCTCCCTACTGTATAAATATTGTTGTCCATTTTGTTATAAAAGTTCGATATAGTAGAAGGATTTTCTAAGAAAAAACTTTTGTGCTTCGGTAGGGAAATATTTTTCAATTGACCATATTTTCATGAACCATTGCATATTAGAGCGTACCAGGTTACAAGTAAAAAAAAAAAGTTCGCCGTACACCTTCGAATATGAAGTATTATTGAAAGGTAGTTTCAAAAAATTTTTTTTTATTTTTTTATGCCGAATGTAGGGGTCGCGCTTTTACATTTTTCTATATAACTTCTGCATTTATAAGCGGATTTTAAAGTGTGATACATCGATGTTTTTGTCCGATTTTTTTGTCTTTGAAGTCATTGAGCTCAAACATGATTCATGATTTTATGCGAGCTTTAATTTTCGATTATTAGAGTGGTACATTAGGGTAGTAGCAACTGAGAAATGATGGGTAAGTACCAGAAGGGGGTGCTTGAGCTCAATGACTTCAAAGACAAAAAAATCGGCCTCGTCGAGACAAAAACATCGATGTATCACACTTTAAAATCCGTTTATAAATACAAGTTATATAGAAAAATGTAAAAGCGCGACCCCTACGTTCGGCATAAAAAAATAAAATTTTTTTTTTTGAAACTACCTTTCAATAATACTTCATATTCGAAGGTGTACGGCGAACTTTTTTTTTGAGGTACGCCCTATTGCATATCTCAAAGCGGATAAAGTGTGACTTAGACCACTACCATTCTAACTGACACATATAAGGTCTTTATACGGTCTCAGGTCAATATTTTAAGGTATTACAAACGGAAATACGTTTCGTCACATCGGTTTCATTACTTCAAGAAAACATTGAGAGCAAGGTTTTATTAATTGATTTACTTTTCAATCTATATTATTTAATATTTTCAATTTTCTGAACAAAAACTACAACTTACACTTCACTCGTATCCGAAAAAGAAAAATTTCCCGAAAAAAATGGAAATTTTGTCTCACTTCCACGGGAACGACATTGCACGGCGAAATTTCGATAATAGTGCGATCCCTCCCAAATAGGTCTTTATTGCTCGACATCAGCAAACATTTATCGCTTAGCTAGCATCAATGCGAGTCTTAAATATATGCAGACTACCCAACATACCAAATGACTTGAGAACAATATTATAATAAGCTTGCCAACACAAGCCTCAAGCTTGAAAAAGAGTTGAGAATCCATTTGTAAATGCTTGTATAACAATTGTAGAAAAATCGAAATGGAACCCTCTTGATAATATTAAATGTGTACGCTTACTTTAAGCTTATCCTTCCTTATAATTGTAGAATAAGATTACATTAAAATTTCGTTTTTTTTGGTAATTTTCGTTAATATTAATTAATTTTATTAATTCTGTCCATTTTTTGTACATTTCAGTTGTAATTTAAAATTAGTTGTAAACAAAATAAGCCAGGACAATATCCCAGTTCAAATCAATAATTTTAATGTTCATATTCACATTTTGGGCAATTGTTTCGCAGCTTAATACGATTTTTAGCGAACGTTCGCGTGTCTTTTATGAACTTGTCCTCCGTGTTGCCCACTGATAAAGCTGTATCTATGACATGTAGAAATTTATTGTTTAATATTTTCATTTAATATTTTTAAATGAACTTACTTACTTATAGCAACACTCGATGGTATTATTTTCAGCTGGGCTGCTATTAAATCTTCATCCAATACATTCGTTTTTTGGTTTTTATTATTAAAAAGAAGTTCAATTATTTCATTTGTTTCTCTTCGAACACTTTTTTATATTTATTGTGTATTGTTGACACTTTTCACCAAATGAAACACTACAAGAGAGGAAGAAAGTTCGTGTGCGAACTTGAGAAACAGTTGTGTATTATAAGAATTCCTCAAGCATTGTTAAAAACTCGAAGATAGGAGTAAACAAAGATTACAACAATATTCACAGAAGACAGACTGAATGAAACAGCTTTTGAGTTTATATCAGAAAAAGCTTTGCGGTAAATTGACGGCATTCCTCTTTAATTTCGCGTTAGTAGGACTGGCAGAAAAGTACAAAAAATACAATTTGAATAATTATATCCCTCAAAAATGACAAGTTCTTATAAATGCAAACTCTACCAGAAAGTAAAGAACTGAGTACACAGATTTGTTATATTTGACGTCTACTTTTAGAATTTTATACCCATTTATATGAGACATCATTTTATCGCACAGTATTATATTTAGAATTTTTATAAGTTGCATTTGTATTGATTAAAAAAAAAAATCTGGTAATTCGCAGTTTAAACATCAATGATTTTATCTTTTTAGGCTATATTGAATATATATTAGGCAGTTGAATATGGTAAAATGCAAGCATTTAATTCAAAGCTGTGTAGCATCGTTCTACTAAGAAGCTTGCGTATGAACCGATGCTATCTAATTTTGTTTTTCTTTATTGGTATGGAGCCTATACCGGCATCAGTAAACACAATGTTGCAATACTCATAAATAGAGCTGAAAGTGCTAAACCAAAAAGTGAAAAAGGGCTAAATTTACGCGTTTTTTAGTTTCGGGCTAAAAATATTTTTTTCGAGTTTCGGACAACCCAAAACGGCCCGAAAGGGGCTAAGTTGGCATCACTGTGCCAGATGTTGAAAATGCCATTTTCGAATTTCGAAAAAACAAAAGTTGTGCTGGATTGTGCTAGCGGAGTACATAATTGTGCCGTTTTTAAAAAAGTTCTCTCTCCAGCCGTTTTCGAATAAATCGCTATTTTCGAAAAAATCTTAGAATTGTCATTTTTTTTTTCGCAAAAACAAAGGTTGTGGTGAATTGTGCTAGATTTGTGCCGCAAAATGTTTTTCGAAAAAATGAAAATTGACAGAGATATAGCGAAAAAACTTTTTGCAACAAAAATCGCTGAAATATTCATTTTAATTAGCGATTTTCTCGAAAACGGTATCAGCTTGAAACGGCACAATAACACCCTCCTCTAAAATAACCTAGCACAACTTGTACTTTCAAAAAAACCTAAAATGAAAATCTCAGCGATTATTGTTGCAAAAAGTTTTTCGCTATATCTCTGTCAATTTTCATTTTTTTTTTCGAAAAAACGGCACAATTCAGCACAAAAAAAAACAAAATGGCAATTCTAGGATTTTTTCGAAAATAGCGATTTTTTTGGAAACGGCTTGAGATAGAACTTTTTTAAAACGGCACAATTGTGTACTCCGCTAGCACAATGCTGCGCAACTTTTGTTTTTGAAAAAAAAAAAACAATATCGCAATATCTCGGTCAATTTTCAATTTTTCGAAAAAAAATTTACGGCATAAATACATATTACCAAGATCACACTGATTTTTCCAATAAATTCCATGATTTGCCAAAAAAAAAAAACTAGCCACTTCTTTTGCATTTTTTTATCTTTTGGAAACCCAAAAAATGTAAACAAGAAATGTTGAAACTGTGACGTAGTTGTTTACTCTCATGATCTACCATCGAATAACGGACCTGCGCAATGCGCAACTTATTATTTTCTCAACCGTGATCTTGTGCCAAACCAGAAGGCGCAACGCTCTTTCCATTGCACAGTGGCAACTTACGGCCAAAACGCTATAACTATTTTATTTAACATCATACAATTCTGAAATTTGGCATTTTGATATGTAACATTATTTCTGATTTGTATACCCTCCACCTAAGGATGGGGGCTATTCATTTTGTCAAATCTTTCTATTTGGCGCGCCTATGCAATCGGACGAATGTGTGCACCTAATTTCATGATTCTATCTGCGCCATTTGCTTGGTACCATTTTTATCCCTTTTTCCCATTTTAGACCCTTAAAAGTATGAATTTCGAAAAACTCCTTTATTATACGTGTCGGCGCAATTAGACGGATGTAGATACCCAATTTCATCGTTCTATCTGCAGGCGATTGGTTGGTACCATTTGAAGGGGTCAGAAGCAAAGGGGTGCAAGTGACAAAAAGTCCATTTCGAGATATTCACCTTCAAAGTAAAAATTCAATTGCAAATTCCGGTAATACTTGTACCGTTCGTAACTAGCATTTTTGGATCCCCTATATCTGCAATTGTTTTATGGTGGGGTTAGTATTTATAAAGCAACGTTTTGTTTCCCTGCCGTAGGTAATTTTTATAAATAAGTGCACTTGCACCCCTCTGCTTCCAATTTATTTGCATTATTCCCAATAGATTGTTTCCGGAAACCATTGCAACATAATATTTTTAATAACAAAATATTTGATAAGGTAAAAATTAGGTACATATATCCAAGTACATAGTTTAAAATATAACGTAATAAAAAAATTCATAGATTAAAATAAAATTAGCTACTTAGTATTCAGATTCCAGCTCAGTTAAATAATCGTCTGGTTCTTCTTCGGACACTGTGATCTCGTTTTTCTTTTTTTGCTTTGAATTAGGCTTTTTGTGTTGTATAGATTTGTAAAACTCATGGTGAATTGGCGGAATATATTGCAATAACTTCATAAGATTATTATATTTGGCCGTGTTTATAGCAACAGGCTCTTGGTATAGTAAATAAAGCTCAACATTCCTTTTTTTTCATCACATATTTTATTTGAAGGTTCGTGTTTTCCCCACTTATCCGTTGGGGAAATCCCTGTCTCATGGCGCTTCTTTAGAACATTATCATACCTTTTCGTGCTAATGTTTAATGTTTTCAATAAAAAAAATTTTGCAAATTCTTTTACCTTTCAACTTGAGACAAACACTAAGAGACTTGTTGGAAGATGCAGTTACAGAACGCCTTTTAGGTTGGAATACTCCCATGCATGAGGTAAGAAATGCAGTTTGCAGGTCCCACGATCCCACGATCCCAGCTCCCAGTATTTGGAAAACAATTGCTGTCTCTCTTCTTCAGTAAAAGTAGTACATTCGTACCTGCAATGCTGATCCCGCAGAACTTCAACTGCCTTGCCTTTCATCTCACCACCTTTTTGGTTGATATATCCTTGTCCAGAATTTCTTAATCGTTTTCGTAAATTCCTTTTCCAGCTAGCCTGATTTCTTACTCGTTTTCTTGTTTTATTTATATTGTTTACCAATTGCTCCACATCTTCTGCTGTGCTTATAGGTGGTTCAAGCAAAGCAAAATCAGGGTTATGAAAGATATTGTCACTCCCAACTTCTACAAAAAATACACTTTTATCAATGAATATATTAGCAATATTATTTTATTAATATGTACGAAGAATAATACATTAATAACGCAATTAAAAAAACGTTGCCCTTAGAGAGTCAGTCAGTACAACTACTATAGCTTCACCACTAGTTTATATTCATTAAATTCAATATTGGGTACTTACCATTATTCAGAACAAAATCAGCATGATCCTCCTCCATAATAATTTATTACAAATGTTTTAGAAGAAACTTCTAGATGAATATAGTTAAAGAAATAGGTAATAACAAAACAAAAAAAGAACAGCAAAAGCTCCTCAACGCAGAATGATAATGAAAACAAATAAAAGAAACTGGTTGTTATTATCAGCTGATCCCGCATTTGATTTAAGTTGGCGGCAAACAGGTGTAATTGCACTTGCATCCCTTTGCTTCTCACTTATTTCGTCAAACTATTTAGTAGTATATATTTGTTCCGATATATATCACCACTGGTAGTAAAAATTGATCTCATCTCATGCTAGTAGACAGAGATGGTGTCAAGAAACAAAAATACATACTTAACTCAATTTTTATCAGTTTGTCACTTGCACCCCTTTGCTTCTGACCCCTTCATTTTATGTTCCCATTTTATCCCTTGAAAGCATGAAATAAATATATTTTATTCAAAGTGATTGAGTGTTGGATATTGGCTTGCCTCTATGGGGTGAGTTGATAGTCGGTTTAAGTTGATCGGAACCCTCTGTAGCTTGTAATTCCTCTTTGTCTGTCGTGGGCGATGGCAGTGCTGTGTTTGTACGTTTGTTTGTATGATTGTATGTACGGCTTGTTTGTGACGTCTCTGGTACAGCCACACTATGTACGGAGATTTTCTGAGGAGAAATTCGGCACGTTACACCACTCTAAAAAGAAACTCAGACCAACTGGACAATCTATATATATATAGAAACTGAATCTGTGTTTGTGTGTTTTTTGTATGTTCTTTATAGCAGCCTAAACTACTGGACCGATCTTCTTGAAATTTTCACATATATACATTTTTGATATTTTCAGTGGGCGTAGCATATTCGGAGTACTGTTAGAGTCTTTAATTTTTGTGAAAGTTCACTAATTGTTAGTCTGCACAGTTGTGCCAAAAATAGACGGTATTGGAAAGTGGGCGTGGCACCTCCCATACGATGTTAAAGCCTCTTATCCAATATATTCAGTTCTATAACAGCTACAATGTTGCGGGCGTTCAGCTAGTAAGTTTATAAATGTCTACTCAAAATGCCCCTTTCAGAATTGTAGTGTCGCTATTCTGACCCAATCAAAAAGTCTTATTTTTTTCATTTCATTTATTCAGTCTATGGAAATACAATATTTCTTACAGACTACAATATAATACTAAAAATAAATGAATTCGAAAAATCTAAATTAAAATTAGATATACGATTAAATTCTTTCAAAGCCCTTGCAATTGGTTCATATACAAAATAGTTAGATCTATGATGCGGAATAAAAAATACATTATTATTTCTTAAAATGCGAGAAGGAACTTTAAAATTTACGAGTTGCAGTAATTCCGAACAATCAACTAAGCCACAAATAATTTTGAAAATAAACACTTGCGAAAGGAGAGTTCTCCTATTCTCGAGGGTTTTCAAACCAATAAGCCTACATTTATCGACATAAGAAGGTTGAGGTTCAGTAAAATGAATAGAACGTAGAGCAAACTTAATGACTTTTTTGGAATACGTTCAATTCTACAATACAAGCATATTCCAGCTTAGACCGGACTAAAGATGAAAAAAATAACTTCGCCGTATAAGGATCCGAAAATTCCTGACAATTTCTCTTCACAAAAGCGAGCAAAGAATATGCTTTAGGAATGATGACATTTAAATGATTAATAAACGTAAACTTGGCATCAAAAACAACACCCAAATCAACTATTTCATCTACGGATTTAAGTTGAAGGTTATTAATGAAGTAGTCATAATAAACCATATTTGCCAATTTGCCAAAAGAAACTTTAAAACATTTAGAAACATTAAGACACAAAAAGTTGTTTGAGCACCATTCCGAAACTCTGTCCAAATCACTTTGGAGACGGAAAACATCTGCAATAGAGTTAATTCGCAAAAATATCTTTAAGTCATCAGCGTATAATAAAACATTCGACCATTTAAACATTTAGAAACATTAAGACACAAAAAGTTGTTTGAGCACCATTCCGAAACTCTGTCCAAATCACTTTGGAGACGGAAAACATCTGCAATAGAGTTAATTCGCAAAAATATCTTTAAGTCATCAGCGTATAATAAAACATTCGACCATTTAACAAAAGACGATATATCATTAATAAATAAAATGAACAATATTGGGCCTAAGATACTGCCTTGGGGAATACCAGAAGTAGCTTTGTAAGAAAACGAATCAACAGAGTCAATAGAAACAAAACAGGTTCGATCCTGTAAATATGATTGAATCCAATTTAAAAACACTGAATGAAATCCAATATGACAAAGTTTATTAATTAATTAATTAATTTCTTAATAGTGTCAGTATTATGGGGCACCTATGAATCTAGCACTTAATTTATGGCTAGCTAAATCGCCAAGATAAAAGATATATATATATAAATTCGAGGATACTGTTGATTTAACGCAGGCCTTTCGATTTCCAAACAGCTCCTATCTTTACGACAACCGTATAATAATAGCAGCCGAGCAAGTGGCTACCTATGACTATGTCGAGGCTGCCGATGGCCAACGCATTGCCCATAAACCGCATCCTCGCGGTTGTCTGTGTCAGGAGCGCAGTTGCTTAAGGTTCTGCTGTCACCCGACCAAGGAACTGTTGGGTAATTCGGGTGACAAGTGTCGTCCACTGAACGGTGCATTGAACTATGACCCGTATATAAATGTGATCTACAGAAATGGCACCACGGTCCGGCGTAATGCAATCGAAGACTTCACCGTGCTACACGAGGGTTTGCCCTGTGAACATGCGTATCCTTTAGTGACCCGTATATAAATGTGATCTACAGAAATGTATGTAAATATGATTGAATCCAATTTAAAAACACTGAATGAAATCCAATATGACAAAGTTTATTAATTAATTAATTAATCAATTAATTAATTTCTTAATAGTGTCAGTATTATGGGGCACCTATGAATCTAGCACTTAATTTATGGCTAGCTGAAAATAAAATGGTTAGATCTTTGCTAAATCGCCAAGAAAAAAGATATATATATATATATATATCTTTTATAAAAAAGCGATGTGCAGTTTTCTATATACATAATTCATGGAACCGGCAATTGAAAAGCTTTCTTAAATACTTTATATAAATATCAAAATCCTCCTTATTCGTAAGTATTCAAATGTCTAAGACTAAGGATTTATTTCCCCGTAGAAAATATTTAATTTTATTTATTAAATTTACATTTTATATATTTACAAAAATATTTTTTAGACTTAAAATGATCGCTGCTGGTGTAGTTTTCTTCCTTTTGGTTGTCCGGTGGTCGCCACACTTCGTGGAATCAACTAAATGCAATTTCGAGGAGAGATAGGAGCTTTTTGGAAATCGAAAGGCCTGCGTTAAATCAACAGTATGCCTTTCGATTTCCAAACAGCTCCTATCTCTACGACAACCGTATAATAATAGCAGCCGAGCAAGTGGCTACCTATGACTATGTCGAGGCTGCCGATGGCCAACGCATTGCCCATAAACCGCATCCTCGCGGTTGTCTGTGTCAGGAGCGCAGTTGCTTAAGGTTCTGCTGTCACCCGACCAAGGAACTGTTGGGTAATTCGGGTGACAAGTGTCGTCCACTGAACGGTGCATTGAACTATGACCCGTATATAAATGTGATCTACAGAAATGGCACCACGGTCCGGCGTAATGCAATCGAAGACTTCACCGTGCTACACGAGGGTTTGCCCTGTGAACATGCGTATCCTTTAGTGACCCGTATATAAATGTGATCTACAGAAATGTATGTAAATATGATTGAATCCAATTTAAAAACACTGAATGAAATCCAATATGACAAAGTTTATTAATTAATTAATTAATCAATTAATTAATTTCTTAATAGTGTCAGTATTATGGGGCACCTATGAATCTAGCACTTAATTTATGGCTAGCTGAAAATAAAATGGTTAGATCTTTGCTAAATCGCCAAGAAAAAAGATATATATATATATATATCTTTTATAAAAAAGCGATGTGCAGTTTTCTATATACATAATTCATGGAACCGGCAATTGAAAAGCTTTCTTAAATACTTTATATAAACATCAAAATCCTCCTTATTCGTAAGTATTCAAATGTCTAAGACTAAGGATTTATTTCCCCGTAGAAAATATTTAATTTTATTTATTAAATTTACATTTTATATATTTATAAAAATATTTTTTAGACTTAAAATGATCGCTGCTGGTGTAGTTTTCTTCCTTTTGGTTGTCCGGTGGTCGCCACACTTCGTGGAATCAACTAAATGCAATTTCGAGGAGAGATAGGAGCTTTTTGGAAATCGAAAGGCCTGCGTTAAATCAACAGTATGCCTTTCGATTTCCAAACAGCTCCTATCTCTACGACAACCGTATAATAATAGCAGCCGAGCAAGTGGCTACCTATGACTATGTCGAGGCTGCCGATGGCCAACGCATTGCCCATAAACCGCATCCTCGCGGTTGTCTGTGTCAGGAGCGCAGTTGCTTAAGGTTCTGCTGTCACCCGACCAAGGAACTGTTGGGTAATTCGGGTGACAAGTGTCGTCCAGTGAACGGTGCATTGAACTATGACCCGTATATAAATGTGATCTACAGAAATGGCACCACGGTCCGGCGTAATGCAATCGAAGACTTCACCGTGCTACACGAGGGTTTGCCCTGTGTACATGCGTATCCTTTGGTGGCGGAAACCGATGAACGTGACAAATGGGATATGCTCGAGAATGGCATGATGATGCGTCACTACGACAGGGCGCTTCTTTCGCGGAGGGACTATTGCCTGACCCCATTTCAGCGGACAGACGACCAACGCAAGATGTTTTTGACGCCCCTGAACTGTGCCATATTGAATACGGCCTCAACTCTCTACAATATAAGTACTTGGCTTTGGCGCATAAATGGTTTAATTAAATTAAATTATCTCTTTAGGTGACATTATATCGAATCTCTTTGTAGTCCTGACCGTGCTGGTCTTTCTCTATATACCCGCACTTCGAAATCTTCGAGGCAAATGCATTGTTTGCTGTCTAACCTCGCTGGCGATTGGCAATACCATATTGACTGTGATCTCGATGGCGGAGGTGACATTCCCCCAGGTTATGTGCAGCTGTATAGGTAAGTCTGTTGGGGGAAAAGTGTGTATTCGTTGTCTGGGCATAACAAAGTGTCGAATTGAGCTGAGAAAAATCGACAAAGAGAAATAGGCAAGCTCAAAATTTCTCTTCAAAACGGAACACATATCGATAAATTTGAAGAGAAGGAGATATCTGCGTATATACATATGTATAGTAGGCTGGGTCACGAAAATAAATTATAGCGGTCACTACCCAGAAATGAAGATTGGATTGTTTAATGATGATCTGCAAAATATTTCGTCACTGGGTCAAGCCATCTGTGAGCTAAACGCTCCTGAAAACACCTCTAAAAATCAAAATCATACTGACTGTAATCTCGTTGGCGGAGGTGACATTCCCCCAGGTTATGTGCAGCTGTACAGGCAAGTCTGTTGGGGTAAAAGTGTGTATTTGTTGTCTGGCCATAACAAAGTTTCGAATTGAGCTGAGAAAAATCGACAAAGAGAAATAGGCAAGCTCAAAATTTCTCTTCAAAACGGAGCACATATCGATAAATTTGAAGAGAAGGAGATATCTGCGTATATACATATGTATAGTAGGCTGGGTCACGAAAATAAATTATAGCGGTCACTACCCAGAAATGAAGATTGGATTGTTTAATGGCGATCAGCAAAATATTTCGTCACGCTCCTGAAAACGCCTCTACAATTCATGTGTTTCTCGTGTAATTTTTTTACGTTATACTTTTGTTCAACATTTTTTTTCTGAATTAAACTTTTTTAATTAGATCAAAGAAAGATTTTATAGTATTAAAGAAATAATTCTTAAATATTATGAAATATGTCATAACCAATAAAATAGTTATGTTGTTGAAATGTCTTCATAAATATAATAAAGGATTTCACAGTTTTTATGAAATGTTTCAAAACTTACAACTACACATTTAATGTGGCGACTTTATGCGATTGACTGTTAGCAATTCTCTTTTGTCCTCTGTTAACTCTGGTATTTACCCTGATTTTGGTCAAAGACATACTCATTAAAATGACTCTCGACAATGATGGTGTGTGTTGATTGGTTAGTCAACAAGTCACACCATTTTGGTTTATATTGTAGACTTCGGTATAAATTATGCAACTTTTTCATAAAGTTAATGCAGTTTCTTTATAAAATCTATGCAAATTGTCATAAACCATATTATGAAAAATAATGAATTCGTATGAAAAAGTTCATCGAATGAGAACTGCATTTCATAGTTTCTAGAAATGTTTCATAAATTCCATGATACTTTTCATTGATTTGTGCTTTATGAAACATGTTTCATAAATTTTATGAAGTGTTTCTTTGGTGACTTTTTAATGAAAATTTTCACTAAGATTAAGACCAAATCATAAATATTATGAAGATAATTCTTTCAGTGTACAAAAGTAAAAACAATTTCCAGTCACCCCACGAAAATAAAGTTTGGATTGTTTAATGATGATTTGCAAAATATTTTGTTCCTAGATCCAGCCGTCTATGAGCTAGACGCTTGTGAAAACAACTCTAAAAATAAATATATAAAATTTTGCCCGTGTATTTTTTAATGTTGCATTTTTGCCAAAAAATTTGTCTGAATTAATGATCCTTGAAATCGCTTTAAATATAAATTGTTAATCTTGTCTTACAGTAGCTTATTGGTCGAATTATTGGACCTTTATATTTTTTTCTGTTTTTTTTTTGTTCATAGCAACTGGCTACTTTTTCGTATTTGGTGTTAGTATTTTATAAAAAAAATAAATGAAAAGAGGTTGGGAATTTTGGCGCTGGAAATACATCTCGTGTAATAAATTATTTCACAAAAAATGGAGTCAGTGACGTAATTTTTCGTTCGATATTAATTATTTAGGAATCATTCGAAAGGTTTGATTTGATTGATTCCTTCTATTTTTTTATAACACCTTTTACAAAATGTTTCCAAGAATGATGAATTTTTAGCTGTCGCACAAAACAGTCAATCTAAACGTCAAAAATTACGACTAATGACTTCTTATTATATTTTAAGTGCTTCCAAGGGACTATTTCAGATTTTTTTGAAAAAAAAAAGTGCAACAAAAACCAGGTAAGGAAAGGCTAAAGTCAGTCGAGGACGACTATATGATACCCTACACTTTCTACTGTACTACAATTCAATTCGGTGAAAATCGAGAACGACATTTGTATGGGAGCTATATATAAATCCGATATTTCAAGGTGTTACAAACGGAATGACAAAGTTAGTATACCCCCATCCAGGTGGTGGTTGGTATAAAAAAATCTTATTCTATTTTTTATAGCTCTATATAAATCTATTGATAAATGTAGAAATTATGGTTCTTATTGTAAAGGGGTTTTTGAGATGTTTAAAGAAAATTGAAAACAGATAAATTTTTTTTTGTTTCTAAAAAAACTTCATACCCATCAAAAACTTGGCAATTTTACCTCATTATTTTTAGCATTACCTAGTAATGACAGCTCGTTACGTCCTGCATTATTTTGAATTACGAAATAATTACTTCCTTATAATGGTTTAAATAAGTACTTATTGGTAAGTTAAATTTCATAGAACTTCAGATTAAAAAAATTAATTTTCAACATTTTTGTAGCGAGTCAGAGAATAGCAGTGCTGTTGTTATCGCAGCCTAGTTATCCAGGTTTAAAGAAAAACAGCATTAAATTCTGGATTCAGATTGTTAACAAGTCGTCACAAAATAAATATTATATATTTTATAAAAATGTTGTTTTCATCACTTATTAAGCCCATTATTGATAATACATTATTTGGCTAGTTATCAATAATGACTTGTTTTATGTCGTCCTGAGGCCACTTATTTTACAACTCTTTTAGAAGTACATATTTATTAACTTTTTGTAAGCGTGTGTGGAAGTACTTTTTTCTCAACTTTTTGTAACTAGAAACGGATCCGAAAAATAAGTAGTGGAGGTTTTTAGTTTTGCCTTATTACTTGGGAATGAGAGTTTTTACTGGGTAGTTTTGGCGTTATTAAAAACTAGAACAAAATATTTTCTTCTACTTTTTATGACTTTTTTGTGGCGACAAAAAAAAAACATAAAAATAGAAAATAAGTTATTCTATTTTTTATAGATGTATATAAATCTATTGATATATGTATAAATTATGGTCCTTATTGTAAAGGGGTTTTTGAGATATTTAAACAAAATTGAAAAAAAAGATTAAAAAATCTTTTGTTTCTAAAGATAACTTCATAGTTTCGGCGTTATTAAAAACTAGAACAAAATATTTTTTTCCTATTTTTTATAATTGTAAAGGGGTTTATGAGATATTTAAACAAAATTGAAAAAAAGATTAAAAAATTCTTTTATGATTTTTTGTGGCGGCAAAATGGAAAAAAATCATAAAGAATAGAAAAAAATTTTATTCTATTTTCTTATAATTGAATCTATTGATAAATGTAGAAATTATTAAAGAAAATGAAAAAAAAGATATTTTTTTTGTTTCTAAAAAAACTTCATACCCAGCATAAACTTGACAATTTTACCTTTTTTAGTTATTTTTAGCATTACCTAGTAATGACAGCTCGTTACGTCCTGCATTATTTTGAATTACGAAATAATTACCTCCTTATAATGGTTTACATAAAAATATATTCTATTTTTTATAGCTCTATATAAATCAATTGATATATGTAGAAATTATGGTCCTTTTATTGTAAAGGGGTTTTTGAGATATTTAAACAAAATTAAAAAAAAAAGATTTTAAAATTCTTTTGCTTCTAAAAATAACTTCATAATTTCGGCTTTATTAAAAACTAGAACAAAATATTTTTTTCCTATTTTTATGATTTTTTTTGAGGCAGCAAAGAAGAAAAAATCACAAAGAACAGAAAAAATTTTATTCTATTTTTTATAATTGAATCTACTGATAAGTGTAGAAATTATGGTCCTTTTATTGTAAAGGGGTTTTTGAGATATTTAAACAAAATTGAAAAAAGATTACAAAATTCTTTTGCTTCTAAAAATAACTTTATAATTTCGGCGTTATTAAAAACTAGAACAAAATATTTGTTTCCTATTTTTTCTATATTTATGATTTTTTTTTGTGGCAGCAAAAAAGAAAAAATCATAAAAAATAGAAAAAAATGTTATTCTATTTTTATAATTGAATCTATTGATAAATGTAGAAATTATGGTCCTTTTATTGTAAAAGAGTTTTTGAGATACTTAAAAAAAATTGAAAAAAAAAATCTTTTGCTTCTAAAAAACTTCATAATTTCGGCGTTATTAAAAACTAGAACAAAATATTTTTTTTCTATTTTTATGATTTTTTTTTTGAGGCAGCAAAAAAGAAAAAATCATTAAAAATTTGAAAAAAAATATTCTATTTTTATAGATCTATATAAATCTATTGATAAATGTAGAAATGATGGCCCTTATTATAAAAGGAATTTTTGAGATATTTAAACAAAATTGTAAAAAGATTAAAAAATTCTTTTGCTTCTAAAAATAAGTTCAAAATTTCGGCGTTATTAAAAACTAGAACAATATATTTTTTCCTAAAAATCATAAAAAATAGAAAAAAATGTATTCTATTTTTATAGATCTATATAAATCTATTGATAAATGTAGAAATTATGGTCCTTTTATTTTTTCCTATTTTTATGATTTTTTGTGGCAACAAAAAAGAAAAAAATCATAAAAAATAGAAAAAAAAATATTCTATTTTTTACAGATCTATGTAAATCTATTGATAAATGTAGAAATTATGGTCCTTATTGTAAAGGGGGCTTTGAGATATTTAAACAAAATTGAAAAAAAAAAGATTAAAAAACTTTTGCTTCTAAAAATAGCTTCATAAATTCGGCTTTATTAAAAACTAGAACAAAATATTTTTTCCTATTTTTTCTATTTTTATGATTTTTTGTGGCGGCAAAATAGAAAAAAATCATAAAGAATAGAAAAAATTTTATTCAATTTTTTTTGTAATTGAATCTATTGATAAATGTAGAAATTATGGCCCTTTTATTGTAAAGGGGTTTTTGAGATATATAAACAAAATTGAAAAAAAAATTAAAAAATTCTTTTGCTTCTAAAGATAACTTCAAAATTTCGGCGTTATTAAAAACTAGAACAAAATATTTTTTTTATTTTTTATGATTTTTTTGTGGCAGCAAAAAAGAAAAAATCATAAAAAATAGAAAAAAATATTATTCTATTTTTATAATTGAATCTATTGATAAATGTAGAAATTATGGTCCTTTTATTGTAAACGAGTTTTTGAGATACTTAAAAAAAAATTGAAAAAAAAAAAAATCTTTTGCTTCTAAAAAAACTTCATAATTTCGGCGTTATTAAAAACTAGAACAAAATATTTTTTTTCTATTTTTATGATTTTTTTTTGAGGCAGCAAAAAAGAAAAAATCATAAAAAATAAAAAAAATGTTATTCTTTTTTTATAATTGAATCGATTGATAAATGTAGAAATTATGGTCCTTATTGTAAAAGAGTTTTTGAGATACTTAAAAAAAATGAAAAAAAAAAAGTTAAAAAAATCTTTTGCTTCTAAAAATAACTTCATAATTTCGGTGTTATTAAAAACTAGAACAAAATATTTTTTTTCCTATTTTTATGATTTTTTTGAGGCAGCAAAGAAGAAAAAATCATAAAAAATAAAAAAAATGTTATTCTTTTTTTATATTTGAATCGATTGATAAATGTAGAAATTATGGTCCTTTTATTGTAAAGGGGTTATTGAGATATTTAAAAAAAATTGAAAAAAAGAACCAAATATTTTTCTATTTTTTATGATTTTTTTTTGTGGCAGCAAAAAATAAAAAAAATCATAAAAAAAAAGTTTATTCTATTTTTTTTAGATCGATATAAATATTGATAAATGTAGAAGTTATGGTCCTTATGCGGTTTCTAAAAATAACTTCATAGTTTCGGCGTTATTAAAACTAGAACAAAATATTTGTTCCTATTTTTTCTTTTTTTGGATGATTTTTTGTGGCAGCAAAAAAGAAAAGCGAAAAAATCATTTTTATAATATCGTTTTTGAGTTTACAAGACGATTCGATTTTTTTTTGTGTCATTGTATAATTTAAAAGTCAAAATAATTGAATAAATTCATGTACACTCTGAAAATAGCATTCTTAAATCTGAGTTACTCCAGATTAGGTAAAATTTCCTTACGAGAAGGAAAATTAAATAGATATGAGTACATTTTCCTTATTTCAAAGCCAGAAAAAATAGTACATATACTCAAAATAGTGTAGTAAATTTACTTAGAAACATTTTTTTGGATCTACTAAAAACTTCTTACAATTAAGTATATTCATACTTGTGCGGAAATTTACTAGCGTTTAAGAAAGAAAATAATGCAGAATTTTTTTGTATGGAAAAATTTCAGTTAGGATGTTTTTACTTAAAAATGTGTTTATTACTTCAAATAAAGTAAATAAATGTAATTAAATTTATGCCATGTTCCTCATACATTCAAGTATAAATGAACTTATAAAAAATACTTCAGAGTGTTTAGAAAAATACATGAATAGTAGACTAAGAAGCAATTCTCGTTCGTTAGCCGAGACTTTCTTCATAAGTAATTCAAATATTACTCTAAACAATCACTGCGAACGCGCCTATCTAGCCTCCGCAGCTGTCATGGTGAAATATCTCAACTCTTTATGGTATAAGTAAGATGAAACGTTTGAGAACTATACCATGCTGTCATTTTTCATATAAGTGTTGCATACTCTGAAGCGAAAAAATTTATTTCAATTAGCAAGTATAGTCGTAGTCAGGCTGAGTACAAACTTACTTGAATTAAGGAAAAAAATTCCGAAAAATTTCCTCAGATTGAGTATAAATTTACTTGGCATGACTACGAATTTACTTAGTTTGAGTAACAATTTACTTGGATTTAGGAAACAAATCGGAATATTTTCCTCAGTTTGAGTATAAATTTACTTGATTTGAGTAAAATTTCTTAAAAATTTTCCTCAGATTAAGTAAAGATTTACTTGATTTGAAGAAAAATGTTCCTCAGTTTGAGTAAATTTTACTTGCTTTGAGGAAAAGTTGAACTGGGATCAAGTTCAAAGCATGTCTTATTTTCAAGGAAAAGTTTGTACTTGATGTGAACAAATTTTGCCTTAGCGCTATACGAAGTTCAATTTTCCTCAGTTTTAGTACATATTTACTTAATCCGTGGCATACTTTTTTCTGAGTGTATAACATGTATAACATTTTCTGATGTATTTTGGCCTTCAAAACTCAAAAACGATATTAAAAAATATATTTTGTTAATTTTTTTACTAAATCTCCAACTTTTAGAATGTTGGATATAAAAACTACAACAAAATATTTTTTCCTATTTTTTCTAGTTGTCATGATTTTTTTGTGGCAGCAAAAATATTTTTTTTTGCGAAAATTGTTTAAATCTTTTTTTGAGTTTGTATAATTTAAAAGTCCAAACAATTGAAGAGTTTTAATAATAGTCCCAAGATATAGATGAAATAGTGAAATTAACAATTGTGGAAAAAAGGTAAAAATGTAACAAAAAATTTATTAAACATTTGAAATTGTAAAAAAACGTTCCACATTACCTTTGAAATTATCGGTTTCGTCCAATCCATAGCAGCAAATTTCTTCCTAAAATAAAAAAATAAAAATTTCATTAATTTTCAATATTTTTGTAAACTAATTAGGTTTAAAGAAAACTAACGATAAAAATATGCCTTTATAACAAATTATTTTCCAGGTTCCGTGGCATATTTCTTTTACGAAAGTGCTTTTCTCTGGTTGACCATAATTGGCTACGATCTGTGGCAGACGTCCAAAACTCTGGGCGCAATCTATAATGACCGAAGGCGTTTTCGGAAATATTCCGCATATGCCTGGGGCATCCCATTGTTCTTAACAGCGGCATTGATGGTTATCCAAGGTTCGGATATTCCGGACGCATATAAACCGGGTATTGGCGTCGAGTATTGTTGGTTGAATGGTGAGTTGTAGAAAAATGAAACAAGTTCGAAATTAAGTTGTGATTTTTTTCTTTTCCACCCATCTTCCAGTTCACATTTGGTCCGCTTTGTTGTATTTCTTCGGATTCAATGCCATCATTTTTGTTTGCAACATTGTCTTCCATTGTCTGACGCTGTGCAGAGAAATGCCGGTTCTCAAGAAATACGTCGAACTGAGGAAATTTGTGAGGGCACATACGGAAATGTACGTACATACAAAATCAAGAAATCAAGACAATATTGTCTTCCATTTTCTGACGCTGTGCAGAGAAGTTCTCAAGAAAGACGTCGAACTGACGAAATTTATGAGGGCACATACGAAAATGTACGTACATACAAAATCAAGACAATAGCCGAAGGAAAAAACCCAAAATCCCTGATTTTAGGGGAATATACAAAGTATCAGTATTTCATGTCATTGCTTTAATTGCAGGTTTGGAATGTTTTCACTTTTGTTGCTCATTTTTATTACTTCGTATTGTTTGAATTTATTGGCCTATTTCGAGGAAATGTTCAAACTCAACACAAACAATATTGTGACGTCCTTGTCCGATTGCATGGACTTCTTTGAGGGTCCCCTAATATTTCTGGTGTTGGTGGTGCGGCCTAATGTCTTGTCGTTTTTGAAACGCAGGTAAGCTTTGTTCGGACATTGAGATCTATCCCACGGATGATATTAATGTTATATTTTCACCATAAAGGAAATCGTCCATGGACAGTGAATGTGAATCGCAGTGTACCCAATATTCCGAAGATGATTCGGAAATGATTCGATAATGTAAGTTTGTCGAATGATAACCATGGACACACAAAATATACATAATTTATTTTGGGATATAGTTTTTACAATGTATCTAGCGTTTAGGGTTCGGAAAATCCCGAGCCGAATTTCCCGAAATTCGAATAAAAATTTCCCGTCAAAACGCGAAATATTAAAAACAAAATATTTTATTTTTTTATTTTGAGTCCTTAGCTTAAGTGAAGCAACTAAAAAATATAAATATTATTTAATATTTATTAAATATATACACAAGTCCGTTTCTCATGAGGTTTAAGGGGTTGTTACACCACCCTCAATTTTTTCTTGTTTTCTCTATTTTAAGCGTCTTCGCATAGAGAAATGGAAGTTTTTGCCGAAGTTACAGCTCTTTTGTGCTTTTCTCGAAACGATTATGTTCGAACTGATGTGCATAATATCTCCGAATCTACTGAACCGATTCGGCTCAAATTGTTTTCTGATGGTGCAATCTCACACTACAAAAATGAATAAAATTAAATTTTTCCATAACCAATTTTTTCTTGGATTTTTCATTGTTTTTATACCTTGTGTTTATGAACTAATGAAAAAAAAATTTCAATTTTGATGATTTTTCATTGTAATTCTGGATGATTTTGTAAAAAATAAATCGTAAAAAATTTAAGCCATAATTTCAACACTTTCAAACTCACACAGTCGTTTAAAAATAGACCTAAACACACTACTTTCAATCATTTCGAAAATCAAAATAAAAGAATTAAAATTGCAAATACTTGTAGTGAACAAATACTCATGGACTGCGGTAATTAACTGTTCTTTTATTAAGTTTGTTTTCTACTCCGAGAATATAATGCGCGTTAATGTCTGTTTGGTACCAATTATGACTCCTCTTGCATTCTCAAGGAGAGTGCTTGAGAGGTACGCAACAGCATAACATAAACGAACACTATTATTCTTCGGACATACAATGTTATTGTTACATTCTGTTGTTGTTCTAATTACATTCTACTCTCAAATGCTAATGCTTATGTACTAGTTTACATGCTACAATTCGGCCGTCCTGACAAAAAGGATCTCCCGATCCGTGCGTTTACAATAACTGTAATTAGTACATCACCTCAGATCTGGTTTATTCCCCTGGAACCAATGTTTAATATTATGGGCTGCCCATGCACCTCTATATGGTATTTATGTCTGTTGGAAGCCGTCTATGACTTCTAACATATACCGATCGTTTCCTAAAACTTTCGTTGTTTTCTAAAGTCCTTTGTACTTGCGTATCAATTTTCTCGCAACTCCTGTACTAGCATCGACATTTTTATACCCTTCACCTTCAGGATGGGGGTATACTAACTTTGTCATTCCGTTTGTATCACCTTGAAATATTGATCTGAGACCCTATAAAGTATATATTCTTGATCGTCAGATAATTCTAAGATGATCTAACCATGTCCGTCCGTCCGTCTGTCCGTCTGTTGAAAGCACGCTAGCATCCAAACGAAAGGAGCTAGAACGTTCAAATTTTCCATAAATGCATCTTATAGTCGTAGATCGGTTGGGATTGAAACTGGGCGAAATCGGCCCAAAGGGAAAATTTTTTCCCTAAAAACAATTTTTTCAAAACTTTTATACACTTGTAATTTGTCTCGTACCTTGCTCTAGTAACGTGTAATCACCAAAAAGTACAACAAATATTTAGCGGGTGAAATAGGACAAAGGGGATAAAAACGACAAAAGCCAGAAACTCGAAATTCGGTGTGTACGTCCCTATAATTATGTAAACACGTAAAATAGAGAGATTTTTCGAAATTTCACATTTGGAAAAGAGGGATAAAAATGGTACCAACCAAAGCGATGTAGATAAAATCCTGAAATTCGGTGTATGCATTTATCTGAGTGTGTAGATGCGAAACATAAAGAATTTTTTTGAAATTTGCACTTTTAGGCGGAAAAAGGGGGCGGAGGGGATAAAAATGGTGCCAATCAAACGGTTGCAGTTAGAATAGTGAAATTCGGTATGTACATTGCTGTGTAGACATGAAAAATAAAGATATCTTTCGATATTCGTACCTTTAGGATCAAAATGGGATAAAATTGGTACCACGCAAACTGCTTTAGCTAGAATCATGAAATTCAGTCGTTACACTTGTTTGTCTGTCACAGACATGCACAATATTTCCCCAAAATCGTACTTTTAGGGTCAACATTTTAAAAGTGGTACTAAGCTAACGGCTCACAGTGTATTATCAGCGGCAAAAGCTCCCAAATTGCATGCGCCTAAATCTCAACTTTACTGATTGAATTTTGCAAAGAACATTCCTATTAAGCATATTCTAAAATATTTTGCCAATATCACGGTTAATTTTAGCTGTGGATACATTTAAAGATTTTCATCATAAGAGAGGTTTTTTTTTATTGGGATTTATCTCGAAAACAATGCACAGTATTGCAATTTCGTTTAATTCGTAGAAAATGGGAGCTCGTGAAGTATTCTTTTTTATTTAAAAAATTTTTAATTACGTTTTTGCTTTCCTTTTCAGACAGAGGTTTGTCGGTCGGCCTCGCGAATATAGTTTTATACTGAATAAATACAACCTTCAGTATTCATTCAGTATTGGTAATTTTCTACAGTATAAAACTATATTCGCGAGGCGAACCTATGCCTCGGCATTTAAAAATATTGTTAAACTATTGTCTTATTTATTCATTTTAAAAAGAATATTCTGCTTATAGCTGCCAACATCGATTTTATTACTGAAATGGTAAAACCTTCTAAGCCAAAAATGAATCAATACTTTCTGCGTTGTTCTCTGTTAATGTATTTAAGAAAATTTATTCAAAGCATACTTTAGGGAAGTAAGGTTTTATGGCATGCGAGCGCATGTAAATATTGGGTCGATATTAATCTTAGTTGAGTATAAAGCTATAATAGTCGTGTGTCATCGATTCAAAAATAAAAAAATTTTTATAAAAAATTTCGAAAATCGCAAAAAAAACAAAAATTGTGTGGGTGTGGCACTGACAATTTTTATTTAATTGTGGACTTACGTGAAATCACTGGTAATGATTTGTATTCACATATATATCAAAATAAGAAATTTATGACGTTTTTTTCATTTTAACTTACATGGGAGGTGGGCGTGGTTGTGGGTGGATTTAAACAAAAAAAATTGTTTTTGATCTAATTTGACGATATAAGGGATGTGTGCGAAATTTCAAGGTCCTAGTTCTATTTCTAGTAATTTTTGCCGCAGCTTGTATTCCACTATGCGGCCCACAGGGACAAAAGACAGAAAACTGTTTTTTGGAAGAGTATTTTTAAGAACTTCCTCAAATGCGGGAAAATTGCGCATTTGGATTTTGAGATGCGATAAAAATGTACTTCCTCCGGAAGTACTTCCAATTTTTTGCTAGTTGTCGTTTAAATTTGTTCTCAAACTACTACTACTATTTTGATCTAAGGCGAACGCCATATAACCCACAGGAACTAAGTGATTATATACACATGTTCCAAATTTCATCAACATCGAAATCCACATCTATTAAAATACTTCGAAACACTGGTCATTGTTATGTTACTATGATACACAGAGGAATGTCGGATTGATTGCTACGCCACAGGTACAGCACAACGTAGCGTATGTAGGTATTAAGAAACATAATTTTAGGAAACATCTACAACACATCCAACTCGGCAGATGCAAACAACACTAAATAAGTAATTTGATAAATGGTAAATTAAAGAAGTCGTACCTTGCAAAATTTAGTTTTAAACAAAAAATTGTTTTTGATCTAATTTGACGATATAAGGGATGTGTGCGAAATTTCAAGGACCTAGCTCTATTCCTTCTAATTTTTGCCGCAGCTTGTATGTATATAATCATGAAATTAGATGTGTTGATTACAATATGGACGCGAAACATAACGTATCTCTGAAATTTTTACTTTTCTTATCAAAATGATACAGTCACTCTATTTGTAGCTGAATGAAGAAATTGCAAATGGAAGAAATTGGCCCTGAAGGAAACTGTTTCTCTCTAATGACGACTGACAATACACCTAATATTTAGAGTACATTTTTGAAGAATGTTCCCTCATGTTCACTTTTTGACTATTAATATTATAATAATGAAGCAATGATATTTATTTAAAACAGTGTGAATGCACTCCGTGGTGGAGGGTATATAAGATTTGGCCCAACCGAACATAACGCCTTTTTACTTGTTTTTTTATTTAAGGTCCTGTTCAAAAGTTATGCCTTTTTTCCAAAATTTTGATGAAAATTCGTTTTTTTGAAGCAGCTGCCATTTTTGCGAAAAAATATAAAAAATCTTACGATGGACGATAGTCAAATTATTTGAATTTTGCATGGCATCACACCATCAGTAAAAGTTTTCAAACCATGGTCAAGATTGGGGGTATACTAATTTTGTCATTCCGTTTGTAACACCTTGAAATATCGATCTGAGACCATATAAAATACATATATTCTTGATCGCCATACAATTCTAAGACGATCTTCTAGCCATGTCCGTCCGTCTGTTGAAAGCACGTCAGCATCTGAACGAAATGAGCTAGGAGGTCCAAATTTTGCATAAATACGTCTTATAGTCGTAGATCGGTTGGGATTGAAACTGGGCGTAAATTTTTCCCTCACAAGGATATTGGGTATGCACATTTCCCCGATAACAAAAACGTGCACCATAAAACGATTTTTATTCGTAGGGTGTGAAATGGGGCAAAAAGGGATGAAAAAGGTACATACAACACGACAACAGCTGGAAACACGAAATTCGCTGTGTACATTCCTCCAATTGAGTAGATACATAATATGAAATTATTTTTTCCAAATTCGTACTTTTAAGGGATAAAATGGGAATAGAGGGATAAAAATGGTACCAATCAAACGGCTGTCCCTAGAATAATGAAATTCGGTGTAGACATTCCTCTGATTGCGTAGAAACGTAAAATAGAAGGATTTTTTCGAAATTCGTACTTTTAGCGGTTCAAATGGAAAAATGGGATAAAAATAGTACCAACCAAATGACCGCAGCCAGAGTCATGAAATTCGGAGTAAACATTCCTCTGACTGCGAAGACACGAAAAATAAAAGTTTTTTTCTCTAAATTCGTACTTTCAAAGGATACGATGGGTATAATATTGTTAGATAGTGGGTGCTACAGAGGGTTGTATTTCCATCTTATTTTAATTCCAAAAGTACAAATTTTGAAAATCCATTATCTCTCACGTACACAGTGCAATGAAGCATGCAATTTTTGCCGTAAAAGTAAAAAGTACGAATTTGGAAAAATCGTTTTATTTTGCGTGTCTATGCAGTCAGAGGAATTTATACTCCGAATTTCATAACTTTAGCTGCCACCATTTGGTTGGTGCAACTTTTATCCCCTTTTCCATTTTACCCCCTAAAAGTACAAATTTTGAAAAATCCCTATATTTTACGCAGCACGCAATCAGACGAATGTATACGCGGAATTTCATCATTCTAGCTGTAGCCGTTTAGTTGGTACCATTTTTATCCCTCTGTTCCCATTGTATCCCTTGAAAGTACGAATTTGGAATTTGTATTTTTGACCTGTTGTTGAATTATGTTTTTGATATTGTCCAGCTTGAGGCCATTAGATGATTATTTTATTTAAATATATTTTTATTATTTTTATTTAAATTTTTGCCCAATATTTCGATTCGACTTTGTCGATCATCTTCAGGGGTGTTCCAATTTCAATAAAACAAACAACGAACTTTGTTCCTTCAAGAGTTGGTGGTACCTTTTTTATTTTTCGTGTCTACGCAGTCAGAATTCAATGATTCTAGCTGCTGCCATTTGGTTGGTACTATTTTTATCCCGTTTTTTTTTCATTTTACGAATTTCGAAAAATCCTTTTATTTTACGCGTCTCCGCAATCAGAGGAATGTATATAACGAATTTCATTATTTTATGTGCAGCCGTTTGGTTGGTACTATTTTTATCCCTTTTTACCCCATTTCACACCCTACAAATAGGAATCACTTCATTGTGTACGTTTTTGTTATAGAGGAAATGAGCATATCATACAATAACAAGTAAGTACATGCAGACATATTGAAAAAACATGCTGAAATACTCTTAAATATTATGACGATCAAGAATCGGTCAGTTAAAAAATATATTTTTGATTTCCTCCATTTTTTTACATTTTTAGTACCCTCGAAAAAACACCCCTTGGTATACTTTGATTACTCGTTAAAAGTAAAAAATATATTTTTGATTTCCTTCATTTTTTTACATTTTTAGTACCCTCGAAAAAACACCCCTTGGTACACTTTGATTACTCGTTAAAAAGATGTAGCTTTTTTAAATATCGTTAAATAGTAGTTCTTTTTTCAGTCATTTGCTCATAACTTCGTCAATAATGGTCCGAATTGGATATTCTTTTTATTTTAATATTTTTGTTTTTTGAAGTACTTTTCAGAAAAAATATTCACAATGTTTTTGTATACAAATTTTGATTTTCTCGATTTTTTTATTTAAACATCTATTTATTCTGTAAATTTTGAGGCTTGATTGACATCTATTTACTGTGTAATTTTTGGTTGAAAATTTAATTTTTTGAAAATTTGGAAACTCGAAAAAATTAAAAAACATAGTAATTTTTATAGGCCCACTTTCAACCAAGTCTCAAAATTTACAAATGAATGACAAACTTAGTATATCCTCATCCAGGAGGTGGAGGGTATTAAAATTCTCTATGTCTGTTTTTTGGGCTGTCAGGGCGGTATAACTCCTTAAATATTACTTAAAGTCTTACTGTAATGTGATATAGGTTCAGAACATTATATGTTTTCAACAAATTATTTACTGAAAATCATTTGAATGTAGAGACGATAGAGTGGCACAAGTAGGTATTTGAGTGTTGTTGGCAGTAACTTTTCATATGCTGCCGCCCTCTTTTGCAAAGCAGCCGAACATTAGTGTTGGTGAATCTAGTTGTAAAGTCTCTTTGTAACAGTACCAAGTCGACACGACTTTCACTACAGATGGCGGTGGCATTTTTTTTACAGGTTTTTTTATATTTCTTTACAAACATGATCACAAAACGAAAAAGTTTTCGATGAAAATTTTTTTGACTTTTTTTTTGAAAAAAAAAATAAATAAATAACAATAAGAAACATAATTTCTATATTTATTGAAAGAATTTTTTCAAATACGTATTGTTTTCTTCGCAAAGATACTACCAGTTGTTTGCAACAAAATATCAATTTATACGAAAATAAAAAATCTTTGGAAATAACAAAAAGTGTCATAACTTCCAGATCTTTTACATATGAGTCATTCCATGCCAAGCGTTACGATTTCGGCCTCAGTAGCTTGGATTGTTTTCAACATTGGTGTATGTATTATTCTCATAAAAATATTTTATACATATTGTCGGAAAAAATAGAAAAATGTTTTTCAAGAGACCAATATAACCTTGGTTGAAGTCAAAAAGTTGTTATCAATCGCCTGTAACTCCTGAAATACTATATCGATATTAATGTGTTTACCCTATTTTAAAGGTAATTTCAATTACTTTTAAGAAATTGAACTAGTACATAATCACCCCCTTAGATTTGTTCGAGTTTTTATTTCTTTAATTTAGAGTTTTTTGAAATGATTGCATTAATTGATTATTTTTTTAATTTTAAAGTCGTGTTCTGCAGTAGTGTTATGTATTTTTTGGCGATTGTTTGAGTTTGGTAGTGATGAAATGTTGGATTCTATTTTTTCATTTTTTTATCAAAATATTTTTTGCAAAATCCACCAAAATTTCAGTGAAAAATCGATGATAATTTGTTGGTATGGAATGACTCATAAAGACATTGTTTTTTGAACTAGGAAGGTAGCTATTAAAAATATAAAAACATTTTTTTCTTTTTTTTTTTGATTTTTTTCGTTCCAGTAAAAAAAATCTAACAAAAATATATTTTTTCTCATTTTTGGAGACTGTTCCTAAGCCACTGTTTTTAATTGAAATGTGCAACATTTGTAGCCATCGTAAGTACCTTTAATTGAACATATCAGGCAGTGCGATAGCATCTATATTTCCAAAAAGACAGTATAAATATTAAACGTACCATTGACGGAAATTAGAATTTTTATAAAAAGGAAAATTCAAAAAAAATATCCGTAGGAAAAATTGTACCTTTCGGTATGCCCTAATGTACACAAAAAATAATTTTTTAGCTATCGAACACAAATTTTTTATTTTTTTTGTTGTAGTGTGTTTTTGAATCTTATATATTTTTTAACTTTCGTAAAAACTTTTTGAATCTGATTTATGCCTTAAAGTACAAAAAAAAATATTTTTTTAGCTCTCGGACATGTTTTGTTTATTTTTTGTTGCAGTGTTTTTCGAATCATAATTTTTTTAAATATATAATTTTGCATATATTAATATAATTTATTTTTTTAATTTAATCGGAATTTATTTTTATTTTTTTGTAAAAAAATTAGCCGCAAAAATTTTGTGAAGCAGGTTATGCCTTAATGCACACAAAAATAATTTTCTACCTCTCGGACACCAGATTTTGTAGCAGTGTTTGGAATCATAAAATTTTTAAATATATAATTTTGCATATCCGTAAAAATTTTTAGAAGCTGATTTACAGATTGTAGACAAAAAATAATTTTTTAGTTCTCGGCAAAAAAATTTTAATTTTTGCTGCAGTATTTTTCGAATCATATTTTTTTTAAATATATTTCTTTATATCCGTATTTATTATCCGTAAAAATTTTTTGAAGCTGATGTATGCCTTAATGTACACAAATAATAATAGCTGTCTGACACAAAACGTTTGTTTTTTGTTGTTGCAGTGTTTTTCGAATCAAAAGTTTTTAAATATATAATTTTGCAGTTATTAATTTAATTTAATTTTTTAATTTTAATTTATAAATTTTCTGAAGCTGATGTGCACAACGTAAAACAAAAATATTTTTTTTAAATTTTTTATTTTCATAAAATTTTTAAATATATATTTTTTGCATTTATATACATTTTAATTTAATAGAATTTTTTTTTGTATTTTTATAAAAAAAAATATGCCTGAAAATTTTTTGAAGCTAGTTTATGCCTTAATGCACACAAAAAAAAATAATTTTTTACCTCTCGGACACAAGACTTTTATTTTTTGGTACCAAAATGTAAAAATAAATGCAAAAATATATGTTAAAAAATTTATGATTCCAAAAACAATAAATTTTTTAAATATATATTTTTGCATTTATATATTTTCGAATTTAATCGCTATTTTTTTGCATTTTTGTAAAAAATTAAAAAAAAATATTCGTAATTTTTTTGAAGCTCTCGAACACAAATTTTTTTTGTTGCAGTGTTTTTCGAATCATAAAATATTTAAATATATTTTTTTATGCCTTTATGTACACAAAAAATATTTTTTTAGCTTACAGACACAAAATGTTTATTTTTTGTTGCAGTGTTTTTCGAATCATAAATTATTTAAAAATATATTTTTGTATTCATAATGTGAATCAATTGAATACCAATTTATTTATTTTTCTGTGTAGTCGACTGTATAGTCACTCAGTTATCGATAAGAATGTCATCGATAACTATAAACAACTGTTGCGAAGTTGAGGTAATTTAAACAGCAGATGGCAGTGGGATTCACACAAATTGCGGTTCTTGCTTGTCGTGGCTGAATAGCTGCAAAGAATTAAAGTGCTTTATTTCATTATCAAGTTCCTCATAAATACATTACATGAAAAATAAATCGTATAAAAGCTACCTGCGCTGCCAAATACCATAAGACTTGGAGATCTCGTGAATTATTTATTTATTTATACACAACTACACACATAGGTAAGTCTTTGGGGTTTTTCCAATGTCCATATGGCATATATAGATTGCGTTCTTTTTCCAACATATGTTTACTACGTTCTACAAATTCAATTGGAAAGCGTAGTCTAGGATACCAACGATTTTTCAAAACTAGCCCAGAACATATTTTCAATTTTAAAATAAAAATCCAACCAATGTATCGTGCTGATGAAATTCGTTTGTACACAATGACGTTGTAGTGAATTATTCTATTATTTTGTTATGGAAATCCCCGGATGATGATATGAATACATCGACAAGCTTTGAAATTGTTGCTTTTATCAAAAAGTTGTTCTTTTATAACACAGTACGACAAAATCAATTTTTTTTGAGTACACATGAGAAATGTTAACAGAATATGAAAATAGGCTTAAAATAAAGAAATACGTGTCTCGGCGTTTTGCTGTAGCACGTCAGAATTTTGAGAAAATCGATTTTAAAGATTCGTACATTTTTTGGATATTTTTTAATTTTACATGAAAATTAAAGCGCCATCTAGCGGAAAAAATGTTTTTTTTTTAATAAAAACAAATCCAAATTTAATTCCCTTTTCAAAACTGGCTCAAGCACTTAAATCGGTTCACCCATTCTGTTTTTATAGAACTTTTTATAATAGTACTACGTTACAAGTGAACCTCCACGATCCTTCGAATCTTTAAAATCGATTTTCTCAAAATTCTGACGCGCTACAGCAAATCGCCGAGACACGGATTTCTTTATTTTAAGCCTATTTTCATATTCTGTTAACATTTCTCATGTGTACCAACCACTGTCGTACTGTGTAATATTAGACAAGTGAAAACGGTGTTAAGTTCGGAACTTTATATACCCCCCACCATGGATTGCATTTTCGATTTTCGTAGAAGTACAGTAACATTACAAATATTAATTTTTTAGTGTTGCCAAACCAAAACAAATAAAAATATAGAAAAAATAATTTCATAAATACATATTAGCCAACGTTTATACTACATATATCGAAGTAATACTTGGTGTGTGCATTTTCAGCTACAGCCGTTTGGTTGGTTGTATTTTCCTCCTATATTAATTCCAAAAGTACAAATTTTGAGAATTCATTATCTCTTACGTACACAGTGCAATATAACCTATCTTCAAGATTCTACGACATTTTTGCCGTAAAAGTAAAACAAGCACGAATTTTGAAAAATATTTTTATTTTGCGAGTCTATCAGTCAGATGAACGTATACACCGAATTCTATGATTCTAGCTGCGACTTTTACATTTTACCTCCTTAAATGTACGAATTTCGAAAATCTCTCTATTTTACGTGTCGTCGCAATTAGAGTTGTAGCCTTCTAGCTGGTACCATTTTTATCCCTCTGTTACCATTGTATCCCTTGAAAGTACGAATTTTGAAAAGCCTTTTCTATTTTCCGTGTCTACGCAGTCAGATGAATGCATACACCGAATTCCATGATTCTACCTGCGGCCATTTGGTTAGTACCATTTTTATCCCCCTTTTACATTTTACCCCCTTAAAAGTACGAATTTCGAAAATCTCTCTATTTTACGTGTCGACGAATTTCATCATTCTAGCTGTAGCCTTATAGCTGGTACCATTTGTATCCCTCTGTTCCCATTGTATCTCTTAAAAGCACTATTTGGAAAAAAATACTTTTATATTATGTATCTACTCAAATAGAGGAATATACACACCGAATATTGTGTTTCTCGCTGTTGTCGTTCGATAGGTACCATTTTTATCCCTTTTTAAATAAAAATCACTTTATTGTGTACGTTTTTGCTATAAGGGAAATGCGCATAGCAAATATAAGCTGACATAATCAAAAAATATTATTACATACTCTTAATATTAGAAGTTGTTAGCGGTATTTTCAGTCCTAATGAGGAAAATTCCCTGTGGTCCGATTTCGGCCGCTTTTCATTTGGCTTTATCATGTACAAGGCGCAGACATATTAAATTGCAACTACGAAGATACTGTCCGTTTGACACGTAGAGCAAAACTGGCAAATGGTTCACAGTATTGTAATACCACCCGATCAAGTTGGTTTTTATGACTACGAAGAATTGGCCAACGGCCAACGAGTGTCACGTATACGACACATTCGCGGTTGTTTGTGTAAAGATAGGAATTGCATACGATACTGCTGTCATCCTACCAGACAACTATTTTGGACTTCAGACCGGGAATGTCATTCCGTTGACGAAGACTTAGACTATGATCCCGTTATTAATGTGATCCTTGCAGATGGCAGCAAATCGAGACGAAACGCAGTCAAAGACTACACGGTTGTGCGGGATACACCCTGTGAGAATGGCCTAAAAGCAGGCCATGATGACTGGGATATTCTAGAATCAGGTATGCTGCGTAGTCAGAACAATGTCATTCTCAGTAAAAGGGAATACTGCCTAACGCCACACGGCTTGCCCGATGATGAATGGAAACTGGTGCCAGTTATTTGTCCATCGTCCGATACATCAAAACGTTTCTATAGTGTAGGTAATGTACTTACCAGATCCATTGTATCAATATAAATATACAATACATATTCCATAGCTAGCATCATATCGATACAATTTGTCAGTCTCACCGTGCTGTTCTACTTTCTAACACCGAAACTTAGAAATATCCAAGGCAAATGCATAATTTGTTGTCTGGCATCGCTGGTCATTGGCAATACAATTTTGGCTACCGTCCCCATAACCGATTTTGTCTCCCCTTCAGTGAGGTGTCACTCTATGGGTAAGTCCCCAAGGGTAAATGTCTAGAAATGATGGTAACTAATAACCAAATTACAGGTCTCATAGCGTACTTATTTCTCGAAAGCGCTTATATTTGGTTAACGATAATTGGCTATGATCTGTGGAAGAATTCGAAGACTTTCTTGGCAATTCTTAATGAACGACAACGTTTCTTGAAATATTCAGAATATGGCTGGGGTATACCACTGGTGCTGACGGCAATTTTAATTATAATACAAAAATCAGATATAACCGATTACTTTAAACCAAATATTGACGAGGAATATTGTTGGTTAAGTAGTGAGTAATTCATTAATTTAATCAATTAATCAATCGATTAATCAATTAATCAATTAATCAATTAATCAATTAATCAATTAATCAATTAATCAATTAATCAATTAATCAATTAATCAATTAATCAATTAATCAATTAATCAATTAATCAATTAATCAATTAATCAATTAATCAATTAATCAATTAATCAATTAATCAATTAATCAATTAATCAATTAATCAATTAATCAATTAATCAATTAATCAATTAATCAATTAATCAATTAATCAATTAATCAATTAATCAATTAATCAATTAATCAATTAATCAATTAATCAATTAATCAATTAATCAATTAATCAATTAATCAATTAATCAATTAATCAATTAATCAATTAATCAATTAATCAATTAATCAATTAATCAATTAATCAATTAATCAATTAATCAATTAATCAATTAATCAATTAATCAATTAATCAATTAATCAATTAATCAATTAATCAATTAATCAATTAATCAATTAATCAATTAATCAATTAATCAATTAATCAATTAATCAATTAATCAATTAATCAATTAATCAATTAATCAATTAATCAATTAATCAATTAATCAATTAATCAATTAATCAATTAATCAATTAATCAATTAATCAATTAATCAATTAATCAATTAATCAATTAATCAATTAATCAATTAATCAATTAATCAATTAATCAATTAATCAATTAATCAATTAATCAATTAATCAATTAATCAATTAATCAATTAATCAATTAATCAATTAATCAATTAATCAATTAATCAATTAATCAATTAATCAATTAATCAATTAATCAATTAATCAATTAATCAATTAATCAATTAATCAATTAATCAATTAATCAATTAATCAATTAATCAATTAATCAATTAATCAATTAATCAATTAATCAATTAATCAATTAATCAATTAATCAATTAATCAATTAATCAATTAATCAATTAATCAATTAATCAATTAATCAATTAATCAATTAATCAATTAATCAATTAATCAATTAATCAATTAATCAATTAATCAATTAATCAATTAATCAATTAATCAATTAATCAATTAATCAATTAATCAATTAATCAATTAATCAATTAATCAATTAATCAATTAATCAATTAATCAATTAATCAATTAATCAATTAATCAATTAATCAATTAATCAATTAATCAATTAATCAATTAATCAATTAATCAATTAATCAATTAATCAATTAATCAATTAATCAATTAATCAATTAATCAATTAATCAATTAATCAATTAATCAATTAATCAATTAATCAATTAATCAATTAATCAATTAATCAATTAATCAATTAATCAATTAATCAATTAATCAATTAATCAATTAATCAATTAATCAATTAATCAATTAATCAATTAATCAATTAATCAATTAATCAATTAATCAATTAATCAATTAATCAATTAATCAATTAATCAATTAATCAATTAATCAATTAATCAATTAATCAATTAATCAATTAATCAATTAATCAATTAATCAATTAATCAATTAATCAATTAATCAATTAATCAATTAATCAATTAATCAATTAATCAATTAATCAATTAATCAATTAATCAATTAATCAATTAATCAATTAATCAATTAATCAATTAATCAATTAATCAATTAATCAATTAATCAATTAATCAATTAATCAATTAATCAATTAATCAATTAATCAATTAATCAATTAATCAATTAATCAATTAATCAATTAATCAATTAATCAATTAATCAATTAATCAATTAATCAATTAATCAATTAATCAATTAATCAATTAATCAATTAATCAATTAATCAATTAATCAATTAATCAATTAATCAATTAATCAATTAATCAATTAATCAATTAATCAATTAATCAATTAATCAATTAATCAATTAATCAATTAATCAATTAATCAATTAATCAATTAATCAATTAATCAATTAATCAATTAATCAATTAATCAATTAATCAATTATTTCTGTCTTTCAGCTTACAACTGGTCATCCATGATTTACTACTACGGTTTGAATGTGGCAATTTTGAGCATCAACTTTTTGTTCTGCTCATTGACTCTCTGCAAAGAACTGCACTATCTAAAGAGATGCGAAGAGCTATGGCGACATGAACGAGCGACGAGGAAAAGGTTGATTTGAGGAATAGTATTGTTATGTATAAATAATAACGCCCCGCGTTTTCCATTTTCCCCTTTAGTCTTTACGTGTATTCACTTCTACTGGCGGTCATTGGTATATCATTTGCTTTGGAGACGATTGCTTATATAGCAAACATCCTTCATCCTCGCACAAGTTATATGATACTTAATGTCTCCGAGAGCATGCATATCGCTGAGGGTCCTTTGATATTTATCGTACTGGTTGTTATGACAATGAAAATGAAAAGGAGGTGAGCATTTGTCGAATAATACTTTATGTCTCTTTAATTAAAATAGAAATATTCTTTTTTTCTGATAATAAAAGGAAGAGTGACAGAGATGAAGTAGAAACACGTCTTATTGCAAATTTTCAAGATGAAGGTGTCTCAGAAAACAAGTCAATGGGAAACAGTGACATTGACAGACCTCAGTGGACACCTCGCATTGTTATAACCAGCCAGCTAAGATAAAGCGTACGATAATCACGATCAATTTTAAGGCGAATTACAGACGATTGATTGTTAACGCTCGTGATAACAAATCCTTGTTGTATGTTCTATATTGATGCTGATATATTTTGGAAATGAAAATGTGTTTGATTATTATGCGCTTTTATTTTTATCGTATCACATGGACTTCACAAAAAGCATGGAGTTCCGAATATATATTTGAGCAATTACATTTTTTATCGACGACGATTTAGCTTGGAATGAATTGGATTTATATATAATAATTAGATTTATATATAATAATTGCAAAGAACAATTTTGCTTCAGATCAAAAGCCAAGCTTAAATAAATTTAAATTTGCACTGTTTTAAACAGATATGCAAATTAACTGCAATGACCATAACATTTGCTAATCGAATTTACTTATATGCCCCTTAAAATATAAATCGGACCAAAAATGTAGAAGTTATTGCGGAGTCTGAAAACGTCACGAATGGACAACGATAAAGCCGAAATATTTTGGGACACTACATAAAACAAAGAAAAGATTAATTTTAGTCGGTATAAATTTAGTTGATTATGCTCTCTTGTTTATTTAAAAATTTCAAGGAACTAAGAAAAATTTTAAATACATATATTTATTTTCTTAGAATTGATAATTTTATATTAAAAAAATATATTCTTTTCTGTTACCACAAAAGATTTAGGATTTTGTAAAAAGTAACTTATGACAAACTTCCAGATTTTCGTTCCACCCTAGTGTCAACAATTGCATATTTTTGAAAATCAAGAAATGCAGCTTCTACAGGACCTCAAATTTGTAAATTTTCATTAAAATCGAAGGAATTAAAGGATTTTCTTTCTTCTCTAACTTTCGATTCATGTGAGATCTCACGAATACATTAGGTTATTTCTAGTGAAAAAAAAGCAAAAACCGAAGGGGACATTATTTCATAAAACTTAAATATATATTTTTTAGTTTTTTTTTTCGTTTGTTTTGGTCTGTAATCAATATTTGAACTGGGATATTGTCCTGGCTCAAGACCATTTTGCATCTATATTTAATAGAATGCAAATTTATTTACAAATGACATTTATTACTTGGCTGCAGACTACCACTGTCACTGCATAAACACATACTAACATATGCAACTCAATGAGATGCTTATAAGGTGGCATGTCTGCTTTATTACTTGGTGCGATGAAGTGAGTTGTGCTTCTCTTTCATTTGTGAGAATCATTTGCCTAAAGAGGCCGGGTATGTTGTTGAAAAGTCGCTGCGAAGCCACCTGAACGAAACCTTTGACAGGGTGGAAATCATGATAGTGGTAGTCTGCAGCCAAGTAGTAAATTTCACCATGTCATTTGTAAATAAATTAGCATTCTATTAAATATATGCAGATCCAAAATGGTATTGAGCCAGGACAATATCCCAGTTCAAATCAAAATTAAATATATGAGTCATTCCAGGCCAAGCGGTACGATTTTCGACCTCGGCAGCTGCGATTGTTTTGAAAGTTTGTGTATGTATTCTTCTCATAAAAATATTGTATACGTATTTTTGGAAAAAAATTTGAATTTTTTTCACGAGTTATGACCAATTGAAAAAAATACTACTTTTTTCAAAAGGTGTGTTCATTCAATCGCCTGTAACTCCTGAACGACTTTACCGATTTTAATGTGCTATAACTTGTTTTGAAGAAAATTTCAATTACTTTTAAAATATTGAAGTGGTGTATTACACTACTCAACAAAATGAGAAAAATTTCATGTACTCCGGATGCGATAATTTTTTCTGTGTAGATAACCTTGACATGAGCTCGAAAAACGCAATAAAAAATTTTTTTTCGTTTGGTTTTTGTTTTATTTTTTTTTTTAAATTTTAAAAATTTTTTTTTGGTTAATTTGTTTCGTCCGGCATAACTCGGGAACCACTAGCCCGATTTAATTGAATTAAATTTAAAAAAAAATTAAAATTACAATTCCCTTAATCTGTTCATATATTGTTTTCCTATACAAGCAACAGTTTCCAAGTTAAAAATGAATATATAAAGGAAAAAACTTATTTTTTGCCTAAAGATTTAAATTTTTTTTTTTAATCCATAAAAAATCCAAAATGAAAAAAATGTCAAATCTTATTACTTTTACGTAAAGTCACATAACCTATGAGCAAAATGAGACAAAGATCATGGAAATCGATGCACGCGTTTCGCTTTTATTCGCAATTGAGTAAAGGTATGAATTTCAAAAATTTGCTCGACATATGCACAACTTTGTCTATGGTAAGGTTTTTTCTTTTTTATTACAAAAAAATTAAAATTTGTTGGGTGACAAAAATATATGACTTTAAATTAAAAAACAATTCGATATATGTACAAGAAATTATCCTAAGGATATCAACATTAATTAATTATAAAAAAGTTTAAAAAAAAATATCTAAACACAAAAATAAAAACCTTCAAATTAAAAATAATTATGTGCTTTTGTCTTTCTTTTATATTGTTGTGGGTCTGTTTCTCTTATCAGGAACCAGATATAGTCCCCCATCATAGCTTCGTTCCAAAATCCTTGGTATCGGTGCTCAATTTCTTTCATTTGCTGATGAAAACGCTCACCATGCTCGTCACTCACATCGCCCAGGTTGTCCGGAAAGAAGTCCAAATGCGAGTGTAGAAAATGTATCTTAAGCGACATATTTGCTCTAATTTTTTTTATAATTTTGGAGTAGTTGTTCGACGATCTCTCTGTAATTTGAGCTTTTGTTGTTTCCAAGAAATCCGGAAACAATTTGCCGAAATGAGTTCCAAGCTGCAGCTTCATTTGGTGATAAAATGTGCTCAAACTGTTGGTCTTGCAACAACTTTTTAATTTGCGGACCGTCGAAAACGCCTTCCTTAATCTTTGCCGATGAAAGGTGAGGAAAAATGGTTTTTAAATAGGCAAACGCTTCGCCATCTTTGTTGATAACTTTCACGAAGTTTTTTATGAGTCCGAGCTTTATGTGAAGAGGTGGGAGAAAAACATTTTCCTTTTTTATGAGTGGTGTATATTTCACGTTGTCGCTGCCGGGGATGAAGTTAACTCTTTCTGTCCAACTCCTCCTGGTGTAATGATGTTGACGATCGCGGCTGTCCCAAAGGCAGAGAAAACAACAGTACTTTGTGAATCCACAAAGGATACCGATAACCTTAAGGTCGGCACAAACTTTCCAATCGTGCCTCTCATAGTTAAGGCACTTTAGTAGATTGTCCATGACTTCGTATGTTTCCTTGGTGTCAACGGCATGAGCAATTGGAATCGAAGGTTTCTTGTTGCCGTTGTGCAGTAAAATTGCTTTAAGGCTCTGCTTGTTGCTGTCGATGAAAAGACGCCACTCTCCTGGATCGTAAGAGTACCCGAGTTCACCAAATAATCCGGGAATGTCCTTACAAAAACAGATGTTGTCTTTTTTTGTGTAGTACCTTGCGTATGGTTCATGACGCTTCCTGTAGATTGTTGTCACCACACCAGGAGCCAAGAAACCGAACTGTTGCATGCGCGATGTATGCAACTCTGCATCTTCCTTGGAGAGTTTCAATTCTCTAACCCAATCGTTCAGCTCTGCTTGGGAACATAAGCGTTGACCTCCATGCAATGTATATGTTGACTCGCATTCTGATGTGGTTTCTACTGTCTCCGGATCTGATGTTGGATGTATCGCCTCATTATTAGATGCCCATCTTGAAACGGACGGTTGCGGGTCCACTGGTTCTTCGGAAAATGGCACTGGAAAATTCACTGTTGAAACAGCAGCGTAAGTCCATCGTATATTTTTTCCCACGCCTGTTTTTTGCTAAGACAGAAGTAGCAATCTGTGACATGGCAAAGCGGAGCTCTCCAAGCATTGGCATGATGATTCTCGGCTGTCGTCTGAAAGAATTTCAATAATAAGTTATATATGTTCTTGAATTTCGTAATCTACACTTACCTTGAGTCAGCTAGCTGTACGTAGCACCTTGGACATAGAGCACTTGGTGTCCACCGCTCATCTATGTTTGAGACCTTTAAATTGAAGCTCTCTTCAAATGAATCTCTCAATTTAGGTGAAAAACAACGCTTGTTTTTTTCAGAAACGTATTCTCCGCACATGTAACAAAAATTACTTGGATTGGTATTGCATTCAAATCCTCGCGAACGTTTGCTCATTTTAACTATCGCGTTCGTCGACACTTGTTGAATGAGTAAAATCGATCAATGAACCCTATTTATACTGTGTATTGTTTAGTATTTTACTGTCAGGTACTTATAAATGGGTGTATATTTTTTACGGTGGCTACATACCTGTTTCACCATGTGTGAGTCTTAAATTTTCCGAATAATGACCACCCTTAAATGTGGGTTGCATTTCTGTAAAAAAATCATACAGGTAGCCAACGGAAAACCCAAATAATTAAAAAAGTCCCCTTTCCTTTTTTCCTTTTAATTGTTCACGCACATTTATTAGCGTTTATTACTTTGCTTACGCAATCATAAAAATTAAATAACCCTTTGTTTATTCCGTTTTGTTAATTCTGAGAATCAAAAAAAAAAAAAAAAACCTTACCCTAGACAAAGTTGTGCATATGTCGAGCAAATTTTTGAAATTCATACCTTTACTCAATTGCGAATAAAAGCGAAACGCGTGCATCGATTTTCATGATCTTTGTCTCATTTTGCTCATAGGTTATGTGACTTTACGTAAAAGTAATAAGATTTGACATTTTTTTTCATTTTGGATTTTTTATGGATTTTTAAAAAAAAAAAATTTAAATCTTTAGGCAAAAAATAAGTTTTTTCCTTTATATATTCATTTTTAACTTGGAAACTGTTGCTTGTATAGGAAAACAATATATGAACAGATTAAGGGAATTGTAATTTTAAATTTTTTAAAATTTAATTCAATTAAATCGGGCTAGTGGTTCCCGAGTTATACCGGACGAAACAAATTAACCAAAAAAAAATTTTTAAAATTTAAAAAAAAAAAAATAAAACAAAACCAAACGAAAAAAAAAAATTTATTGCGTTTTTCGAGCTCATGTCAAGGTTATCTACACAGAAAAAATTATCGCATCCCGAGTACATTTTGACTGTTGACTAGTGTTATAGCAGGGTTAGATTTTTTAAAGGTTCTGCAATTTTAATTCTTTTATTTTGATTTTCGAAATGATTACACTAATCCATTTTGTTGAAATTTTAAAGAAGAATGCTTAGGTCTATTTTTATGCGATTGTGTGAGTTTGAAAGTGGTTACATGATGGCTTTTATTTCTTAAGATTTTTTCGATTTAGTTTTTACAAAATCAACCAGAATTACAGTGAAAAATTATCAAAATTATAATTTGTTCATTAGTTCATAAACACAAGGTATAAAAAAATTAAAAATCCAAGAAAAAATTGGTTATGGAAAATTTTTTTTTTCATTTTTTTTTTCACTGAACCAACACTCAGGGGATGACCCCTATAAATGCAGTGCATTGCGTTGGCGGAAGGAAGATTAGGTATTGGAAGGAGGAAAGAGGGAGTAGTGTCTGTTGGCATTTGTTTTGAAACTCTGAAAGTCGTAATTGGAGGGAAAGGTATTTGCCGGAAGTCGATTCCACATACGAATAGTACGGGCGAAGAACGAATTTATTCTGTAATGTGTAGTGCGGCCGGTTGTCCAATCGACAACAAATGGGTGCGCATTCCTGGAGAGTCGCGTATCTCTACCGAACGTTCTCACGGGCGGTATAAGATCACGAATCTCTGAAGAACAAACACCATGAAAGTATCGATAGAACAATGACACACAACCAACATTACGACGGTGTTCAAGGGAGACAATAGAATTGGATATCCTACCGTCACCTATCAACACCATCGCCCTCCTCTGGACTCGGTCAAGTAGCTCCAGTGATGAAGCTGGAGCACCCGACCATATATGGGAGTTGTATTCCATCTTTGGTCTGATGTAGGTAGTGTAGATATTGAGAAGATCAGAGGGTGTGAAATATTTCTTACATCTTTTTAAAACATTTGAAGGCATCTTTCGACACATCAAATACATGTTGTGTCCAACGAACATCACGTTGTATTTTCATGCGAGAGCATCGGATTGCTCAATATCTACACCATTCATTAAAATCGACGACACCGTTGGATCAGTGAATCGCTTGTGAGACAACAAGGAGCACTGGGTCTTACGTGCATTAAAATCTACTCTATTCTCTCGACCCCATTCAGAAATGGCCAGCAAATCCTGGCTAAGTGACTCATCCATCAATCGCCTTTTATCCTCAATTTCTTGACGACTTGGTCTATGATCGAATGAGTATGAATGACAGAGGTTGCTGTCATCCGCGAATGAGTATATTGGATTCAAAGTCCGATCCAAGAGGTCGTCGATGAAAATAAGAAAAAGGGAGGGGGAAACGACAGAGCCCTGTGGTACTCCTGCGGTTAACCTATGCTCATCGGATGATAACCCATCTACAACAACACGTATAGCGCGATCTCTGAGGAAACTCGATATAAATCGAGAGAAGTCACTACCAACATCAAAAGCGATAAGCTTTGATATGAGTGCGCCTTGCCAAACTCTATCAAAGGCCTTGGAGCGATGACCTTACTCTCACCAAGCTGGTGAATAGATCGATTCCACTTTTCGGATAGCAGTGTCATCAGGTCTCCCATAGATCGATTCCTACGGAAGCCATACTGTCGATCATTAAGTAAGTCATTAGTTTCTAAATACCTCACAAGATGGTGGTTTACCATACTCTCCATAACCTAATAGCCTCACCTTTTTAGGGATGGGCTGGATGTTCGCAATCTTCCAACGTGCTGGGAAAACCCCTGCACGGTATGCAAGGATGAAAAGAAGGGGACGGGCAAGCGTCGAAGAGCACTTACATAGGACCAGTGCTGCATTGCCATCCGGGCCTGGAGATTTATTTACGTCGAGTTTTGCGAGAACCCTTTTAACTCCATGTGTTCGAAAAAATATCTGATGCATGGAACTTAATACATTTTCGATCACGGGGAGTGGTTGATTGCTTTCCGGCAAGGATGAATTCCTTGCAAACATTTCAGCCAATAGGTTAGCTTTGACAACCGGGTTAGTGAATATCTGGCCATTTTTAATACGAGTTGGGATTGAGGAGGAGTTATCCTTTACTCTTCTTACAAATGACCCAAAGCTCTTACTTCTCCTGGGAGAAGGAAGAACCTTGGCACGAAGACGTTGTTCGTACAGAAACTTTTCACGTCTAAGTACACATGGTTCTTGTCAGCTTGCGTATCAGATCAGCCATTTCCTGAACGTTTCCTCTTTGGATCTGCTGTCAATCTTGCATGTCTGGTTATACCAAATTTTATTAGATGGTTTATCCGAAATAACTTTAATTGGAATAAATGACTTCATGCCAATCAAGATAATATTTTCAATCATTTCAGCCGCAGCATCTATATCGCCATTTAGAAAACAAAGTTTCCAATTGAAATGCTGGAAAAAGTTGTTGAGCTCGGCCCAACGTGCCTTTTCGTATATATATATTGTCCGCTTTGAGCGACACGAAGAGCGGAATTCGAAAAGGATGCTGAAACAATGCAGTGATCCGAATTACCAAGAGGTGCTAGAACGTTAACTTCATACTTTTCAGGGTGTGATGTTAAGAAAAGATCAAGAATATTAGAGTGTTGCCCTTGGACACACGGAATGTGAGTCGGTTCATTCACTAGTTGCGTCAAATCATTATGCGCGGCATAAAGCTCGACGTATTGCCCCTCCGGTGTTGAGTGACTCGAAAGGGCAAGCCAAGAGGAATTATGGACATTGAAATCGCCAGCAACCACAATTTCACTGTCAGGATAATCCTCTAAAATTTTTGTAATTGAATCGGAAAGGGCGTCAAAGCCATTTAGAGACAACGCACACACTACGGAGCGGACATAAATGTGTGGTCAGTGATGTGCGGCTGTTATGGATGCTGCTGCGATGTTTTGTTGTTTTTTGATGTTCGCGCTGATGTTATTGTTGGGTTGTTTAAATGTTTTGGTCGGCGCGGCGCGACGCGGTTATTGTTGTTGGTTGTTTTTCATTTTTTTCGTTTGATCTATTTTGTTCTTGTTTATGATTTCAGTATTTTGTTTCAAATTTTTTTTCTCTTTTTTTTTTAACACAAAACTGAACGGCACACAACACGGACGACAGAGAAACACAAGTGCATCGGACGAGGGACTGACAAACCCCTGTTGTCCCGTATCCCCCTTTTAAGTACACATTTTGAAATATTCATTTATGTTCCGCGTTTACATAATTAAAGGGTACAGCATTTTGATCCATTTTCGTCCCGCTGACCTCTAATAAGTACACATTTCGAAAAAATTATTTAGATTTGCGCTTCTACGTTGTCAGAGGAATTTACATACCAAATTTCACGACTATAGCTGCAATACTTAAATTGGTACAACCTTTATCCCTTTTTGTTCCGCGCACCCCCTAAAAGTACAAATTTCGAAATATCAAATATTACTGCGCTTCTATATGGTCAGAGGAATTTACACACTAAATTTTACGATTCTAGATGTAATACTAAATTTGGTACCATTTTTATCCCGCACATCCCTTAAAAGTACTAATTTCGAGAAATCCATTTATGTTGCAAGTCTACGTTGTCAGAGAAATTTACACACAAAATTTCACGACTATAGCTGAAATATTTTAGTTGGTACTATTTTTATCCCGCTCACCCTTTATAAGTACAAATTTCGAAAAATTCATATAGATTTGCGCTTCTACGTTGTCATAGGAAATTACAGTACAAATTTCGAAAAATCCAATTTTACTGCGCTTCTATATGGTCAGAGGAATTTACATACCAAATTTCACGATTGTAGCTGTAATACTTTAGTTGGTACCATTTTTATCCCTTTTTGTCCCACTCACCCCTAATAAGTAAAAATTTCGAAAAATCCAATTTTACTTCGCTTATATGTGGTCAGAGGAATTTACCTATCAAATTTCACGATTCTAGCTGTAATACTTTTTTGGTACCATTTTTATCCCTTTTTGTCCCGCTGACCTCTAATAAGTACAAATTTCGTAAAAAATTATTTAGATTTGCGCTTCTACGTTGTCAGAGGAATTTACATACCAAATTTCACGACTATAGCTGCAATACTTAAATTGGTACAACTTTTATCCCTCTCGCCCCTTAAAAGTAAAAATTTCGAAGAATCCAATTTTACTTCGCTTCTATATGGTCAGAGGAATTTACATACCAAATTTCACGATTCTAGCTGTAATACTTTATTTGGTACCATTTTTATCCCTTTTTGTCCCGCTCACCCTTTATAAGTACAAATTTCGAAAAAAATTATTTAGATTTGCGCTTCTACGTTGTCAGAGAAATTTACATACCAAATTTCACGACTATAGCTGCAATACTTAAATTGGTACAACTTTTATCCCTTTTTGTCCCACTCACCCCTTATAAGTACAAATTTCGAAAAATCCAATTTTACTTCGCTTCTATGTGGTCAGAGGAATTTACCTATCAAATTTCACGATTCTAGCTGTAATACTTTTTTAGGTACCATTTTTTCCCCTTTTTGACCCGTTGACCTCTGATAAGTACAAATTTCGAAAAAAATATTTAGATATGCGCTTCTACGTTGTCAGAGGAATTTACATACCAAATTTCACGACTATAGCTGCAATACTTAAATTGGTACAACTTTTATCCCTTTTTGTCCCTCTCGCCCCTTAAAAGTACAAATTTCGGAGAATCTAATTTTACTTCGCTTCTATATGGTCAGAGGAATTTACATACCAAATTTAACGATTCTAGCTGTAATACTTTATTTGGTACCATTTTTATCCCTTTTTGTCCCGCTCACCCCTTATAAGTACAAATTTCGAAAAATCCATTTATATTGCAAGTCTACTTTGTCAGAGAAATGTAAATGCCGATTTTCACGATTCTAGCTGTAATTATTAAATTGGTACCATTTTTTTATCCCTTTTCGTCTCTTTCCTCCCTTAAAAGTACAAATTTCGAAAAATCCCTATTTGTAGCTTGCAATTAAACCAGAAATTTGAAAAAATAATTAGTACATTTTTTATATAGTCGATTCCAATTTAAAATGTTACACTCTATACATAAATTTGTTTTGATTTGGTGGGGGACGTGTACGAAGGACCCAACACTAATGCTGCAGTTGGTATGAATATGAAGGAGCCATATGTTTTTAGTTAGTCATGTATATTTAGTTACGTTTTAAACGTATGTGTTTTTATTGAAATTTGCGATGACTATTTTTCTGAGTGTATTGCCGCTTCGTATAAATTGTATATGTATATACAAAATCGTTGAAACAAACATCTGCATATTGAGCTCAAATGTGCAATTTCCATTTGTCGATAAAAGAACAATAAATCCATTAATTCCAGTAATCCAAATATATCCGATGATTTCATGCATTTTTGTCTTTTGTGTTGAGAATGCGGGTCGGAGAGTGATTCTTCGATGTGCTTGGTTGCATGCAGGGGGGTGCGCAGGGATCCGGAATGGATTTTTGGGTCGACGGTGGTGAGTTGCACCGGGATTGGAACCATATTTTTATTTTATGATTTCATTTTGCTCTTAATTATGGGTACTGTCCCAATGCCACAATAACTTCTTGGTTTTGTGGTAACTTTTCTAAGCCAATTCGAAGGCGTAATGAAAATGTTTTGAATTCTTTCTTTTTTGCCTCTTGAATTGAAAAAAAAGAAAAAAACTATCAAATTTTAGTATTTTATATTAAAGACCTTTTAAACAAGGCATAGAAAGTTTTAAAAACGGTTGAACAAATTGTTAAAGACAAGGATTTTAAATTTTTGGGAAAATTGCAATACCTAAAACTCCGTAAATAAAATGTTATGATTTTTTACGATTATTTCTTGAGATTTTTTTTGATTCGTGTGATTTTTGTGAGTTTGTTATGAAAGGACTCATAAAGGGAACTACAACGAAACCAACTTACCAACAACTTTTGATCAACAGTCTTGACAACGATTTCTTCGGGGGCATATTGACTGACATCGAAGCGCAATTTCAATACTTTGTTATCACCATCCTCCTGAAATGACAGAAATAGAAAATTATAGATAATGATTTATTTTAAACCAATTTACACATACACACACATATATGTTATAGATAATTTTTATACTAATTGTTCATTAGAGATTCTTAGAAAAACATTTAATTTTGTAATGCATTAAAAAAAATTAAATTCGTGATTGAATAAAAACGAAAAAACAACGCACACACACCAACTAAACATTTTGTTCCGGGGAAGGTGTGACGTTGGCCATTGGCATTGTCGGAGTGGGGGTGTAGTGCAGTGTGTGTGGGTGTGAGTTTGGTCATATACTTGTGTGCACATTTGTTGATATCTTTAAGTGCTTGATTTTTGTTTGCACGGATTGATTGATTTTTATGATCAATTTGATTTGAGATCAATGGCAGTTTTCAATGTTGCAAGGAACAGACAAGCAAAATTATCTTTCGAGGCTGATGACAAATAGGCGAGACAACGGACAATGACGAGTGCAAGTGCTTTAATAAGTTCATCATAAGGTCTAAATGAATGTTGAATTGAGTTTTTGTTTGGAAAAAGTAAGTAGATTGAATGTAGTCGTTTGCATGCTGCCGGGGCCACTCGATAGTATGACAATCAGATGGTGGTGAAGTGGAACGTAAATTAAACGTCATGCTAGCAGAGTTGTATGTAGATAGTATGTTATGTGTAGAGTTGTACTTTAATGGAGTATAGAAAAGGGGTGGAGTCTCTCTCGGACGTACAGCAACAATTTAACGAATTTCCAGGCTTTTCCCATGCTGCGCAAGGGCATTGAAATTTTGAGAGATGTGCGCATGTAAATGTAAAATTGGTAAAAATTGTTGCTAGTAATGTCCGTTAGATATATTTTTCAATGTAGTTACGTGTGTGTGTAGAAAAAAACGATTGGATTGGCGCAAAATGGGTAGAGAAGGTAGGCATCATTTTGAATATTGAAGTCAACAGAGTCAGTGCAGTGAAAATAAATATTTTTCGATTTGGTGAGGTGATATATGATATAAGTTTGCCAAACCTAAATTTTTAGGTTAACAATTAAATAAGAGAAGGTAAACTGTTTTTTTTTTTCTTAAGAAATGTGCACGAACATTAAAATTAAATGTGTTTGAAATCTAGAAGATTCCTGTACTGGTCATATCCATATCTTTGACGACGAAAAGCTTAAATTTTTATAATAAAAAAGTTGTGCCTAAAACCGTAAGTCAGCCAAAATGTGTGATAATGTTTAGTATGTTAATACTGGTGTATTTGTTTAGTGTGGTCGCGGAAATTCTGCCAAGGAAGCCAAAATCCATATATTTATATCGGGTACAGGAGCGACCACCGGATTCCTAAGGTAACGCTTTTGATTTTTATGAGTTCAGCGTACGACGCGACTGTTTAGTGGAAGCGAGTGCGACCCATAGTGGTGACTAGTGGTATATAGTGGGAGTGGAAACTGTTAGTGAGGAAACGAACCCTGGTATAGCTGGGTAACAAACCTGCGTGACAAAGTCCAAAAGTTTCAGTTCCACATATATCCCACCATAAATACCACTCGGAAGAGTAAAAGGAAGCATATTTTTGAGCGCTCCTATAAAAAGAAACACCCAAACGCAAAAGTGAACGTCGTAACACGCTCCGTTAGCAGCTCAATATATCAAAGCACTAAGATTGTGGCCAAAATTCAAATTTAGTTAGAATAATTATGTAATATTGTATTTGTTATATGTATTAGGTTATAATGCTAGTGTAGGTTAGGTTTCGTTTAGTGTGATTTGCGTTAAAATTTATTGTTTGTTAGGGATCTAACCAAGGTAGGAATTAATGGTAAATGTTTTTTTGTTCTTGAGAGGGGAAAATTTAAACTAAACCCAAAAGTATACCTCCACAGAGCTCTATTGAGGGATTGTAATTGAATATTTAGTTTTTTTTTTTGAAGGGAAATAAGCCCTGTCCTCCATTTTCTTTGGGTAGATCCTAATTTAGTTTTTTTATTGTTGCCAAAATGGCGTAAAGGTTAGTGTAGTGATTGTTTTTTTTTTTTTATTTTAAGTGAGAACCATTTTATTTAAATTCAAAATTTTAACCGTTTCTTTTATATATAAATCAATTTTTATTTGAGTAGGTTATTGCGTTTTAAATTAAAATACCAGGTCGTAAATCGATCTCCAGTGTGGCATATCGAATATTCCATTGAACTGTTGGCCTAAAGAAAAAGAAGATAACATGTTTTATTATTTTTTTGTTATAGTATTGGTTTAGGAATAATTCTGTTCTGCCATCATCGTTTTAAGTTTGAATATTTAAAAAAAGTGTGTGTCTTATGTAGTTAATAAGTGAAATGAATATGCTTTGGTAATTTTTATTTATTGAAGGGAAGAGAGGAGTAATACGTCGTTGAGATGGTGTGGTGAGTAAGGTAAAAAAAAAATGTGAGTTGGTGTCTACTGCTTCTGGGGTCATTGGAAATGGTAAATGTAAATGACCAGGTTGGGTGGGTAATGATTGGGAGAACATCAGCGAACTCCCAGGCGTCTTTTGTATAGTGTTGTCAGTTGTCGAGTGATGTAGTCCATTTTTGTAATAGTTTATTGTTGAGCCCTTGTAGGTGTTGCGGGTTGAGAAACCACGCCCATAGAATCCTTAGCCGGGAATGCAACACAGGAAAGGGGTTTTGTAACATTTGTTTGTGCTGAATTCGATTTTACATCAAATCGCCGGCAATTGAAGCAACACATGTTCATCGGCAGCAACCCAAACCACAAGGGACAAGGATACGAGTAACTATTCTGGAACATTGTTTCATCGATATATTTGGCGAAAAACGTTTAAATTCTGTTCTATTTTAAGCAGTTTCAATAGCTTTCACGGAAGCATAGATTCGATTTTTTTAAATTTTTTACCTTACACCACAGGATGTCATTCCGTTTATAAAACCTTGAAATATCGACCTGAGACCCTATAAAGTATATATATTCTTGATCGTCATAAAATTCTAAGACGATCAAGACATGTCCGTCCGTCTGGTGCAAGCACGCTAGCATCTAAACCAAAGGAGCTAGGACGTCCAAATTTTCCATAAATGTGTTATATAGTCCTAGATCGATTGGGATTGCAACTGCGTGAAATCGGTCCAAAGGGAAAATCTTTTCCCTCACAATGACTGAAAATACCCCTAATATTTAGAGTGTTTCAGCTAGAATTCTCAGTGTGTAAACGTATTTTTTCCAAATTCGTACTTTTAACGGGTAAAATGGGAATAGAGGGATAAAAATGGTACCGAACAAGCGGCTGCACTTAGAATAATAAAATTCGGTGCATACATTCCTTTGATTGCGTAGACATTTAAAATAAAGGGATTTTTCGCAATTCGTACGTTTAGGGGGTAAAATGGAAAAAGGGGATAAAAATTGTACCAACTAAATGGCCGCAGCTAGAGTCATGAAATTCGGAGTATACATTCCTCTCACTGCGATGACACGAAAATGAAAAAAAAAGGTTTTTCCAAATTCGTACTTTCAAGGTATACAATGGGAACAGAGGGATAAAAATGGTACCTAGCAAACGGCTGCACCTAGAATAATGAAATTTGGTGTATGCATCTCTCTAGTTGCGTAGACAGGTAAAATAAAGGGATTTTTCAAAACTCGTACGTTTAGGGGGTAAAATGGGAAAAAGAGGATAAAAATGGTACCGACCAATTCAACTGACTGCATAGACTCGCAAAGTCAAGTTTTTTCTGCATTGCATTTGACATTTCTCAATTTCAGACTAACTCAATTTGAACCATGGAAAGGTACACAATCAAGCAACGCCTTAAAGTTATTCAGGCTTATTATGTAAATGGGCGTTCAAATCAAAACACATATCGTGCATTTCGTGATTTTTTCATCTTCAGTATTGAGGCACATTTTCACCTCAGTAGATTCGTCAAAAAGCAGAATTGCCGCATTTGGGCGAATGATAATCCAAGAGTGATTGTCGAAAAAACAATGCACCCACAAGGAGTGACTGTTTGGTGCGGTTTATGGGCTGGCGGCATCATCGGGCCGTATTTTTTTTTTTCAAAATGAGGCCGGTCAGGCAGTTACTGTGAATGGTCTTCACTATCGTGAGATGATAACGAACTTTTTATGGCCCGAATTGGAAGATGTGGATGTGGACGATATGTGGTTTCAACAGGACGCAACAAATTCAATGGCCGTGTTATCTCACGTGGTGGCGATGTCAATTGGCCGCCAAGATCATCTGATTTGACACCGTTGGACTTCTTTATTTGGGATTATTTGAAAGACTATGAGCCAGCAACAATTCAAGAGCTAAAGGATGATATAATTCGGCACATTAACGGCATAGAACCTCAATTATGCCTCAGCGTCATCGAAAATTTGGACCATCTGGTGGAGGCGTGCCGCCGAGGCCGCGTCGGCAATTTGGCCGATATTTTGTTTCATACATAATTGAACCATATCAATGTTATTATAATAAAAAGAAATGACAATAATTTCCTAAATAATTTGTGTTTTATTCAAAATCAACATCGGCCCTTAAAATTTAACCACCCTTTATATAGTATACACATATATACAGTCTTGTCTTATACGCGTGGCATTAAATATTTACAATTTTCTATTTATTTCTAAAATTATTTTTTCAATATTTTTTTTTTTTTGGTTTGGCTTTATGTTACTGCATTTCTGAGAAAATCGTAAGCCTCTGTAGAATGCAATTCATGGTGGAGGGTATATAATGTTCGGCCCGGCCGAACTTAACGCTGTCTTTACTTTTTTCTTTTGCCAGTGCTAGTCAGTACGTATAAAATCATACTAATATAATTTGGAGCCAGAGCAGTAATGTAGTCAAACGTTATTTGAAGTACAAATATAAAAATGTGTTGTCATTTATTTTGGTCTAAGACCAAAGGTTGTGCTGAAGTCTTCAGCAGAACCCAAAATTAGCAAAAAGGCAAAGTGAGACCTTTATTGTTGCAGCTAAAAGTTGACTGCGCAGTTTCGATGGGCGCTACCCCATCTCGTCAGAACTTTCGCAACGAATGTATGTCTTTGACTTAAATCAGGGTTCATATTAGTACCAGCGGTCACATATGACAAATGAGAAGCGCTGATAAACAAAATATTCCACCGAACTAAGTCGACACACTAAAAATCTCACTTTGCCAATTCAATGTTATGCATGTGCTCGCATCGCTCGCAACAATGCAAAGGTTGTTGTTGTACGGTATGTCCCGTCTTCACTGTACCTCGTGTGTATTGTTGTTGTTTGTATGTAAAGGTTGTGCTGAAGTCTTCAGCAGAACCCAAAAATAAAAAATCATAAACTTTTCAGATTTTAGACAAAATATTAACATGAACGAAATTTCTACATTTTCTCAATATTTTCTGTATTTTAAAATGATTAAACATTTCCTCATCACCCTCATACACTTAAAAGTACAAATTTCGAAGAATCCAATTTTACTTCGCTTCTATATGGTCAGAGGTATTTACATACCAAATTTCACGATTCTAGCTGTAATACTTTATTTGGTACCATTTTTATCCCTTTTTGTCCCGCTCACCCTTTATAAGTACAAATTTCGAAAAAAATTATTTGGATTTGCGCTTCTACAGAGGAATTTACATACCAAATTTCACGACTATTGCTGCAATACTTAAATTGGTACAACTTTTATCCCTTTTTGTCCCTCTCGCCCCTTTAAAGTACAAATTTCGGAGAATCTAATTTTACTTTGCTTCTATATGGTCAGAGGAATTTACATACCAAATTTCACGTTTCTAGCTGTAATACTTTAGTTGGTACCATTTTTATCCCTTTTTGTCCCGCTTGTCCCTTAAAAGTACAAATTTCGAAAAATCCCTATTTGTAGCTCGTCTGCATGGTCATTGCAAGGAACTCACCGAATGTTTATAGCTACTGCCGTTTAGGCCTTTCGACGTCTACGTCATATTTGGGAACTACCCTAAAAAATTCATGACCCAGGCTTCAGCCGTTTGGTCTGGGGGCTGGTCAATGATAAGTCAGTCAGTCAGTAACGCAACTCTTTTATATATATAGATTGTTTTTATCTAATTTTTTAGGAGACTTTGCCTAAACCACTCTTTCTATGTGAAAGTGAAGTTAGCAGCAGCCATCATAATTACCTCTAAATGAACTTATGCATAAGCGGGTGTGATTGGACCTATATTTCCATAATGAGGGTACAAATATTATTGATTTACTCTCTGAAAAAAAAATTGTGAACATAAATATTGTGAACAAGGTCAAAATCGCAAAAAAAAAAAAATAATCGATTTGTTTAACCTTTTTCCTCTGTTCAGGTCCATAGGTAGCAAACCGTTCAAAATTCAAGGAAACAATCAACTACAAAAATGTACCAAGAACTCAATAAACAACTTTTTAGAACATAAGAATTATCAAGGAATGAATCTTAACACCGTGTAGGTAGGAAAAATATATCTTGCTGGAATGTTTCTGTAAATGGTCAGTCCGACTACAGTGCGTATGAGTGATATTATCCTTAATCAACAGCACGTATGCGCTACCTACACACAATACAGACTATAAGATTTGCTAGACGACATTTGCGATTTTGACCTTGAAGATTAAGTTTTTTTGTTTATGTACAATTTGTAGTGTGAGATTGCACAATCAGAAAAAATTGAAAAAAAAAGCTTTTCCACATCCTATTTTTCTTGGATTTTTCATTGTTTTTATACCTTGTGGTTATGAACTAATGAAAAAATTATAATTTGAAACAAATGGTAAAATTAAAATCAGGTTTCTTCTTCTTAATTTTTATCGTGATCAGTAAAATATACGTTCGAATTTTCAGCCTTCTAGCTAAAAAAGACACTTTCGCCCCAACCGCCTACGAAACGAAAACTTAAAATCCGGCATCATATTTATTTTTCTCATAATCAGTAATATATACGCTCCAATTTTCAACCTTTTAGCTAAAAAACACTTTTGTCACGTCCCCACCACCCACGCAACGAAAATCCAAATTTCAGCATCATATTTATCTTTCTCGTGATCGGTAATATATATGTACCAATTTTCTGCCTTCTAGGTCTCCAAAACACTTTTGCCACGCCCCCACCGCCCACGAAACGCAAATCCAAATTTCAGCATCAAATTGAACTTTCTCGTGGTCAGTAATATATACGTTTCAATTTCCAGCCTTCTAGTTAAAAAAACACTATTGCCACGCCCACTCCGTTCACAAAACGAAAATCAAAATCTCGGCACCAAATTGAACTTTTTCGTGGTCATATATACGTTCCAATTTTCAGCCTTCTAGCTCAAAAACACTATTGCCACGCCCACTCCGCCCACAAAATGAAAATCCAATTTTCAGCATCATATTTATCATTCTCGTGGTCAGTAATATATATGTACCAATTTGCAGCCTTCTAGGTCTCCAAAACACTTTTGCCACGCCCCACCGCCCACAAAACGAAAATCCAAATTTCGGCATCAAATTGAACTTTTTCCTGGTCAGTAATATAGACGTTCCACTTTTCAGCCTTCTAGCTCAAAACACTATTGCCACGCCCCCACCGCCCACAAAACGAAAATCCAAATTTCGGCATCAAATTGAACTTTTTCCTGGTCAGTAATATAGACGTTCCACTTTTCAGCCTTCTAGCTCAAAACACTATTGCCACGCCCACTCCGCCCACAAAATGAAAATCCAAATCTCGGCACCAAATTGAACTTTTTCGTGGTCAGTAATATAGACGTTCCACTTTTCAGCCTTCTAGCTCTAAAAAAACTATTGCCACGCCCCATCCGCCCACAGAGCAAATTTTTAAAAATTCTATAGCATATAGTTCCTTCCAGACCTGCATCTATCTGTACTGAAAATTTGAACAACATCGGTTCAGCCGTTTACGCGTGATTGCGGAACAAACAGATAGACTTACACTAAGGTTTTATAATATTAATAAGGATTAAAATATTATCTATTTTTATTTATTCTATTTGTCCTAGCTCAAGACCATTTCGAATCTATATTTAATAGAATGCAAATTTATTTACAAATTTCAATAAATAAATTTTTTTCACGAGTTATAACCAAAAAATAAATATACAATATTTTTATGAGAAGAATTCATACACAAACTTTCAAAACAATCACAGCTATCGATGTCAAAAACCCTACCGCTTGACATGGAATGACTCATATACATATAAGTTTTTCGCAGTCATTGATTTAATTGCATTTCGAAAATTCTATTTCTAAAATATTCCGATACCCTGCAGTTCAGTAGGGCATATGTGATGGTAACACATGACTTTTTGAGTTGTTTGAGTCATGTCCAGCTGTCCGTTTGTCTGGATAAGGAAGTTAGAAAATCTATTCAAACAATTTTCCTCAAATTTAATGCAAGTTTGAAGACGAATATTTGAATATTCTTATTCACAGCACAATTTGGAAATTTATTCAATTTTTAATCGGGTCTTCCACTCTAGCCCACTGTATATGATAACATTATTATTTTGTCCATCATATACATAGAGTTGCTGCACAAGGAGTTTATAGAATTTATCTTATCTTTATTCATGAGTAAGGCCTCAACAAGTCAATACAAATAATTACACGTTGATTGTCAAACGCGTAAATATTTACCATGATTCGGATCATTAAACTCGTACTCAGAAATATGAAGTCCATGTCCATTAAGATCGACGAGTTACTGGCATTTTTATCCTCAAGTCATGCTAAATGATACTGTGTTCCGGTTTGGTGTGGTGCACTAAGAAAAAAAACGTAATCGGCTGCTGATCGGCCTTCGGCAAAAAAGGGATTATGAAAAAATAAAATTCGATTTATATATTATATTATATTATATTATTATAGTTTTTTTACAATTTTCTAATGATTTTGATAATAAATATTCTCCTTTTTATTTAATCCAATTTAATTTATGTAGAGGTTACTTCGAACATTATGACTAAGATATCATTCGTCACCTGAAATGCAAAATAATGAAACCCATCAGTTTCATTAGTTTTCAGGGGAAGTAAAAAACGTACTACCAAGTGTTCATAAATTCTACATTTTTGGACGCTGTTGTAGTTGTTAATGCTAAACTAAAACCGATGAAAGCTTGTAGTATTTTCAAGGAAAGAGGAGACTCTTTAATGTGACACTGATACCAGTATCATAGGATGTGAATAAGTATTTAAAATATTTGTAAACTATTTTTAAACTAAACCCGTCAATTAAGTCAAGTTTGCCTATAGTTTCAGACGTATATCACCCGGCCTAAGTGTAACGGATATTACAGTCTTTTATTTATATTCGGTAGCCCATGGATTACACTGTGTGTAATTTTTGAAGTCATGGAAATATAACCATATACGGACACCACCACGTGATGAAAGACCAAAAAAAGACCCGTGTCTCCCAGTCATGCACTTTTTTATGGGCCCCCAAATATTTGGGACCTCGGTGTCATTTTTGCAAAAAAGTCATCATTTTCTCAGGCTCATGTCTTGCAAACCGTTTGGAATTTGATCTACTCTCTCTCTTTGATTTACTCTCAAAAAAACTTAATCTTCAAGGTCAAAATCACAAATGTCGTCCAACAAATCTTAGTGTGTGTGTAGGTAGCGTATACGTGCTGTTGATTAAGGATAATATCACTCATACGCCCCGTAGTCGGACTGACCATTTACAGAAACAGTCCTGCAAGATATATTTTTCCTACCTAGACGGTGTTAAGATTCATTCCTTGATAATTCATATGTTTTAAAAAATTGTTTATTGAGTTCTTGGTACATTTTTGTAGTTGATTGTTTCCTTGAATTTTGAACGGTTTGCTGCCTATGGGCGTGAACTGAGGAAAAAGTTTAAAAATCGATTTTTTAACCTTTTTTATTGACAACTTTGCCTTAGAGAGTAAATCAATAATATGTGTACCCTCGTTTTGGAAATATAGGTCCAATCATACATATGTTCATTTACAGGTAATTATTACGGCTGCTGCTATCTTCACTTTCACATAGAAATAGTGGTTTAGGCAAAGTCTCCTAAAAATGAGAGAAAATTCACAGGCTGCGTGCTACACAAAAAAATGAAAAAAAAAAACAAGTAAGGAGTCGTTAAGTTCGGCCGGGCCGAATCTTATATACCCTCCACCACGGAGTGCATTCCACAGTATTACAGTATAGCAGATTACATAGAAGTACGACTTTACATAGAAGTACAGTACCATATTACGAAAATTTTAATATTTTTATGCACATTACTGTATTTGTTTACTATTTCAAACTATAATGTATACTTATGCGCACTGTTTAAATCGACTACTATAAATAAATAAATGCTGAAATTGTGAAAGTGAACATGCGATTGTCAGTCGCCATTATAAAGAAGCATTTTCAGATACATACAAAGTGATAAGAGAAGTATAAATTTTAAAGATATCCCCATTCGCCCCATTCTCCGCCCAAATGTACAAATTTCGAAAAAACCCTTTTTCGAGACTTCATAGTCAGAATGTATACACCGAATTTCATGATTTGAACTTCAGCGGTTTGGTAGGTCCCATTTTTATCCCTCTTTTTTAATTATATCCCTTAAAAGTACGAATTTCGAAAAATCCCTCCATTTTACGTGTCTATGCAATTAGAGGGATGTACACACCGAATTTCATGATTCTAGCCGTTGTCGTATCATTGGTACCATATTTTATCCCTTTTTGTCCCATTTCGCCAGGTAAAACTTTTATTTTCTTTCTGTTGCTTCCAAGCTACAAGAGGAATGTCCGCAACAAATTTTAACTATATGAATATACCCCCATCCTGGAGGTGGAGGGTATAAAAATGTTTTATTTTTTATAGCAAACATTATAACGTATAAAACAGCAATTATTTTTAATAACAAGCATTTTATAACTATGCATATTTCCACAAAACTGGGGTTTCCCGGGTTTCCGTGATTTAACAAAAATTTAAAAATCATTTTTTATATAGGGTCCGCCAAATAACTTTTTTTTTGAAAATGCTATAAAAAAACTACTGAATATTTTCTCAAATTTCTTTTTTTATTTGAAAGTACAATCCTTCCGGTTATTAATGGAAAATAATTTCATTCAAATGGCTGTTGAGGGCACCCCACAAATAATAGTCCAACGGTTGAATAGTTGAAAAAAAAAAACGTTAGATGGCGGACCCTATATATATATTTCGTCAACAAAAGGGTCATAACACAGAAAAAAACTAAAATAAGATTTCAATTAAAAATTTCGATTTTGATAAGACTGAAATAGAAAAAATGTTGGCTGTAAAAGTGTCTTCAGAAAATCCCGCGTAACTTTTTATCATAAAGATAATGCTATGTTTTTTTTGACAGAATTGTTTCAGAAACCCTGATATACCGCGAATTTTGGATTTTTGCAACAATCGCAGCTTTTTTCGCGACTTACTACATATATGTTACAATCGACATTGACTCTTAATACACATGCAAAACATCTGCCGCATCCGTTGGATAGATCGCGAGAAATTAAAAAACAAAAATGTCATGCATACAAAATCATTCTAGCCATATCTCCCGCGAACATGAAAATTTTACAAACATATCCAATTTGTATTTTTTGTTTACCGTGATCTACCGAAATACCCACATTTTTTGTCGAAAAAGATCGATTTTTCAAAAAAAAAAAACATGGACCAACTATAACACCAGTAATATTGTTGTATAAGCTGGCGTGTATTTTTTTGGGAAGATTATTATTTACAACTTTAGTGTCATCGGTGACCCCCACTGAAATTTTCCGGCAATTTTTTTTCGTAGAACATTTATATCCTTAAATGTCCTTTTTGAAAGGACTTTTCTTGATTTTCTCGAAAAAGGGTCAAATTGACCCGTAAGGAGAAGAGTTCGAGGGTTAAGATATTCCACAAATATGATCCTTGTGAAATTCCACTATATAGTTCTGATAATAAAAATTCTCTCAGACATTAACTTAACGCGATGAAAAGAAACTCAGACCTGCTGGAAAGTTTATCTACTCAACAAGCCCTCTCAGAATTATAGGGTCGCTATCCTCTTCCACTCAAAGAGTCTTAATTTGTTGGACAGTGTAATTAATAAGAAATTAAGAATTTGAAGATAAAGCAAAAAATTTGTAAACATTTAAGCAAAGTAATAAAAAAAAAAGTTTTTTCCCGAGCCACGATTCGAACGCGTGACCTTCTGGGTGCAAAGCGGACACCTTACCTCTGCGACTCCATACTAAAAATTCGTTCCTATTCACTTGTGACAATGCTATTCGTAAAATGTTACGGGATATTAAGATATTATCGACAGTGTTGGATGTTGTTTAAAAGAACTACCTCAAAAGCGGGAAAAATGCATATTTGGATTTAGCTTCCTACGGTATTATTTCAAATTTTGCACCCAGAACGTCTCGGGTTCGAATCGTGGCTGGGGAAAATTTTTTTATTTTATTTTATTACTTTTACATTGTTTAATTTGGTAGAATTTTACCAATTTAAAAATTTTTTGCTTAAAAAATACAAATTTATTGCTTTTTTAATATACTTAAAATATTTCATATTCCTATTAATTATTTATATTACATAATATCAGTAAAATTAAGTAGTGTTAATTTATTTAATATTAAATTTTATTAGTATTTATTATATTTCTTTGCGTTATATATTAGTTCATATTAACTGCCTGACCCACAATGTCCAAAGAAAATCTATGCGAACGAAAGCCAGTCACTCACTTTCGCATCAAAAAGCGACCCAGTATCTTCTGACTTTTCGTTCGCATACCCTTACGTGTTGTGAGTGAATGAAAATGTTACCAGATCAAAAATCCACAAATAATCGCAAATATGCCAAGAAAAAAGCGTTAAATATCCAAATTCTAACTTATAATAAAAAAGTTGACTCAACTTTTTCTCAGCTGAAATAACTGAAAACAAAATTCAATAAAATAATGTAAACTAACAGTATTTGGAGTTGTTTTTGTGTGTTGTCGAAAAATATAATTTTTTCCAACGCGCACATTTTTTGGAGGAATGTTAATTTCGAGATCCCCGTAGGTACCTACTGGTCATCTCTAACGTTCATGAGATGACCAAAAACAAATAAGAATGCACTTATTTTACATGGAAATACTTATTTTACATGAAAATACCCCTTTAGGAATACAAGGAACGTGGTCGAAAGACCCTATAACAAGACCCAGTACATGGAGCACCGGAATGTATAAATGCGAGATGTGTTCTCCGGAACTCAGTGGAAGAAGGGGATGAAGTAGAGATGAGAGCAACAAAAATATAAATTAAATTTGTTTTGTGTTTTTTATTTATTTAACGGAAAATAACGGACCCCTCCCTCCTATGATAACTACATGTTAAATTAATTGGTCAAGATCCCAATTTTCAATACTTCCGAATCACAAGATGATTTTTTGGAAAAGAGAGCTAGAGAGCATTTTTGTCTTTTTTATCATCATGTGAGCCTCAGAAGTATTAGTACCAAATATTTCTATATTAGTCTGTACGACAGTAAATGTTACACTTGAACCAGATGATATAAAGGGTGTTTTTTATTGAGGTATAGAACTTCGAATTGAAATAAAACACAAGAAAATCGTTTTAATGTCCATCAATTTGGCTTTATTGGAAGGATAATTTTATGCCATTAATGTTTAAATATGATTTCGGGCATGTGGCCGCCGCGGCTGGCTCGAATATAGCCAATTCTACAGGTCCAATTTTCAACCACTCCAATTGCTGTGCACGGTGGCGAATCGATTCATTCGGGTCCTCTTCAACACTTTGCTCTACAGCGGCAATTGTTTCTTCGGTGCGCACTGTTCGACGTCTCTGCGGATGCATATTATCACATAGAGTAAACGTAGTGCGAAAACGATCCATGGTTAACCGAATTAATTGCTCTGATGGACGATTATGTCGACCATAAAATGGACGGAGCTTGCGGTGAACTTCGCGAACTGAACCATTACTTTCGAAATAAATTTGCACGATTTGCAAGCGTTGTTCTTTTGTCAACCTGTTCATGATGAAATGGCAAACCAAACTAAAAAGCCAGTTAAAAAAGTGATGCCAACTTAAAGTTCTATACCCCAATAAAAAACACCCTATACATATGAAACTATAGGCGAAATAGAGTTATTTGGCGTTATTATTTTTCATTTTCTCATGCTGTTGCCCTGAAAAGGATTGCAAAGTTTCAAAGGACACAATTTTTCAAAAATTTTTTTTAATACTTATTCGTACCCTATGACACCGGTTAAATGTCAAATCAAAGAAGAGAATATGTGCTAAAAATACCTTCAATTTCAAGCTTCTATCTGTATTAGTTTTGCTTTAAGAACCATTTAAAGTTGTCCCTCTTTAAAAGCAAGATATGAATAAACTAGAAAAACTAAGGGGCAAACTTGAAATATATGTTAATGCTGAGCTAACACAGATAGAAGCATGATGTTTGAAGTATTTTTAATATATATTCTCCTCTTTAAATTGACACTAATACCGTTATCATAGGTTGCGAACAAGTATATGAAATATTTTTTTGAAAAATTGTATCCTTTGGAACTTTGTAGTCCTGTGACTACGAGTGAGGAAATGAAAAACTAAAGACGCCAAGTAACTCCATTGTGCCTATAGTTTCATTTTTAAAATTTGTTTTGACATTTTTAAAAATTGTTGTACAGTGTTATAAACTAATTGTTCGAAAGTTATTAATTGTTGCATCCTAAAAGTGCAAACAGTCCCACTGTGAGACGTGTCAAGCGACGAAATATTTTGCAAATCATCCTTCAACTTCATTTCTCGGGAATTTTGTTCTATGTGTATGTACTGCGACCCAGCCTAATGTACATATATGAGAAATTTTTGTGTATTTTTTTTGAAATGACGGGAAATCGCCACTAAACGCTTTTCCTTATTGTTAACTTTGGACAAAATAGTGATTTTTAGAAAAAAATTATATATGGCAACGCTTCTCCAAACTGCCTAACATAGTATGAGTATATTTTCCACTCTCGTTTGTTGATTCTCTCTCTCTTTCTCTCTCAGGCCTAATGCAACGTTGAGATATCGTACATATGTTGACAAACATTTTGCACATGAACAACGAACAACTGCCCAGCGCCGCCAGGTTTAACTGCCTGGGCCACGATGTCGAACGTTAACGTTCGCATGCCTCTCATGCGACAAACAGCTGATTTGGGACCCACTAACAGGCACTCGAAAGACAAAGCGAACGAAAATCTATGCGAACGATAACGTAAGCATTTCAGTACAAAATCGGGGGCCACTAACTTTTTCTTCTGTCATCTGTGCGAATGGTCACACACGTCAAAAACACTCACTAGTGTTTTGTCTGTCGTTTCCATAAATAAATAAAAGAATCAAACAAAAACGGAATAATCGCAATGGAAAATAAAAGGTAAGTAAATAAAAATTTAATTATTTCTCGGCATTTTATTTAAATAAATGATTTTATATTTATCGTAGCGTAAAGAAGTCAACCCAGCAGCAGCTGCAGGCGCTGGTTGATTATATGGAGCAAAACCAAGATTTCGCTAGAGGAGGAGTTCCAGTATTTGGAAGCAGCAAACAAGCCATAGAGGATAATTGGAAAAAGGCTCGTTCATAAATTGAACTCTCTGGGACCTCCAATGCGTACTATAGCGGAATGGAAAAAGGTATGTGTTTTTTACTTAAATGTATTATAATTTCTTACACAATTCATTCACAGACTAGGGCAGACTTGAAATCGCGGACAAAGAAGAAGATATCCGAAAATAATAGGAGCATGAAGGAAACTGGTGGTGGTTTTTATCGAGCAAGCAGTCTATCGGACTTGGAGCAGGTCATCGATCGAATTCTCTTCATAACCAAAGCAGCAGCACCTAGTGGCAAGGTGTTTGGTTATGAAGATGAAATGTCGATCGATGACTGCTTCCAGTCTTTGATAGACACTCCGCCCAGGGGAAAGGCGATAGCTGTAATCAAGCCGACCAGGCATGAAGATAGCCACCAGCAACCACACACCAGCCAACAACAACAGCAGAGCAGCCTGACACACACCAGCCAAAAGCAACAGCAGAGCAGCCACGCATATGTCAGCCAACAGCAGAGCAGCCTGGCACACACCAGCCAACAACAACAGCAGAGCAGCCTGGCACACACCAGCCAACAACAACAGCAGAGCAGCCATGCACACACCTGCCAACAACCCCAACAACAAAAACGGCAACATAATGCCGTTGATGAAGAACTGCCGGGTTATTCCTCGGCAAAAAAAAAAAGAAAATACGGTAATGAGCAGATTTTGCTTATTCGCCGCCAACTTAAAGTTAGTGAGGAAGCAGCTGGAATAGCTAAAGAGCAGGCGGAGGCTACTAGGCTGTTAGTAGATGCTGCTGCTGCTGCAGAAGCTGCAAAAGGAGCGCAGATGCTATAGAAGCAGAGAATAAAATTTTAGAGCTCTTCTTATTAGAATTTAAAAATAAATAAATTAAACACAAAACAATTGTTTTTTAATTATATATTTATTGCAATTCGTCTCCTTATTGCCACCGCGCCGCTGTCAACTTCATCCCCTTCTTCTTCGTCGTTCGACATAACTTCCTGTCGAACTTCAGGCACACCAATCGAGTCGTCGGGGCAATTGTAATGTATGCACATATTGTGCAGAGTACAACACGCATTTATTATCTGCGTTGCTCTCTCAGGCCCGTAATGTAATCCTCGCGAACCGATAACGCAGCGAAATCTATTTTTTAGGACCCCAAAGCATCTTTCCACAACATTGCGTGCGCTTGCGTGCTTTTTATTGTACCGCCTTTCAGCAGCGTCCCTTGGATTCCTAAATGGCGTCATCATGAATGGCTTTAGTTTATAGCCGCCATCACCTAAAACAAAGTAAAGTATAAATGGAAAATATTTCCCGCAACAAAAAATATTACCAAGAATCCAAGTGTTTCGTTTTCCCCGGTCAAAGTCATTTTGCAACTTCCGGTTAGGCACACTTCCTTCCCATATAAATGAGTCGTGATTGGAGCCGGGTTGCCTGGCATCAACAAACCGTACTCTCATCTTGTGGTCACAAAGCTAGTAATGAAAAATATGCATTTTCAATCATTTGAAAATTCGGCCTGCCGATGATTTGGCTGTCGACGACACAATTTCGTTGCCCACCGTTTGCTGCTAGCTCCCAGTGGCCACAAACCGCAAAAATGTTGCCAGCCTAACATCTGGCCGAATAAAAGTGCTTCGGTACGCCGCAGCCCATTTGTCCCTTCAACACGTCCATCAGCATCACAAAAATGTCTTTTGAAACCCGAAAATTACCTACAAATCTGTAAGAGAATCGGAAATATGAATTTGTATGTAAAATATGTAGATATTTCCTACTTACTGATTCGAGGTCATTTCCAGAACATTGGACATGTCCCGCAACTGCCTACGAGGAACTTCAACTTCACTTTCCTCCAAAAAGTAAACGGCGATGGTAAAATTCATTTCATTTACTTTTTCACAACACAAAAACAACCCTTAAATATTGTTTGTTTACTTTTTTATTGTCAACTGTTACAGCTGATCAATAGTGGTGTCAACTTTTTTTATTATATGATAGAATTTGGATATTTTGCGTTTTTTTCTTGGCATATTTGCAATTATTTGAGAATTTTTTGATCTGGCAATATTTTCATTCACTCACAACACGTAAGGCTATGCGAACGAAAAGTCAGAAGATAGTGGGTCGCTTTTTGATGCGAAAGTGAGTGACTGGCTTTCGTTCGCATAGGTTTTCTTTCGACATCGTGGCCCAGGCAGTAAATTATATGGACCGTACTATCGATTCAAATAAAGAATTCATGCATTTTTCTGAATTTTATGTGTATTTTTTTTTGAAAAACTTTCCTATAGCTTTTAAAAAATCAACTTTTAAATGCGTAGACACGTAAAGTAAAGAGATTCTAGAAAGTCGTACTCTTAAGGGGGCAAAATAGGAAAAAGGGAATAGTACCAACCAAATGGCCGCAGCTAGAATCATGGAATTCGGTGTTTACATTCCTCTGACTGTTTAGACACGCAAAATAGAAAGATTTTTCCAAATTCGCAAGCGTTGTTCGTTCATGGTTAAATTATAGACCAAACTGAAGATGTTTGACAGTGAAACAAAACACGAAACGTGCGTCAGCTGTTTAAACCAGTGTTGCCAAAAAGATAATAGCTAAAAAATCACCCTTTAGATGGACGTACACACCAAATTTCATAATCCTTACTATAATCCTCTGTACCCAATGCTATCCCTTGAAAATACGTGTCAACGCAGTCAGAGGAATGTATACGCCGAATTTCATGACTCTAGCTGTCATTTGGATGGTACTATTATTATCCCCTTTTTCCATTTTAACCCCAAAAAGTACGAATTTCGAATAATCCGTTTATTTTACGTGCCTAAACAATCAGAGGAATGTATACACCGAATTTAATTATTCTAGATGCAGCCGTTTGGTATGTACCATTTTTATCCCTCTATTCCTATTTTACCCCTTAAAAGTACGAATTTAGAAGAATACTTTTATATTATGTATCTACTCAATTAGTGGAATGTACACACTGAATTTCGTGTTTCTAGCTGTTGTCGTTTAATATGTACCATTTTTATCCCTTTTTTGCCCCATTTCACACCCTACAAATAAGAATCACTTTATGCTGCACGTTTTTGCTATAAGGGGAATGCGCATACCAAATATCAAGCAAATATGAACAGTCATATCCAAAAAACATGCTTAAATACGCTTAAATATTAGGGATTATTATGGGTATTTTTAGTCCTTGTGAGGGAAAATTTGTTCCCTTTGGGCCGATTTCGCCCAGTTTCAATCCCAACATATCTACGACAATAAGACGCATTCATGGAAAATTTGGACACCCTAGCTCCTTTCGTTTAGTTCCTAGCGTGCTTTCAACAGACGGACGAACGGACATGACTAGATGGTCTTAGAATTTTATGACGATCAAGAATATATATACTTTATAGGGTCTCAGGTCGATATTTCTAGGTGTTACAAACGGAATGACAAAGTTAGTATACCCCCATCCTGGTGGTGGAGGGTATAAAAATGTGTGTTTAAAAACATATTCGTTTTGCGTCTTGTTTTCTCGGTCAAATTTAACGACCCAAATCGAACGCGTACGTTGCGTCTACGTTTAGTCAATTTCACGCTAACAGTGTCTGCATACAAAATTGTTTAAACCCGGAGACAAGCCAGCAGAAACTTGGCAGCACCGTATGTATCTGTATGTATGTATGCACCCGTATGTATCTTTTTGGAAGAAAAAGTTCTTTCAGTGTGAGCTTTTTTGATACGCTAAAACAACAAAAAACATTCACATCATGTATTGGGTTGGCAAGTATACAAATTATTTTTTGATAAGAATTCTGACTGATTGGCTGTTTCAATTACAAAGCAAATTCACAAAGATACAGTTTTATGAGTTTAAGCTCAGAATTTAAGAAACAGAAACAAGAAAATTGTGCATATTTATGCCCTGGTTTGGTAGACTTATTGTTGTCTTGTGATTTACAAAATTATTTGGGTTTAATTGGCGGAGCATACAAAACTGTACCCTCATGTTTGGGCGTATCCATGACAATGTTTGTATTTCACAACGATTGCAGCTGTACCTCATTCTAAATTTGCAATGGGATTGTTGTCAAGGCATCATATAAACGAGTGCAAAAAGTCGATTATCGAAAAATGAGAAAGTCATCTTTTCGATTTCTCGATTATATGAAAAGTGGACTTTTCGATTTTCTTAATTAAATGAGAAATCGGCTATACAAACTTTAAAAACTGAAATATTGTAACAAATATTATTTTATTTATTTCAATTTTCATTAATTTAAATTATTTTCAACTAAATTATTGTTCATTGCATGTTGTTACTAATTACACTAGACTACAAAAATTTTGTCGAAGGGTCATGCATGGCACATTCTGATGTATTTTGGCTTTCTAAACTCGTAAACGATATTAACCCTAGAACACTAACGTTATTTTTTATACTTTAACACTAATCATTAGTCGAATCGACTAACATATATATATATAACCGATTTTGTAGTTATTTATATATAAACCGTCAAAGCATCTTATAAAGATTGATATTTGGTTACTTTTGACTTAATTAAAACAAACAATTTTCATTTTTATAAAACAATTCATTCAAAAATATATATTTATTAAAGCTGCTTTTGAGATAACTAAGCGATGTTAGTCGAATCGACTAAGGTTAGCGTTCTAGGGTTAATAAACAATTTTATGACATTTTTTTTAATTTTTTACTAAAATTCCAATTTTCGGCGAATATTTTACATAGAAAACGTGGTCTTCAAACATATGTGAAAAAATATTTTTTTTAAATCTAATTTGGCAGGCCCGAAAAACAAATTATAAAAAATAGAAAAAAGGCGGATTTTTTAATAGCTAACATCCTAACGCAAAAAAAAAAAACAATGTTGACATGTAAAAAATCTAGGGTTAATTGTAGAAGTAACGCAAGTAGAAGCAAACGATTTTTTAAGCTAAAAATGTAAAAAACGATACGATTTTTTTTAATTCCATTACTTCTACATAAGGGTCACAACTTCTACATTTATTCATAGATTTTTATGCATCAATATTGTTTTTAGCGTTAGAATGTTAGCAATTAAAAAGTAAAACAAAATACCTATTATACCCTTCACCTCTAATTTTGTCATTCCGATTGTAACACCTTGAAATATCGACCGAGACCCTATAAAGTATACATATTCTTGATCGTAATAAAATTATAAGACGATCAAGTCATGTCCGTCCGTCTGCACGCTAGCATCTCAACGAAAGGAGCTAGGATGTCCAAATTGTCCATAAACGCGTCTCATAGTCGTAGGGTTGTAACTGGGCGAAATCGGTCCAGAGGGAAAATTTTTTCCTTCACAAGGACTGAACATACCTATAATAACAGCTAATATTTTAGAGTATTTAAGCATAAGTTTTCAATATGTCTGATTGTACTTACTTGATGTTGGGTATGCGCTTTCTCCCTATAACAAAAACGCGCACCATAAACCGATTTTTATTCGTACGGGCTGAAATGGGGCGAAAAGGGATACAAATCGTACCTACCAAACGACAACTGCTAGAAACACGAAAATCGGTGTGTACATTCCTCTAATTGAGTAGATAAATGATAAAAAAAGTATTTTTTCCAAAGTCGTACTTGTATTTTTCCAAATTCGTATTTTTTTTCAATCATGAAGTAAGGTTAAATTGCACTGTGCACATGAGAGATAATGGATTTTCAAAATTTGTACTTCTGGAAGTGAAATGAAAGAATGGAAATACAACCAACTGTAGTGTTTAAGGTTTTTTGAAGATTGATGTCTTATATTTATTTTTTGAATTGACTTGAAGTATTATTTCTATATATACATATGTATATTATGAACGTATTGTTAGACATGCCTGCGTGTTTTTGAAATAATAAAAATTTTATATTTATTTCTAAAATTATTTTTTCAATATTTATACACTCCATGAGAGTATTATGTCTTTGTGCATTTGTTTGTAACACCCAAAAGGAAGGGAGATACACCCATTGTTAATTATACCGATCGACTTAGAATCACTTTTTGAATTGATTTTTGTAATCTCGATACAGGTCGCAATTGCGGACAGAACTAAATGAAACTTTCCACAACGAAGTTTTTCGGGACAAGGACGAACACTATTTAATTTGAAGAAAATCGGTTCAGATTTAGTTATAGCCCACATACGAATTTCATTCCCGATTTGACTCTTTTCACTCTAGATACCAGAGATTTTCTTCAAAATTGGCAAAACATCTTATATTTCAACTAGAAACTCCTGTGGTAAAAATGTGTTAGATCGGTTCAGATTTATATATAGCTGCCATACAAATTCCGAATTTCTTCAAAGTGAGCATAACACGTATATTTGAACTGGAAGAACTTATTGTAAAAGTTTGTCATGTTTGGATATAGACCCGATACAAATATTCTTTTCGATTTGACAAATTCGACCAGGTCATATTAGCCTATGATTAGGAAACACACAAATATTCTTCCCGTTTTAAGTTTTACCGAATTGCATTGTATTCGGATAGAAAGTGGAGTGTTTTTGTTTTGGTTTGGTTATATTAAAAATTGACATTTTTCTGTAATGTTACTGAACTTCTACGAAAATCGACAGCCTCTGTGGAATGCAATCCATGGTGGAGGGTATATAAAGTTCGGCCCGGCCGAACTTAACGCCGTTTTTACTTGTTTTCAATTTTCTTTTCTATTTTTTTTCGAAAAGAAAAAATATTTTTCCTTTATATCCAAAATGAGAACATAAATATTAAAGGTAGCTACGACGAAAATTTTAATTTTAGTAAAAATTTAAAAGAAAACAATCATAATTTTTTTTGTGTTGATTTTATCAACATTTACGCAAAAAATATTTATTTTTTTCGGTTCGGACACGATTTTTTTCTTTTTTGTTGCATAGTGTTATATACTGGTGCTGTCCGGATTCTAAAGGAAATCACTCCTCAACATCTAAGATTATAAGATATCTTCGGCAAAATGTTGTAAATTGTTTTTAAACCAATTCATATTTTATGAAGAAAAATATTAATTTAAAAAATAATTCATATATCGAATATTTTTGCAACATTTATTAAAAAATATTTATTTATTCAAATTAAGATTTGATTTATAATGTAAAATAAAACACATAAATTTGAAAATGAACTTAACATTTTTATTATCGGTTCAAAGAACAATTTATGACATTTACAATTTGAAAATGATATCATGTAAATGTTGGCCACGACTACGTCTGAGGTGGTCCATTCGGAAGGTTCAATTTTGGGCGACTCGTTCGAGCATAGCGACTGGAGAGGTCATTCACTGAAAATAACACGGAAATGTAAGTCGACTGGTTTCAATTCTTGCTCGAGTTGAATTTTGTACGCTTTAGGGCCGAGATCCTTACGCCTTAAAATACGCCAAGTTGTCGAATACGACAATCCAAGCTGCTGAGAACGACGACGATCGATTCGCTAACGGTACTCTTTCTCACAAAACGCTATTCTTCGTAAAACAGCTGAACAATTTGCGCTGTTAACGTGTGAGACTCTCCATGATGACTTGCCAAACGATACTGAACAAAAAAGACAATTTTTTTGTCAAAAATTTTCTCTGAATTAATAGATAGCACTTTAAATATAAATTTTTACTCGTATCTTTGAATATCTCGTTGGTCGTATATAGGACGTTTAGAGTCATATTTGTGGTATTGAAAGTGACAATTAAGAAATCATATTTCTAGGGAAAATTTTGTAAAAGATGTTTGTTTTGAAATAAATAGAAAAAGTCGATACCTTTCGAATGATGTCTAAATGATGAATATCGGATGAAAAATGACGCCATCATTTCACCACTTCCAAACTCACACAGTCAATAAAGCAGACATCTGAGAATACCACTTTAAAGATTCAAAAAGATGGATTGATTAATGTAATCATTTCGAAAATAAAAATAATATTATAAAAACTTTAGAAAATATAACGCAGCTATATTCCACATTCCACTTCAATATTCAAAAAGTAATTGAAATTGCCTTCCAAACAAGGTATAGTACATTAAAATCTGAACAGTATTTCAGGAGTACCAGGGGATTGAATGAACACACCTTTTTGAAAAAAAATGTATTTTTTCGTGAATTTTTTTTTTCTATTTTTTTTCAAAAATACGTATACAATATTTTTATGAGAAGAATACATACACAAACTTTCAAAACAATCGCAGCTATCGTACCGCTTGTCATGGAATGACTTCGATTTATTTTTTACAAAATAAGAACAAATTATAATTGGACCGATATCAAATGCAAAAAAATCGATTGTACCAAATTTGTGTTCATACAAAAAAAAATCGATTTCAAATTTTACAGATTTTGCAAAAAAATCGATTAATGGGATCGCCAAAAATTGATTATTAGAACTCGTACCCTATGTTCGGCGCGAGTAGAGTTTGTAAGACTTACTGATTGAGTCAATCTAAAGATGTCTATCCGACATACGAACCTGTCGCAATTGTCCGATCTTCAATTTTGAGTAAACTTTGAAGTTGAAGAAAATAGATTAAATAGCATCCATCCTTGCGTCATTTTTTTGGACAATAATAAAATTGTTTCCATTCAATCCTGGTTAAATAAAATTTGGACTTTTTAATGATGTTTTGCAAAATATTTCGTCCCTAGTTCACAGCTAAACACTCCTGAAAACACCGCTAAAAATCATGTTTTTCCAATGTTGTTTTATATATTATTGATATATTCTTTAGAGACCCCTTAAAGTATATATATATATATATATATACATATATACTTTGGGTGGTGGTCAAATTTTAAATCTTCTGTCTGTATGTTGAAAACATGTTAACGAAATGATCTAGGGGATTGTAACTTTCCATATGTGTGTCTTATGGCTGCAGATCGATGCGAATTGAAATCGGTCCAGAGGGAATTGTTTTTTATTATTTTTTTTATTGTTTATTGTCATTTCTCTTTTATTACGATAATATTGGTGGTATGGTTCAATTATGTATGGCACAAAATATTGGTCAAATGGCCGTCTCGACCTCGGCGAAACACATCCATTCGATGGTCCAAATTTTCGATTACGTTGAGGCATAATTGAGGTTCTATGCCTTTAATGTGCCGAATTACCTCATCCTATAGCTCTTGAATTGATGCTGGCTTACCGACGTACACCTTTTCTTTCAAATAACCCCAAAGAAAGAAGTCCAACGGCGTCGAATCACATGATCTTGGCGGGCAATTGACATCGCCATCACCACGTGAGATAACACGGCCATTGAATATGTCGCGCAAAAGAGCCATTGTTTCGTTAGCTGTGTGGCAAGTGTTGTGTGGCCTGTTGCAACCACATGTCGTCCCCACCCATATCTTCAAATTCGTGGCATTAAAAGTTCGTTATCACACTCAGAAAAATACCCTATGGAATTAATACTAATAATGATTATTTTAATAGTTTTTACTATTGTTTTTAGTCAATGGTATAGATCACTTTAAATTAAATAATATTCAAATTATTGAATAAATAGTCGGTTTCTACTATTATTTTAATACTATTATAGTTTTGAATTAATAGTACATCGAATTAATATTTATTAGTATGTACTATTATATTTAAAGTGGACCGTATTGATTTAATTCGGCGAATCTCATTAGAAACTAATGGGAGCTCCTATAAAAATTATAAGAAAATCCTATTAAAGATGCATCTCACGATAGCGAAGACCATTCACAGTAACTGCCTGACCGGCCTCATTTTGGAAAAAATACGGCCCTATGATGCCGCCAGCCCATAAACCGCACCAAACAGTCACTCTTTGAGGGTGCATTGGTTTTTCGACAATCACTCTTGGATTACACTACTCAACGAAATGAAAAAAATTTCATGTACTCCGGATGCGATAATTTTTTCTGTGTAGATAACCTTGACATGAGCTCGAAAAACGCAATAAAATTTTTTTTTCGTTTGGTTTTTGTTTTATTTTTTTTTTTTTAAATTTAAAAAATTTTTTTTGGTTAATTTGTTTCGTCCGGCATAACTCGGGAACCACTAGCCCGATTTAATTGAATTAAATTAAATTTAAAATTACAATTCCCTTAATCTGTTCATATATTGTTTTCCTATACAAGCAACAGTTTCCAAGTTAAAAATGAATATATAAAGGAAAAAACTTATTTTTTGCCTAAAGATTTAATTTTTTTTTTTAAATCCATAAAAAATCCAAAATGAAAAAAAATGTCAAATCTTATTACTTTTACGTAAAGTCACATAACCTACGATCAAAATGAGACAAAGATCATGAAAATCGATGCACGCGTTTCGCTTTTATTCGCAATTGAGTAAAGGTATGAATTTCAAAAATTTGCTCGACATATGCACAACTTTGTCTATGGTAAGGTTTTTTCTTTTTTTTTTTGATTCTCAGAATTAACAAAACGGAATAAACAAAGGGTTATTTAATTTTTATGATTGCGTAAGCAAAGTAATTAAAATTTAAATTAAATTATTAAAAGGAAAAAAGGAAAGGGGACTTTTTTAATTATTTGGGTTTTCCGTTGGCTACCTGTATGATTTTTTTACAGAAATGCAACCCACATTTAAGGGTGGTCATTATTCGGAAAATTTAAGACTCACACATGGTGAAACAGGTATGTAGCCACCGTAAAAAAATATACACCCATTTATAAGTACCTGTCAGTAAAATACTAAACAATACACAGTATAAATAGGTCTTCATTGATCGATTTTACTCATTCAACAAGTGTCGACGAACACGATAGTTAAAATGAGCAAACGTTCGCGAGGATTTGAATGCAATACCAATCCAAGTAATTTTTGTTACATGTGCGGCGAATACGTTTCTGAAAAAAAAACAAGCGTTGTTTTTCACCTAAATTGAGAGATTCATTTGAAGAGAGCTTCAATTTAAAGGTCTCAAACATAGATGAGCGGTGGACACCAAGTGCTCTATGTCCAAGGTGCTACGTACAGCTAGCTGACTCAAGGTAAGTGTAGATTACGAAATTCAAGAACATATATAACTTATTATTGAAATTCTTTCAGACGACAGCCGAGAATCATCATGCCAATGCATTGGAGAGCTCCGCTTTGCCATGTAACAGATTGCTACTTCTGTCTTGGCAAAAAAACAGGCGTGGGAAAAAATATACGATGGACTTACGTTGCTGTTTCAACAGTGAATTTTCCAGTGCCATTTTGCGAAGAACCAGTGGACCCGCAACCGTCCGTTTCAAGATGGGCATCTAATAATGAGGCGATACATCCAACATCAGATCCGGAGACAGTAGAAACCACATCAGAATGCGAGTCAACATATACATTGCATGGAGGTCAACGCTTATGTTCCCAAGCAGAACTGAACGATTGGGTTAGAGAATTGAAACTCTCCAAGGAAGATGCAGAGTTGCATGCATCGCGCATGCAACAGTTCGGTTTCTTGGCTCCTGGTGTGGTGACAACAATCTACAGGAAGCGTCATGAACCATACGCAAGGTACTACACAAAAAAAGACAACATCTGTTTTTGTAAGGACATTCCCGGATTATTTGGTGAACTCGGGTACTCTTACGATCCAGGAGAGTGGCGTCTTTTCATCGACAGCAACAAGCAGAGCCTTAAAGCAATTTTACTGCACAACGGCAACGAGAAACCTTCGATTCCAATTGCTCATGCCGTTGACACCAAGGAAACATACGAAGTCATGGACAATCTACTAAAGTGCCTTAACTATGAGAGGCACGATTGGAAAGTTTGTGCCGACCTTAAGGTTATCGGTATCCTTTGTGGATTCACAAAGTACTGTTGTTTTCTCTGCCTTTGGGACAGCCGCGATCGTCAACATCATTACACCAGGAGGAGTTGGACAGAAAGAGTTAACTTCATCCCCGGCAGCGACAACGTGAAATATACACCACTCATAAAAAAGGAAAATGTTTTTCTCCCACCTCTTCACATAAAGCTCGGACTCATAAAAAACTTCGTGAAAGCTATCAACAAAGATGGCGAAGCGTTCGCCTATTTAAAAACCATTTTTCCTCACCTTTCATCGGCAAAGATTAAGGAAGGCGTTTTCGACGGTCCGCAAATTAAAAAGTTGTTGCAAGACCAACAGTTTGAGCACATTTTATCACCAAATGAAGCTGCAGCTTGGAACTCATTTCGGCAAATTGTTTCCGGATTTCTTGGAAACAACAAAAGCTCAAATTACAGAGAGATCGTCGAACAACTACTCCAAAATTATAAAAAAAGTAGAGCAAATATGTCGCTTAAGATACATTTTCTACACTCGCACTTGGACTTCTTTCCGGACAACCTGGGCGATGTGAGTGACGAGCATGGTGAGCGTTTTCATCAGCAAATGAAAGAAATTGAGCACCGATACCAAGGATTTTGGAACGAAGCTATGATGGGGGACTATATCTGGTTCCTGATAAGAGAAACAGACCCACAACAATATAAAAGAAAGACAAAAGCACATAATTATTTTTAATTTGAAGGTTTTTATTTTTGTGTTTTTGATATCCTTAGGATAATTTCTTGTACATATATCGAATTGTTTTTTAATTTAAAGTCATATATTTTGTCACCCAACAAATTTTAATTTTTTTTGTAATAAAAAAGAAAAAACCTTACCATAGACAAAGTTGTGCATATGTCGAGCAAATTTTTGAAATTCAAACCTTTACTCAATTGCGAATAAAAGCGAAACGCGTGCATCGATTTTCATGATCTTTGTCTCATTTTGCTCATAGGTTATGTGACTTTACGTAAAAGTAATAAGATTTGACATTTTTTTTCATTTTGGATTTTTTATGGATTTTTTAAAAAAAAAAATTTAAATCTTTAGGCAAAAAAAAAGTTTTTTCCTTTATATATTCATTTTTAACTTGGAAACTGTTGCTTGTATAGGAAAACAATATATGAACAGATTAAGGGAATTGTAATTTTAAATTTTTTAAAATTTAATTCAATTAAATCGGGCTAGTGGTTCCCGAGTTATGCCGGACGAAACAAATTAACCAAAAAAAAAATTTTAAAATTTAAAAAAAAAAATAAAACAAAAACCAAACGAAAAAAAAATTTTTATTGCGTTTTTCGAGCTCATGTCAAGGTTATCTACACAGAAAAAATTATCGCATCCCGAGTACATTTTGACTGTTGACTAGTGTTATCATTCGCCCAAATGCGACAATTCTGCTTATTGACGAAGCCACTGAGGTGAAAATGTGCCTCATCACTGATGATGAAAAAATCGCGAAGTGCACGATATGAATTTTGATTTGAACGCCCATTTTCATAATAAGCCTGAATAAATTTATCGCGTTGCTCGATTGTGTATCTTTCCATGGTTCAAATTGAGTTAGTCTGAAATTGAGAAACGTTTAGCTGTGGTTCACATTCAACATCGGCCCTTACAATTTCATGAAATTCGATGTATATAACGGGGGACGAACTTAATGCCCTTTTACTTGTTTTATATGAAATTTTTTGGCCCTTTAAACCCTTGAAAGCACTTTAAATATATATTTAGAATTTTACTTTAGAGTAAATTTGAACTATCGATTATTTTGTCTTCGAAAGGTAGAATAACAGTGATTTTTAATTCCAGTTTATGTTTGATATTTGCCAAATGGGACGCTCGAACAAAACTTGGGAAATATTAAAAACGTACATCCAGAGTAGTGAGTCTTTAACGCGCAAACTATAAGAAATTTATGTGGAATTTTTTCGAGAAGAGATCGGCGGCCTTCATGAAGCTCATTTTCATCTCGGTGGCTATGTCAATAAGCAAAATTGGCGCATATGGGGTACAGAGAACCCACTATGCGGCAATTGAGAAGCCAATGCATCTACCATGAATCACTGTCAGGTGTGGATTTTGGGCTGTACTGAAAATTTGTGTTGTGAGGATGAGGTACTGCCGATGCATGATATTGCATTATTAAATGATAAAGTTCAACCTTTCCAATAAAATCAGAGATTTGAAAAAATAGATACTACTTTTTTTTAAAGCCGATTTGAATTTAAAATGTTACATGTTGCAGCTGTATTGGCACACACCTTCAGGTGCCAGTAGAGGTTCGCTTAAGATAAAATTCATAGAATTTCCATATGATAGTCAAAATCAGTTGGAATGTGAAAAGATATTTATATATAGGGTCCGCCAAATAATTTTTTTTTAATGCTATCAAAAAGCTACTGAATATTTTCTCAAATTACATTTTTATTTGAAAGTACAATCCTTCCGGTTAATAATGGAAAATAATTTCATTCAAATGGCTGCTGAGGGCACCCCACAAATAATAGTCCAACGGTTGAATAGTTGAAAAAAAACGTTATTTATTTTATACTTATTATTATTTTATTTTATTTTTATACTTATTTATTTATGATATAAATTATTCATGCACAAACTCCCACTCAAAACATTCCCTATCTAAAGAAAATTAAATCCTTTATAACTTCGTATTTGATTAAGTTTTTATAATTGTTTCCTAAATATGGAAGCTGGGCTCAGTTGCCACGAACCTTCTAGTATGTGCGTCCACATAAATAATTCGGACCTAAATAAAATTATCCCTAGTCCTGATAAATTCCATACAGATACTCTCTGAGAGCGACGAGGAATTTTCAATTTGACGAATTTTTCAAAAATATTGAAAACAGTGGCATATCCCTAACATGTAAGTATTACATAGCTTTTATTCTGACAGAGATATTGAGACAATAATTTTTGGCAGCAGCATTGCAAATAGAAATTAAAAAAAATATTTATAATATAAACAAATATTGAAATACACTTTTTGAACAAATATTGAAATTAATTTAAAAAATCTCCTTTTTATTTGTTCACAGCAAATAGCTACTGTCAGCCAAAAGAGAGCACCCAAAGAAGTGAAAAAGATGTTCATCCGGTGATTCGGAAGTAGTGAAAATTGGGATCTTCACCAAGGAATTTAACATGGACGTCTCATAGGAGGAATGCCCTTTATTTTGAAGGACTTACAAGTTATTTTAAAGTGTTGCCAAGGAAACACTTTTTCGCTAGTTTCCATTAAAGTTTTCAAAAATCCGCCGCTACCGGTGGCTAGAACAGCGGTCCTAGCGGTTGGACCTACAGCACGCTAACCATCTCAGCTATCCTCTGCTGTGAATGGGATGAATACCTAAAGCAAACCATTTTGTTCGCTAGAACTGACAATAGGAAATTTAACAAAAATAATGCAAATAAATATAATAAATATTAATTTAATTTAAAAAATTAACACTTCTCAATTTTACTAATATTAGGTCTGTTCGATTGGGCTTACCAGCCCAATTTTTTTGCTGGGATATAAATTAAATAAATATAAAATTAAATTAATATTAAATGCAAATATATTTAACTGATATTACTTAATATTTGTTAATATTTAATAAAAAAATTAAGTATTTGAGGTACATTAATAAAGTAATAAATTTGTATTTTTTAAGCAAACATAAATTGTAAAATTATACAAAATCCAACATTGTTTATAAAGAGTGGTTACATTTTAAGGGTCGATTTTGATTTTGAATAAAACACAAATTATTTAGGAAATTATTGTCATTTCTATGGTTCAATTATGTATGGCACAAATTATCGGCCAAATGGCGGCCGCGACACACCTCCATCCGATGGTCCAAATTTTCTATGACGCTGAGGCATAATTGAGGTTCTATGCCGTTAATGTGCCGAATTATCTCATCCTTTAGCTCTTGAATTGTTGCTGGCTTATCGACGTACACCTTTTCCTTCAAATAACCCCAAAGAAAGATGTCAATGGCGGCCAATTGACATCGCCACCACGTGAGATAACACGGCCATTGAATTTGTCGCGCAAAAGAGCCATTGTTTCGTTAGCAATGTGGCAAGTGGCACCGTCCTGTTGAAACCACATATCGTCCACATCCATATCTTCCAATTCGGGCCATAAAAAGTTCGTTATCATCTTACGGTAGCGAAGACCATTCACAGTAACTGCCTGACCGGCCTCATTTTGGAAAAAATACGGCCCGATAATGATAATCCATAAACAGCGCCAAACAGCCACTTCTTGTGGGAGCATTGGTTTTTCGACAATCACTCTTGGATTACCATTCGCCCAAATGCGACAATTCTGCTTATTGACGAATCCATTGAGGTGAAAATGTGCCTCATCACTGAAGATGATTTTCTTCGAAAATTGATCATTCACTGTTGCCATTTCTTGCCACCATTCTGACCATTGACGACGTTTGGAATGGTCAAGAGGCTTTAGTTCTTGAGTCAATTGCACCTTGTAAGCGTGTAAATGCAAGTCTTTATGCATAATGTTCATCAACGACGAGCGTGAGAGGTGCAATTGTTGGGCACGACGACGAGTTGAGGTGGACGGCTCTTCTGCCACAATATCTCGAACAGCAGCAATATTTTCTGCAACGAGCATGCACTGTTGTTTTCACATCTCCTACAGACCCGGATTGCTCAAATTTTTGCACGATTTTTACGATTGTACGCACATTTGGGCGATTAAATTGACCGAAAAAATCACGAAGTGCACGATATGCATTTTGATTTGAACGCCCATTTTCATAATAAGCCTGAATAACTTTAACGCGTTGCTCGATTGTGTATCTTTCCATGGTTCAACTTGAGTTAGTCTGAAATTGAGAAATGTCAAATGAAATGCAGAAGAAAACTTGGTTCATATTCAACTTCGAAAAATTTTCGTTGATTTTACATGGAATTCCTCATATAACGTTTAGTTATTTTACTGACTGAAATTTTTAGGTTTTCATTGGCCAGAAATTGCCAAATTTTTATATCCCCATTCGAAGAAAAATAATGATATAAAAATACATATATATATATTTTTAACGCACTGAGAGTCCCTTTTGTGCGCGATATGCTCTTTTGAGTTTTTATTATTGTGCAGCAGCGTACCGCCTCACGTAGTCGGTTCGCAATGCTATTTAGTTATCGTCTCTGTTGCTTCTGTACTTAGTCATCATCATCAAATGCAGTGCTCCTAAGAAATTTCTTCAATCGCCATTGTTCATAAGTTCGTATTTCGAAAGTGACAATTTTGCAAGGTACGACTTCATTAATTTACCATTTATCACATTATGTAAGGGTTGGTTGGATCTATTTTATGTGTTTCCTAAAATTATATTTCTTAATACCTACATACGCTACGTTGTGCTGTACCTGTGACGTAGCCATCAATCCGACATTCCTCTGTGTGTCATAGCAACACAACAATGGCCAGTGTTTCGAAGTATTTTAACATTGGCTGGCGTGATGTGGACTTTGACCCTATTCGATGTTGATGAAATTTGGGACATGTGGACATAATCACTTAGTTCCTGTGGGTTGTATGGCGTTCGCCTTAGATCAAAGTAGTAGTAGTAGTAGTTTGAGAAAAAATAAACTACAACTAGCAAAAAATTGGAAGTACTTCCGTAGGAAGTAGATTTTTATCGCACCTCAAAATCCAAATGCGCAATTTTCCCGCATTTGAGGAAGTTCTTAAAAATACACTTCCAAAAATCAGTTTTCTGTCTTTTGTCCCTGTGGGCCGCATAGTGGAATAATTGTCAGTGCCACGCCCAACAGCCAAATACAATTTTTGTTTTTTACGATTTTTTTTTATAAAAATTATTTTGTTTTTTTAATCGATTAATCGATTTTCATACAAGCAGCGGCAAAAATTACAAGGAATTTGAAATTTCGCACACATCCCTTATATTGTCAAATTAGATCAAAAACCATTTTTTGTTTAAATCCGCCCACAACCACGCCCACCTCCCATGTAAGTTAAAATGAAAAACTTCATAAATTTCTTATTTTTTAAATAATAATATAACAGCGATCCTATCGGTTGCACCTACGGCACTCTAACCATCTCAGCTATCCTCTGTTGTAAATTGGATGAATAATTAAAGCAAATCATTTTATTCGGTAGAACTGACAATAGGAAACTTAACAAAATATTTATTTAATATAACTAATATACAGAGTTTTCCAACAAGAGGTGTTATTTTTGGTATTTAAAGCCATTTTTGAGATAAATGATCGGATTTTTATTTCATAATAAAGAGGAAGGTATGCCGTTAATAATGAAAAGCAACATCAGCCAAATGGCCACCACGACCAAGCTTACAGGACCAAAACCTTTTCATGAAAATTTCCATAACCAAATCGCAAAGTGGCTGCCCTATGTTCTCGATAGCCTCACGAATTCTATCTTTGAGGTCTTGAATCGACGCTGGGCTGTTGGAGTAGACCTTATCTTTCACGTGGCTCCAAAGGAAGAAGTCGCAAGGTGTTAAATCACAAGATCTCGGTGGCCAATTGTGATCACCTCTTCGAGAGTCTGGAAACTTTTCCCGTAAGAGAGCGATGGTTTCGTTGCTTGTGTGGCACGTAGCGCCGACTTGTTGAAAGTAAACGTTGTCCAGATCGATACCATCCAACTCCGACCATAAAAAATCATTAATCATCTCACGATAGCGCCGTAACACCGTAATTGTTGATCCAGCCTCATTTTCGAAAAAGTAAGGTCCAATGATCCCGCCGGATCATAAACCGCACCAAATAGTCACACGATGAGGTTGGAGAGGCTTCTCAACAATAACTCTTGGGTTTTTCGAGCCCCAGATGCGACAATTTTGCTTGTTGACGTAGCCACCGAGGTGGAAATGGGCCTCATCAGTCAAGATGGTTTTTCGATGGAATTCCGGATCATTTTCATTCATCTCAAGGACCCAATTTCAGTGCGTTGTTGAAGCGTGTATCCTTCCATTTTTAGTAATGGCTTAGTTTCTACTTGTCAAATGTTAAAGAATGAAAGCTTCAAAAGTGACACTTACCGAAATACCGGGTGATTCAAAATAACACCTCTTGTTGGAAAACCCTGTGCTACTAGCAAAAAATTGGAAGTACTTCCGTAGGAAGTACATTTTTGTTGGACCTCAAAATCCAAATGCTCAATTTTCCCGCTTTTAAGGAAGTTCTTAAAAAAACACTTCCAAAAATCAGTTTTCTGTCTTTTGTCCCTGTGGGCCGCATAGTGGAATAATTGTCAGTGCCACGCCCAACAGCCAAATACTATTTTTGTTTTTTACGATTTTTTTTTTATAAAAATTATTTTGTTTTTTTTTTACGATTTTTTTTATAAAAATTATTTTGTTTTTTTTTTAATCGATGATACATGGCTATTATAGCTTTATACTTAACTTAACATTAATATCGCTAGCATGCCATAAAACCTTGCATCCCTAAAGTATGCTTTAAATAAAAGTTCCTAAGTGCATTATCAGAGAACAACGAAGAAAGTATCGCTTCATTTTTGGTTTTGAAGGTTTTACCATTTCAGTAATAAAATCGACATTGGCAGCTATAAGCAGAATATTATTTTTGTGCATCAAAATTGTCTTTAGTGTTAGTTTGACAGTGGTCTAAGAGTCACACTATATCCACTGACGTTGATGTGTGGAGATGTAAACAATTTTGTCCACTTTAAGTGATTCAGATAATTTGAATAACATATAAAATTAAATTATTTGAAAGAGTAGTGTACTATGATGTACAAATAAAACACTTCACGTTTGAATTTCCACGTTAATCAATGATCTTACTCTATTCAACTCACATAACAGAGAAAAGTAAATACTAATTTCAATATAAAGTTTCTGGACGAACAACCTGTATATTAGGGCGAGTTGACTTTTATTTTTTAAATCGAATAGCAAAAAACGTAAACGAGATAAAATTCTATGAAAATTCTCCGAAGAAACCATGGGTCTAAAATCAAATCCTAATACGACCTCTCGACTTGAAAATTTATATGCCCGCCTTTGCCAAAAAATAAATGTTAGAAAAAAATAGCTTTTTCCAAAAAGAAATCGAATTTTCTAAATTAAATTGTTTAGTAAGGTAGTTATTTTGCACTTTATATTTTTTATTTATTTAATGTAGAATTTTTTTCATCCATACAAATCAACCCTCCCTACTGTATAAATATTGTTGTCCATTTTTTTTATAAAAGTTCGATATAGTAGAAGGATTTTCTAAGAAAAAACTTTTGTGCTTCGGTAGGGAAATATTTTTCAATTGACCATATTTTCATGAACCATTGCATATCTCAAAGCGGATAAAGTGTGACTTAGACCACTACCATTCTAACTGACACATATAAGGTCTTTTTTATAAGGTCTCAGGTCAATATTTCAAGGTATTACAAACGGAAATACGTTTCGTCACATCGGTTTCATTACTTCAAGAAAACATTGAGAGCAAGGTTTTATTAATTGGTTTACTTTTCAATCTATATTATTTAATATTTTCAATTTTCTGAACAAAAACTACAACTTACACTTCACTCGTATCCGAAAAAGAAAAATTTCCCGAAAAAATGGAAATTTTGTCTCACTTCCACGGGAACGACTTTAACTTTACTTTACTTATCCTTTACTTTAAGCTTATCCTTCCTTATAATTGTAGAATAAGATTACATTAAAATTTCGTTTTTTTTTGGTAATTTTCGTTAATATTAATTAATTTTATTAATTCAGTCCATTTTTTGTACATTTCAGTTGTAATTTAAAATTAGTTGTAAACAAAATAAGCCAGAACAATATCCCAGTTCAAATCAATAATTTTAATGTTCATATTCACATTTTGGGCAATTGTTTCGCAGCTTAATACGATTTTTAGCGAATGTTCGCGTGTCTTTTATAGGGTTTGGGGTTTCCCGGACTTTTTTCATTTCCCGGAAAAACTGGAATGAAACATTGCATTCCCGGAAATTCCCGGGAAAAAGTAATTTAGTTATAGGTATGTCCAATATGGTTTATGGTGTCATATTACAAATTAAAAACGAATGTTATTGTCAAAATATTTTACAAATTATTTTTCACTTTACAAATATTTTACTCTACACCTTTTCAAGATTATATTCGGAACATACAAATCTATATTGAGAAATGTAAATTCAGATTAGGAACATATAAATCCATAATGGGTAATGTAAATTTATAATAGAAACATGTTAATTCATAATGAGAAATATAAATTCATAATGAAAATTGTTAATTTATATTGAGAATAATTAATTCATAATAGAAACACAATGAAATATACAAGTTTGTAATCAGAAAATCCAAATTCATAATCAGAAAATACGTTTTCATATTCAGAAAATATGAATTCATAATGAAAAAATATAAAATCATAAAAAATGTAAATTTATAATGAGAACATTGATAAAATATGTGCTTCTACGAAAATATCCATAGAAAAACGTACATATATAGCTTCGATTATAAATTTTACAGTTCCTGATTATGAATTTATATTTTATGAATATATATTCCTGAATAAGAATTTATATTTTCTCATTATCAATTTGGATTTTCTCATTTTGTATTTATATATCTCATTATCAATTTGTATGTTCTTATTATGATTTTATATTTCTCAATATGAATTTACATTTCACATTACGAATTTAGAGTGCTGATTGTGAATTATCATGCTCCTATTATGAATTTACTCTCATCATGGACTTACATATTCTGATTATAAATTACATTTTCTCATTTTAAACTTGAAAAGGTGTCGACTAATCGTCAGAATTGGACATTTATATCGCATGTAGAAGTGACTGACACCTTCACTAGATTCAAAATTGAAAACGATTAAGGAAACAAATAACTCATATGACGCAGAATGTTATGACACATTTAATTAAGAATATTCATTCGTCTGGAAACAAAAATATCTTATAGAAACAGGAGGGGGGGGGGGGAATATTCTAAACTGTAAAAACAATAGAAACATAACAAATTAATATTAATTTAATAAGTTCATAAAAAATATTGCAATAGTCCAGTCACTAATTCTTACAAATGGCCATTGAAATACACCGTAGGATATATTTATATTCCTATTATATTTATCTTTAAAGTTTCCAGGCGAACAATTTTTATTGTATTCCTATTTTTAGACCATTTCTTTCTGGCTACATATGTAAAGTAAATTGTTCTTGAAGAATATGTTCACCTCGATTCTTCTAGGAAAACAAGAAAATTTACATTATGTAAGCCATAGTATTGTCGACATGATATTTTTATTTCACAATAAAGATCCTGCAAATAGCCCCACAAAAAGTTTTTATTCCCCTAGCTGGGTTTCGCATAAAAAAGTTTTGTTTGTAGTAATATAATATAAACAAATACTTATTATTGTCAGTAATGTAAATACATATATGAATTTGAAATACATCTAAAAATTCCAATTTATATAAATTATTTATCAACATAATAAATAAATTATTTTTTTAATATTTCCCGTATTCCCGGGAAAAACTATTCGGGAATTCCCGGACCCCAAACCCTAGTCTTTTATGAACTTGTCCTCCGTGTTGCCCACTGATAAAGCTGTATCTATGACATGTAGAAATTTATTGTTTAATATTTTCATTTAATATTTTTAATTGAACTTACTTACTTATAGCAACACTCGATGGTATTATTTTCAGCTGGGCTGCTATTAAATCTTCATCCAATACATTCGTTTTTTGGTTTTTTATTATTAAAAAGAAGTTCAATTATTTCATTTGTTTCTCTTCGAACACTTTTTTATATTTATTGTGTATTGTTGACACTTTTCACCAAATGAAACACTACAAGAGAGGAAGAAAGTTCGTGTACGAACTTGAGAAACTGTTGTGTATTATAAGAATTCCTCAAGCATTGTTAAAAACTCGAAGATAGGAGTAAACAAAGAATACAACAATATTCACAGAAGACAGACTGAATGAAACAGCTTTTGAGTTTATATCAGAAAAAGCTTTACGTTAATTTGACGGCATGATATACGTAACACAACTGAATGGGCAGGGAGTAGATACATACAAAAATATGATCTTGTGCCAGGGTTTAGAGAATAAAGGTTACGCAAAGAAGCGTGCAACTTATTTCCTCTCTCTGCGCATGACGTCACAGTTTCAGTTTGGTTTGTGAGAACATTGCATGCTAAGATAATGGAAATACATACATAGATAAAATAGTTGTAGTTGTAACCAAGACCACTAGGTGGCGAATGTGTAAAAAGTACATTCTATTCTACAACTATTTTATCTACATATGTATTTCCATTATCTTTGTTGCATGTCCCAGATCAGTGATACCAACTCCAAAGAACCAAAATCAATAAAAATATTATTTCAATTATCAAAAAAATGTGAAATTAGTTTGTTATCAATATAACGAAAACAAGACCAGAAACTTCAAAACTATATACCAAAATTGTCAATTTAGGAATAGTGAACTTGACTTAATTTAGTGTTATTGGATCTGCAGTTTAATAAAAATGTAGTTTTGTTCGTGATCAACAATTAATTTTTTGTTATGCAATTTTTTAAAGGGTCCTCTTTAATTTCGCGTTAGTAGGACTGGCAGAAAAGTACAAAAAATACAATTTGAATAATTATATCCCTCAGAAATGACAAGTTCTTATAAATGCAAACTCTACCAGAAAGTAAAGAACTGAGTACACAGATTTGTTATATTTGACGTCTACTTTTAGAATTTTATACCCATTTATATGACACATCATTTTATCGCACAGTATTATATTTAGAATTTTTATAAGTTGCATTTGTATTGATTTAAAAAAAAATCTGGTAATTCGCAGTTTAAACATCAATGATTTTATCTTTTTAGGCTATATTGAATATATATTAGGCAGTTGAATATGGTAAAATGCAAGCATTTAATTCAAAGCCGTGTAGCATCGTTCTACTAAGAAGCTTGCGTATGAACCGATGCTATCTAATTTTGTTTTTCTTTATTGGTATGGAGCCTAAACCGGCATCAGTAAACACAATGTTGCAATACTCATAAATAGAGCTGAAAGTGCTAAACTAAAAAGTGAAAAAGGGCTAAATTTACGCGTTTTTTAGTTTCGGGCTAAAAATATTTTTTTCGAGTTTCGGACAACCCAAAACGGGCTAAATCTAGCCCGAAAGGGGCTAAGTTGGCATCACTGTGCCAGATGTTGCAAATGCCATTTTCGAATTTCGCAAAAACAAAAGTTGTGCTGGATTGTGCTAGCGGGGTACATAATTGTGCCGATTTTAAAAAAGTTCTATCTCAAGCCGTTTTGGAAAAAATCGCTATTTTCCAAAAAATTTTAGAATTGTCATTTTGTTTTTTTTTTTCGCAAAAACAAAGGTTGTGGTGAATTGTGCTAGATTTGTGCCGCAAAATGTTTTTCGAAAAAATGAAAATTGACAGAGATATAGCGAAAAAACTTTTTGCAACAAAAATCGCTGAAATATTCATTTTAATTAGCGATTTTCTCGAAAACGGTATCAGCTTGAAAGGGCACAATAACACCCTCCTCTAAAATAACCTAGCACAACTTGTACTTTCAAAAAAACCTAAAATGAAAATCTCAGCGATTATTGTTGCAAAAAGTTTTTCGCTATATCTCTGTCAATTTTCATTTTTTTTTTCGAAAAACGGCACAATTCAGCACAAAAAAACAAAATGGCAATTCTAGGATTTTTTCGAAAATAGCGATTTTTTTGGAAACGGCTTGAGATAGAACTTTTTTAAAACGGCACAATTGTGTACTCCGCTAGCACAATGCAGCGCAACTTTTGTTTTTGAAAAAAAAAACAATATCGCAATATCTCGGTCAATTTTCAATTTTTCGAAAAAAAATTTACGGCATAAATACATATTACCAAGATCACACTGATTTTTCCTATAAATTCCATGATTTGCCAAAAAAAAAAACTAGCCACTTCTTTTGCATTTTTTTATCTTTTGGAAACCCAAAAAATGTAAACAAGAAATGTTGAAACTGTGACGTAAAGGGTGATTTTTTAAGAGCTTGATAACTTTTTTTTTTTTAAAAACGCATAAAATTTGCAAAATCTCATCGGTTCTTTATTTGAAACGTTAGATTGGTCCATGACATTTACTTTTTGAAGATAATTTCATTTAAATGTTGACCGCGGCTGCGTCTTAGGTGGTCCATCCGCTTAGTCCAATTTTGGCATTTCCACGTTTTTGAGTAACAGAGACCCAATTGGTGCGAACGGCGACGAATCGAAAATTGGTGGTCATCATTAACACTGGCCGATACAGCTGCGATATTTTCTTCAGTTCGCACTCTACGTAAGCGTGTTGGTGGTTTAATGTCCAACAATGTAAATTTGGTGCGAAATTTAGTCACAATAGCCCGAATAGCCGCTTCAGTGGGTCGATTAAACTGACCATAAAATGGAAGCGCGCAATGAACTTTCTTAACAGAGCACGCATTTTGATAATAAAATTCAATAATTTGCAAGCGTTGTTCGTTTGTAAGACGATTCATGATGAAATGTCAAAGCATACTGAGCATCTTTCTCTTTGACACCATGTCTGAAATCCCACGTGATCTGTCAAATACTAATGCATGAAAATCCTAACCTCAAAAAAATCACTCTTTAGTTGTTTACTCTCATGATCTACCATCGAATAACGGACCTGCGCAATGCGCAACTTATTATTTTCTCAACCGTGATCTTGTGCCAAGCCAGAAGGCGCAACGCTCTTTCCATTGCACAGTGGCAACTTACGGCCAAAACGCTATAACTATTTTATTTAACATCATACAATTCTGAAATTTGGCATTTTGATATGTAACATTATTTCTGATTTGTATACCCTCCACCTAAGGATGGGGGCCATTCATTTTGTCAAATCTTTCTATTTGGCGCGCCTATGCAATAGGACGAATGTGTGCACCGAATTTCATGATTCTATCTGCGGCCATTTGCTTGGTACCATTTTTATCCCTTTTTCCCATTTTAGTCCCTTAAAAGTATGAATTTCGAAAAACTCCTTTATTATACGTGTCGGCGCAATTAGACGGATGTAGATACCCAATTTCATCGTTCTATCTGCAGGCGATTGGTTGGTACCATTTGAAGGGGTCAGAAGCAAAGGGGTGCAAGTGACAAAAAGTCCATTTCGAGATATTCACCTTCAAAGTAAAAATTCAATTGCAAATTCCGGTAATACTTGTACCGTTCGTAACGGGCATTTTTGGATCCCCTATATCTGCAATTGTTTTATGGTGGGGTTAGTATTTATAAAGCAACGTTTTGTTTCCCTGCCGTAGGTAATTTTTATAAATAAGTGCACTTGCACCCCTCTGCTTCCAATTTATTTGCATTATTCCCAATAGATTGTTTCCGGAAACCATTGCAACATAATATTTTTAATAACAAAATATTTGATAAGGTAAAAATTAGGTACATATATCCATGTACATAGTTTAAAATATAACGTAATAAAAAAATTCATAGATTAAAATAAAATTAGCTACTTAGTATTCAGATTCCAGCTCAGTTAAATAATCGTCTGGTTCTTCTTCGGACACTGTGATCTCGTTTTTCTTTTTTTGCTTTGGATTAGGCTTTTTGTGTTGTATAGATTTGTAAAACTCATGGTGAATTGGCTGAATATATTGCAATAACTTCAGAAGATTATTATATTTGGCCGTGTTTATAGCAACAGGCTCTTGGTATAGTAAATAAAGCTCAACATTCCTTTTTTTCATCACATATTTTATTTGAAGGTTCGTGTTTTCCCCGCTTATCCGTTGGGGAAATCCCTGTCTCATGGCGCTTCTTTAGAACATTATCATACCTTTTTGTGCTAATGTTTAATGTTTTCAATAAAAAAATTGTGCAAATTCTTTTACCTTTCAACTTGAGACAAACACTAAGAGACTTGTTGGAAGTTGCAGTTACAGAACGCCCTTTAGGTTGGAATACTCCCATGCATGAGGTAAGAAATGCAGTTTGCAGGTCCCTCGATCCCAGCTCCCAGTATTTGGAAAACAATTGCTGTCTCTCTTCTTCAGTAAAAGTAGTACATTCGTACCTCCAATGCTGATCCCGCAGAACTTCAACTGCCTTGCCTTTCATCTCACCACCTTTTTGGTTGATATATCCTTGTCCAGAATTTCTTAATCGTTTTCGTAAATTCCTTTTCCAGCTAGCCTGATTTCTTACTCGTTTTCTTATTTTATTTATATTGTTTACCAATTGCTCCACATCTTCTGCTGTGCTTATAGGTGGTTCAAAGCAAAATCAGGGTTATGAAAGATATTGGCACTCCCAACTTCTACAAAAAATACACTTTTATCAATGAATATATTAGCAATATTATTTTATTAATATGTATGAAGAATAATACATTAATAACGCAATTAAAAAAACGTTGCCCTTAGAGAGTCAGTCAGTCAGTACAACTACTATAGCTTCACCACTAGTTTATATTCATTAAATTCAATATTGGGTACTTACCATTATTCAGAACAAAATCAGCATGATCCTCCTCCATAATAATTTATTACAAATGTTTTAGAAGAAACTTCTAGATGAATATAGTTAAAGAAATAGGTAATAACAAAACAAAAAAAAAGAACAGCAAAAGCTCCTCAACGCAGAATGATAATGAAAACAAATAAAATAAACTGGTTGTTATTATCAGCTGATCCCGCATTTGATTTAAGTTGGCGGCAAACAGGTGTAATTGCACTTGCATCCCTTTGCTTCTCACTTATTTCGTCAAACTATTTAGTAGTATATATTTGTTCCGATATATATCACCACTGGTAGTAAAAATTGATCTCATCTCATGCTAGTAGACAGAGATGGTGTCAAGAAACAAAAATACATACTTAACTCAATTTTTGTCAGTTTGTCACTTGCACCCCTTTGCTTCTGACCCCTTCATTTTATGTCCCCTTCCCTATGTTCCTATGTTTTATTTATTAAATTTACATTTTATATATTTATAAAAATATTTTTTAGACTTAAAATGATCGCTGCTGGTGTAGTTTTCTTCCTTTTGGTTGTCCGGTGGTCGCCACACTTCGTGGAATCAACTAAATGCAATTTCGAGGATACTGTTGATTTAACGCAGGCCTTTCGATTTCCAAACAGCTCCTATCTTTACGACAACCGTATAATAATAGCAGCCGAGCAAGTGGCTACCTATGACTATGTCGAGGCTGCCGATGGCCAACGCATTGCCCATAAACCGCATCCTCGCGGTTGTCTGTGTCAGGAGCGCAGTTGCTTAAGGTTCTGCTGTCACCCGACCAAGGAACTGTTGGGTAATTCGGGTTACAAGTGTCGTCCACTGAACGGTGCATTGAACTATGACCCGTATATAAATGTGATCTACAGAAATGGCACCACGGTCCGGCGTAATGCAATCGAAGACTTCACCGTGTTACACGAGGGTTTGCCCTGTGAATATGCGTATCCTTTAGTGGCGGAAACCGATGAACGTGACAAATGGGATATGCTCGAGAATGGCATGATGATGCGTCACTACGACAGGGCGCTTCTTTCGCGGAGGGACTATTGCCTGACCCCATTTCAGCGGACAGACGACCAACGCCAGCTGTTTTTGACGCCCCTGAACTGTGCCATATTGAATACGGCCTCCACAACAACTCGTCTCTACAATATAAGTATGACCAGTGTCCTTGGCTTTGGCGCATAAATGTTTTAATTAAATTAAATGATCTCTTTAGGTGGCATTATATCGAATCTCTTTGTATTCCTGACCGTGCTGGTCTTTCTCTATATACCCGAACTTCGAAATCTTCGAGGCAAATGCATTGTTTGCTGTCTAACCTCGCTGGCGATTGGCAATACCATATTGACTGTGATCTCGTTGGCGGAGGTGACATTCCCCCAGGTTATGTGCAGCTGTATAGGTAAGTCTGTTGGGGGAAAAGAGTGTATTCGTTGTCTGGGCATAACAAAGTGTCGAATTGAGCTGACAACAATCGACAAAGAGAAATAGGTAAGCTCAAAATTTCTCTACAAAACGGAACACATATCGATAAATTTGAAGAGAAGGAGATATCTGCGTATATACATATGTATAGTAGGCTGGGTCACGAAAATAAATTATAGCGGTCACTACCCAGAAATGAAGATTGGATTGTTTAATGATGATCTGCAAAATATTTCGTCACTGGGTCAAGCCATCTGTGAGCTAAACGCTCCTGAAAACAACTCTAAAAATCAAAATCATACTGGCTGTAATCTCGTTGGCGGAGGTGACATTCCCCCAGGTTATGTGCAGCTGTATAGGCAAGTCTGTTGGGGTAAAATTGTGTATTTGTTGTCTGGGCATAACAAAGTGTCGAATTGAGCTGAGAAAAATCGACAAAGAGAAATAGGCAAGCTCAAAATTTCTCTTCAAAACGGAACACATATCGATAAATTTGAAGAGAAGGAGATATCTGCGTATATACATATGTATAGTAGGCTGGCTCACGAAAATAAATTATAGCGGTCACTACCCAGAAATGAAGATTGGATTGTTTAATGATGATCTGCAAAATATTTCGTCACTGGGTCAAGCCATCTGTGAGCTAAACGCTCCTGAAAACACCTCTAAAAATCATGTGTTTCTCGTGTATTTTTTTTATGTTGCATTTGTGTCCACATTTTTTTTCTGAATTAATAGACCCCTGGAAGCACTTTAAATAAAAATTTTTATTATTGTCTTAGAATAACTTATTGGACGTTTATATTGATTTTTTGTGGTTTTCAAAGGTGCTAAAAACTCATATTTCTTGGAAACATTTTGTGAACGTTGTTATGGAAAAATAAATAAATAAAATAAATAGCTGCAGTCAATACCTTTCGAATGATGCTAAAATTATGAATATCGGACGAAAAATTACGTCACAACCTCCAGGTTTGTGAAATAATTTAATACAGGAAATGGCTTTTCAAAGCCAAAATGTTCAAACTCTTCTTACAAAAATGAGCGCTGCGACGTCAATTTCTTTCCCATGTTAATCATATAGGCATCATTTGAAAGGTATTGACTGCAGCTGTTAATTTTTTATAAATACTGGCACCAAATACGAATAAGTTTTCAGTTGACACTATAAAAAAACGAAAAAAATTGCTATAAACGTCCAATAATTCGACCAATAAGTTACAAAATTTATATTTAAAATGCTTCCGAGGCTTTATTAATTCAGAAATAAAATGTTGAACAAAAATGTAACGTAAAAAAATTACACGGGAAAAACATGATTTTTGGAGGTGTTTTCAGCAGCGTTTAGCTCACAGATGGCCTGCCCTAGTGACGAAATATGTTGAACCGCGTTCAACAACCCTAGTATTTTAAGAAATAGAATTATTAAATTTAATATCACTACATATGTATGAAGTAACTGAATTTGAATTAATTAAACTCACAATGGAATCCAGTGTAATCCCGTACTTTGCGATTATTTTTTGTTCATGGAAACTCTTTATCCAGCTCCTAATTATTAGAAAAGAGCTTTCACTCGAACTGGATAAAGAGTTTCCATCTTGAATCCAATTCCAGTTTGTATCTTTGAAATTACGATTTTTCTTCGTTCGTTGCTTCTACACCCGCAACAAAACGGCCACTTTTGCAGCAACGGTTGAAGCGGTAAGAAGCAACGAAAATAAAACCCTACTCTGAAATCTCTCTTAACAACTGACTTTTTCTTTTTATTGCATTTGGGAAAACTGAATCTTACAATTTCGGAGTCTTGAAATTAACTACAGTCCACTTCCAGAAGCACCTACGAAATTGTACAAAATATTTTGCAGATCATCATTAAACAATCCAAACTTTATTTTCGTGGGGTGACTGGAAATTGTTTTTCCATTTGTATGGCTCGGGACCCATCCTAATGTATAGTAGGTCACCCCACGAATATAAAGTTGGGATTGTTTAATGATGTTTTGCAAAATATTTCGTTCATACACTGAAAGAATTTTCCTAAATAATAGTTATGAAGCGATTTCATAAACAATTTTCATAAATTTAGTGAATTGTTTCTTAATATTTATGAAAAATTCATAAATAAAATGAAATTGTTAAATTTGTGAAACTTATTTTCATTAGATCAAAGAAGGATTTTATAGTATTAAAGAAATAATTCTTAAATATTATGAAATATGTCATAGTCAATAAAATAGTTATGTTGTTGAAATGTCTTCATAAATATAATAAAGGATTTCACAGTTTTTATGAAATGTTTCAAAACTTACAACTACTCATTTAATGTGGCGACTTTATGCGATTGACTGTTAGCAATTCTCTTTTGTCCTCTGTTAACTCTGATATAGGTATTTACCCTGATTTTGGTCAAAGACATACTCATTAAAATGACTCTCGACAATGATGGTGTGTGTTGAATGGTTAGTCAACAAGTCACACCTTTTTGGTTTATATTGTAGACTTCGTCTTAAACGATTTCGACTTTGTCATAAACCATATTATGAAAAATAATGAACTCGTATGAAAAAGTTCATCGAATGAGAACTGCATTTCATAGTTTCTAGAAATGTTTCATAAATTCCATGATACTTTTCATTGATTTGTGCTTTATGAAACATGTTTCATAAATTTTATGAAGTGTTTCTTTGGTGACTTTTTAATGAAAATTTTCACTAAGATTAAGACCAAATCATAAATATTATGAAGATAATTCTTTCAGTGTACAAAAGTAAAAAAAATTTCCAGTCACCCCACGAAAATAAAGTTTGGATTGTTTAATGATGATTTGAAAAATATTTTGTTCCTAGATCCAGCCATCTATGAGCTAGACGCTTGTGATAACAACTCTAAAAATAAATATATACAATTTTGCCCGTGTATTTTTTAATGTTGCATTTTTGCAAAAAATTTTGTCTGAATTAATGATCCTTGAAATCACTTTAAATATAAATTGTGATTCTTGTCTGTAATGTACGACTATTTGTTTTTGTAAAACCTTTAATACTCTTTCACCAAATGCATCGAATGTAGAACTCATTTTCATTACTCAATTCAACAAACTAAACTTTATTAGCAAAGCCACCAATTTTGCTTCGATATTAGCATTATATTTACTGTGTGTAGACTTTCGCTAGTTACTGTATCGTTGTGCTACATATTCATTTTTTATCAGATAATCGTTAATCAAAAAGAGAGATGAAAAAAAGTGTAAACAAATTCTACTCTGACTCTTTTAATCTATCCACGTTGTGGATAAAAGAAAAGAAAAAACACTCAATATGCATACCTCATTGGCAACCATCGATTGATCAACGGTTCAGCACTTTTGACGTTTTTGTTTCACCTCATTCGTGATCACATTATTCGCGAAACCTTCTTCATTTGTTATCAAACTGAAGAACTTCCTTTTTGTTCCAAACGTCAGACAGAAAAGTTCGTAATCAGTGCTAAATTTATATTGAAAAATCGCATAAAACCTAAAGAAATCTTATTCGTACATCATACATTTTGTATAAGACCAGCAATTGGCAATAAGTTAAAAAAATATTTCTGCAGGTAATTAAGCTGGATCTCGGTTTAAAATAATTGTTAATGAGTGAAATTTTTACCATAGTTCGAATCAAATTAAGAAATAGTGGCAGCTGTACGAAAGAATATATATATTTTTTTATGGCATGCTGTGTTCTACACTTGTATGCTGAAAAGTGCTACATAAATATAGTAAAGGTAATATTTTTCTAATGATCTCTGGTTTTCAAAAATGCTTAATAGTGAAATTTTGTCAGGTCAGGTGTTTTTCGGGCAATTGTGTTGGAATCTGAGGAGTTGTGTGGCTTTTGCAAATTAAATAGACAAGATCACGAATTTGCTTACATAAACAACACACTATATGTACCCGCCAGCTACCTCACTCCAACCGTTGTTGGCCAGCATTTTGGCAAAGGAGGCGAGCAAAACCTCTCTCCACAACAAGGAATGGTTGGTCCTTATGAATTAATTCTGAATGAATATTATTCAGAAAAGCGCCAACGTCTTCATTATTAGCGACAACAAAAAAAAAAAAACAAATGTATTAAAATCTGTTTCATACACACGAATCCATCGGATTTTACAACTGCAACCAGTCTGAATCAAACTCGTGTATTAACTGCCTTCATCTTATTTCCTGCAACAAGTCTGGATCAAAATTGTGTCTGAACAACATACAGCGCCCTTTAATAAGACGCACCAACAACTTACATATTATCAAACCGCTCACAACATACATTGTCGATGCCAACACCATAATCATAATTATACCATGGCTGGGAGCTATGAATTATAATATTATTAGTATCGTATTTTATAACTTTCTAAATTTTTAAAGAATTTATATTTAAAACTACAGAAAATCAATGCAAGATATGTATATTTAACTCTTTTCCATAACATACGAAAAGTCCAGTAACCAGCACCCAGTTTTGCAGAGGGCCTTCTCCATATGCTGAAAGTTGGTAAGTTTTATCACAAACATATTATCACTCTCTTGCACTGATTTTTTTCCGGCACTGTATGCTGATCTGTTTGAAGAGATTACATGAGAGTACGTTCTGGTATTTCATTTTTGTTTTGATGGTTTGTTCTTCATTATCATTGAACCACCAACACTGATGTTTTCATTGTTGTTGTGATTTTTTTACCATGCTCTCAGTCTCTCCAAATAGTCAGTATCCATCCAAATTGCTTTAAGTTTTTTTTACCTCAAATCCAAGTAAGATCATTTCTTAAACATTAACCCCTTGGGAACCTCTTGCCTTTTTTTTTCGTCATCAAAGTGAAACGAAAATGTAACAATTAAAAGCATTCTTATTTTCTCAATTTAAAATTTAAATTCCTTTTTGCCTCAATTATAAGTAGTTGAGTTCCTAAATGTGCGTCAATAACTAGTAAAAAACATTTTGATTAGATATTAGTTAAAGATTTAGTTAGTAATATTTTTTCCTTATGCCTTGAATAAATTTGTTTCAAACCCTAGAATGAATTGCTAAAGTATCGATCGATGTTTTCTTTCACGAAGATGAAGCTATAGAGACGGAATAGGGCTTCCATAATGGGGTTCTAGTTAAAATTATGTTTAGCGCCACTGGAACATTGGACGGTGAGGGTCATGAGGCACTTGATCTCCATACCACTTGAGAGATCTGCAGTGCATATGTGGGCATTCGACTGATACCTTCTTTTTTTACTTTAATTATTTCCTTTAGATATTTTCTTTTTAAAAACGATGAGAGCGGGGATTTTTTTGTATATTTTTAATCATTTCCATCCACTATAAATTAATGTCGCTAAATAAAAAGGGAGTCTGTAATAATGAATGTAATGATAAATTGGTATAATTAGAGAAGGACCCGAACTCCCCACCGACTGTTTGCTAGCGAAGACAAAGGCTCCCGCAGTCCTACCTCTATTTTATAAAACTTGCATCCAAAACCCATCACGGTCTTGTACATTACATAATTTGGCGCCCAACGTGGGGCCCGGAAGATGATTTTTGTCTTTCTGGCTCAATATATTTTTTTAGTATTTTTTTTTTTGTAAAGTTCACTTTATCATAGGTAGCAAATTTACTTGGAATTTGCGATATTTTTCACTGAATATTTTTCAGGCTATATCCGGAATTTTAGGAATTTGATGAGTAGTTCGAATTGTCTAACCGATTTAGATTTGGGGATTTTTTTCAGGGAATTGTTGAACATTTTCGAAGTGTGTTTGGAATCCTATTTAACATGATGTGTATGCATTTTAATTTCATTGTATTTGAGACTTAGTTACTGGCACCTGTTAATCAATACGGATTTCATTGACTTGGCTGCTTGCAGGTTTATGACCGATGAGCAACAGGGTAATTTTGTAGTGTCTAAGATATTGTGCTGGTTTGTCTCATATAAGGGAATTTTCATGAATAGATATTGTGCCATATACCAGTCTTGTCATTTCAGTATTAGTCGAAATTAGCTTACACCTATTCTGTTTCTTAGACAACATCGTCCTGGAAGAAAACATCAAATTTTATGTGAAATATAACTAAACTTTAAAAAATCGTAAAAAATATATACTTCACAACTTTTTAAATTTTAGATAACATAATTTATTTAAAATAATATTTATCTTTCTGGATTCGTAAATCCGAAATAAAACTATACATTTTCTCTTGAATTTTGTTATTTTAATTTAATTTGGTCTGCAATGTCTGTAGAGCGTACACCCCCTCCGGCATTACAGCCTCCGCCTCCTTTGGCTCCGGTGAGCATAGAGCCTTCTAGTTGTCATGTGTGTAATGACACAATGAATGAAGGTCAGGACTGCCTAATAATAGACGAGTGTTCCCACATCTTTCACAGATCGTGTATAGAGTCACATCTCTCAACTTCTTCTGAATGTCCAGTATGCAAACGTTCTTGTAGGTTGTGTGAACTACGTAAATTAGTTATCGTACCAAAAACATTTACTATGGCTAAGCCTAATAATAAGGGTAAGGGCCGTGGTGCCATGGCAAAACAATACAACACCCGTAGTACGAATCGAAATCTATTTCAAGAGCCACAGAATAATTGGCAAAATTTAAGCTTAGGTGCTCATGGTGGTCAAACCCCTGGTCAAACCCCTGGTCGAGACACCAGTGTTTCTACTCAACATAATGTTGTTCCAAATCCAATCGACTATGGGGAAATAAATAGAATGATAGAAACGAGTTTAACTCGTATTTTACAGAATATTAGTCTTCTGCCCGCTCAGAATAATCACAACAATCCGATACAAAATGTGAATGCAAATCCGACAAATTTAAATAACATTAATAGAACTAATGAGAATCCTTCCCCGAACAATATACAAAATGATTTTTCTCCGAATATTGTCTCTAATTCGACCAGCAGTGTCATGCCTGCTGATAAAATAACTTCCATTATTCAGAACTGGAATTTGAAATTTGACGGCTCGTCTACAGGATTAAGTGTAGAAGAATTTTTATATCGTGTCCCGGTCATTAACGCGAGATAATTTTAACGATGATTTCTCCGTTATATGTCGGAATTTATATATACTTTTGACTGGAAAAGCAAGGGATTGGTATTGGAGGTACCATAAACAGGTTCCCGTTGTAATTTGGAGTGAATTCTGCGAGGCAATTCGATACCAATATAAGGAATTTAAATCCTCATTCGATATACGCGAAGAAATACGCAATCGTAAACAGAGACCAAATGAAATGTTCGACTCATTTTTCGAAGCAGTCTCAGGTCTCATGGATCGTTTGGCAGTTCCAATGTCAGAGTCTGATTTAATCGAAATACTACAAAGGAATTTGCGGCCTGATATACGTCAGGATTTGTTATTAATGTTATTTAGTACAAAAGCGTGAAAATTTCCTAAGCGATGAACACGTTCGTAAGAATTTGAACTTTCGTACTCCTAACACGAATTTTGTACCCCGTCGTCATATATCTGAAATAGACACACAATGTAATAATGTAGATGACACATCTGAGTATGTAGAAAATTTTGTGGATGCATTTCAGAAGACAGAACATAAATGTTGGAACTGTGACGGTGTTGGTCATCACTGGCAAGATTGCCTACAGAACAGAACCACTTTCTGCTATGGCTGTGGGGCCAAAAATATTTATAAACCGAATTGTGTTAGATGTAACACAAGAAAACTAGATATTTCAAAAAACTTAAAACCAATGGATCCACAGTAGGATTGAAAGATAAGAATAAAACCAATGTAAACCAAGAAGTTCTGCCAGAACCTTTACCCGAATATAACAACCCAAAATTAAAATGTAATGAAAATTTCAGTCCCATTTCCATTTTGAAAAATCCTGGTGAATTTAGGGAACCTAGTAATGTGTTACGGATCATATATCCTAAGTTACCCTATCATAAACGTTGGGAGTTGTATCTAAAGAAACGAGAAGAGATATTTAATTTGTCAGCATTGTCTGTTAGTCCAAAGAAAGTGTCTAAACGTTCTACTCTCCGAATGAGAAAATTTTACAAATTAAAGAGAATATGTCGCAAATTGCTAATTTCCACTATCGTGTCCAATCCTCAGGATATGAGATACTACGCCAAAGTTTCTTTCTTGGACTTTAGTGAATATGGCCTCTTAGATACCGGCGCAAACATAAGTTGTGTTGGCGCAGATTTAGCATTTCACGATTTCTCCAAATATTCAAATTTTTCAAGATGTAAGACTTCTGTCAAAACGGCTGATGGGCAAATCCAGAAAGTCAGTGGGTGGATTGATGTGGATATTTCCTTCAGGGATAAAGTTAAGTCCGTGAGGTTATTTGAAGGGGTCAGAAGCAAAGGGGTGCAAGTGACAAAAAGTTCATTTCGAGATATTCACCTTCAAAGTAAAAAATCAATTGCAAATTCCGGTAATACTTGTTTCGTTCGTAACTAGCATTTTTGGATCCCCTATATCTGCAATTGTTTTATGGTGGGGTTAGTATTTATAAAGCAACGTTTTGTTTCCCTGCCGTAGGTAATTTTTATAAATAAGTGCACTTGCACCCCTCTGCTTCCAATTTATTTGCATTATTCCCAATAGATTGTTTCCGGAAACCATTGCAACATAATATTTTTAATAACAAAATATTTGATAAGGTAAAAATTAGGTACATATATCCAAGTACATAGTTTAAAATATAACGTAATAAAAAAATTCATAGATTAAAATAAAATTAGCTACTTAGTATTCAGATTCCAGCTCAGTTAAATAATCGTCTGGTTCTTCTTCGGACACTGTGATCTCGTTTTTCTTTTTTTGCTTTGGATTAGGCTTTTTGTGTTGTATAGATTTGTAAAACTCATCGTGAATTGGCGGAATATATTGCAATAACTTCTTTTAATAAATTCTTTTACCTTTTAACTTGAGACAAACACTAAGAGACTTGTTGGAAGTTGCAGTTACAGAACGCCTTTTAGGTTGGAATACTCCCATGCATGAGGTAAGAAATGCAGTTTGCAGGTCCCACGATCCCACCTCCCAGTATTTGGAAAACAATTGCTGTCTCTCTTCTTCAGTAAAAGTAGTACATTCGTACCTGCAATGATGATCCCGCAGAACTTCAACTGCCTTGCCTTTCATCTCACCACCTTTTTGGTTGATATATCCTTGTCCAGAATTTCTTAATCGTTTTCGTAAATTCCTTTTCCAGCTAGCCTGATTTCTTACTCGTTTTCTTATTTTATTTATATTGTTTACCAATTGCTCCACATCTTCTGCTGTGCTTATAGGTGGTTCAAAGCAAAATCAGGGTTATGAAAGATATTGTCACTCCCAACTTCTACAAAAAAGCAATATTATTTTATTAATATGTATGAAGAATAATACATTAATAACGCAATTAAAAAACGTTGCCCTTAGAGAGTCAGTACAACTACTATAGCTTCACCACTAGTTTATATTCATTAAATTCAATATTGGGTACTTACCATTATTCAGAACAAAATCAGCATGATCCTCCTCCATAAAAATTTATTACAAATGTTTTAGAAGAAACTTCTAGATGAATATAGTTAAAGAAATAGGTAATAACAAAACAAAAACAGAACAGCAAAAGCTCCTCAACGCAGAATGATAATGAAAACAAATAAAATAAACTGGTTGTTATTATCAGCTGATCCCGCATTTGATTTAAGTTGGCGGCAAACAGGTGTAATTGCACTTGCATCCCTTTGCTTCTCACTTATTTCGTCAAACTATTTAGTAGTATATATTTGTTCCGATATATATCACCACTGGTAGTAAAAATTGATCTCATCTCATGCTAGTAGACAGAGATGGTGTCAAGAAACAAAAATACATACTTAACTCAATTTTTGTTAGTTTGTCACTTGCACCCCTTTGCTTCTGACCCATTCATTTATAATCCCCTCAATAGCCCAGAAGCTAATTCTTGGCATAGACTTTTGGAGGGCCTTTGACCTGATTCCAAATTTTCTAGAATCCGTTGATTTGCTAGTATCCGACAATTCGACAGGGAAAATTTCGGATTTGGTCACTACCCAAAATGGTTGCAAGATAGCGCAGAACCTTGAGCAATCTTTGGATGACTTCTATCCCCTTTCAGATCAACAACGTAAACAGCTTAACTCGGTGATAGACTTGTTTCCAAATTTCGAAACCCAGGGACTAGGTAGAACCGCGCTTATCAAGCACTCGATTGATGTAGGCGACGCTACGCCGATAAAGCAACGGTTTTATCCTGTATCTCCTGAGGTAGAGAAACTAATGTTTAGCGAAATTGATCGAATGTTGAAGCTCGGCGTAATTGAGACTTCTACCTCTGCTTGGAGCTAGCCAATGCGACTTGTAGTAAAGCCAGGCAAAGTTAGATTGTGCCTGGATGCTCGTAGACTGAATTCTGTGACGAAAAAGGATGCTTGTCCACTACCAAATATTGAGGGTATCTTCGCCAGACTTCCTCGGGCCAATCTAATTTCAAAGCTGGACTTAAAAGACGCGTTTTGGCAAATTGGCCTTGATGATCACTCAAAACAAGTAACGGCATTTACAGTCCCGGGAAGGCCTTTATACCAATTTGTGGTAATGCCTTTCGGGCTCTGTAATGCCCCCCAAACGATGTGTAGATTAATGGACGAGATCATACCACCGGTTTTGCGCCATTGCGTTTTTGGATATCTGGATGATCTCGTCATTGTCTCAAAGGATTTTCACTCCCACATTGAAGTTTTAGTTCGCATTTCATCACAATTCAGAAAGGCCAATTTGACTCTCAACGTCTCGAAGAGCAGATTTTGCGTGACAAAGGTCAATTATTTAGGATATGTCATAGGACATGGCGGTATAACGACAGACCCGGAAAAAATTACAGCTATCACAAATTGGCCTGTACCAAGAAACTTAAAGCAAGTTCGAGGATTTCTCAGCTTGACCGGGTGGTACAGACGATTTATTCGAAATTTTTCAACCGAAACGTATCCTATCACGGAAGTCCTGAAATCTAAGAAGAAATTACAATGGTCTGATGATGCTCAAAATGCCTTTCAGAAGATTAAGCAGTTGCTTACCACAGCCCCAATTCTAACCAATCCCGACTTTACGAAGAAATTTTACCTACATTGCGACGCAAGTGACTTCGGTATAGGCGCAGTCCTTGTTCAATTAGACGATGATGGTAACGAAAGACCAATTGCTTATATGAGCAAAAAGCTTAATTCAGCACAGCGCAATTATAGCGTGACTGAACGCGAGTGCCTGGCCGCTGTTGAGGCAATAAAACGGTTTAGGTGTTACCTCGAACTTCAAGAATTTGAGGTAATCACCGACCATTCGAGCCTCTTGTGGTTGATGAAGCAACCCGATCTTAGTGGAAGATTGGCAAGGTGGGTCTTCAAGCTTCAGGCATATACATTTACAATTAGTCATAGGAAAGGGAAAGACCATGTGGTTCCGGATGCGTTGTCACGAATACCGAATGATGAGATTTTGAGTCTTGAAATTTGTGATCCAGAAGTGGATTTGAATTCTTCGTGCTTTGAAGATACGGAATATCAAGATTTACGTGAAAATGTAACGGCAATCAGGCTAAATTTCCTGATTTGAAAATTATAGATAAATTTGTGTATATTCGAACGCAACATTATTCAGGAAATGAGGACGAAGAAGGACAATGTTGGAAATTGTGGATCCCAGAAGGACTTCGCAAGCAAGTGATGTCAAGGGCACACGATAGCACCATAACATCACACGGGGGTATGGGCAAAACGTCAGAATTGCTACGACGAAACTTTTTCTGGCCTGGAATGGTCCGTGATGTCAGGGATTATGTACGAAATTGCGAGATCTGCAAGACAACAAAATCACCTAATTTTATCATGAAACCTCCTATGGGGAACCAGGCGATTTCCACCCGACCATTCCAGCGCCTTTATATTGACCTTTTAGGACCTTATCCAAGGAGTAAATCGGGTCATATAGGCATTCTAATCGTTTTGGACCATCTTACCAAATTTTATTGGCTTTGTCCACTCAGAAAGTTCACTTCCGCGGCAATTCAAGCGTTTCTTCAAGCACAAATTTTCCACGTATACGGCATTCCCGAAATCATTGTCAGTGACAACGGTAGTCAGTTTCGTGCGAATGATCTAAATGCTTTCTTTACTTCCTACGGTATCAACCATTTGTACACAGCACTGTATTCACCACAATCAAATGCTTCTGAACGAGTCAATCGTTCCTTGATTGCTGGTATCAGAGCATTTTTAAAAAATGATCACCGCCAATGGGATCAGAATTTGACATCGATCAGTTGCGCACTTCGCAATTCTGTTCACCAGGCCATAAATTGCTCCCCATATCATGCCTTATTTGGGTTTGACATGGTTACGCACGCTTCAACCTACCAACTGCTAAAATGCGTGAAACTGTTAGATGAACCAGGAACGATTCTATCTCGCGATGACCAGCTTCAACTGATTAGACAAAACTTACGTAAATACATAAAGGAGGCCTACGACAAGAACCAGCACCAGTATAATCTTCGCGCAAGGCCACAGTCTTTTAATATAGGCCAGGAAGTGTTTAGGCGTAACTTTGCGCAAAGTAGTTTTGAGAAGGGATTTAATGCCAAACTCTCCCCCGTTTTTATTAAGGCCCGAATTCGTGAAAAGCTGGGAAATCACTATTATGTTCTAGAGGACATGACCGGAAAATAAGTTGGAACATTTCATTGCAAGGATATTAGAGTATAGTCGTTTTTTCCATCTAATTTCCCATCGAAAGTCGAGGAAATTATCTGGTTTTGTAATGTACGACTATTTGTTTTTGTAAAACCTTTAATACTCTTTCACCAAATGCATCGAATGTAGAACTTTATTAGCAAAGCCACCAATTTTGCTTCGATATTAGCATTATATTTACTGTGTGTAGACTTTCGCAAGTTACTGTATCGTTGTGCTACATATTCATTTTTTTATCAGATAATCGTTAATCAAAAAGAGAGATGAAAAAAAGTGTAAACAAATTCTACTCTGACTCTTTTAATCTATCCACGTTGTGGATAAAAGAAAAGAAAAAACACTCAATATGCATACCTCATTGGCAACCATCGATTGATCAACGGTTCAGCACTTTTGACGTTTTTGTTTCACCTCATTCGTGATCACATTATTCGCGAAACCTTCTTCATTTGTTATCAAACTGAAGAACTTCCTTTTTGTTCCAAACGTCAGACAGAAAAGTTCGTAATCAGTGCTAAATTTATATTGAAAAATCGCATAAAACCTAAAGAAATCTTATTCGTACATCATACATTTTGTATAAGACCAGCAATTGGCAATAAGTTAAAAACATATTTCTGCAGGTAATTAAGCTGGATCTCGGTTTAAAATAATTGTTAATGAGTGAAATTTTTACCATAGTTCGAATCAAATTAAGAAATAGTGGCAGCTGTACGAAAGAATATATATATTTTTTTATGGCATGCTGTGTTCTACACTTGTATGCTGAAAAGTGCTACATAAATATAGTAAAGGTAATATTTTTCTAATGATCTCTGGTTTTCAAAAATGCTTAATAGTGAAATTTTGTCAGGTCAGGTGTTTTTCGGGCAATTGTGTTGGAATCTGAGGAGTTGTGTGGCTTTTGCAAATTAAATAGACAAGATCACGAATTTGCTTACATAAACAACACACTATATGTACCCGCCAGCTACCTCACTCCAACCGTTGTTGGCCAGCATTTTGGCAAAGGAGGCGAGCAAAACCTCTCTCCACAACAAGGAATGGTTGGTCCTTATGAATTAATTCTGAATGAATATTATTCAGAAAAGCGCCAACGTCTTCATTATTAGCGACAACAAAAAAAACCAATGTATTAAAATCTGTTTCATACACACGAATCCATCGGATTTTACAACTGCAACCAGTCTGAATCAAAATCGTGTATGAACAGCCTTCAACATCTTATTTCCTGCAACAAGTCTGGATCAAAATTGTGTCTGAACAACATACAGCGCCCTTTAATAAGACGCACCAACAACTTACATATTATCAAACCGCTCACAACATACATGGTCGATGCCAACACCATAATCATAAGTATACCATGGCTGGGAGCTATGAATTATAATATTATTAGTATCGTATTTTATAACTTTCTAAATTTTTAAAGAATTTATATTTAAAACTACAGAAAATCAATGCAAGATATGTATATTTAACTCTTTTCCATAACATACGAAAAGTCCAGTAACCAGCACCCAGTTTTGCAGAGGGCCTTCTCCATATGCTGAAAGTTGGTAAGTTTTATCACAAACATATTATCACTCTCTTGCACTGATTTTTTTTTTCGGCACTGTATGCTGATCTGTTTGAAGAGATTACATGAGAGTACGTTCTGGTATTTCATTTTTGTTTTGATGGTTTGTTCTTCATTATCATTGAACCACCAACACTGATGTTTTCATTGTTGTTGTGATTTTTTTACCATGCTCTCAGTCTCTCCAAATAGTCAGTATCCATCCAAATTGCTTTAAGTTTTTTTTACCTCAAATCCAAGTAAAATCATTTCTTAAACATTAACCCCTTGGGAACTTTGCCTTTTTTTTCGTCATCAAAGTGAAACGAAAATGTAACAATTAAAAGTATTCTTATTTTCTCAATTTAAAATTTAAATTCCTTTTTGCCTCAATTATAAGTAGTTAAGTTCCTAAATGTGTGCCAATAACTAGTAAAAAACTTTTTATTAGATATTAGTTAAAGATTTAGTTAGTAATATTTTTTCCTTATGCCTTGAATAAATTTGTTTCAAACCCTAGAATGAATTGTTAAAGTATCGATCGATGTTTTCTTTCACGGAGATGAAGCTATAGAGACGGAATAGGGCTTCCATAATGGGGTTCTAGTTAAAATTATGTTTAGCGCCACTGGAACATTGGACGGTGAGGGTCATGAGGCACTTGATCTCCATACCACTTGAGAGATCTGCAGTGCATATGTGGGCATTCGACTGATACCTTCTTTTTTTACTTTAATTATTTCCTTTAGATATTTTCTTTTTAAAAACGATGAGAGCGGGGATTTTTTGTATATTTTTAATCATTTCCATCCACTATAAATTAATGTCGCTAAATAAAAAGGGAGGCTATAATAATGAATGTAATGATAAATTGGTATAATTAGAGAAGGACCCGAACTCCCCACCGACTGTTTGCTAGCGAAGACAAAGGCTCCCGCAGTCCTATCTCTATTTGTATTCAAAGATGCTTTAAGATACTATTTTATAAAACTTGCATCCAAAACCCATCACGGTCTTGTACATTACATGTCTTACAGTAACTTATTGGTCGAATTATTGGACCTTTATATTTTTTTGTGTTTTTTTTTTGTATTTGGTGTTAGTATTTTATAAAAAAATAAATGAAAAGAGTTTGGGAATTTTGGCGCTGGAAATACATCTCCTGTAATAAAATATTTCTCAAAAAAAAAAAAATGGACTCAGTGACGTAATTTTTCGTTCGGTATTCATCATTTAGGATTCATTCGAAAGGTTTGATTTGATTGATTCCCTCTATTTTTTTCATAGCACCTTTTACAAAATGTTTCCAAGAATGATGAATTTTTAGCTGTCGCTTTGAAAAACTACAAAACAGTTCTAAACAATCTAAACGTCAAAAATTACGACTAATGACTTCTTAAAGAATAAAAATTATATTTTAAGTGCTTCCAAGGGACTATTTCAGATTTTGTTGAAAAAAAAAATGCAACATAAAACAGGTAAGGAAAGGCTAAAGTAGGTCGAGGACGACTATATGATACCCTACACTTTCTACTCTACTACAATTCAATTCGGTGAAAATCGAAAACGACATTTGTATGGGAGCTATATATAAATCCGACATTTCAAGGTGTTACAAAGTTAGTATACCCCCATCCTGGTGGTGGAGGGTATAGAAAAATCTTATTCTATTTCTTATAGATCTATATAAATCTATTGATAAATGTAGAAATTATGGTTCTTATTGTAAAGGGGTTTTTGAGATATTTAAAGAAAATTGAAAACAGATAAATTTGTTTTTGTTTCTAAAAAAACTTCATACCCATCAAAAACTTGGCAATTTTACCTCATTATTTTTAGCATTACCTAGTAATGACAGCTCGTTACGTCCTGCATTATTTTGAATTACGAAATAATTACTTCCTTATAATGGTTTAAATAAGTACTTATTGGTAAGTTAAATTTCATAGAACTTCAGATTAAAAAAATAAATTTTCTACATTTTTGTAGTGAGTCAGAGAATAGCAGTGCTGTTGTTATCGCAGCCTAGTTATCCAGGCTTAAAGAAAAACAGCCTTAAATTCTGGATTCAGATTGTTAACAAGTCGTCACAAAATAAATATTATATATTTTATAAAAATGTTGTTTTCATCACTTATTAAGCCCATTATTAATAATACATTATTTGGCTAGTTATCAATAATGACATGTTTTATGTCGTCCTGAGGCCACTTATTTTACAACTCGTTTAGAAGTACATATTTATTAACTTTTTGTAAGCGTGTGTGATTGTACTTTTTTCTCAACTTTTTGTAACTAGAAACGGATCCGAAAAATAAGTAGTGGAGGTTGTTAGTTTTGCCTTATTACTTGGTAATGAGAGTTTTTACTGGGTAGTTTTGGCGTTATTAAAAAAATAGAACAAAATATTTTCTTCTACTTTTTATCACTTTTTTTGTGGCGGCAAAAAAAAAACCATAAAAATAGAAAAGAAGTTATTCTATTTTTTATAGATGTATATAAATCTATTGATAAATGTATAAATTATGGTCCAAAAAAAATTGAAAAAAAAGATTAAAAAATCTTTTGTTTCTAAAAATAACTTCATAGTTTCGGCGTTATTAAAAACTAGAACAAAATATTTTTTCCTATTTTTTATAATTGTAAAGGGGTTTATGAGATATTTAAACAAAATTGAAAAAAATATTAAAAAATTCTTTTATGATTTTTTGTGGCGGCAAAATGGAAAAAAATCATAAAGAATAGAAAAGAATGTTATTCTATTTTCTTATAATTGAATCTATTGATAAATGTAGAAATTATTAAAGAAAATTAAAAAAAGAAAGAAATTTTTTTGTTTCTAAAAAAAACTTCATACCCAGCATAAACTTGGCAATTTTACCTTTTTTAATTATTTTTAGCATTACCTAGTAATGACAGCTCGTTACGTCCTGCATTATTTTGAATTACGAAATAATTACCTCCTTATAATGGTTTAAATAAAAATATATTCTATTTTTTATAGCTCTATATAAATCAATTGATATATGTACAAATTATGGTCCTTTTATTGTAAAGGGGTTTTTGAGACATTTAAACAAAATTAAAAAAAAGATTTTAAAATTCTTTTGCTTCTAAAAATAACTTCATAATTTCGGCTTTATTAAAAACTAGAACAAAATATTTTTTTCCTATTTTTATGATTTTTTTTTGAGGCAGCAAAGAAGAAAAAATCACAAAGAACAGAAAAAATGTTATTCTATTTTTTATAATTGAATCTACTGATAAGTGTAGAAATAATGGTCCTTTTATTGTAAAGGGGTTTTTGAGATATTTAAACAAAATTGAAAAAAGATTACAAAGTTCTTTTGCTTCTAAAAATAGCTTCATAAATTCGGCGTTATTAAAAACTAGAACGAACTATTTTTTACTATTTTTATGATTTTTTTGAGGCAGCAAAAAAGAAAAAATCATAAAAAATGAAAAAAATGTTATTCTATTTTTATAATCGAATCTAATGATAAATGTAGAAATTATGGTCCTTTTATTGTTAAGGGAATTTTTGAGATGTTTAAACACAATTAAAAAAAATATTAAAAAAATCTTTTGCTTCTAAAAATAAGCAATAATAATAATTTCGGCGTTATTAAAAACTAGAACAAAATATTTTTTCCATTTTTTATAATTGAATCTATTGATAAATGTAGAAATTATTGTCCTTTTATTGTAAAGGGTTTTTTAAGATATTTAAACAAAATTGAAAAAAAAAGATTAAAAAACCTTTTGCTTCATAAATTCGGCTTTATTAAAAACTAGAACAAAATATTTTTTCCTATTTTTTCTATTTGATGATTTTTAGTGGCGGCAAAATAGAAAAAAATCATAAAGAATAGAAAAAAATGTTATTCAATTTTTTTATAATTGAATCTATTGATAAATGTAGAAATTATGGCCCTTTTATTGTAAAGGGGTTTTTGAGATATTTAAACAAAATTGAAAAAAAAAATTAAAAAATTCTTTTGCTTCTAAAGATAACTTCAAAATTTCGGCGTTATTAAAAACTAGAACAAAATATTTTTTCTATTTTTTATGATTTTTTTGTGGCAGCAAAAAAGAAAAAATCATAAAAAATGAAAAAAATGTTATTCTATTTTTATAATCGAATCTAATGATAAATGTAGAAATTATGGTCCTTTTATTGTTAAGGGAATTTTTGAGATGTTTAAACACAATTGAAAAAAAAAGATTAAAAAATTCTTTTGCTTCTAAAAATAAGCAATAATAATAATTTCGGCGTTATTAAAAACTAGAACAAAATATTTTTTCCATTTTTTATAATTGAATCTATTGATAAATGTAGAAATTATTGTCCTTTTATTGTAAAAGGTTTTTTAAGATATTTAAACAAAATTGAAAAAAAAAGATTAAAAAACCTTTTGCTTCATAAATTCGGCTTTATTAAAAACTAGAACAAAATATTTTTTCCTATTTTTATGATTTTGATTGGCGGCAAAATAGAAAAAAATCATAAAGAATAGAAAAAAATGTTATTAAATTTTTTTATAATTGAATCTATTGATAAATGTAGAAATTATGGCCCTTTTATTGTAAAGGGGTTTTTGAGATATTTAAACAAAATTGAAAAAAAAATTAAAAAATTCTTTTGCTTCTAAAGATAACTTCAAAATTTCGGCGTTATTAAAGACTAGAACAAAATATTTTTTCCTATTTTTATGATTTTTTTTGTGGCAGCAAAAAAGAAAAAATCATAAAAAATAGAAAAAAAATATTCTATTTTTTACAGATCTATATAAATCTATTGATAAATGTAGAAATTATGGTCCTTTTATTGTAAAGGGGTTTTTGAGATATTTAAACAAAATTGAAAAAAAAAATTAAAAAATTCTTTTGCTTCTAAAGATAACTTCAAAATTTCGGCGTTATTAAAGACTAGAACAAAATATTTTTTCCTATTTTTATGATTTTTTTTGTGGCAGCAAAAAAGAAAAAATCATAAAAAATAGAAAAAAATATTATTCTATTTTTATAATTGAATCTATTGATAAATGTAGAAATTATGGTCCTTTTATTGTAAACGAGTTTTTGAGATAAAAAATTGAAAAAAAATCTTTTGCTTCTAAAAAAAAACTTCATAACTTCGGCGTTATTAAAAACTAGAACAAATTTTTTTTTCTTATTTTTATGATTTTTTTTTTGAGGCAGCAAAGAAGAAAAAATCATAAAAAATAAAAAAAATGTTATTCTTTTTTTATAATTGAATCGATTGATAAATGTAGAAATGGTGGCCCTTATTATAAAGGGATTTTTGAGATATTTAAACAAAATTGTAAAAAGATTAAAAAATTCTTTTGCTTCTAAAAATAAGTTCAAAATTTCGGCGTTATTAAAAACTAGAACAATATATTTTTTTCCTAAAATCATAACAAATAGAACAAAATGTATTCTATTTTTATAGATCTATATAAATCTATTGCTAAATGTAGAAATTATGGTCCTTGTTGTAAAGGGGCTTTTGAGATATTTAAACAAAATTGAAAAAAAAAAGATTTAAAAATAACTTTTGTTTCTAAAAACAATTTCATAGTTTCGGCGTTATTAAAAACTAGAACAAAATATTTTTTCCTATTTTTATGATTTTTTGTGGTAGCAAAAAAGAAAAAAATCATAAAAAATAGAAAAAAAATATTCTATTTTTTACAGATCTATATAAATCTATTGATAAATGTAGAAATTATGGTCCTTATTGTAAAGGGAGCTTTGAGATATTTAAACAATATTGGAAAAAAGATTAAAAAAATCTTTTGTTTCTAAAAATAACTTCATAATTTCGGCGTTATTAAAAACTAGAACAAAATATTTGTTCCTATTTTTGCTTTTTTTGGATGATTTTTTGTGGCAGCAAAAAAGATTTTTCTTTTAGCGAAAAAATCATTTTTATAATATCGTTTTTGAGTTTACAAGACGATTCGAATTTTTTTTGTGTCATTGTATAATTTAAAAGTCAAAATAATTGAATAAATTCATGTATAACATGTATAACATTTTCTGATGTATTTTGGCCTTCAAAACTCAAAAACGATATTAAAAAATATATTTTGTTAATTTTTTTACTAAATCCCCAACTTTTAGAATGTTGGATATAAAAACTACAACAAAATATTTTTTCCTATTTTTTCTAGTTGTCATGATTTTTTTGTGGCAGCAAAAATATTTTTTTTGCGAAATTTTTTTAAATCTTTTTTGAGTTTGTATAATTTAAAAGTCCAAACAATTGAAGAGTTTTAATAATAGTCCCAAGATATAGATGAAATAGTGAAATTAACAATTGTGAAAAAAAGGTAAAAATGTAACAAAAAATTTATTAAACATTTGAAATTATAAAAAAACGTTCCACATTACCTTTGAAATTATCGGTTTCGTCCAATCCATAGCAGCAAATTTGTTCCTAAAATAAAAAAATAAAAATTTCATTAATTTTCAATATTTTTGTAAACTAATTAGGTTTAAAGAAAACTAACGATAAAAATATGCCTTTATAACAAATTATTTTCCAGGTTCCGTGGCATATTTCTTTTACGAAAGTGCTTTTCTCTGGTTGACCATAATTGGCTACGATCTGTGGCAGACGTCCAAAACTCTGGGCGCAATCTATAATGACCGAAGGCGTTTTCGGAAATATTCCGCATATGCCTGGGGCATCCCATTGTTCTTAACAGCGGCATTGATGGTCATCCAAGGTTCGGATATTCCGGACGCATATAAACCGGGTATTGGCGTCGAGTATTGTTGGTTGAATGGTGAGTTGTAGAAAAATGAAACAAGTTCGAAATTAAGTTGTGATTTTTTTCTTTTCCACCAATCTTCCAGTTCACATTTGGTCCGCTTTGTTGTATTTCTTCGGATTCAATGCCATCATTTTTGTTTGCAACATTGTCTTCCATTGTCTGACGCTGTGCAGAGAAATGCCGGTTCTCAAGAAAGACGACGAACTGAGGAAATTTGTGAGGGCACATACGGAAATGTACGTACATACAAAATCAAGATATCAAGACAATAGCCGAAGGAAAAAAACCCCAAATCCCTGATTTAGGGGAAATATACAAAGTATCAGTATTTCATGTCGTTGCTTTAATTGCAGGTTTGGAATGTTTTCACTTTTGTTGCTCATTTTTATTACTTCGTATTGTTTGAATTTATTGGCCTATTTCGAGGAAATGTTCAAACTCAACACAAACAATATTGTGACGTCCTTGTCCGATTGCATGGACTTCTTTGAGGGTCCCCTTATATTTCTGGTGTTGGTGGTGCGGCCTAATGTCTTGTCGTTTTTGAAACGCAGGTAAGCTTTGTTCGGACATTGAGATCTATCCCACGGATGATATTAATGTTATATTTTCACCATAAAGGAAATCGTCCATGGACAGTGAATGTGAATCGCAGTGTACCCAATATTCCGAAGATGATTCGGAGAAATGATTCGATAATGTAAGTTTGTCGAATAATAACCATGGACACACAAAAGAGAAATAATTTATGTTTGGATATAGTTTTTACAATGTATCTAGCGTTTAGGGTTCGGAAAATCCCGAGCCGAATTTCACAATACATTTAATGTGTTTTGTATTTCTGTTTTCTTCACAATAGCAAATAAATCGTCTACATATTTTGTTAAGTGTCTTGGCTTTATCGTCAGTTTATGCAGTGATGCGTCTTGTTCATGCGAACACATCGACTTGGCTCTCCCCCTTCTCACTATGTGTGCTTATTTCTGTTGTCAACCTAACGCTAAAAGAGCAGGCAGTGCGATCTACATATCCATCACGGGAACAATATAAAACATCAACACACGTCAACAGCAACCATAAAAAGTTCCTCGAACAATCCACACTCAACCTACAAGTGAAGACGAACGAGAACAACTTATACCCAACTTACATAGTGATACTCACAACACACATTGTATTCTACACCCAATAAGCACATCGGATCCGAATCGGATCCGACTTCTCTGATTTGGTTTCGAGAACGGGTCCGATTTCGGTTCGAGATCGGTCACGAGAACGGGAGCAATTCCCTCTTCGATATCGGACCGAGAATTGAGTCCGATTTCGAAATGATATCGGACCCGAACTCACTTCGATGTTGGTTCCTACATCGTTTTGAGTTCGGGTCCGATATCATTTCGAAATCGGACTCAATTCTCGGTCCGATAGTCCTATCAACTCGTTTGATATCAGAATTCATTTCGTTTTCGGATACGAAATCATTTGGAGATCGGATATATATATCTATTTGGTTTCGAGAACGGGTCCGATTTCGGTTCGAGATCGGTCACGAGAACGGGAGCAATTCCCTCTTCGATATCGGACCGAGAATTGAGTCCGATTTCGAAATGATATCGGATCCAAACTCACTTCGATGTTGGTTCCTACATCGTTTTGAGTTCGGGTCCGATATCGAAGAGGGAATTGCTCCCGTTCTCGTGACCGATCTCGAACCGAAATCGGACCCGTTCTCGAAACCAAATAGATATATATATATCCGATCTCCAAATGATTTCGTATCCGAAAACGAAATGAATTCTGATATCAAACGAGTTGATAGGACTATATTGTGCATGGCTATCCATTGAAATCAGTCGAAGACATTTCTTCTTCAATTACCATTAATATAAACTGTATATTCAAGACTAATAATATTGAGTTTGAAGATTTGCCCAATGAGCACAACATATTACATATAAAAAAGGTTTTCAAAATAAAATTGACAAACGAATTGTATTTTGTACCACTTATAAACTAATATGATGTCTATTACATATGAGTCATATACTTATTAATATATTAAATTTTAATGTCATATTACTTTTCATCTAAATGTTGCTTATTTCACCACATATATACTAAGTAATAAATTCAAAATAATAAATAAATTCATTAATAAATATAAAAATAAAACTCCAAATTTTTACTGCAAACCTGAATCGAAAGCGTCCGAAATCTCGGACTCAAATCGGATCCGAATCGGAACAGAGAAAGCGGAGTCCGACATCTCGGACTCAAATCGGATCCGAATCGGAACAGAGAAAGCGGAGTCCGACATCTCAGACTCAAATCGGATCCGAATCGGAACAGAGAAAGCGGAGTCCGACATCTCGGACTCAAATTGGATCCGAATCGGAACAGAGAAAGCGAGAAACCGAGATGTCGGACTCAAATCGGATCCGAATCGGAACAGAGAAAGCGGAGTCCGACATCTCGGACTCAAATCGGAACAGAGAAAGCGGAGTCCGACATCTCGGACTCAAATCGGATCCGAATCGGAACAGAGAAAGCGGAGTCCGACATCTCGGACTCAAATCGGATCCGAATCGGAACAGAGAAAGCGGAGTGCGACATCTCGGACTCAAATCGGATCCGAATCGGAACAGAGAAAGCGGAGTCCGACATCTCGGACTCAAATCGGATCCGAATCGGAACAGAGAAAGCGAGAAACCGAGATGTCGGACTCAAATCGGATCCGAATCGGATCCGAGTCCGACTTTGTGCTTATTGGGAAATTACCCAACATATATTCAATACACATTAAACACAACACTTGCATTGTAACACATACACACGTGCCAATAAAATACAATACCCGGAATAATAATTATAACGTTCACCGAAAATACACAGTGTTATTATTCTATGAGGGAAAGGTAAATGAGACAACCCCATCTACCCCCTCTAACGCGTCTAAACACGTCTAGTAATTCTTCCACTATAATATCTGCAATAATCGATGAAGCTGGTGATCCCATTGGCATTCCTTTTCGCTGTTCGTAAACCTTGTCATCATATTTAAAATATCTGGTATCTTTAATACAAAACGTTAATATTTCTAAGAATAAGTCCATGGGTATTGTAGTATAGTCCTTAATGTCGTTCCATTTTTCTCTTATAGTTTTAATAGCTAAGTTTACCGGTAAGCTTGGAAACAAGGAGACTACGTCGAAGGAAATTAGTATTTCGTCATCATTAATGTAGGTATTATTAATTTTAGATTTGAATTCTATCGCGTCCTTTATGTTATATTGGGAATCCTCCGTCAAAATATTTAAAATGTCAACAACGTATTTTGATAGTCCATATGCGGGAGAATTTATTGAAGAGCAAATTGGTCGTAAATGAATGCAGTCTTTGTGGATTTTTGGAAGCCCGTAAATTCTGGGAGCCGTGGCTACTTTATTTGTCAATTTGTTTTTGTCCATTAAGCTTAAAATATTCATATTAAATAATTTGTCCACAAGTCTATTGTTTTTGTTCTGTAGTCCTGACGTTGGGTCTCTCTTTAATCGTTTGTATGTGCACATATCCCGTAAAATATATTTCATTTTCAATTCGTAGTCCTCTTTTAGCATTGCAACCGTTTTTCCTCCTTTTCCTCCTTTGATGATTTTTCACTGTAATTCTGGATGATTTTGTAAAAAATAAATCAAAAAAAAAATCGTAAAAAATAGAAGCCATAATTTCAACACTTTCAAACTCACACAGTCGTTTAAAAATAGACCTAAACACACTACTTTCAAATTTCAACAAATGGATTAGTGTAATCATTTCGAAAATCAAAATAGTGAACAAATACTCATGGACTGCGGTAATTAACTGTTCTTTTATTAAGTTTGTTTTCTACTCCGAGAATATAATGCGCGTTTATGTCTGTTTGGTACCGGCTTTCAGCTATGACTCCTCTTGCATTCTCCAGGAGAGTGCTTGAGAGGTATGCAACAGCATAACAAAAACTAACACTATTATTCTTCGGACATACAATGTTATTGTTACATTCTACTGTTGTTCTAATTACATTCTACTCTTAAATGCTAATGCTTATGTACTGGTTCACATACTACAATTTGGCCGTCCTGACAAAAAGAATCTACCGATCCTTGCGTATACAATAACTGTAATTAGTACATCACCTCAGGTCTGGTTTATTCCCCTGGAACCAGTGTTTAATAAAGGGTGATTTTTTAAGACTTGATAACTTTTTAAAAAAAAAAACGCATAAAATTTGCAAAATCTCATCGGTTCTTTATTTGAAACGTTAGATTGGTCCATGGCATTTACTTTTTGAAGATAATTTCATTTAAATGTTGACCGCGGCTGCGTCTTAGGTGGTCCATCCGCTTAGTCCAATTTTGGCATTTCCACGTTTTTGAGTAACAGAGGCCCAATTGCTGCGAACGGCGACGAATCGATAATTGATGGTCATCATTAACATTGGCCGATACAGCTGCGATATTTTCTTCAGTTCGTACTCTACGTAAGCGTCTTGGTGGTTTAATGTCCAACAATGTAAATTTGGTGCGAAATTTAGTCACAATAGCCCGAATAGCCGCTTCAGTGGGTCGATTAAACTGACCATAAAATGGAAGCGTGCGATGAACTTTCTTAACAGAGCACGCATTTTGATAATAAAATTCAATGATTTGCAAGCGTTGCTCGTTAGTAAGTCTATTCATGATGAAATGTCAAAGCATACTGAGCATCTTTCTCTTTGACACCATGTCTGAAATCCCACGTGATCTGTCAAATACTAATGCATGATAATTATGGGCTGTCCATTAGAGCGTACCAGGTTACAAGTAAAAAAAAAAAAGTTCGCCGTACACCTTCGAATATGAAGTATTATTGAAAGGTAGTTTCAAAAAAATTTTTTTTATTTTTTTATGCCGAACGTAGGGGTCGCGCTTTTACATTTTTCTATATAACTTCTGCATTTATAAACGGATTTTAAAGTGTGATACATCGATGTTTTTGTCCGATTTTTTTGTCTTTGAAGTCATTGAGCTCAAACATGATTCATGATTTTATGCGAGCTTTAATTTTCGATTATTAGAGTGGTACATTAGGGTAGTAGCAACTGAGAAATGATGGGTAAGTACCAGAAGGGGGTGCTTGAGCTCAATGACTTCAAAGACAAAAAAATCGGCCTCGTCGAGACAAAAACATCGATGTATCACACTTTAAAATCCGTTTAAAAATACAAGTTATATAGAAAAATGTAAAAGCGCGACCCCTACGTTCGGCATAAAAAAATAAAATTTTTTTTTTTGAAACTACCTTTCAATAATACTTCATATTCGAAGGTGTACGGCGAACTTGTTTTTTGAGGTACGCCCTACTGTCCATGCACCTGTGTCTGTATGAAGCCGTCTACGCCTTCTAACATATACCAATCGTTTCCTAAAACTTTCGTTGTTTTGTAAGGTCCTTTGTACTTGCGTATCAATTTTCTCGCTAGTACAGGATACTAGCATCGACATTTTTATACCCTCCACCTCCAGGATGGGGGTATACTAACTTTGTCATTCCGTTTGTAACACCTTGAAATATTGATCTGAGACCCTATACAGTATATATATTCTTGATCGTCATTAAATTCTAAGATGATCTAGCCATGTCCGTCGGATTTTTCAAAATTCGTAATGAAATGAAAAAAGGGGATAAAAATAGTACCAATCAAATGACCGCAGATAGAGTCATGAAATTCGGAGTATACATTCCTCTGACTGTGTAGACACGGAAAATAAACTGGTTTTTCGAAAGTAGTACTTTTTGGGGTCAAAATAGAAAAAGGGGATAGAAATAGTACCAACCAAATGACCGCAGCTAGAGTCATGAAATTCGGAGTATACATTCCTTTGACTACGTAGACATGAAAAATAAAAGTTTTTTTTCCAAATTCGTACTTTCAAGGGATACAATGGGTACGGAGGGATAAAAATGGTACCAACCAAACGGCTACACCTGGAATAATGAAATTCGCTGTATACATTCCTCTGATTGTAAAGACACTTAAACAAAACAGATTTTTCGAAGTTCGTACTTTTTGGGGTTAAAATGAAAAAAGGGGATAAAAATAGTACCAATCAAATGACCGCAGCTAGAGTCATGAAATTCGGAGTATACATCTCTGACTGCGTAGACACGGAATTTTTCGAAATTCGTACTTTTTGGGATTAAAATCGAAAAAGGGGATACAAATGGTACCAACCAAAAGGGCGCAGCTGGAATCATGGAATTCGGTGTTTTTTCCAAATTCGTAATTTTTCTTTTACGGCAAAAATTTGTTCAATCATGAAGTTAGGTTATTTTGCACTATGTACGTCTGATAATGGATTTTCAAAATTTGTACTTTTGAAATTAAAATAGAATGGAAATACAACCAACTGTAGCAGCCACTATCTACCATTATTTATGGTATTTAAGCTTTTTGAAAATATAAGTATAAGCATATTTATTTTTTGATTTGAAATAAATAATGGTTTGAAATAATTAAAATATTACATTTATTTATAAAATTATTTTTTCAATATTTGTATTTGTTTTGGTTTGGCTATATTAAAATGTAATATTATTGCACTTCTACGAAATCCGACAACCTCTGTGGAATGCAATCCATGGTGGAGGGTATATAACGCCGTTTTTACTTGTTTATTACCACATAATCACCTTCTGAGTAGGCAACAGAACTTTTCCGTTTCAAATTAACAACTGTTTCGTTGTATGCCTGAGCTGGCCTTTCCTTTTCCTGAGCTTTGTTTCTTATTTCTTCAATGTCTCTGTCATTTTCATTCATAATACTTTCTCTAATTTTATCTATAATTGTTCCTCTTTGGTTAACTCCAAATAACATAACACTTGGATGTTCATCTATCATTCTGGGTTTAGTATTGTTTAAAGTGAATTCTACCGAGTCTGTAAGTTTCGCAATCATTGGTCCAAGATTTCTATTGACCCTTTCTACTTGGCCATTGGCCTGTGGCGAACCGGTCGCAATCAAAATGTGCTGAACAGTATTTTCCTCTAAAAGCGATGCAAAATCTTTGGATGTAAAACTTGTACCTCTGTCCGAAATTATGTATATAGGTCTGCTTTAGTATCTGAAATATTCCTGTAACGCTCTTAGTTGTATGTCACGCGTCTATAACTACTAGCAAATGTTTCTTAGAACTACTTCAATTTATAGGGTCATAATGGTCTATATGTAACATTTCGAATGGTTTGTCAGGTTTAGGAATACTGTGCAAGTAACCTTTTTGACTGAAAATGCTATGCACTTTAAACAGTTCCCAATATGATTCCTTACTTTTTGTTTAAGGTGTGGAAACCAGTAACTTTTTTGTATCAATTCTTTAACTTTGCTAATTCCAACATGTCCCATTTCATCGTGATAGTGGTACAAAACATGAGATTCCATTGCTACAGGTACATAGAATAGTAATGTTTTCTTATCTATTTCTTTATAGATCACACCATTTCTCATCTCATAATATTTGTGCTCTGCATTTTGTAATAGTTCTTTTAACTTAACTATCTCGTTGTGAAGTCACAACGAGTTTTTAACAATGCTTGAGGAATTCTTATAATACACAACAGTTTTTCAAGTTCGCACACGAACTTTCTTGTAATGTTTGATTTGGTGAAAAGCGTCAACAAGGCACGCTTCATTTTTGGACAAATTTGTTTTGTGTTTAGTGTTCGATTTCAAAGTGAGTGTAAACGTATACATTGTGTTGTGTTAAAAAATTGATAATATTTTAATAAAATAATTAATAAAGCGCAATGAATATAAAAAAGTGTTTGAAGAGAAACAAAACAAATAATTGAACTTTTTTTAATAATAAAAACCAAAAAACTAATGTATTGGATGAAGATTAAATAGCAGCCCAGCTGAAGATAATACCATCGTGTGTTGCTATAAGAAGTAAGTTCAATTAAAAATATTAAATGGGAATATTAAACAATAAATTTGTACATGTCATAGATACAACTATATCGGTGGGCAACACGGAGGACAAGTTCATAAAAGACACGCGAACGTTCGCTAAAAATCGTATTAAGCTGCGAAACAATTGCCCAAAATGTGAATATGAACATTAAAATTATTGATTTGAACTGGGATATTGTCCTGGCTTATTTTTTTTTGCAACTAATTTTTAATTATAACTGAAATGTACAAAAAATGGACTGAATTCATAAAATTAATTAATATTAACAAAAATTACCAAAAAAAAAAAAACAAAATTTTAATCTAAATAAGCTTATTCTACAATTACAAGACAATATTATTTTCGTAAGATTATTCTACAATTACAAGGATAAGCTTATAGTAAGCGTACACATTTAATATTATCAAGAGGGTTTCGATTTTTCCATAATTGTTATACAAGCATTTTCAAATGATCAAAATCCACATCACGCCAGCCAATGTTAAAGTACTTCGAAACACTGCTCATTGTTGTGTTGCTATGATACACAGAGGAATGTCGGATTGATTGCTACGTCACATGTACTGCACAACGTAGCGTATGTAGGTATTAAGAAACATAATTTTAGGAAACACCTACAACACATCCAACTCGGCAGATCCAACCAACACTTACTTAATTTGATAAATGGTAAATTAAAGAAGTCGTATCTTGCAAAATTTAATTTTAAACAAAAAATTGTTTTTGATCTAATTTGACGATATAAGGGATGTGTGCGAAATTTCAAGGACCTAGCTCTATTCCTTCTAATTTTTGCCGCAGCTTGTATGTATATAATCATGAAATTAGATGTGTTGATTACAGTATGGACGCGAAACATAACGGATCTCTGAATTTTTTTACTTTTCTTATCAAAATGATGCAGTCACTCTATTTGTAGCTGAATGAAGAAATTGCAAATGGGAGAAATTGGTCCTGAAGGAAAATGTTTCTCTCTAATGACGACTGACAATACATTTTTGAAGAATGTTCACTCATGTTCACTTTTTGACTATTACTATTATAATAATGAAGCAATGACATTTATTTAAAACGAATGCGAATGCACTCCGTGGTAGAGGGTATATAAGATTTGGCCCGACCGAACATAACGCCTTTTTACTTGTTTTTTTATTTAAGGTCCTGTTCAAAAGTTATGCCTTTTTTGTCCAAAATTTTGATGAAAATTCGTTTTTTTTTGAAGCAGCTGCCATTTTTGCGAAAAAATATAAAAAATCTTACGATGGACGATAGTCAAATTATTTGAATTTTGCATGGCATCACACCATCAGTAAAAGTTTTCAAACCATGGTCAAGGATGGGGTTATACTAATTTTGTCATTCCGTTTGTAACACCTTGAAATATCGATCTGAGACCATATAAAATATATATATTCTTGATCGCCATAAAATTCTAAGACGATCTAGCCATGCCCGTCCGTCTGCTGAAAGCGCGTCAGCATCTGAACGAAATGAGCTAGGAGGTCCAAATTTTGCATAAATACGTCTTATAGTCGTAGATCGGTTGGGATTGAAACTGGGCGAAAATTTTTCCCTCACAAGGATATTGGGTATGCACATTTCCCCGATAACAAAAACGTGCACCATAAAACGATTTTTATTCGTAGGGTGTGAAATGGGGCAAAAAGGGATGCAAAAGGTACATACAACACGACAACAGCTGGAAACACGAAATTCGCTGTGTACATTCCTCCAATTGAGTAGATACATAATATGAAATTATTTTTTCCAAATTCGTACTTTTAAGGGATAAAATGGGAATAGAGGAATAAAAATGGTACCAATCGAACGGCTGCCCCTAGAATAATGAAATTCGGTGTAGACATTCCTCTGATTGCGTTGAAACGTAAAATAGAAGGATTTTTTCGAAATTCGTACTTTTAGCGGTTCAAATGGAAAAATGGGATAAAAATAGTACCAACCAAATGACCGCAGCCAGAGTCATGAAATTCGGAGTAAACATTCCTCTGACTGCGAAGACACGAAAAATAAAAGTTTTTTTCTCTAAATTCGTACTTTCAAAGGATACGATGGGTATAATATTGTTAGATAGTGGGTGCTACAGAGGGTTGTATTTCCATCTTATTTTAATTCCAAAAGTACAAATTTTGAAAATCCATTATCTCTCACGTACACAGTGCAATGAAGCATGCAATTTTTGCCGTAAAAGTAAAAAGTACGAATTTGGAAAAATCGTTTTATTTTGCGTGTCTATGCAGTCAGAGGAATTTATACTCCGAATTTCATAACTTTAGCTGCCACCATTTGGTTGGTGCAACTTTTATCCCCTTTTCCATTTTACCCCCTAAAAGTACAAATTTTGAAAAATCCCTATATTTTACGCAGCACGCAATCAGACGAATGTATACGCGGAATTTCATCATTCTAGCTGTAGCCGTTTAGTTGGTACCATTTTTATCCCTCTGTTCCCATTGTATCCCTTGAAAGTACGAATTTGGAATTTGTATTTTTGACCTGTTGTTGAATTATGTTTTTGATATTGTCCAGCTTGAGGCCATTAGATGATTATTTTATTTAAATATATTTTTATTATTTTTATTTAAATTTTTGCCCAATATTTCGATTCGACTTTGTCGATCATCTTCAGGGGTGTTCCAATTTCAATAAAACAAACAACGAACTTTGTTCCTTCAAGAGTTGGTGGTACCTTTTTTATTTGTCGTGTCTACGCAGTCAGAATTCAATGATTCTAGCTGCTGCCATTTGGTTGGTACTATTTTTATCCCGTTTTTTTCATTTTACGAATTTCGAAAAATCCTTTTATTTTACGCGTCTCCGCAATCAGAGGAATGTATATAACGAATTTCATTATTTTAGGTGCAGCCGTTTGGTTGGTACTATTTTTATCCCTTTTTACCCCATTTCACACCCTACAAATAGGAATCACTTCATTGTGTACGTTTTTGTTATAGAGGAAATGAGCATATCATACAATAACAAGTAAGTACATGCAGACATATTGAAAAAACATGCTGAAATACTCTTAAATATTATGACGATCAAGAATCGGTCAGTTAAAAAATATATTTTTGATTTCCTCCATTTTTTTACATTTTTAGTACCCTCGAAAAAACACCCCTTGGTATACTTTGATTACTCGTTAAAAGTAAAAAATATATTTTTGATTTCCTTCATTTTTTACATTTTTAGTACCCTCGAAAAAACACCCCTTGGTACACTTTGATTACTCGTTAAAAAGATGTAGCTTTTTTTAAATATCGTTAAATAGTAGTTCTTTTTTCAGTCATTTGCTCATAACTTCGTCAATAATGGTCCGAATTGGATATTTTTTTATTTTAATATTTTTGTTTTTTGAAGTACTTTTCAGAAAAAATATTTACAATGTTTTTGTATACAAATTTTGATTTTCTCGATTTTTTTATTTAAACATCTATTTATTCTGTAAATTTTGAGGCTTGGTTGACATCTATTTACTGTGTAATTTTTGGTTGAAAATTTAATTTTTTGAAAATTTGGAAACTCGAAAAAATTAAAAAACATAGCAATTTTTATAGGCCCACTTTCAACCAAGTCTCAAAATTTACAAATGAATGACAAACTTAGTATATCCTCATCCAGGAGGTGGAGGGTATTAAAATTCTCTATGTCTGTTTTTTGGGCTGTCAGGGCGGTATAACTCCTTAAATATTACTTAAAGTCTTACTGTAATGTGATATAGGTTCAGAACATTATATGTTTTCAACAAATTATTTACTGAAAATCATTTGAATGTAGAGACGATAGAGTGGCACAAGTAGGTATTTGAGTGTTGTTGGCAGTAACTTTTCATATGCTGCTGCCCTCTTTTGCAAAGCAGCCGAACATTAGTGTTGGTGAATCTAGTTGTAAAGTCTCTTTGTAACAGTACCAAGTCGACACGACTTTCACTACAGATGGCGGTGGCATTTTTTTACAGGATTTTTTATATTTCTTTACAAACATGATCACAAAACGAAAAAGTTTTCGATGAAAATTTTTTTGACTTTTTTTTTTGAAAAAAAAAAAAATAAATAACAATAAGAAACATAATTTCTATATTTATTGAAGGAATATTTTCAAATACGAATTGTTTTCTTCGCTAAGATACTACCAGTTGTTTGCAACAAAATATCAATTTGTAAAGGGGCTATTTATACGAAATAAAAAATAAGAAATAACAAAAAGTGTCATAACTTCCAGATCTTTAGATCTTTTACATATGAGTCATTCCATGCCAAGCGTTACGATTTTGGCCTCAGTAGCTTGGATTGTTTTCAAAATTGGTGTATGTATTATTCTCATAAAAATATTTTATACATATTGTCGGAAAAAATAGAAAAATGTTTTTCAAGAGACCAATATAACATTGGTGAAATTACGTTTTTTTTTTTCAAAAAGTTGTTATCAATCGCCTGTAACTCCTGAAATACTGTAGCGATATTAATGTGTTTACCCTATTTTAAAGGTAATTTCAATTACTTTTAAGAAATTGAACTAGTACATAATCACCCCCTTAGATTTGTTCGAGTTTTTATTTCTTTAATTTAGAGTTTTTTGAAATGATTGCATTAATTGATTATTTTTTTAATTTTAAAGTCGTGTTCTGTAGTAGTGTTATGTATTTTTTGGCGATTGTTTGAGTTTGGTAGTGATGAAATGTTGGATTCTATTTTTTCATTTTTTTATCAAAATATTTTTTGCAAAATCCACCAAAATTTCAGTGAAAAATCGATGATAATTTGTTGGCATGGAATGACTCATAAAGACATTGTTTTTTGAACTAGGAAGGTAGCTATTAAAAATATAAAAACATTTTTTTCTTTTTATTTTATTTTTTTCGTTGCAGTAAAAAAATTCTAACAAAAATATATTTTTTCTCATTTTTGGAGACTGTTCCTAAGCCACTGTTTTTAATTGAAATTTGCAACATTTGTAGCCATCGTAAGTACCTTTAATTGAACATATCAGGCAGTGCGATGGGATCTATATTTCCAAAAAGACAGTATAAATATTAAACGTACCATTGACGGAAATTAGAATTTTTATAAAAAGGAAACTTCAAAAAAATATCCGTAGGAAAAATTGTACCTTTCGGTATGCCCTAATGTACACAAAAAATTATTTTTAGCTATCGAACACAATTTTTTTATTTTTATACCCTACACCACTACGTGGTCGCGCCAAATGTTTGTAACACCAAGAAATAATCGAGCCTTTAAGTATACCGATCGGCTTAGAATCACCAGCTGAGTCGATTTAACGATGTCTGTCTGTCCGTCCGTCCGTCCGTCTGCTGTCCATCTAAGCTTGTTCGCACTCTACAGGTCGCAATTGTTGTCCGATTGTCATGAAACTTGGCTGAAGTTATTTTTTCTGGCCAAGGACCATCGGTATTGAATTTGGAGGAAATCGGTTCAGATTTAGATATAGCCCCCATACAAATGTCGCTCCCGATTTGACATTTTCCGCTCTAGAAACGACATATTGTACCCGATTTTCTTTAAATTTTGCAGAACATCTTATAATCGAACTAGAAACACGTATAAAAAAATTGGGTAAGGTCGGTTCAGATTTAGATATAGCCCCCATACATATGTCGCTCCCGATTTGACATTTTCCGCTCTAGAAACGACATATTGCACCCGATTTTCTTTAAATTTTGCAGAACATCTTATAATCGAACTAGAAACACGTATGCAAAAATTGAGTAAGATCGGTTCAGATTTAGATATAGCCCCCATACATATGTCGCCCCGATTTAACATTTTCCGCTCTACAAACGACATATTGTACCCGATTTTCTTTAAATTTTGCAGAACATCTTATAATCCAACTAGAAACACGTATGCAAAAATTGGGTAATATCCCCATACAAATGTCGCTCCCGATTTCACATTTTCCGCTCTAAAATCCACATATTGTACCCGATTTTCTTTAAAATTGGCACAACATCTTATAATCCAACTAAAAAACCTATGGTGAAAGTGGGTTCAGATTTAGATATAGACCTCATACAAATGTTGCTCCGGAATGTTTAACCGATTTTGGCCAAATTTTACATATTATATTTCACCAATAAACAGACATGGTGAAAGCGGGTCACATCGTTCCAGGTTTCAATATACCCCCATACAAATGTCCTTTCCGATTTAAAATTTTTTGTCAAACACATACATTTACAGGATGCAAAAATCCTTTCCGATTTCAATTTTTTACCGAATTGAATTGTAATGTGATAGAAAGTCCGTCCGTCTTTAGCCTTTCCTTACTTGTTTGGGAGATGCCCATATGTCCATACTTTGGTATAACCCATTCTGATCTATTACAGCTCTAGAAACTACATCTTACATCGTATCTTCATCAAATTTTGCAGATCATAATATTTTGCAACTAGGAATACCTACCGTGAATGAGAAATATATAGGCCCATGTTTTGGACCAGGCCCAAAATGTTGTTATCGGCCCCCTTTTGAAATGTCGGTCCGATTCATCCTATTACTACTGTATAATTTGTATTTGTCTGTACAATATACGTTAAATATGACTAAAGATGAATTTATAGTAACTGTATAATTTTTATGAACTACATAAAATTGCTTCCATGAAATACGTGGGTTTAGTAATCAAAGCGAGATACATACGAGGGAGTGGTGTAGGGTACTATATAGTCGGCCCCGCCCGACTTTAGCATTTCCTTACTTGTTTTTTGTTGCAGTGTGTTTTTGAATCATATATATTTTTTAACTTTCGTAAAAACTTTTTGAAGCTGCCTTATGCCTTAATGTACAAAAAAATATTTTTTTTTAACTCTCGGACACAAAATGTTTATTTTTTGTTGCAGTGTTTTTCGAATCATAAAACTTTTAAATATATAATTTTGCATTTATCAATATAATTTAATTTTTTTAATTTAATCGCAATTTATTTTTATTTTTTTTTTGAAAAAAAAAATAAAAAAAATTATCCGTAAAAATTTTGTGAAGCAAGTTTATGCCTTAATGCACACAAAAATAATTTTCTACCTCTCGGACACCTGATTTTTATTTTTTGTAGCAGTGTTTGGAATCATAAAATTTTTAGATATATAATTTTGCATATCCGTAAACATTTTTAGAAGCTGATTTACAGAATGTAGACAAAAAATATTTTTTTAGCTCTCGGCAAAAAATTTTCAATTTTTGCTGCAGTGTTTTTCGAATCATATTTTTTTAAATATATTTCTTTATATCCGTATTTATTACCCGTAAAAATTTTTGAAGCTGATGTATGCCTTAATGTACACAAAAAATAATAGCTGTTTGACACAAAACGTTTGTATTTTGTTGCAGTGTTTTTCGAATCAAAAGTTTTTAACTATATAATTTTGCAGTTATTAATTTAATTTAATTTTTTAATTTTAATTTATAAATTTTCTGAAGCTGATGTGCACAATGTAAAACAAAAATATTTTTTTTAAATTTTTTATTTTCATAAAATTTTTAAATATATATTTTTTGCATTTATATACATTTTTAATCAAAAAATTTTTTTAAGCTAGTTTATGCCTTAATGCACACAAGAAATAATTTTTTACCTCTCGGACACAAGACTTTTATTTTTTTGGTACCAAAATGTAAAAATAAATGCAAAAATATATATTAAAAAATTTATGATTCCAAAAACAATAAATTTTTTAAATATATATTTTTGCATTTATATACTTTTGAATTTAATCGCTATTTTTTGTATTTTTGTAAAAAAATAAAAAATATATTCGTAATTTTTTTTGAAGCTCTCGAACACAAATTTATTTGTTGCAGTGTGTTTCGAATCATAAAATATTTAAATATATTTTGTATGCCTTAATGTACCCAAAAAATATTTTTTTAGCTCACGGACACAAAATGTTTATTTTTTGTTGCAGTGTTTTTCGAATCATAAATTATTTAAAAATATATTTTTGTATTCATAATATGAATTAATTGAATACCAATTTATTTATTTTTCTGTGTAGTCTACTGTATAGTCACTCGGTTATCGATAAGAATGTCATCGATAACTATAAACAACTGTTGCGAAGTTGAGGCAATTTAAACAGCAGATGGCAGTGGGATTCACACAGCAGTGCACTCATTATTTATTTTGTGTGTTCTATAATGCCGGAACAGTCAGTCGCTGCTACGAACATTTTGATCAGTCGCAAAACAAATAATATTTCAAAACAAATTGCGGTTTCTAGCTTGTCGTTGCTGAATAGCTGCAAAGTGCTTTATTTCATTATCAAGTTCCTCATAAATACATTAAATGAAAAATAAATCGTATAAAAGCTACCTACGCTGCCAATTACGATAAGACTTGGAGATCTAGTGAATTATTTATTTATTTATACACAACTACACACATAGGTAAGTCTCTGGGGTTTTTCCAATGTCCATATGGCATATGTAGATTGCGTTCTTTTTCCAACATATGTTGACTACGTTCTACAAATTCAATTGGAAAGCGTAGTCTAGGATACCAACGATTTTTCAAAACTAGCCCAGAACATATTTTCAATTTTAAAATAAAAATCTAACCAATTTATCGTGCTGATGAAATTCGTTTGTACACAATGACGTTGTAGTGAATTATTCTATTATTTTGTTATGGAAATCCCCGGATGATGATATGAATACATCGACAAGCTTTGAAATTGATGCTTTTATCAGCTTGAAAAATACAAAAAGTTGTTCTTTTATAATATTAGACAAGTGAAAACGGTGTTAGGTTCGGAACTTTATATACCCCCCACCATGGATTGCATTTTCGATTTTCGTAGAAGTACAGTAACATTACAAATATTAATTTTTTAGTGTTGCCAAACCAAAACAAATAAAAATATAGAAAAAATAATTTCATAAATACATATTAGCCAACGTTTATACTACATATATCGAAGTAATACTTGGTGTGTGCATTTTCAGCTACAGCCGTTTGGTTGGTTGTATTTTCCTCCTATATTAATTCCAAAAGTACAAATTTTGAGAATTCATTATCTCTTACGTACACAGTGCAATATAACCTATCTTCAAGATTCTACGACATTTTTGCCGTAAAAGTAAAACAAGCACGAATTTTGAAAAATATTTTTATTTTGCGAGTCTATCAGTCAGATGAACGTATACACGGAATTCCATGATTCTAGCTGCGACCATTTGGTTGGTACCATTTGTATCCCCCTTTTCCATTTTACCTCCTTAAAAGTACGAATTCCGAAAATCTCTCTATTTTACGTGTCGTCGCAATTAGAGTTGTAGCCTTCTAGCTGGTACCATTTTTATCCCTCTGTTACCATTGTATCCCTTGAAAGTACGAATTTTGAAAAGCCTTTTCTATTTTCCGTGTCTACGCAGTCAGATGAATGCATACACCGAATTCCATGATTCTACCTGCGGCCATTTGGTTGGTACCATTTTTATCCCCCTTTTACATTTTACCCCCTTAAAAGTACGAATTTCGAAAATCTCTCTATTTTACGTGTCGACGAATTTCATCATTCTAGCTGTAGCCTTATAGCTGGTACCATTTGTATCCCTCTGTTCCCATTGTATCTCTTAAAAGCACTATTTGGAAGAAAATACTTTTATATTATGTATCTATTCAATTAGAGGAATATACACACCGAATATTGTGTTTCTCGCTGTTGTCGTTCGATAGGTACCATTTTTATCCCTTTTTAAATAAAAATCACTTTATTGTGTACGTTTTTGCTATAAGGGGAATGCGCATTGCAAATATAAGCTGACATAATCAAAAAATATTATAAAATACTCTAAATATTAGAAGTTGTTAGCGGTATTTTCAGTCCTAATGAGGAAAATTCCCTGTGGTCCGATTTCGGCCGCTTGCAAGCCCAACCGATCTACAACTATAAGACGTATTGTGGACATCCTAGCTCCTTTCATTTAGTTGCTAGGATGCTTTCAACAGACGGACGGGCATGGTTAGATCGTCTTAGAATTTTATGACGACCAATATACTCTATATACTTTATAGGGTCTCAGGTCGATATTTTATACCCCCATCCTGTAGTGGAAGGTATAAGAAGATAAATATAAAATTTGTTATATATAAAATTTCGTGTCTTTCCACAACTACATTAATTGCAATATTTCTCATAAACTTATATCACATACAGTTTAATTTAATTAATATCTTTATCAACAGTTCCGTCGTCATGCATTTCATCCAAATCCCTGGGATGTTCCTACTTTTCATTTGGCTTTATCATGTACAAGGCGCAGACATATTAAATTGCAACTACGAAGATACTGTCCGTTTGACACGTAGAGCAAAACTGGCAAATGGTTCATATCTCTATGGGGACAGTATTGTAATACCACCCGATCAAGTTGGTTTTTATGACTACGAAGAATTGGCCAACGGCCAACGAGTGTCACGTATACGACACATTCGCGGTTGTTTGTGTAAAGATAGGAATTGCATACGATTCTGCTGTCATCCTACCAGACAACTATTTTGGACTTCAGACCGGGAATGTCATTCCGTTGACGAAGACTTAGACTATGATCCCGTTATTAATGTGATCCTTGCAGATGGCAGCAAATCGAGACGAAACGCAGTCAAAGACTACACGGTTGTGCGGGATACACCCTGTGAGAATGGCCTAAAAGCAGGCCATGATGACTGGGATATTCTAGAATCAGGTATGCTGCGTAGTCAGAACAATGTCATTCTCAGTAAAAGGGAATACTGCCTAACGCCACACGGCTTGCCCGATGATGAATGGGAACTGGTGCCAGTTATTTGTCCTTCGTCCGATACATCAAAACGTTTCTATAGTGTAGGTAAAGTACATACCACATCCATTGTATCAATATAAATATACAATACATATTCCATAGCTAGCATCATATCGATACAATTTGTCAGTCTCACCGTGCTGTTCTACTTTCTAACACCGAAACTTAGAAATATCCAAGGCAAATGCATAATTTGTTGTCTGGCATCGCTGGTCATTGGCAATACAATTTTGGCTACCGGCCCCATAACCGATTTTGTCTTCCCTTCAGTGAGGTGTCACTCTATGGGTAAGTCCCGAAGGGTAAATATCTAGAAATGATGGTAACTAATAACCGATTTACAGGTCTCATAGCGTACTTATTTCTCGAAAGCGCTTATGTTTGGTTAACGATAATTGGCTATGATCTGTGGAAGAATTCGAAGACTTTCTTGGCAATTCTTAATGAACGACAACGTTTCTTGAAATATTCAGAATATGGCTGGGGTATACCACTGGTGCTGACGGCAATTTTAATTATAATACAAAAATCAGATATAGCCGATTACTTTAAACCAAATATTGACGAGGAATATTGTTGGTTAAGTGGTGAGTAATTCATTAATTTAATCAATTAATCAATCGATTAATCAATTAATCAATTAATCAATTAATCAATTAATCAATTAATCAATTAATCAATTAATCAATTAATCAATTAATCAATTAATCAATTAATCAATTAATCAATTAATCAATTAATCAATTAATCAATTAATCAATTAATCAATTAATCAATTAATCAATTAATCAATTAATCAATTAATCAATTAATCAATTAATCAATTAATCAATTAATCAATTAATCAATTAATCAATTAATCAATTAATCAATTAATCAATTAATCAATTAATCAATTAATCAATTAATCAATTAATCAATTAATCAATTAATCAATTAATCAATTAATCAATTAATCAATTAATCAATTAATCAATTAATCAATTAATCAATTAATCAATTAATCAATTAATCAATTAATCAATTAATCAATTAATCAATTAATCAATTAATCAATTAATCAATTAATCAATTAATCAATTAATCAATTAATCAATTAATCAATTAATCAATTAATCAATTAATCAATTAATCAATTAATCAATTAATCAATTAATCAATTAATCAATTAATCAATTAATCAATTAATCAATTAATCAATTAATCAATTAATCAATTAATCAATTAATCAATTAATCAATTAATCAATTAATCAATTAATCAATTAATCAATTAATCAATTAATCAATTAATCAATTAATCAATTAATCAATTAATCAATTAATCAATTAATCAATTAATCAATTAATCAATTAATCAATTAATCAATTAATCAATTAATCAATTAATCAATTAATCAATTAATCAATTAATCAATTAATCAATTAATCAATTAATCAATTAATCAATTAATCAATTAATCAATTAATCAATTAATCAATTAATCAATTAATCAATTAATCAATTAATCAATTAATCAATTAATCAATTAATCAATTAATCAATTAATCAATTAATCAATTAATCAATTAATCAATTAATCAATTAATCAATTAATCAATTAATCAATTAATCAATTAATCAATTAATCAATTAATCAATTAATCAATTAATCAATTAATCAATTAATCAATTAATCAATTAATCAATTAATCAATTAATCAATTAATCAATTAATCAATTAATCAATTAATCAATTAATCAATTAATCAATTAATCAATTAATCAATTAATCAATTAATCAATTAATCAATTAATCAATTAATCAATTAATCAATTAATCAATTAATCAATTAATCAATTAATCAATTAATCAATTAATCAATTAATCAATTAATCAATTAATCAATTAATCAGTTCAGCTGTAACCCCCAACGCGAACGGACGTGCTTTTGTGATACGCGCATCGTAATAACCAGTGAACTTTCTGTCGTGTGTGGAAAAAAATAAATAAAGAGAATGTCTCTAACAGTGCCCAAAATATCTCCCAATACAAACACAACTCCAAACAAAAATAGCCAGCAAACGAACATTGCAGAATTAAAATCCGGCATGACTGACCTAAAATCAGCTGTACAGCAAATTGCGATAAGTATTGTGTCAATAAATACATGCCATAAGGAAGTGAAGGAAGAATTGTTGAGCTCCAAATCCCGCACCAAAGAATTGAAAGATGAAATACAAACTGCGCTAGCAAAAATAAATGAGCTGATGGTGTCTTTATCGACAAAGGTCATCGAATTAGAAAAAAGGGATAAAGAAAAATCAAAGCAAATCGACGAAATAAACGACAGAATACAACGGCTGGAACAACTCTCAATATGCAAAAACATGGAAATAGGCAATCTCACTGACACCGATATGGAAGCAATGACTGTAGTGAAAAAAATATCAGCTGCAGTAGGCATCGAAGTGAGCGATACTGATATTAGCAGCACATATCACATCAAAAAAAGCAATAAAATCATCGTTAGGTTTAACACCATTGGAAAAAAGAAAGAGATAATGAGTAGGGTGAAGGGACACAGACTTGAAGCGAAGGTACTAAGCGGAGAGAAATCCAACGAAACGAACAAATACATATACATCAACGATGAGCTGACACCGCACAATAGGCGTGTTTTATGGATGGCGAAATTAAATGCTAGAGAAAATAATTGGAAATTTATATGGTCGCGAAATAGGCATATATAATTCGAAATTCGTACTTTTAGCGGTTCAAATGGAAAAATGGGATAAAAATAGTACCAACCAAATGACCGCAGCCAGAGTCATGAAATTCGGAGTAAACATTCCTCTGACTGCGAAGACACGAAAAATAAAAGTTTTTTCTCTAAATTCGTACTTTCAAAGGATACGATGGGTATAATATTGGTAGATAGTGGGTGCTACAGAGGGTTGTATTTCCATCTTATTTTAATTCCAAAAGTACAAATTTTGAAAATCCATTATCTCTCACGTACACAGTGCAATGAAGCATGCAATTTTTGCCGTAAAAGTAAAAAGTACGAATTTGGAAAAATCGTTTTATTTTGCGTGTCTATGCAGTCAGAGGAATTTATACTCCGAATTTCATAACTTTAGCTGCCACCATTTGGTTGGTGCAACTTTTATCCCCTTTTCCATTTTACCCCCTAAAAGTACAAATTTTGAAAAATCCCTATATTTTACGCAGCACGCAATCAGACGAATGTATACGCGGAATTTCATCATTCTAGCTGTAGCCGTTTAGTTGGTACCATTTTTATCCCTCTGTTCCCATTGTATCCCTTGAAAGTACGAATTTGGAATTTGTATTTTTGACCTGTTGTTGAATTATGTTTTTCATATTGTCCAGCTTGAGGCCATTAGATGATTATTTTATTTAAATATATTTTTATTATTTTTATTTAAATTTTTGCCCAATATTTCGATTCGACTTTGTCGATCATCTTCAGGGGTGTTCCAATTTCAATAAAACAAACAACGAACTTTGTTCCTTCAAGAGTTGGTGGTACCTTTTTTATTTTTCGTGTCTACGCAGTCAGAATTCAATGATTCTAGCTGCTGCCATTTGGTAGGTACTATTTTTATCCCGTTTTTTTTTCATTTTACGAATTTCGAAAAATCCTTTTATTTTACGCGTCTCCGCAATCAGAGGAATGTATATAACGAATTTCATTTTTTTAGGTGCAGCCGTATGGTTGGTACTATTTTTATCCCTTTTTACCCCATTTCACACCCTACAAATAGGAATCACTTCATTGTGTACGTTTTTGTTATAGAGGAAATGAGCATATCATACAATAATAAGTAAGTACATGCAGACATATTGAAAAAACATGCTGAAATACTCTTAAATATTATGACGATCAAGAATCGGTCAGTTAAAAAATATATTTTTGATTTCCTCCATTTTTTTACATTTTTAGTACCCTCGAAAAAACACCCCTTGGTATACTTTGATTACTCGTTAAAAGTAAAAAATATATTTTTGATTTCCTTCATTTTTTTACATTTTTAGTACCCTCGAAAAAACACCCCTTGGTACACTTTGATTACTCGTTAAAAAGATGTAGCTTTTTTAAATATCGCTAAATAGTAGTTCTTTTTTCAGTCATTTGCTCATAACTTCGTCAATAATGGTCCGAATTGGATATTCTTTTTATTTTAATATTTTTGTTTTTTGAAGTACTTTTCAGTAAAATTATTCCTAATGTTTTTGTATACAAATTTTGATTTTCTCGATTTTTTTATTTAAACATCTATTTATTCTGTAAATTTTGAGGCTTGATTGACATCTATTTACTGTGTAATTTTTGGTTGAAAATTTAATTTTTTGAAAATTTGGAAACTCGAAAAAATTAAAAAACATAGTAATTTTTATAGGCCCACTTTCAACCAAGTCTCAAAATTTACAAATGAATGACAAACTTAGTATATCCTCATCCAGGAGGTGGAGGGTATTAAAATTCTCTATGTCTGTTTTTTCCGTAAATATTACTTAAAGTCTTACTGTAATGTGATATAGGTTCAGAACATTATATGTTTTCAACAAATTATTTACTGAAAATCATTTGAATGTAGAGACGATAGAGTGGCACAAGTAGGTATTTGAGTGTTGTTGGCAGTAACTTTTCATATGCTGCTGCCCTCTTTTGCAAAGCAGCCGAACATTAGTGTTGGTGAATCTAGTTGTAAAGTCTCTTTGTAACAGTACCAAGTCGACACGACTTTCACTACAGATGGCGGTGGCATTTTTTTACAGGATTTTTTATATTTCTTTACAAACTTGATCACAAAACGAAAAAGTTTTTGATGAAAATTTTTTTGACTTTTTTTTTGAAAAAAAAAAATAAATAAATAACAATAAGAAACATAATTTCTATATTTATTGAAAGAATTTTTTCAAATACGTATTGTTTTCTTCGCAAAGATACTACCAGTTGTTTGCAACAAAATATCAATTTATACGAAAATAAAAAATCTTTGGAAATAACAAAAAGTGTCATAACTTCCAGATCTTTTACATATGAGTCATTCCATGCCAAGCGTTACGATTTCGGCCTCAGTAGCTTGGATTGTTTTCAACATTGGTGTATGTATTATTCTCATAAAAATATTTTATACATATTGTCGGAAAAAATAGAAAAATGTTTTTCAAGAGACCAATATAACCTTGGTTGAAGTCAAAAAGTTGTTATCAATCGATATTAATGTGTTTACCCTATTTTAAAGGTAATTTCAATTACTTTTAAGAAATTGAACTAGTACATAATCAACCCCTTAGATTTGTTCGAGTTTTTATTTCTTTAATTTAGAGTTTTTTTGAAATGATTGCATTAATTGATTATTTTTTTAATTTTAAAGTCGTGTTCTGCAGTAGTGTTATGTATTTTTTGGCGATTGCTTGAGTTTGGTAGTGATGAAATGTTGGATTCTATTTTTTCATTTTTTTATCAAAATATTTTTTGCAAAATCCACCAAAATTTCAGTGAAAAATCGATGATAATTTGTTGGTATGGAATGACTCATAAAGACATTGTTTTTTGAACTAGGAAGGTAGCTATTAAAAATATAAAAACATTTTTTTCTTTTTTTTTTTGATTTTTTTCGTTCCAGTAAAAAAAATCTAACAAAAATATATTTTTTCTCATTTTTGGAGACTGTTCCTAAGCCACTGTTTTTAATTGAAATTTGCAACATTTGTAGCCATCGTAAGTACCTTTAATTGAACATATCAGGCAGTGCGATGGGATCTATATTTCCAAAAAGACAGTATAAATATTAAACGTACCATTGACGGAAATTAGAATTTTTATAAAAAGGAAAATTCAAAAAAAATATCCGTAGGAAAAATTGTACCTTTCGGTATGCCCTAATGTACACAAAAAATAATTTTTTAGCTATCGAACACAATTTTTTTATTTTTTTTGTTGTAGTGTGTTTTTGAATCTTATATATTTTTTAACTTTCGTAAAAACTTTTTGAATCTGATTTATGCCTTAAAGTACAAAAAAAAATATTTTTTAGCTCTCGGACATGTTTTGTTTATTTTTTGTTGCAGTGTTTTTCGAATCATAAATTTTTTAAATATATAATTTTGCATATATTAATATAATTTATTTTTTTAATTTAATCGGAATTTATTTTTATTTTTTTGTAAAAAAATTATCCGTAAAAATTTTGTGAAGCAGGTTATGCCTTAATGCACACAAAAATAATTTTCTACCTCTCGGACACCAGCTTTTTATTTTTTGTAGCAGTGTTTGGAATCATAAAATTTTTAAATATATAATTTTGCATATCCGTAAAAATTTTTAGAAGCTGATTTACAGATTGTAGACAAAAAATAATTTTTTAGTTCTCGGCAAAAAAATTTTAATTTTTGCTGCAGTATTTTTCGAATCATATTTTTTTTAAATATATTTCTTTATATCCGTATTTATTATCCGTAAAAATTTTTTGAAGCTGATGTATGCCTTAATGTACACAAATAATAATAGCTGTCTGACACAAAACGTTTGTTTTTTGTTGTTGCAGTGTTTTTCGAATCAAAAGTTTTTAAATATATAATTTTGCAGTTATTAATTTAATTTAATTTTTTAATTTTAATTTATAAATTTTCTGAAGCTGATGTGCACAACGTAAAACAAAAATATTTTTTTTAAATTTTTTATTTTCATAAAATTTTTAAATATATATTTTTTGCATTTATATACATTTTAATTTAATAGATTTTTTTTGTATTTTTATAAAAAATTTTTTATAAAAATAAAAAAAAAAATTTTGAAGCTAGTTTATGCCTTAATGCACACAACAAATAATTTTTTACCTCTCGGACACAAGACTTTTATTTTTTTGGTACCAAAATGTAAAAATAAATGCAAAAATATATATTAAAAAATTTATGATTCCAAAAACAATAAATTTTTTAAATATATATTTTTGAATTTAATCGCTATTTTTTTTGTATTTTTGTAAAAAAAAATAAAAAATATATTCGTAATTTTTTTGAAGCTCTCGAACACAAATTTTTTTGTTGCAGTGTGTTTCGAATCATAAAATATTTAAATATATTTTGTATGCCTTAATGTACCCAAAAAATATTTTTTTAGCTCACGGGCACAAAATGTTTATTTTTTGTTGCAGTGTTTTTCGAATCATAAATTATTTAAAAATATATTTTTGTATTCATAATGTGAATCAATTGAATACCAATTTATTTATTTTTCTGTGTAGTCGACTGTATAGTCACTCGGTATAGTTATCGATAAGAATGTCATCGATAACTATAAACAACTGTTGCGAAGTTGAGGCAATTTAAACAGCAGATGGCAGTGGGATTCACACAGCAGCGCATTCATTATTTATTTTGTGTGTTCTATAATGCCGGAACAGTCAGTCGCTGCTACGAACATTTTGATCAGTCGCAAAACAAATAATATTTCAAAACAAATTGCGGTTTCTTGCTTGTCGTTGCTGAATAGCTGCAAAGTGCTTTATTTCATTATCAAGTTCCTCATAAATACATTAAATGAAAAATAAATCGTATAAAAGCTACCTACGCTGCCAATTACGATAAGACTTGGAGATCTAGTGAATTATTTATTTATACACAACTACACACATAGGTAAGTCTCTGGGGTTTTTCCAATGTCCATATGGCATATGTAGATTGCGTTCTTTTTCCAACATATGTTGACTACGTTCTACAACTTCAATTGGAAAGCGTACCAACGATTTTTCAAAACTAGCCCAGAACATATTTTCAATTTTAACATAAAAATCCAACCAATGTATCGTGCTGATGAAATTCGTTTGTACACAACGACGTTGTAGTGAATTATTTTATTATTTTGTTATGGAAATCCCCGGATGATGATATGAATACATCGACAAGCTTTGAAATTGATGCTTTTATCAGCTTGAAAAATACAAAAAGTTGTTCTTTTATAATATTAGACAAGTGAAAACGGTGTTAAGTTCGGAACTTTATATACCCCCCACCATGGATTGCATTTTCGATTTTCGTAGAAGTACAGTAACATTACAAATATTATTTTTTTAGTGTTGCCAAACCAAAACAAATAAAAATATAGAAAAAATAATTTCATAAATACATATTAGCCAACGTTTATACTACATATATCGAAGTAATACTTGGTGGGTGCATTTTCAGCTACAGCCGCTTGGTTGGTTGTATTTTCCTCCTATATTAATTCCAAAAGTACAAATTTTGAGAATCCATTATCTCTTACGTACACAGTGCAATATAACCTATCTTTAAGATTCTACGACATTTTTGCCGTAAAAGTAAAACAAGCACGAATTTTGAAAAATATTTTTATTTTGCGAGTCTATCAGTCAGATGAACGTATACACCGAATTCCATGATTCTAGCTGCGACCATTTGGTTGGTACCATTTGTATCCCCCTTTTCCATTTTACCTCCTTAAAAGTACGAATTCCGAAAATCTCTCTATTTTACGTGTCGTCGCAATTAGAGTTGTAGCCTTCTAGCTGGTACCATTTGTATCCGTCTGTTCCCATTGTATCTCTTAAAAGCACTATTTGGAAAAAAATACTTTTATATTATGTGTCTACTCAAATAGAGGAATATACACACCGAATATTGTGTTTCTCGCTGTTGTCGTTCGATAGGTACCATTTTTATCCCTTTTTAAATAAAAATCACTTTATTGTGTACGTTTTTGCTATAAGGGGAATGCGCATAGCAAATATAAGCTGACATAATCAAAAAATATTATAAAATACTCTAAATATTAGAAGTTGTTAGCGGTATTTTCAGTCCTAATGAGGAAAAAAATTTCTCTGTGGTCCGATTTCGGCCGCTTGCAAGCCCAACCGATCTACAACTATAAGACGTATTTATTAAAAATGTGGACATCCTAGCACCTTTCATTTAGTTGCTAGGATGCTTTCAACAGACGGACGGGCATGTTTAGATCGTCTTAGAATTTTATGAGGACCAATATACTTTATAGGGTCGCAGGTCGATATTTTATACCCCATCCTGTAGTGGAAGGTATAAAAAGATAAATATAAAATTTGTTATATATAAAATTTCGTGTCTTTCCACAACTACATTAATTGCAATATTTCTCATAAACTTATATCACATACAATTTAATTTAATTAATATCTTTATCAACAGTTCCGTCGTCATGCATTTCATCCAAATCCCTGGGATTTTCCTACTTTTCATTTGGCTTTATCATGTACAAGGCGCAGACATATTAAATTGCAACTACGAAGATACTGTCCGTTTGACACGTAGAGCAAAACTGGCAAATGGTTCATATCTCTATGGGGACAGTATTGTAATACCACCCGATCAAGTTGGTTTTTATGACTACGAAGAATTGGCCAACGGCCAACGAGTGTCACGTATACGACACATTCGCGGTTGTTTGTGTAAAGATAGGAATTGCATACGATTCTGCTGTCATCCTACCAGACAACTATTTTGGACTTCAGACCGGGAATGTCATTCCGTTGACGAAGACTTAGACTATGATCCCGTTATTAATGTGATCCTTGCAGATGGCAGCAAATCGAGACGAAACGCAGTCAAAGACTACACGGTTGTGCGGGATACACCCTGTGAGAATGGCCTAAAAGCAGGTCATGATGACTGGGATATTCTAGAATCAGGTATGCTGCGTAGTCAGAACAATGTCATTCTCAGTAAAAGGGAATACTGCCTAACGCCACACGGCTTGCCCGATGATGAATGGGAACTGGTGCCAGTTATTTGTCCTTCGTCCGATACATCAAAACGTTTCTATAGTGTAGGTAAAGTACATACCACATCCATTGCATCAATATAAATATACAATACATATTCCATAGCTAGCATCATATCGATACAATTTGTCAGTCTCACCGTGCTGTTCTACTTTCTAACACCGAAACTTAGAAATATCCAAGGCAAATGCATAATTTGTTGTCTGGCATCGCTGGTCATTGGCAATACAATTTTGGCTACCGTCCCCTTAACCGATTTTGTCTTCCCTTCAGTGAGGTGTCACTCTATGGGTAAGTCCCCAAGGGTAAATATCTCGATAATGATGGTAACTAATAATCGATTTACAGGTCTCATAGCGTACTTATTTCTCGAAAGCGCTTATATTTGGTTAACGATAATTGGCTATGATCTGTGGAAGAATTCGAAGACTTTCTTGGCAATTCTTAATGAACGACAACGTTTCTTGAAATATTCAGAATATGGCTGGGGTATACCACTGGTGCTGACGGCAATTTTAATTATAATACAAAAATCAGATATAGCCGATTACTTTAAACCAAATATTGACGAGGAATATTGTTGGTTAAGTGGTGAGTAATTCATTAATTTAATCAATTAATCAATTAATCAATTAATCAATTAATCAATTAATCAATTAATCAATTAATCAATTAATCAATTAATCAATTAATCAATTAATCAATTAATCAATTAATCAATTAATCAATTAATCAATTAATCAATTAATCAATTAATCAATTAATCAATTAATCAATTAATCAATTAATCAATTAATCAATTAATCAATTAATCAATTAATCAATTAATCAATTAATCAATTAATCAATTAATCAATTAATCAATTAATCAATTAATCAATTAATCAATTAATCAATTAATCAATTAATCAATTAATCAATTAATCAATTAATCAATTAATCAATTAATCAATTAATCAATTAATCAATTAATCAATTAATCAATTAATCAATTAATCAATTAATCAATTAATCAATTAATCAATTAATCAATTAATCAATTAATCAATTAATCAATTAATCAATTAATCAATTAATCAATTAATCAATTAATCAATTAATCAATTAATCAATTAATCAATTAATCAATTAATCAATTAATCAATTAATCAATTAATCAATTAATCAATTAATCAATTAATCAATTAATCAATTAATCAATTAATCAATTAATCAATTAATCAATTAATCAATTAATCAATTAATCAATTAATCAATTAATCAATTAATCAATTAATCAATTAATCAATTAATCAATTAATCAATTAATCAATTAATCAATTAATCAATTAATCAATTAATCAATTAATCAATTAATCAATTAATCAATTAATCAATTAATCAATTAATCAATTAATCAATTAATCAATTAATCAATTAATCAATTAATCAATTAATCAATTAATCAATTAATCAATTAATCAATTAATCAATTAATCAATTAATCAATTAATCAATTAATCAATTAATCAATTAATCAATTAATCAATTAATCAATTAATCAATTAATCAATTAATCAATTAATCAATTAATCAATTAATCAATTAATCAATTAATCAATTAATCAATTAATCAATTAATCAATTAATCAATTAATCAATTAATCAATTAATCAATTAATCAATTAATCAATTAATCAATTAATCAATTAATCAATTAATCAATTAATCAATTAATCAATTAATCAATTAATCAATTAATCAATTAATCAATTAATCAATTAATCAATTAATCAATTAATCAATTAATCAATTAATCAATTAATCAATTAATCAATTAATCAATTAATCAATTAATCAATTAATCAATTAATCAATTAATCAATTAATCAATTAATCAATTAATCAATTAATCAATTAATCAATTAATCAATTAATCAATTAATCAATTAATCAATTAATCAATTAATCAATTAATCAATTAATCAATTAATCAATTAATCAATTAATCAATTAATCAATTAATCAATTAATCAATTAATCAATTAATCAATTAATCAATTAATCAATTAATCAATTAATCAATTAATCAATTAATCAATTAATCAATTAATCAATTATTTATGTCTTTCAGCTTACAACTGGTCATCCATGATTTACTACTATGGTTTGAATGTGGCAATTTTGTGCATCAACTTTTTCTTCTGCTCATTGACTCTCTGCAAAGAACTGCACTATCTAAAGAGATGCGAAGAGCTATGGCGACATGAACGAGCGAGGAGGAAAAGGTTGATTTGAGGAATAGTATGGTTATGTATAAATAATAATGCCCCACATTTTCCATTTTCCCCTTTAGTCTTTACGTGTATTCACTTCTACTGGCGGTCATTGGTATATCATTTGCTTTGGAGACGATTGCTTATATAGCAAACATCCTTCATCCTCGCACAAGTTATATGATACTTAATGTCTCCGAGAGCATGCATATCGCTGAGGGTCCTTTGATATTTATCGTACTGGTTGTTATGACAATGAAAATGAAAAGGAGGTGATCATTTGTCGAATATTACTTTATGTGTCTTTAAAAAAATAGAAATATTCTTTTTTCTGATAATAACAGGAAGAGTGACAGTGATGAAGTTGAAACACGTCTTATCGCAAATTTTCAAGATGAAGGTGTCTCAGAAAACAAGTCAATGGGAAACAGCGACATTGACAGACCTCAGTGGACACCTCGTATTGTTATAACCAGCCAGCTAAGATAAGGCGTACGATAATAACGATCAATTTAAGGCAAATTACAGACGACTGTTAACGCTCGTGATAACCAATCCTTGTTGTATGTTCTATATTGATGCTGATATATTTTGGAAATGAAAATGTGTTTGATTATTATGCGCTTTTATTTTTATTGTATCACATGGACTTCACATAAAGCATGGAGTTCCGAATATATATTTGAGCAATTACATTTTTTATCGACGACGATTTAGCTTGGAATGAATTGGATTTATATATAATAATTAGATTTATATAAATAATTGCAAAGAACAATTTTGCTTCAGATCAAAAGCCAAGCTTAAATAAATTTAAATTTGCACTGTTTTAAACAGATATGCAAATTAACTGCAATGACCATAACATTTGCTAATCGTATTTACTTATATGCCCCTTAAAATATAAATCGGACCAAAAATGTAGAAGTTATTGCGGAGTCTGAAAACGTCACGAATGGACAACGATAAAGCCGAAATATTTTGGGACAATACATAAAACAAAGAAAATATTAATTTTAGTCGGTATAAATTTAGTTGATTATGCTCTCTTGTTTATTTAAAAATTTCAAGGAACTAAGAAAAATTATAAATACATATATTTTTTTTTAGATTTGATAATTTTATGTTAAAAAATATATATTCGTTTCTCTTACCACAAAAGATTTAGGATTTTTTAAAAAGTAACTTATGACAAATTAATGAAGTTGAAACACGTCTTATCGCAAATTTTCAAGATGAAGGTGTCTCAGAAAACAAGTCAATGGGAAACAGCGACATTGACAGACCTCAGTGGACACCTCGTATTGTTATAACCAGCCAGCTAAGATAAGGCGTACGATAATAACGATCAATTTAAGGCAAATTACAGACGACTGTTAACGCTCGTGATAACCAATCCTTGTTGTATGTTCTATATTGATGCTGATATATTTTGGAAATGAAAATGTGTTTGATTATTATGCGCTTTTATTTTTATTGTATCACATGGACTTCACATAAAGCATGGAGTTCCGAATATATATTTGAGCAATTACATTTTTTATCGACGACGATTTAGCTTGGAATGAATTGGATTTATATATAATAATTAGATTTATATAAATAATTGCAAAGAACAATTTTGCTTCAGATCAAAAGCCAAGCTTAAATAAATTTAAATTTGCACTGTTTTAAACAGATATGCAAATTAACTGCAATGACCATAACATTTGCTAATCGTATTTACTTATATGCCCCTTAAAATATAAATCGGACCAAAAATGTAGAAGTTATTGCGGAGTCTGAAAACGTCACGAATGGACAACGATAAAGCCGAAATATTTTGGGACAATACATAAAACAAAGAAAATATTAATTTTAGTCGGTATAAATTTAGTTGATTATGCTCTCTTGTTTATTTAAAAATTTCAAGGAACTAAGAAAAATTATAAATACATATATTTTTTTTTAGATTTGATAATTTTATGTTAAAAAATATATATTCGTTTCTCTTACCACAAAAGATTTAGGATTTTTTAAAAAGTAACTTATGACAAACTTCCAGATTTTCGTTCCACCCTAGTGTCAACAATTGCATATTTTTGAAAATCAAGAAATGCAGCTTCTACAGGACTTTAAATTTGTAAATTTTCATTAAAATCGAAGGAATTAAAGGATTTTCTTTCTTCTCTAGCTTTCGATTCATGTGAGATCTCAAAAAAAAAACAAAAACCGAATGGGACATTATTTCATAAAATTTGAATATATATTTTTTCGTTTGTATTTTTTGGCCTGTAATCAATATTGGATTTGAACTGGGATATTGTCCTGGCTCAAGACCATTTTGCATCTACATATATTTAATAGAATGCAAATTTATTCACAAATATCATGGTGACATTTACTACTTTGCTGCAGACTACCACTATCATGATTTCCACCCCGTCAAAGACGTACTCTTAAGGGGTTAAAGTGAGAAAAAGGGGATACAAATGGTACCAACCAAATTGCCGCAGCTAGAATCAAGGAATTCTGACTGCATATACACGGAAAATGAAAAGATTTTTCCAAATTCGTACTTTTTACTGTTACGGCAAAAATTTGCTTGAATCATAAAGTTTGGTTATTTTGCCCTATATACGTGAGACTTTTAACTTTTGGAATTAAAATAGAATGGAAATAAATACAATCGACAGTAGCACCCACTACACCTACTACCAACATTTATTGCCTTATAAGCGTGGTTTGAAATAATAAAAATATATTTATTTATAAAATTGTTATACACTCCACGAGAGTATTATGTCTTTGTGCATTTGTTTGTAACACCCAAAAGGAAACAAGTTAGAACCATCGTTTATTATACAGATCGGTTTAGAATCACTTTCTGAGTCGATTTAGCAATGTCCGTCTGTCTGTCTGTCCATCTATTGTTGTAATGAATTTACAGGTAGTAATTATAGTCCGATCTTAACAAAAATTGAAACAAATAAGTTTTGTGAATCAAGGACGAACGCTATTTAATTTTAGGCAAATCGGTTCAGATTTAGATATAGCCCCCATACAATTGTCGCTCCCGATTTGACATTTTCCGCTCCAGAAACCACATTTTCCGATTTTCTTTAAATTTGGCACAACATCTTATAATCCAATTAGAATCCCCTATGCTGAAAGTGGGTAAGATCGGTTCAGATTTAGATATAGCCCCATACAAATATCGCTCCCGATTTGCCTTTTGTCGCTCTAGATACCACATATTGTACCCGATTATCTTTAAATTTGGCACAACATCTTATAATCTAACTAGAAACACCTGTGGCTAAAGCGGGCTAGATATAGCCCCCATACAATTGTCGCTCCTGATTTGACTTTTTCCGCTTTAGAAACCACATATTGTACCCGATTTTCTTTAAAATTGGCACAACATTTTATAATCCAACAAAAAACCCTATGGTTAAAGTGGGTAAGATCGGTTCAGATTTAGCCAAAATACAAATGTTGTTCCCAAATGTTTAACCGAGTTTGGCCAAACTTTACATATTATATTTCACCTATTTCGTTCCAGATTTCAATATACCCCCATACATATGTCCTTGCCGATTTAACATTTTTTGTCAAACATATACATTTACAGGATACAAAAGTCCTTCCCGTTTTCACTTTTTCACAGAATTGAATTGTATTCGGAGAGAAAGTGGAGTGTATCATATAGTCGGCTCCGCCCGATTTTAGCCTTTCCTTACTTGTTTTTCTTGTTTTGTGTTCGTTTTGGTTTGGCTATTTAAAAAAATATATACTTTTCTGTAATATTTTTAAGCGTGTAATCAAATCCAGGGAGCCCAAAACTCGATTAAAATACCAAAAAAGAGTAATATTAAGTTTTTATTGATAAAAAGAATATTACTTCAATTTTATAAATTTTCATGGAAAAAGATGAATAATTGTAGAATATAATTTTTTGGAATTTTGTATAATTATTACAAATTAATATTTGGTTTGAAGCAATAACTAATTCATATTACTTAGTCACTGAACATTAAGACTCAAAATTTCATTTAATTATTGAAACTTTTGATTTTTTGTTGGAATGACATAAAAAAGTCTTGTAAAAAAATATAGAAAATTTCCGATTCTTCGGGGTACTGTAAGTTGAATACATAAAATATTCTAAATAAAATATTTACGGCAATTAAAATTGTTAGAAAGGGGTATTTTATACCATAAAAAAAATAAATATGGACTGTATATTAGTAATTTTGGTCGAATATTTCTATTTTGAAGTTTTAAAAGTTTAATTTTAGCATCTAATTCATCCTTTGATGATGAGAATCCATAACAGTATTGTTTCTTTCTATAAAAAAAATATTGCAAAAGTTTTCGATTCTGTAGCAAAATAAAACATTTAATTAATAAAATTATGTTATGCAATTGCCTATTGAGTTCTTTACCTGAATTAGCAGCTAATTTAGGGTGCCCCAACTTATTCAAAACATATGCACTTGAAATTTTAGTGTTTAAAAAAAGAAATATTTGATTTTCAAAAACCATCTAGTTTATATAGTACCTTTTGCCATTGGAAATTTTAGGAAGAAGTCAATTTTAATCTGTTTTGTTGTTGTGTGTGGCGAATGCAATCCATGGTGGAGGATATAAAATGTTCGGTCCGGCCGAACTTAGCGCAGTTTTTACTTGTTTTAAATTTACTTGTAACTTAAATATCTCTTAAACTAATGTTGGTATAAATACATGTAAGCCCATATTTTGGAGGTATTCACATAGGCACTGGGCTAACACTAGGTATTCAACAAAGTTAGACATGACCAACTTTGGAGGGTCACTCAGTAGCCCCCATACCCACTGGGAATCCACAACAATTTGCAAATCATCTGGAAAGCACCTCTGCTCTAAGCATGTGCAAATATGACACGATATTAGAATTTGTAATAATTGCACCATTTCAGTATTCTGGCATATTTGGTTTTACACTTTATTTTTGACTTAATGTTGATCTTTTCAATTTCCTTGTTCTCATGAACATTCATTTATTTTTATTCCACTTTTTACATTAGACGAACTCAAATATTCAATTTTACAATGTTTGTATCATCTTTTCTTTTTAATTTCATGGTAGACACAATTCTCAGACTTACTTTTTTTCTATAATTTGTCGCAAATATTTTTTCTTTTTCTTTTCTTTTTCCGCAACAATATTTAACCGAATGTACATCCAGTCGGATGTACGTTAAGATTACAATTGATTTCATTGCGTTTGGTTTGAAAACTGTCGCCACGAAGATTTCGTTCATAGTGCCACGAACGACAATAAATATTAAACATTTGTGCAGAACGAAAGTACTACGTATTCATGATACAACAAACAACGCAACAACAACAACGTACCTGGACTTGTTGTCGTCCAACGGCCTCCACTGCATGGTGACAGAGACCACAAGAGAAAACAACAACAACAACGCAAGCACTTGTATTGATCATCTCTTCATACGAAGTAACGCAGCGACAGAGAGTACACACGCCATGATCATCACAACAACAATATCTGACCACTACGCGCTGTTTGGTTGCATCAAAGCAGAGGGCAAAACAAACGAAAACACACAAAATATGCAGGGCACGGATTTATGCGCCAAAATAAACAACTCAAAAGTTAATCGTCTCATAAAAAATATAAACTGGTATGAAATAATAGAAAAATCAGTCAACTCAAATGACATGTTTATTAACATTCACAATACATTTAATGAAATATATAGTGAAGCGAGTGATGTAAAAAGAAAGAAAATTAAAAGAAGGAACCCATACCCGTGGCTCAGTGATGAATTATTGAACTATTGTAATATACGGGATAAACTAAACAAAAAATGGCAAAAAAATAAAAATAATAAAATTAATGAACAAATATACAAAACATATAGTAATAAGTTAAATAAGAAAATAATACAAGCGAGGAATGCATATAATATGGAACAGTTTATAAGAAACAGAAATAATATAAGAGCAACGTGGCAGCTAATAAATGAAATAACGGGTAAAAAAATAGACGATATAGATAAAACAATTAAAAAAAGCTTCCCAAACGAAAATACACAAAGGTTAACAGAAAAGTTTGGTATTAATTTCAAAGATAATGTTGATAAGATAATTCACCATTGTAACATAAAAACAATTGAAAATCCAAAAAATAACATACAGAACACAGTATATATGAATTACACCAACGAAGAGGAGATATACAATATCCTTAAAAACTTAAATATTAAAAAAAGCGCAGGCGCAGATGGGATTAGAGCTGTAGACCTGAAAAATAATGCCCAATACCTGTCTGCTATAATATCAAAACTGGTTAATTGTAGTATGAGCGAGTCAGTAATCCCAGAGTTGCTTAAAACCTCCATAATTCGGCCAATATTCAAAAGCGGGGACAAAACAGACTGCAATAACTACAGACCAATTGCAATACTGTCAGTTGTGGAAAAAGTATTAGAAGAAGTTGTAGCTAGAAGATTGAATAACTTTCTTCAGAAATACAATATCATACATAAGAGTCAATATGGTTTCCAAAAAGGAAAAAATATTAATAAATTACTAGGCCTATTCTCTGACTATGTAAACCAAAGTCTAAGTAATCACATGCACTGTATTGCTCTATTCATAGATTTCAGCAAAGCCTTCGATACACTTTCCCACACAAATTTAATAGAGATCTTAGAAAGAAACGGGATACGGGGACACTGCCTAGAATGGTTTCGCAATTACCTCCAGTGTAGAACTTTCCGAGTTAAAATCGAGAATAGCCTAAGTAGCAGTATGAGCACAACACATGGGGTCCCACAAGGTTCAAAACTTGGACCTATTCTTTATATAATCTATGCAAACGAAATGCTAAGCCAATTAAAAGAAAGCACTCCTTTTGCGTACGCTGATGACACCGCAATAATAGTAACAAATGAATCTTTACATAGTGCAACCAGTATAATGCAAGGAGAATTGAACTTAATCACGAAATGGTGTCATGATAATGGGCTTATAATAAATGCGTCCAAAACTAAAATAATGCACCTTAGACCCCGCCATATACCTCACACAAATATCACCCTAAAATTTCACAACACAGATTGTATACATAAAAACCACAGCAACAATAACATGCAAACAAATGACACATGTCCAACGGCTATAGAACTAGTGGATTCCTACAAATATCTCGGAGTATATTTGGACTCTACATTTAAGTGGAAAACACATATAGAACATTTACAAAAAAAATTGCGCAAAACAATATTCGCACTATACCACCTTAGCAAATGTTCCCCATATAAAGTCATGAAACAAGCTTATTTTTCGTTATTTGAATCATATTTGAGGCACGGTATTACGGCATGGGGAAGAGCGGCATACTGCAGAACGTTACAACTGACACAGGACAGAATCATCAAACTACTGTACAAAAATCAACAATATACAAGAAACTTGAATCCAATTAATTTTAACGCAAACAGTACCAGCAACCATACAACAAACAACATTCAACGAAATATCTCAGAAACAAACAATCAGCAAACATCACGGAATTCACAACAACTTTACAAGGATCTGAAAATACTAGATATTGATGGAATTTTTAAAACAACAATTGTAAACGAGTTCTATAACGATCCTAAATATCTAGTACACATCGACCACCAACAAAACACGAGAAGTAAAGCCCAAAAACGATATAAAGTACCAAATTTCAAAAATGATTACGGAAAAAATTCTCTTTCCGTTACCCTGCCTACAACATTCAATAAATTGCCTACACAACTGCAAAATATTCAAAATAAAATTTCCCGAAAGAAAAAAATTAAAAATTATTTTCTATAATATTTAAAATGAATTGTAAACCATATAATATTAGCCAAATAATCAGCTGAGCTGGATTAAAATAGTTTTAGTCTAATTATTTACAAAAAATATTTATATTCCTGCAGACAAGCCATAAAGGCTTCGCGGGTTTAATTATAATATACTCTGTAAAATATTATTACTCAATAAAGAAAATGAATTAAAAAAAAAAAAAAAAAAGTTATATGATACTTAATGTCTCCGAGAGCATGCATATCGCTGAGGGTCCTTTGATATTTATCGTACTGGTTGTTATGACAATGAAAATGAAAAGGAGGTGAGCATTTGTCGAATATTACTTTATGTGTCTTTAAAAAAATAGAAATATTCTTTTTTTCTGATAATAACAGGAAGAGTGACAGTGATGAAGTTGAAACACGTCTTATCGCAAATTTTCAAGATGAAGGTGTCTCAGAAAACAAGTCAATGGGAAACAGCGACATTGACAGACCTCAGTGGACACCTCGCATTGTTATAACCAGCCAGCTAAGATAAGGCGTACGATAATAACGATCAATTTAAGGCGAATTACAGACGACTGTTAACGCTCGTGATAACCAATCCTTGTTGTATGTTCTATATTGATGCTGATATATTTTGGAAATGAAAATGTGTTTGATTATTATGCGCTTTTATTTTTATTGTATCACATGGACTTCACATAAAGCATGGAGTTCCGGATATATATTTGGACAATTAAATTTTTTACCGATGACGGTTTAGCTTAGAATGGATTGGACTTATATATAGTAATTAAATTTATATATAATAATTGCAAAGAACAATTTTGCTTCAGATCAAAAACCAAGCTTAAATAAATTTAAATTTGCACTGTTTTAAACAGATATGCAAATTAACTGCAATGACCATAACATTTGGTAATCGTATTTACTTATATGCCCCTTAAAATATAAATTGGACCAAAAATGTAGAAGTTATTGCGGAGTCTGAAAACATCACGAATGGACAACGATAAAGCCGAAATATTTTGGGACACTACATAAAACAAAGAAAAGATTAATTTTAGTCGGTATAAATTTAGTTGATTATGCTCTCTTGTTTATTTAAAAAATTCAAGGAACTAAGAAAAATTATAAATACATATATTTTTTTTAGATTTGATAATTTTACGTTAAAACATATATATTCGTTTATCTTACCACAAAAGATTTAGGATTTTTTAAAAAGTAACTTATGACAAACTTCCAGATTTTCGTTCCACCCTATTGTCAACAATTGCATATTTTTGAAAATCAAGAAATGCAGCTTCTACAGGACTTCAAATTGGTAAATTTTCATTCAAATCGAAGGAATTAAAGGATTTTCTTTCTTCTCTAGCTTTCGATTCATGTGAGATCTCACAAATACATTAGGTTATTTCTAGTGAAAAAAAAACAAAAACCGAATGGGACATTATTTCATAAAATTTGAATATATATTTTTTCGTTTGTATTTTTTGGCCTGTAATCAATATTGGATTTGAACTGGGATATTGTCCTGGCTCAAGACCATTTTGCATCTACATATATTTAATAGAATGCAAATTTATTCACAAATATCATGGTGACATTTACTACTTTGCTGCAGACTACCACTATCATGATTTCCACCCCGTCAAAGACGTACTCTTAAGGGGTTAAAGTGAGAAAAAGGGGATACAAATGGTACCAACCAAATTGCCGCAGCTAGAATCAAGGAATTCTGACTGCATATACACGGAAAATGAAAAGATTTTTCCAAATTCGTACTTTTTACTGTTACGGCAAAAATTTGCTTGAATCATAAAGTTTGGTTATTTTGCCCTATATACGTGAGACTTTTAACTTTTGGAATTAAAATAGAATGGAAATAAATACAATCGACAGTAGCACCCACTACACCTACTACCAACATCTATTGCCTTATAAGCGTGGTTTGAAATAATAAAAATATATTTATTTATAAAATTGTTATACACTCCACGAGAGTATTATGTCTTTGTGCATTTGTTTGTAACACCCAAAAGGAAACAAGTTAGAACCATCGTTTATTATACAGATCGGTTTAGAATCACTTTCTGAGTCGATTTAGCAATGTCCGTCTGTCTGTCTGTCCATCTATTGTTGTAATGAATTTACAGGTAGTAATTATAGTCCGATCTTAACAAAAATTGAAACAAATAAGTTTTGTGAATCAAGGACGAACGCTATTTAATTTTAGGCAAATCGGTTCAGATTTAGATATAGCCCCCATACAATTGTCGCTCCCGATTTGACATTTTCCGCTCCAGAAACCACATTTTCCGATTTTCTTTAAATTTGGCACAACATCTTATAATCCAATTAGAATCCCCTATGCTGAAAGTGGGTAAGATCGGTTCAGATTTAGATATAGCCCCATACAAATATCGCTCCCGATTTGCCTTTTGTCGCTCTAGATACCACATATTGTACCCGATTATCTTTAAATTTGGCACAACATCTTATAATCTAACTAGAAACACCTGTGGCTAAAGCGGGCTAGATATAGCCCCCATACAATTGTCGCTCCTGATTTGACTTTTTCCGCTTTAGAAACCACATATTGTACCCGATTTTCTTTAAAATTGGCACAACATTTTATAATCCAACAAAAAACCCTATGGTTAAAGTGGGTAAGATCGGTTCAGATTTAGCCAAAATACAAATGTTGTTCCCAAATGTTTAACCGAGTTTGGCCAAACTTTACATATTATATTTCACCTATTTCGTTCCAGATTTCAATATACCCCCATACATATGTCCTTGCCGATTTAACATTTTTTGTCAAACATATACATTTACAGGATACAAAAGTCCTTCCCGTTTTCACTTTTTCACAGAATTGAATTGTATTCGGAGAGAAAGTGGAGTGTATCATATAGTCGGCTCCGCCCGATTTTAGCCTTTCCTTACTTGTTTTTCTTGTTTTGTGTTCGTTTTGGTTTGGCTATTTAAAAAAATATATACTTTTCTGTAATATTTTTAAGCGTGTAATCAAATCCAGGGAGCCCAAAACTCGATTAAAATACCAAAAAAGAGTAATATTAAGTTTTTATTGATAAAAAGAATATTACTTCAATTTTATAAATTTTCATGGAAAAAGATGAATAATTGTAGAATATAATTTTTTGGAATTTTGTATAATTATTACAAATTAATATTTGGTTTGAAGCTAATTCATATTACTTAGTCACTGAACATTAAGACTCAAAATTTCATTTAATTATTGAAACTTTTGATTTTTTGTTGGAATGACATAAAAAAGTCTTGTAAAAAAATATAGAAAATTTCCGATTCTTCGGGGTACTGTAAGTTGAATACATAAAATATTCTAAATAAAATATTTACGGCAATTAAAATTGTTAGAAAGGGGTATTTTATACCATAAAAAAAAATAAATATGGACTGTATATTAGTAATTTTGGTCGAATATTTCTATTTTGAAGTTTTAAAAGTTTAATTTTAGCATCTAATTCATCCTTTGATGATGAGAATCCATAACAGTATTGTTTCTTTCTATAAAAAAAATATTGCAAAAGTTTTCGATTCTGTAGCAAAATAAAACATTTAATTAATAAAATTATGTTATGCAATTGCCTATTGAGTTCTTTACCTGAATTAGCAGCTAATTTAGGGTGCCCCAACTTATTCAAAACATATGCACTTGAAATTTTAGTGTTTAAAAAAAGAAATATTTGATTTTCAAAAACCATCTAGTTTATATAGTACCTTTTGCCATTGGAAATTTTAGGAAGAAGTCAATTTTAATCTGTTTTGTTGTTGTGTGTGGCGAATGCAATCCATGGTGGAGGATATAAAATGTTCGGTCCGGCCGAACTTAGCGCAGTTTTTACTTGTTTTAAATTTACTTGTAACTTAAATATCTCTTAAACTAATGTTGGTATAAATACATGTAAGCCCATATTTTGGAGGTATTCACATAGGCACTGGGCTAACACTAGGTATTCAACAAAGTTAGACATGACCAACTTTGGAGGGTCACTCAGTAGCCCCCATACCCACTGGGAATCCACAACAATTTGCAAATCATCTGGAAAGCACCTCTGCTCTAAGCATGTGCAAATATGACACGATATTAGAATTTGTAATAATTGCACCATTTCAGTATTCTGGCATATTTGGTTTTACACTTTATTTTTGACTTAATGTTGATCTTTTCAATTTCCTTGTTCTCATGAACATTCATTTATTTTTATTCCACTTTTTACATTAGACGAACTCAAATATTCAATTTTACAATGTTTGTATCATCTTTTCTTTTTAATTTCATGGTAGACACGATTCTCAGACTTACTTTTTTTCTATAATTTGTCGCAAATATTTTTTCTTTTTCTTTTCTTTTTCCGCAACAATATTTAACCGAATGTACATCCAGTCGGATGTACGTTAAGATTACAATTGATTTCATTGCGTTTGGTTTGAAAACTGTCGCCACGAAGATTTCGTTCATAGTGCCACGAACGACAATAAATATTAAACATTTGTGCAGAACGAAAGTACTACGTATTCATGATACAACAACGCCATGATATCACGCCATATGAGTGCAATAGGTTTTATGTATGAATCTGTGTATAATATTTTTCTGGCTTACATACATACATACATATTATGTCTTTCTAAACTCGAAAATTATATTATTATTTATAGAGTTTTTATTTTTATTACAATTCCAATTTTCATCATAATTAGCTACAAATTACCAAGGCCGACTCCAGCATTTTAAAATGCTGGGCTCCGGATGTTCAATCAATAATATTTGGTGGTATATTTTTGTTAATAATTATAATAATGTATATTTTTTAAAGAAAACCCATTTTATTTTTTAAAACAAACAAAAAAGTATCCACATTGCAGCTGCTACTAATCCCACATCACGAATAATTTCCGGGTAATACCCAATCCTTTTTGTCTTTTCTGTAAAATTTGTTTTTGTTTCATCCAATTCCCGATAAAAGTTTTGTTTTTTGTATTCCAACGGAATCAATGTTTACTTAACCTTTTAGCCTTATTTTGCTCCAAACTATCGAAATACTTTTCGAAGTGGTCAGAAGGTGTTGATTCGTGAGATGGTATCGCACAATTAAGAACCGTCTGGACTACAAGTGTTTTGCATTCTTTCTGCTAGTTCATATAATCCTTGCCATGCCACTAAAACTTGATAATGGTTTAATAAAATTATATTTAAAGGGTCGACATATATTCTCGCCAATAGAATAGAATTCCTCATTATTTCCATGTCTCTCTTCTAGTCATTGAAGAATCAATATCGCTTGGAATTCCATTTTAAAGTTTCTCCAATTTAAATATTAGTTCTTTCCATTCCCAGAAGAAACCACCTGGTTTTCGCTTTGAATTTTTTTGGTTGCAATATAAGGACCCTGTAAAACTTTTTCGAAAACAATGGCTTCATGCCAATATTTTTCTGCTAATGCGAGGTCATTATTGTCCAAATCGTTTAAATAACTTTTCATTTCAATTAGACGTTTCAGCATTAAATACGTATTTCCCCAACGAGTCGCTTGATCTATAATAGCTCCTTAGCCGGTTCGGCTCTTTAAAATTAACTTTAGTTTTTTATAATTTTTTTATATTTATACACAATTATAAAAATTGTATTCACAGTACATGTCTCAGACTAATATTTTAAGATTTAAAGTCTTTATTTATACATTTTTTCAGCCAGGAAATATATTATAATTTCTAATAACGAAAAAAAAATTTACCGGGAGTCGGAGTAGACCATTTTTTTTCGACTCCGATTCCGACTCCAGCAAATTTCACCGACTCCGCCTCCGACTCCAGAGCCCTGCGAATTACTACGAATTTTACTTTCATCGCTTATTTAAATAAGAATTATTTAAATAATAACACAATGCAACAATAAAAATAAAAATTGTATGTACGAGGCTTATAAATGATTGTTTGTGTACATTGATGTATACTGATTCATAAAATCAACATAAACAAATTTATTTTTTTTACTAAAATTCCAATTTTCGTCAAAGTCCTTTGTACTTTAATTTTTGGAATGTAACACTTAAAAAGTCGTGGAACGAAGTTTGTCGAAACATACTTGCGGTCTTAAGTCTCTCCTTCAATGCGTTACACTTTTTTCTGTCCCAGTTCAGTTTGCTCTCTCGTTTGAACAAGTCGATTTTCTTTGCTATGTCGTCTCCGCCTAAGTCGTTCTGCGCTAAATGCTTTAAACCTTTGGTTGGCAATATTTTCATTAAATGCAAAATTTGTTCTTCCAAATATCATAAGATGTGTGCCGGAATTGAAAGCGAAGTGGAATATAAATTATTAAAAACTTCTAAAAACATTGTTTTTAATTGCAATGGTTGTGCTGGTGCTGCCAGTGATTTGGTTGCTGTTGTTTCGTCACTGTCAAATGAAATCAAACTTCTCCAAAGTCAGTTTCTTTTGTTCGTTAACAACAATAAAGATGTTTGTGTTTCGCAAAAACAAAAACACATTCAGTCGCTTCAACAAGAGGAAGAGAGTCATTTAACTTCGCATTTTGCCTCCACTTCTTCGTCTGCTGTGTGTGCTAATTCTAATGATGTTGTTGTAAATGTGTCGTCTGTTCGTGGTTCGCCTGTGAGAGTGAGTGATGTTGACAATTGCATTGCTCTTTCTGATGCTAATGCTGGTGCTATCGTTAACGATGAATTGATTCTCGCTAATGGATGTTCAAATGCTGTTGTTGGTTCTGTGGGAAATGTGGAGAGTGAAAACTCAGAGTCTCTTCATGCTGCTGCTAATTATGCTGCCTCCGTTACATCGCATGCAGAAAGTGATATCCCAGCAAACAATTTGAAAGGGAATCGTAACATTCAAAATAAAAGGCGCAAACGAGTAGTTTTCGGTGCTAATGATAACAATGAGCTTGACGTTGTTGCCAGTAAGAAATGGGTGCATTTATCTTCTTTCAAGCCTGCTGTTACTGCTGATAATGTGCTTAGTTATGTTGAAAAACATTCTAAAATTGGACGAAATAATATGGAATGCTATAGATTGGTTAAGAGGGATGTCGATATAAATTCTTTAAAAAGTGTTACTTTTAAACTTGGAGTATCTGCTGGTTTCTACGATGAGCTTTTTAAATCTTCGCTATGGCCATCAGATGTTCGTGTTCGCCCATTTGATTTTTTTCAAAAACACCGGATGGGAGTGGACGGCCTCTGAGTACTGCCGCTGTTAAATTCCATAATCTCAAAGTGTATTACCAAAATATGGGCGGAATGAGATCAAAATCAAATATCGTTTATGCAGCTTCTGTACAATATGAATATGATGTCATTGTATTGGTGGAAACATGGTTGAATGAGGATTTCAAAAGTGAGGAGTTTTTTAATGCTACGCAATACACTGTTTACCGTAAAGACAGAGATTATAGTCGAGCCAATTGCGTAAAAGGAGGTGGGGTGCTAATTGCTGTTAAGAGAATCCTAATTTCGTCAATTTGTTTACTTCCCAATAATGATCCATTAATTGAACAGCTGTGTGTTTCAATATTGGGTCTTCATGGTAATATTATCTTAGCTGTTTCCTCTATTCCGCCTAATAGTTCTGAAATTCTATATGATGCACATGTGAATAATGTTATTGATTTGGCTGACATTCTTGTTAATAGTAAATTTATTGTTGTTGGTGATTTTAATTTGAGTAAAGTTGTTTGGACTTCCGATGAAAGTTCTATGTCTATCGTGCCTTCTAATGTTAATAATTTGTTTGAAATCAATACTATTGATGGTTTCTTCAGTTTGAATTTGATCCAAGTAAATAATTTGTATAACCGGTTAAGGAAAATTTTGGATCTTGTCTTTTTGGATCAGGATTTAAAATTTATTATAAATGAATGTCTTCACCCTTTTTGCAAATCAGATATGCATCATGTACCTCTTGAAATTACTTTAGAATTTTATTTGTTTCCTAAAGTAAGTGATAGCCGATTAGGTTTTGACTTCAAAAATTGTAATTTTGAAATTATAAATAAGTGTATTAGTGACGTAAATTGGCTCCAAATTTTTGGAGTTGATAATTTAACAGTTTGCTATGATAGATTTATTTCTGTTATTAATCAAATTTGTTGTTGTAATATTCCTCTTTTGAAGCCCAGAATTCACAAATTGCCCTGGTATACGAAAGGCCTTAAGAAATTGAAAAATCAGCGAAATAAATTCTATAAACTTTTTAAAGCCACAAATGATTTATACAATAAGTCAATGTATGAACATTATTTAAGGGAGTTCAATTTTCTAAATAAATTTTTGTATAGGCAGTATATACTTAATTTTGAAAACAATATTAAGAGGAATCCTAAATCATTTTGGACTTTTATTAATTCCAAAAGAAAAAGCTCGGAATATCCATCTCGAATGATTTTTAATGATAAAATATCTAATTCAACTTCGGAGACTGTTAATTTGTTTGCCGAGTTTTTTAGTAGTAATTTTTCGCCTTACATTTCTTCAGGAAATTCTAATTTCTTTTTATCTTCTTCTCTGAATTTTGGAATGCTACAGTTAATAGATGTTGATGTGTTAAGTGGAATCACTAAGCTCAAACCTACTTTTAGATTGGATAGTGATGGTATTTGCTCATTTTTTATAAAAAATTGTTCAAAGTCATTAATTGTGCCGCCATTATTCCTTTTCAATATGTCATTACAAGAAGGTTTCTTTGTTGATAGGTGGAAAGTTACTGCTATAACTCCCATTTTTAAATCTGGTGCTAAGAATAATATTTTAAATTATAGACCTATTGCCAAATTATGCAACTTTTCAAAGATTTTTGAGCATATTGTTTTTGATAAGTTATACTTTGCGGTTAAACATGTTATTTCTCCATCTCAGCATGGATTTGTCAGGGGTCGTTCTACTGTCTCAAATTTGGCGATTTTTTCTCAGTACTGCATATCTAGCTTCGAACTTGGCTGTCAAGTTGATACTATATACACTGATTTCACAAAAGCATTTGACAAGGTTTCACACGCTATGTTAATTAATAAACTTTGTCATATTGGATTTCATTCAGTCTTTTTAAATTGGATTCAATCATATTTACAGGATCGAACCTGTTTTGTTTCTATTGACTCTGTTGATTCGTTTTCTTACATAGCTACTTCTGGTATTCCCCAAGGCAGTATCTTAGGCCCAATATTGTTCATTTTATTTATTAATGATATATCGTCTTGTGTTAAATGGTCGAATGTTTTATTATACGCTGATGACTTAAAGATATTTTTGCGAATTAACTCTATTGCAGATGTTTTCCGTCTCCAAAGTGATTTGGACAGAGTTTCGGAATGGTGCTCAAACAACTTTTTGTGTCTTAATGTTTCTAAATGTTTTAAAGTTTCTTTTGGTAAATTGGCAAATATGGTTTATTACGACTACTTCATTAATAACCTTCAACTTAAATCTGTAGATGAAATAGTTGATTTGGGTGTTGTTTTTGATGCCAAGTTTACGTTTATTAATCATTTAAATGTCATCATTCCTAAAGCATATTCTTTGCTCGCTTTTGTGAAGAGAAATTGTCGGGAATTTTCGGATCCTTATACGGCGAAGTTAATTTTTTCATCGTTAGTCCGGTCTAAGTTGGAATATGCGTGTATTGTTTGGAATCCCTTTTGTGCTAACCATATATGTAGAATTGAACGTATTCAAAAAAAATTCATGAAGTTTGCTTTACGTTCTATTCATTTTACTGAACCTCAACCTTCCTATGTCGATAAATGTAGACTTATTGGTTTGAAAACCCTCGAGAATAGGAGAACTCTCCTTTCGCAAGTGTTTCTTTTCAAAATTATTTGTGGCTTAGTTGATTGTTCTGAATTACTGGAACTTGTAAATTTTAAAGTTCCTTCTCGAATTTTAAGAAATAATAATGTATTTTTTATTCCGCTTCATAGATCTAACTATTCTGTATTTGAACCAATTGCAAGGGCTTTGAAAGAGTTTAATCGTATATCTAATTTTAATTTAGATTTTTCGAATTCATTAACTACTTTTTGTAACATATTAGATTTAATTTATTTTTAGTATTATATTGTAGTCTGTAAGGAATATTGTATTTCCATAGACTGAATAAATGAAATGAAATGAAATGATATATACCCTCCTACTCTGTGGAGTGACTTCGTTGGTACCTCAAAGGGAACCACTACTTACCACTTTCATTCTTCTCAAAATTGAAAAAATTAAACAACAAATTTTTTATATAAATTCACAAAAGTAATATTTCCTTACCAAAAATGAAAGAAAGCACAAACTATTTTATTAAAAAAAAAATAAATAAAAAATATCAAAGGCGCACCATGTAACATTTCATTACGCTGACTTTCAAAGATATAAAACATTCATTTTTATTTTTATTTGCAAAATGGAACATACTTCCAAAGTAGTGAGTCTTTAACGCAAACTGTAAGAAATAATTTACTAGGAAAATTTTCGTACTCTCAGATGAAGCTCATTTTCATCTCGGTGGCTATGCCATAACGAGTCACTGTGGATTGGTGTGGATTTTGGGCTGTACTGAAAAAATGGTTTGATCCGATGGGGTACTACCGATCCAGTCGTGGTAGTCATATGAATAATATTATGTTCCATTATTAAATGATAAAGTTCAAATTTTATAATAAAACCAGAAATTTGAAAAAACAATCAGTACTTTTTTATAGCCGATTCTAATTTAAAATTGTATATGTCCCAACCTTATACATAAATACAAGGTGGCGCAAAAGTAGTGTCATAATGTGAATTGTGACATGACCGTTTTGTTAGAAATGAAAATGAGTTCTGTCTTCAGAAATAGTTTTTTGAAGAATAAAATATGACACCATAAAATGTGCCTAATACATTGTCATTTCTCATTTTCATTTCTAACAAAACGGTAGGCAATTCACATTATGACATGACACTACTTTGGCGCCACCTTGTATTTACAGGTTGTTCGTCTAGAAACTTTATATTGAAATTATTATTTACTTTTCAAATAAATTCATTTTATATGTTATTCAAATTGTCTGAACCACTTAAACTGGACATTATAATTAAAAACAAGTAAAAAAGGCCGGGCCGAACTTTATATACCCTCAACTATGTATTGCATTCCACTGAAGCTGTCGATTTTCGTAGAAGTGCAGTAATATTACAGGAAAATATATATTTTTTTAAATAGCCAAACCAAAACAAATACAAATATTGAAAAAACAATTTTATAAATAAATATAATATTTTAATTATTTCAAATCACGCTTATAAGGCAAGGCTACCAATAAGTTTACATATCGAAATAATACTTCAAGTCAATTCAAAAAAATAAGTATTCTTATATTTATATTCTCAAAAAAGCTTAAATACCACAAAAATTGGTAGGTAGTGAGTGCTACAGTAAATCTATTTTCTCGCGTACATAGTGCAAAATAACCTAACTTCATGAGTCAACCAATTTTTGCCGTAAAAATAAAAAGTACGATTTCGGAAAAATGTATATAACGAATCCATTTGGTTGGTACCATTTTCATCCCCCTTCTCCCATTTTACCACCATAAGATTTCAATTAGAGGGTTGAACACACCGAATTTCATCATTCTAGCTGTAGTCATATAGTTGGTACTATTTTATCCCTCTGTACCCATTGTATGCCTTGAAGGTACGAATTTGGAAAAAAGTGTTATTTTTCGTGTCACCGCAGTCAGAGGAATGTATGCTCCGAATTTCACGACTCTAGCTGCGGTCATTTGGTTGGTACAAAAAGTACGAATTTCGAAAAATCCCCTTATTTTCCGAGTCTACGCAGTCAGAGGAATGTATACACCGAATTCCATTATTCTAGATGCAGCCGTTTGGTTGGTACCATTTTTATCCCTCTATTCCATTTTATCCCTTAAAACTACGGATTTGGAAAAAAATACTTTTATATTATGTATCTACTCAAGTAGAGGAATGTGCATACCGAATTTTGTGTTTCTAGCTGTTGTATTTGAATATGTACCATTTTTATCACTATTTGCCTCATTTCATCCCCTACAAATAAGAATCAAAACGTGCACCAAAAGTTTTTGCTATAAGGGGAATGCACATACAAAATATCAAGCAAATATAAGCAGACATATTCAAAAACAAGTAAGGGAAGGCTAAAGTCGAACTGGGCCGACTATATGATACCCTCCACTTTCTATCCTATTACTATTCAATTTGATAAAAAAATGAAATCGGGAAGGATTTTTTGTATCCTGTAAATGTATGTGTTTGACAAAAAATGTTAAATCGGAAAGAACATCTGTATGGGGGTATATTGAAACATGGAACGTGTGACCCACTTCTATGTTTATGGGTGAAATGTAATATGTAAAGTTCGGCCAAAATCGGTTAAACATTTGGACATTTGTATGGGGGCTATATCTAAATCTGAACCGATCTTACCCACTTTCTGCATAGGTGTTTCTAGTTGTATTATAAGATGTTGTGCCAAATTTAAAGAAAATCTGATACAATATGTGGTTTCTAGAGAGGAAAAAGTCAAATTGGGAGCGACATTTGTATGGGGGCTATATCTAAATCTGACCCGATTTGCCTCAAATTAAATAGCGTTCGTCCTTGATCCACAAAACTTACTTGTGACAGTTTTTGTTAAGATCGGACTATAATTGTGACCTGTAATTTGATTACAACAATAGATGGACAGACGGACATTGTTAAATCGACTCAGATAGTGATTCTAAGCCGATCTGTATAACAAAACGATGGGTCTAACTCGTTGGGTGTTACAAACAAATGCACAAAGACATAATACTCCCGTGGAGTGTATAAACATGCTTAAATAAGTTGAAATATTAGGGATTATTATGGGTATTTTTAGTCCTTATGAGGGAAAATTTTTTCTCTTTGGGCCGATTTCGTCCCGTTTCAATTCCAACCGATCTACGACTATAAGACGCATTTATGGAAAATTTGGACGTCCTAGCTGATTTCAACAGACGGACGGACGGACATTTAATATAATGACGATCAATAATATATATACTTTATAGGGTCTCAGGTCGATATTTCAAGGTGTTACAAACGGAATGACAATGTTAGGAGGTTTGTTTACATCAATGCGTGGTGGACATAGTGTGCCTTAGATCACTTTCAAACTAACTCTATAGAAATTTTGGGGCACTTAAAATGAAAAATGCCATTTTTTTTTAAATGTCAAAAAGAAAAGTTCTTAAATTAAAGATCTGATCAAAGTAAAGACAAAAATTAGCATATCTCAATTTTTTTTGAATCGTTGTAAACCAGTGTATACGGTCTATACGAACTAAAGTAAAAGTATTTTTACAACTTCAAATTACGTTCAGATGTTTTGATCGTCAATTGCTTTACTTCGGTCATTTGAATTATATGAATCATCCGGCCGGATGAACTGCCGAACTGTAATCGAACGCTTGTAGACAAACGTGTCTAGTAACTGAAAACTAGAACAAGTACGCGAACACAAATTCAAAATTGAAATAATTTTGAAAAAAATATCTGTATTTGTTTTATCTTCTTCTCGCTCCTCTTCCCTTATAAGAGTTGTGCTTCATGAATAAAACGACATAAACAAAAATGACGTAGTCCGATGGAATGAATACCTTTTCGTTTCAAAAACACAACCAAAAAAATCTCTAATCAGCTGAAAAGACCCAACAATGAATGGTCTAGTGTAGAATTCAGCCGCTACACACAAGAGAGCTGGGCTGGAGAGCGTAAGCTGTGTGAGACTCACACAGCTGAATAGATAAAATATTAGGTTGCGATAGACTCAGACAGGTAAGCTGAGTTTCAAGTTCAGTTTTAATTATAACTCGCGCTGAAGCGGTTCACAGACAGCGACACGATACGACCAAACGACGTTCCAGCAGACTGGATGATAGATAGAGCCGTAAATAAGTGTGTTGTGGGCGATATATTTCAGCAAATACAAGAAGTACGAATAGTGAATTAAAAAAAAAATAGAAAAAATTAAAAAACAAAAAAAACCTGAAAGGAAATGAAAAGAAAACAGATCAATTAAAACCACGTTGAACCCCAAGATTTAATTCCGCTGGTGAACACAATGAAACATAAGGCCGGACGGACGGTGGTAGTGAAGAGCCAAAATGATCAGTGAAGAGCCAAAATGATCAACTCACATTTGTTGTCGAGTTATGTTAATGAAGTGCTAACAACATATTGAGTAACCAAAAAAAAAAATAGAAAAATGTTGTGAAACTTCAGACGGAAAAATATCAACTCTTTCACAAAGTATAGAATTTCATCAAGAAATTTCATTGATTGTCCCGGCCTCACGTTATTCTTTGGAGAGTCTTCTATTATATTCCAAATGATGATGACGAACCCGCATTAAAACACACTAATGTTGTCTTATTAATGATACAAAAACAACAACAACAAGAGATTTATTTATAGTTATGGTTGTTTAACAAACGTGTTCGGCATAACATCTACATTTAGAACGAAGTTTACCGGTATCGACGAATGTGTGTGTCATTAGCCAAATTTCAACTATGATACATACATACATAGATATCTATGTAAATGTATGTGTGCACATTAAGTCGACTTACGCCCCAAAATAAAACTAGTGTTGCTGTTACCGCCTACAAATGAACCTTGGCTTATTTTATGACGTTTCCGTCAACCGTTTCGGGTTAAGCGATTTTAGCAAAAATACATTAAGGTGGTTTGCGAAAATAGTGAATTCAGTGAAGTTTCAGTTTGAGATTTTCTTGAATATCTAAATTGAATTTTCTAACAAAGTAAAAAGCTATATTTATTAGGCTGGGTCGCAGTCAATACAAAACAAAACAAGTAAGGAAAAAGTCGGTCGGGGCCGACTATATGATACCCTCAACTTTCTACGCCATTACAATTTAATTCGGTGAGAATTTTGCATGTGTCCCATATATTAGACCCATAAGACCCCTTTCACAATGTATGTTTCCAGATGAAATATAACGTGTTCAGATCAAAATCTGTTAAAATATGAATTTACTAAAACAGAAAAAGTCAAATCGACAGCGAAATTTATATGGGACCTATATCTAAATCAGAACCGATCTGACCCATTTTCAGCGCAGATGTTTCTAGTTGAATTATAGGGTGCTGTGCCAAATTTGAAGCAAATCCAGTGAAATATGTTGGAAAAAAGTCAAATTGAGAGCGAAATTTGTATGGGAGCTATATATATATCAGAACCGATCTGACCCAATTTTACCAAAATAAAAGTCGCTGTGGCAAATTTGATGAAAATCGGTGTGTTTTCTAGAGCGGAAAAAATCAAATCGAGATTGAAATTTGTATGCGACCTTCATATATCTAAATCTGAACCGACCTGACCTATTTCTACCAAAGATATTTATGGTTGAACTATAGGTTGCTGTGCCAAATTTGAAGCAAAGCGAGTGAAATATGTGGGAAAAAGCCAAATCGACTGCGAAATTTGTATGGGACCAACATCTAAATCTGAACCGATCTGACCCATTTTCACCGCAGATGTTTCTCATTGTATTGTAGAGAGCTGTGTCAAATTTGAAGCAAATCGAGTGAAGTATGTGGTCTCCAGAGCGGAAAAAGACTAATCGGAAGCGAAATTTGTATGGGAGTTATATAGGGTCCGCCAAATAACTTTTTTTTTAAATGCTATAAAAAAACTACTGAATATTTTCTCAAACTTCTTTTTTTATTTGAAAGTACAATCCTTACGGTTAATAATGGAAAATTATTTCATTCAAATGGCTGCTGAGGGCACCCCACAAATAATAGTCCAACGGTTGAATAGTTGAAAAAAAAAAACGTAGATGTTTCAAGTTCAATTGTAGGGCACTGTGCCACATTTGAAGCATATCGAGTAAAATATGTGGTGTCTAGATCGAAACACCCCAAATCGGATCGACAATTGTAGGGTGGCTATATACAAATCTGTGCCGATTTACTTCAAATAAAATAGCGTCCGTCCTCAGCCCGCAAAAATTAATTGTGCCAATTTTTGCAAGGATCGGACAATAATTGCGATTTTGATTAATTAATTGATTACAAGAATAGATGGACGGACAGACAGACGGACATTGCTAAATCGAATCAGAAAGTGATTCGTTCCTTTTAGGTGTTACAAACAAATGCACAAAGAAATAATACCCTATATGAAGGGTATAGTAATTTTTAGTCACCCATGGAAATAAAATTTGAATTCTTTGGATTTACAAAATATTTCGTCCCTTTGTGTACTCAAAGAAATATCTCCGTAATATTTCTGATTCTAGCATATCCCTAATGAAAAACGTCATTAAAACGTCGACCAAGAAGGCTTTTCATAAAATGTATGAAATACGTTTCACATAGCACAAGTCAAAGAAAACTGTGATCGAGTTTTTAAAATACGAAATGAAGTAAATTTTTCAAATATGAGGTCCATTGAGGTGAATTAAATTGATATATTCACGTATACGAACATTAAGACAATGTCAATGTTTACTCCTGAATGAGTTTTAGTACTACCGGTGTTCAGTTTACCTGTATTAATTCGACTTGTTTTATTATTTTTTGGGTATACATAGTTCCTGTAAATGAACTTCGATTGGCATACATTTTAGCTTGAGGATAATGGAAATTTGCTCATCTTTTTAGCTGCGTACTTACTTTTCAAAAGCTAAAGCTAAAAAATCCGACCTTTTGCACTAAATGTATCTTATCGTCCAAGCCCTTCAGCCATTCTAAATATGTATTCGAAGGCTTTTAAAGGAAAAAAGTTATGTTGGTCGAAGAAAGACATGAATTTTTTCAAAAAGGGTATTTTTTAAAACATTTAATACAGACAAACTTTAAGGCTGTTTTTCTTTAAGACTGTTAAAAATTTTTGACTTAGCCTGGATAATTATCCAGTGTAAGTCAAAATTATGGTTATCGAGGCTAAGTCCAATAAAGTCAACATAAAATATTTTTTTTTAAATTTCTTTTGATACATATATTTATATTGTAAATAATATATTGTAAATAATAAAATAAAATAATTTTTTATTTTGAGCAAAAAATTAAATTTTTATTAACGTTTTTGTTATCGCAGCTTGTTACCCCGGCTTAAAGAAAAACAGCCCTTTTATTTGGGACAATTTCTAATAAATCAAATTTGAGTGCAAAATCTCTTATCTTAATAACATTTATAATTATGTCATAATCTCAGTGAAAAAATCCATTAAATCACTTCATAAAATATATGAAATATGTTTCATAAATCACAAATCAATGAAAAGAGGCATAGAATTTATGAAACATTTCTTAGAAACTATGAAATACCAAGAACTTCATACAGAGAACTTTTGTCATACAAGATCTTTATTTTTTTTTTTTCATAATATAATTTATGAAAAGTTTTCATAGATTTTATAACGAAACTTCATTATTTTTGTGAAAAACTTTCATAAATATATACTGAAGTTTCCTGTATGAAAAAAGTCTGAACAGGTCTGACTTAATGACTGACCAGTCGACACACCACCATTGCGAGAATCTTTTCAATGAATGTGTCTTTGAACTAAATCAAGGTACATACTTATGTCAGAGTTAACAGAGAACAAATGAGAATTGCTAGCATTCAAACGCATAAATTCGACACATTAAAAATCTGCTTTTATGTTATGAATCGTTTCATAAAAACAACAAAATACTTCATTATATTTATGAAGTCATTTCATAATACAATTTTTTTTTGGCTATGTCATATTAAATAATCTTTAATAATTTATTTATTTAATACAATTTTGACAATTTTATTTTATGATATATGGAATGTTTATGAAAAATTTCATTTTATTTATGAATTTTTCATACATATTAAGAACAAATTCACAAAATTTATGAAAAACCTTTTATGAAATAGCTTTATAAATACTATGCAGGAAAATTCTTTTAGTGTACAATGTGAGAGAAACAGTTCGACAGTGTCGAAAAAAGAAATTACTTTTTTCCAATTTTCAAAATCTGAAAAAGGTGAAAATCTGTAATGCGAAAAATTAAATTTTTCTCTGCGCATTATGAACAAATACATGAAATAATGTTAAAAACATTTAAAATAAAAAAATACGAAAAGTAATCAACTTTTGGCTAATTTCTAAAATATATCCGATTGTGTGATTCATTAAAGTCTCAAAATAGCCTTGGGTCCTTGTGTAATTTCAATTTTTTACAGAACTCAAAAATGTTTACTTAAACCAAAGTTATTGCATTTTGATTCTGAGCCACTGTGCTTGGTAAATATATACTGACCAAGTAGCCTAAGCTTTCAAAGAAATTTCATTTCGAACTGCTTGGCCATCTACTGAAGACATTGGCAGAAGTCTTGGGCTGAAATAGTATTTAGGCTCACGAGGTTCAGGGATCTGATGGCAGCCTGACTGTACGCGTAGATGTTGCCTCCAGTGTTCAACAACATTGTGCAGCAACTTCTCCAATAGCCATAACTTCGGCTTCGAGGTATCGGCTAAAATTCGAGCCATGTTAACTTCACGATCCTTGCAGTACAGCCCATACCCCCACCCTACCATCAAGTTTGTAGCGGTCTGTGTAAATATGAGTAAACGTCCTTAAAATCTTATAATTCGACCAAGCATAAAGTGTTATAATTAAAATATGTTCAAGAGTCTATTAATTCAGATATTTTTCCCTGGATAAGACTTCAAGGCTTGCCAGATGTGGGATTTGATAACACTGTGCAACATTTTTGAAGTCATTTCAAAATAACCATATACGGACACCGCTACATGATAAAAGACCAAAAAAAAAAAGACCCGTGTTTTTTTTTCCCCCCAAAGTCATGCACTTTTTTTTTATGGGCCCCCAGAGATTTGAGGCCTCGGTGTAATTTTTGGAAAAAAGTGATCATATTCTCAGGCTCATATCTTGCAAACCGTTCGGAATTTTGATTTACTCTCTGAGGCAAAGTTCTAGCTCTTGTCATAAAGAACAAAAATTGTAGTTGATTGTTTCCCTGAATTTTCAACGGTTTGCTACCTATGGACCTGAACAGGGGAAAAAAGGTTAAAAAAATCGAATTTTTTTAAGTTTTTTTGCGATTTTGACCTTGAAGATGAAGTTTTTTTGATTTTATATGTTCACAATTTTTGTTCTTTATGACAAGAGCTAGAACTTTGCCTCAGAGAGTAAATCAAAATTCCGAACGGTTTGCAAGATATGAGCCTGAGAATATGATCACTTTTTTCCAAAAATTACACCGAGGCCTCAAATCTCTGGGGGCCCATAAAAAAAAAGTGCATGACTTTGGGGGGAAAAAAACACGGGTCTTTTTTTTTTTTGGTCTTTTATCATGTAGCGGTGTCCGTATATGGTTATTTTTTTTCGTGTTGCACTGTGTAATCAAAAGGGCAAAAATACGAAATGGGGATGTGGGCATTTCATAAAATATTTCAGGGATTTTTTGGGGATATTCGAAGTACTTTGAAAAATATTTAGTATTTGATTTTAACAGGGAATGCAAATGTCTTGTTAAAATTTATTAATTTGCTGATCGCTACCTTTATCGTGGTTATGGCCGGTGAGGATCATCTTCCGCATGTCAGAAAATAAATTATAATAAATTTGTGGAAAAAATTAAATGAATTTGTTACAAAGTATTTAATAAGTATTTACAAAGTATTCCAACACTGAAAGAATTTTCCTTCATAATATTTATAAAAATATTTCAAAAAAGGTTCTTCATAAATTTAGTGAATTTTTTCATAATATGTATGAACAAATCATAAATAAAATGAAATGTTTCATACAATTTTTTCATAAACATTTCATATTTCATAAAACAAAATTGTTATACACTCCACGAGAGTATTATGTCTTTGTGCATTTGTTTGTAACACCCAAAAGGAAGGGAGATAGGCCGATTATACCGATCGGTTTAGAATCACTTTCTGAGTCGATTTAGCAATGTCCGTCTGTCTGTCCATCTATTGTTGTAATCACGATACATGTCGCAGTTGTAGCCAGAACCAAACGAAACTTTGCACAACGAAGTTTTTCGGGACAAGGACGAACGCTATTTAATTTGCAGAAAATCGGTTCAGATTTAGATATAGCACCCATACGAATTTCACTCCCGATTTGACCCTTTTCACTCTAGATACCACATATTTCAACAGAGTTTCTTCAAAATTGGCAAAACATCTTCTAGTTCAACTAGAAACACCCATGGCGAAAATAGGTCAGATCGGTTCAGATTTATATATAGCTCCCATACAAATTTCGCTCCCAATTTGAATTTTTCCGCTCTAGAATCCACATATTTTTACAGATTTTCCTCTAAATTCGCAAAACACCTTATATTTCAACTGGAAACGCCTGTGGTAAAAATGTGTTAGATCGGTTCAGTTTTGTATATAGCTCCCATACAAATTTCGTTCCCAATTTGATTTTTTCCGCTCTAGATTCCACATATTTTAACAGATTTTCTACAAAATTGGCAAAACATTCCATGTTTGGATATAGCCGCGATACAAATATTTTTCTCGATTTGACAAATTGGACCAGGTCATATTAGCCTGTGATTAGGAAACATACAAAAAAATTCCCGTTTTCACTTTTTTACTGAATTGAATTGAATTGTATTCCGATAGAAAGTGGAGTGTATCATATAGTCGGCCCCGACGGACTTTAGCCTTTCCTTACTTGTTAAATTAGTGAAACTTAATTTCATAAGATCAAAGAAAGATTTCATTGTATTAAAGAAACAATTCTGTTTTCAATATTATGAGATATGTCATAACCAATCAAAAATATTTGTGTTATGAAATGTCTTCATAAATATAATGAAGGATTTCATAGTTTTTATGAAATGTTTCATAACTTACAACTACATGTTTAGTGTGTCGACTTTATTTGGTTGAATGCTAGCAATTCTCATTTGTACTCTGTTAACTCTGACATAAGTACGAACCATGATTTAGGTCAAAGACATATTCACTGCAAAGTGTCGTGCAATGGTGTGGTATGTTGATTGGTTAGTCAACGAGTCAGACCTTGTTTTGCTTTTTTGTTTATATTGGAAACTTCAGTATAAATTATTACTATTTATGAAACTCTTTCATAAAATTAATGAAGTTTCCGAACAAAATCTATGAAAAATTTCATAAATCATATTATGAAAAATAATGAACTTGTATGACAAAAGTTCATCGAATGTAGAGCATGCATTTCATAGTTTCTAAGAAATGTTTCATAAATTCTATGACACTTTTCATTGATTTGTGCTTTATGAAACATGTTTCATACATTCTATGAAATGTTTCTTTGGCGTCTTTTTAATGAAAATTTGCACTGAGGTTAAGACAAAATAATAAATAAAGGGTGAACGTTTTTCAAAATAAAAAAAAAAACATAAAATTCAGAAAAATCTTTATTTGAATCGATAATACGGTAAATATAATTTAATGTTTGAAGATTATTTCATGCAAATGTTGACCTTGACTGCGCCTCAAATGGTCCATCCGCTTAGTCCAATTTTGGCATTTCCACGTTTTTGAGTAACAGAGGCCCAATTGCTGCGAACGGCGACGAATCGATAATTGATGGTCATCATTAACACTGGCCGATACAGCTGCGATATTTTCTTCAGTTGGCACTCTACGTAAGCGTGTTGGTGGTTTAATGTCCAACAATGTAAATTTCGTGCGAAATTTAGTCACAATAGCCCGAATAGCCGCTTCAGTGGGTCGATTAAACTGACCATAAAATGGAAGCGCGCGATGAACTTTCTTAACAGAGCACGCATTTTGATAATAAAATTCAATAATTTGCAAGCGTTGTTCGTTTGTAAGACGATGCATGGTTAAATTATAGACCAAACTGAAGATGTTTGACAGTGAAACAACGAACGATGAACGAAACGTGCGTCAGCTGTTTAAACCAGTGTTGCCAAATATATAATAGCTAAAAAATCACCCTTTATTATGAAGATAATTCTTTCAGTGTATGTTCTGCTTATTTATGTAACACATTACGAGGAACTTTTTGTTGGACAATTTAAATCTTCAAGGCACATTTTCAGACGCAAAATTTTAAAACGCCGATATATTTCTATATTTATTTATTTTGTTGGTTCGATATATCGAGATCCCGAGCCACCCTAATATACATACACGCAATATATACGCATACGCATACTCGTAGTTAGCGCCGAAAAAAACAGCCGCACTATCAGAAGTTGCAGAGAAGAGAAACATGTTTGATCGAGAATTATTTGGCTTTGTTCATTTGTTGTCGAGCGTTCAAAACGTTTCTAGTTTCGTCCACACCAACATGAATACATGTGTTGTTGTACATACATACATACTTACACACATTTGTTGGTTCCATATCGGAGACAAGTTTATGTGTTTTTGCCCGAATAAATCAAATTAGCAAAACAAAATACAAATTGGCCGACTTGAATGAAAGCCCAGAATGTGATAAATACTTGAACGATCGACGAAAACAGAAAAAACAGACTTTTCGATGTTATTCTAACAGTGCGGAAAACTACGGCACAGCCGTAACTGTAATAAATGTATGTACGTATGTATTCCAGCCACATCCGTAGACATAAATCATCTTTTTTGAGAA